>CM077669.1:400835206-402035206 GCA_039707655.1 Elymus sibiricus
AGAAGCTTTAAAATTGTTGACTCGATCAAAATTGGATGATCCAACTCCAAATTGAGACCTCAATTGATTGTGAGGCATTAAAAAAATAGGGATCTTAGTGTTATATAGGATTAAAATAATTGAGTGAAAAATTGTTGACCCGGTCAAAATCGATAACCCAATTTTAAATTGGTGACCTCAATTGAATGAGAGGCCTCCAATTCTAGGAGGATTAGTGATATAGTATATATGTGCATATTTCCTCCGTCCACGAATAAGCGTACATCTATCTTTTGTTCTAAGTCAAAGTTTTTAAAATATGAGCAACTATATAAAAAAGAGTAGTAACTTATAATATCAAATTGGTGTATTATGAAAGTAATTGATACTAATTTAGTACCATAAATGCTGTTACTTTTCTCTATAAAGTTGGTCAAAGTTTAAAACTTTGACTTGACAAAAACTAGATGTACACTTATTCGTGGACGGAGGGTGTACATGTATACAAACTATATGGTTAAATGCAAGTGTAGTTAATCCAAGTTATGTGATGTGGATTCACATCATGGGCAACATGTAGCATTGCCATTGTGTAGACCAATGTTCAGATTATTCTATTATCGTCGGCTCCTCCTTCTGAGCGGCCTAGAACTTAACACTAGTGCCGCCGCAAGTCCGCCACTCTCTCTATGCCTTGTATCTGTCATTGTGCGTGTTTCCTCGATGATCCTACTTTGGGGAGGAGGGGAGTGATCTTCCCGGGTGATGTGGTGGCTTCATGTGACGACGCGGTGCCCCCCTTACCGTGTGTGTGGTGGGGCGGGGGTGCAAGCTAACCAAGCTGTTGATTGTCCCTGCGTCGCATGCCACACCTTATGGTACGTGGTTTTCACGTGACTTTGCTTCAACATCTTCCGCGGTAGCATGACCTGCTTGGCAACAAGGCGGCTCAATGTGGGTCCCGTCGACCCATGGACTTGACTGAGCTTAGTCCGACGGGTGACAAATGGAGAGTGAAAAACTAGGAGGATCAATCTGTCTCGGGCAACATCGATTGTAGTTTTCCTTTCCAGTAGCGCATGTGTGTAGCTTACGTTAGTAGCTACTCAGCAGGTGACAATCCAAGTGTTGTCAAGTTCCATGTCGATGGTTTGTGGGCATAGTGTAACCGTTATCATCCAGTTTTCCATCAATTAACTAGATAAATCCTTTTAATTAATAGAGCGAGGTCCTTAGACTTCAATTTAAAAGAAACTTACGTTTGCCACAATTTCAAAGCAGCACTAGCTTTTTCTGAGCATGCGCACACAGACTCATCACCGTACATTTTCTTTGCTTTACTCAATGTATACATCACCTCAACAACTCCTTGAGCTTGCTGATTCCTTAGCTCTCCTTTTTTTGTTGCAACCTTTGTAAACTAGCACGCTACTTGTCACTGACAATTGTAACACCGTGTTCATGGAATAGATACCCTATTTCTCCCCGTCTAAAAAAGTTCTCATGGTAGTATGGTTCAATAAAAGAAATGACGTGCAACATAATTACTTAAATCGTCTGGAATTTTTGTTATGTGTAAACTGATATGGTGCTATCCCTGTAGTCTAATCTCCATTCTCACCGCGCTCCATACTCAACGTGTCAAGTTAGACATGAGAAACTCCTAGATTTTACAAATCTGTTAAATTTATAAGGAACAAGGGTTCTGTCAGTAAAAAAAATGCAGTACTCCTACTTACTCCACAGGGGAAAATTCAGGGATAATTACTTTTTTTAATTTTTGAGAGGAAATTACTTTTCTTTAGAGGCCTACATAAAACTTGCCCAAAGAACAAGCGCCCCAAGGCCCAGCCCGTTAGTCTAGTCCACAGGGAAAAAGCAAAAAGACAAAAAAGACCCCAAAAGAAAAGATGAACAAAAACAGAAGAACGAGAGTCCCCATCTCCATCTCTCTCCTTATCTCTTCCCTTCTCATAAACCCCCTCCGCCGTCCCCGTCTCCGAGCACCTCCGCCGACTCTAGGGTTTAACCGCCCGCCTCGTCGGCCTCCGTATCGCCCGGTAAGCACCCCCTCCGCGTACCAGCTCAGTCCGTCCGCGCGCTCTCGCCGCCACCGCCGGCGGCGGCGGCCGCGCGCCCTGACCAATTTGGGTTAATGTTTCTGATTTGTGTCGTCGGTGCGTCCGTATGTCAGGGGAAAGGAGGAACGGGCGGTGATGGCGGCGCCGATACCCCGTGAGTGGGTTGGTCTGCAGCAGTTCCCGGCGGCCACCCAGACCAAGCTGCACGAGCTCCTCGGCAAGCTCAAGGAGGAGGTATTGCACGCCTATTTAACGCCCCTCGCCTGGACCAGCTGATTAAATTATCCATGAATAGGTTCTAGTTGTGTCTGTTATTGTGGGTTGTCACAAACTGATGGCAAATTTTATGTTTTGCCTATGTTGTGATGTCAAGAATGTGAGCACATTGACGATTCTGGTGATGGGGAAGGGCGGTGTGGGGAAGTCGTCCACTGTCAACTCCATTGTCGGGGAGAGGGTCGCAAACGTCAGCGCGTTCCAGGTCTCACTTCTTCCTGGCCCTGTCTCTGTTTGTGCCTCTTTGTGGGTTACTCACGCGTGAGTGCGGCGTTGTATGTTGTTTCTATGCAGTCTGAGGGTCTGAGGCCAATGATGTGCTCCCGCACCAGGGCAGGATTCACCTTGAACATTATCGACACTCCTGGGCTCATTGAAGGTGGGTATATCAATGAGCAGGCTGTCGAGATCATAAAGAGGTATGTACATGCTGGGTGGTAACCATGCTTGTTTGCAAGTGAGCTCTGAAGTAGCATATTGCTAATATGCATGGGTAGAGATGTAGAGTGTACATAAATAAACAAAAATAAAATAAAAGACATCTGCATTTCTGTTCATACAGAAATCTCGTGTTCGTGAACAGAGCTGTCCTATCTTTTCTGTTGCTGTTCTTAAATCATTACTGGTTTACTTTTGTGATAATCCTGCCCCTGATGTAGCATACAGGACCATAATTTATAAATTAAAGTCTGTTGTTTCTCTGAAAGTGTTTAATCTCTATTAGTCTATGCGGATATATTAATTTTATACTGGTAATTAATTTCATTATTGTTCTAAATAGTGTATAGTAGCCAGCTGGTGCTCACCCTACCTTAAGCGCTTCATGTAATACATAACGGCTGAGTTACCTTAACACTGTAGTGGGTGTATCTGCACCATTGACCTATCGATTTGGATGTAATATTTGGGGTTTCCCTTAAGACTTCTCACCTACTGACGAGGTTAAACTGCTAACCGATGTGTGCTTATTTATTTTGTTTGTCTCCACTTTCTTAAGCAGGTTATGCTCAGTTTTGCATTCTATTAATTTTCCCTTCTGTAGAACCATATTTTATTTGTTAACAGTTGTAATCACAGTGTTGAGAGTTTAGTGCATTAAATTGGCATCCATAGAAAAGTTTGTGCTGCTTTCATTGTTGCCCACTGTTGTCATACAATCTGTATATCTTAATTTTTATTGCTAATTGCCCACTGAGTTATGTAACTTCAAAACTATACTATTCGAAATTCTTCTCGATAAGAATCTAATGGTATAATTTCTGTGACACATAACCACATTTTATTGGTTAAATTCATGGTCAAACTTGAATTTTGGAAAGTGTGCGTGCCTTCTTTTTGGAGTCGGAGGGAGTAAAATGTTATGAATGGTATTACAGGTTTCTTCTGGAGAAGACTATTGATGTCCTCCTGTACGTTGATCGCTTGGATACATATAGAATGGATACATTGGATGAGCAAGTTATAAGAGCTATCACTAGTTCACTTGGGAAGGCCATTTGGAGAAGAACATTGGTTGTATTGACCCATGCCCAGCTCTCCCCACCTGATGGAATCGACTATAATGATTTCCTTGCAAGAAGATCAGAGTCGCTTTTGCGATATATCCGTTCTGGTGCAGGAATCGGCAAAAGAGAATATGCGGTAATGTGCATATTCACTTGCTATACAATCATTTCCACCATACTTATGGATTATCAGCACACCGTCACTTTGCGATTTTTGTGGAGCTTCCTCTGCCTAAACTACAGTTCTGCCGTTTTTCATGAACATATTCCTGTGGAAATACTTACAATTTGTTTTGTTTTATTTTGGTTGATATTTTTCGGTGCTTTTCGCCGTGGATGTCTTCAGTGACATGCATACTTGCTATTATATGAAAAGCTTCTCTTTTCCATCCTCTTTCGGTTTAATCTTGATATTTCTCCGCACGGCCAATTTCATGAGTTTCTCTGTAGCTTTTAGTGCTAACATGTGCTGGTACATTATGAAACTAATAAACCTGGTCTGTAATGGGATCTTTTGATGATCTACTATTAGTGTCTTAGTCTATGATACTCTGACGAGCATTTGACTGCATTAAACCCCCTTCCTCCACCTGCTGATTACTTCACAACACGCTCTTCAGTTACGAACTATCCCTCCGTTCAAAAATATAAGATCTTTTGGATATTTCAATATGGACTACATATGGACTAAAATGAGTGAACAAACACACTAAAACGCGTGTATATACATCCGATTCACAAAAAAGTTACAACATCTTATATTTGTGAACAGAGGAATATTTCATAACATCTCGATCGGATTTGTCAGTATATGATAGACTCCGTACATAAACAGTCGTACTTATGGGGCCTTTGTTTTATGTGCATGTGATCTGAGTATTAGTTCTGACAAAAAGCAATATGCTCTGTTTCTTTTAGGATTTTCCCTTGCCAATAGCTTTGGCAGAGAACAGTGGAAGGTGCAAGACTAATGAGAATGGGGCAAAGGTTTGTCTCTTTCATGTTGCATTTGACTTGCATTTGGTTGTGCTTAGCGTCTTTGATTTTCAACTGAGGATGTCATACAACCATGTCCAGATTCTTCCTGATGGAACTCCATGGATTCCAAACTTGATGAAAGAAATCACTATTGTTGTCTCAAATGGAAGCAAGTCCATTCATGTTGATCAGAAGTTAATCGACGGTCCAAATCCCAACAATCGCTGGAAGAAGTACATACCTCTCATCCTTGCCGTGCAGGTTAGTTTCTCCACATGATACTAAGTAGTAAAATTCACAGCATAAACTCGGCATATCATTTGTGTTTAAACATAACACTTACTGTTGAATCCTTCATGGTCTTGTTCAGTACTTCTTGGCATATCATTTGTGTATAAACATAACACTTACAGATGAATCCTTTATGGTCTTGTTCAGTACTTCTTGGCATATCATTTGTGTATAAACATAAAACTTACTGATGAATCCTTCATGGTCTTGTTCAGTACTTCTTTGTGGTGAAAGGAATCCGAAGGGCAATCCATTCTGACATTTCGAACGGGAAGCTGGATGACTGGGAGCAGCGCTATAGGTACTTGGTTGGAAGCGGCAACCTGGTAGACCAGAAAGTTTCGTCATCCCGCAACCCTAAGGCCTGAGTTGGCCAAGGAGAGTGCATGCCAGTCTCGTGATCGTGGTCCATTCAATTCCCGGTGTTGTTCTTTTTGTGCTCCTAATTCCAGCGGTCTGTTTAGGGGGATCTATAGAGCTCTCAGGGACAACTTGAATAAAGTTGCTAGTGTTCTAGATGTTAAGATTATGTACCCCATTTCATTATGCTCTCGCAATTTTGCAAATGTTATTGATGTGAACTACATACAGTTATTTGAATTTCTTGTGCGGCCTGAATGTTGGGAGATGACCTAAGTGATCCTAATCCCCTTGAGCTGTGCCATTGGCGTAAGGCCTACCCATTATTTGATTTGAAATATGCAGTACAATATGTTGAGTCAATCTGGTGTGCAGCAATATGTTCAGTTAAGTTATCCTTGCAATTGTAGCATGACAGTCGGCAGGAGTGACGCTCGGGCTTAATCTCCACGCGAAAACAAAGTTTACCTTGATCTTTCAAAGGTTTGACCACTATTTATGAACTGAGGCAGACATGGACAAAGGAACAGAATCAACACCAAGAACAATCGATGAAGAAGCAACAAACACCACGGAGCCTAGCTGCTCAGGCGTCCTCTAGTTCATTGTTCAAGATGTCATGAAAAAACAGAGAGGAGAACATAGCCCCTGATGTGCTGTTCCATGAACAGCTCTACACACCCGGGTTCAGGGCCATGGTGATTGGTAGTTCACTAGCATAGCATACACAAAAAGGATTTTCAACTTGTCAACTGTTATTTTACAATGCACTGAGATCAAAATTTTGAGAGTTCTCAACTGTATTCTCAATGCGAAAGTACAACATAAATACCATTAATCACGAGACATTGTGTGACTGGAGTTGCTATGCATGGAGCTTCAGAATCATGGCATACAATGATACAATGGCACTTCACTGCAAAGTTCAACAGGCAAACTACGCCACTATCGTTGCAAACTAGGCCAAATTTTGGCTATTTGGCTTGTCCCACAAATGTCGCCATCTTGCAGCCCATAGCAAACCAAGAATTCAGCCTAACACTTCGCCCACATGACATGTTTTGGCTCAACTGAAATGAAGAAAAACTCGTGAGACAGATATGTTTTATGAGTGCACGTATCTGGTTAGATTACAACTGCTACACAATTTTTCTCAGCAAAGAAGAGAAAAGAGCACCCACACTAATGCTCGTAGTTATCACTCAGCAAAATGTTGAACTTTTGATGCAATCGCACTCCCTCCTTGTCGCCTATGTAATGCCCCAATATGCCTTGGACTCTTGCTGCCTTGCTACCTGCAATTTCGAACCATTCGAGTTAGTTTTCTGCTTTAATACCGTGTTTTGGCACTTCCACAACAAGGATTTGGAGATGCATATATACAGATATACATAAATGCTAAACTGCTTACTCCCTCCGATACATAACAAAGTGTTGTGGTTTTAGTTCAAATTTGAACTAAAACCACGGCACTTATTATGGGTCGGAGGGAGTATAAGTTAAGGCTTGAGAAGCATGCTTTGGGAAGGACCTCTAAATTTACAACAGTTCTTTTCTCACACTAATTATTTTAGAAAGTGTGAATCACCACTACGGCAAAAGTGAATGCAGCCATAGCAAATATAGAGATCAACAAGTTCTCTGGCGATATTGAGTGGATACATGGTTTCAGTTTAAACAAACTATATTTTGGCATGATGTCACAATTTCCTTCTATTTCAGTTACCATGCGGGACATGATATGCTAAAGGGTAGTTAATCACATAACACATCCAAAAAACTTAGAACAAGGTACAGAAAAGGTAGTTAATTACCACGGTCCATAAATGGCGCACCAATGCTTAACATCAAGTGCGTGAAATTCCCGATGAAATGCACCTCAAGTTGACAAATCCTGTCAATATAATAGCTGCTGTAAAAAACAAAAGAAAATATTTTAGCACTGAAAACAAACAGGTTAACTACGGCCCTGGTTAATGCTACACAGTCTCTGAATATAAGCATGTGTTCAAACTCCAAAGGAACAAAATAATGGCTGCAAATTTTCTCAGGGTCATATGAGTTGTGTTAACAGTGAAAGTGAAGGTTAAAACCTGTAATTGAAAAGGAGGTCTATTGCAATCCTTGTCAGTGATAAAATTATATCGTAACATAAGCATTGTCAAAAAATAACATGGTAGAATGCTTAACAAATTAGTACGTATATTTAAACTGAGTTATTCGAATCCTACCCCTTCATAATTTACAGCGCAGTCCACCGCATCTCACTCCCAAGAAATGTTCCAAATATGCAAACAGCACTGTATGTCTATACCAGGGCAAGTAACTGAGAGCACATATATTACTAGTCTGCCCTTTTCTCAACAAAAAATTGCATGTCATCATATGGAAATGTACAATACTTGCTAGAACTAAATGGAGCACCGCACGCCATTATGAAGGCTTCTGTATTTTATATGAGCTACAAAAATCTTCGTATGGCTTGAAATTACTTTGCCATCTTAAAAATTGTTTCTTCAAGCATTTGTATATTTCTTCCTCGGCAGGTTGAATGTCTAGCTCTGTGGAAGCAAAATCCATCCTTACTGGGGTGAAATCAAACAAATCAGATGTAGCTTGTTCAGGCCCAGAATCAAGAGTCCCAGCTTTTCCACAAACAAATGTCATGAAGTTCTCATCCTTGTATGGTATTGCAGACATTTCAAAAGATGCACGATCAGCAGCCTTTGGCCCTTCGTTTTCCTTCTTTATAACAGTTTCTTCAAGAATAAACTTATTCTCGATCCGAGGCTCGTAAACAAAATATGACTTCTTGTCATTCGACTTTTGTGAGGAAAACCATCCATCAACGTTGTCAGACCCGGCAATGGATATTTCAGGAACGAAGGCTTCGAGAACCTCACTACATCGATGGCGTACTAAGTCAGTTTCTGCAGTTTCTCCTTCCGAAGGGCTGTCGATGCCCCTGTTCATCTCTTCCATTGCAAGTAGGACATGCACAGGGAGCACTGGCCCAACAAGAGCATTTTGAGATACCACTTTGCTAGTCACCTTCTCACATGTGCTTGATGGTTTTGCTAACAGGAAAGGCCGAAGTTCATTATGCGGCGAACAGCTAGGAACTTTTAAATATTCTAATAAGCCTTCATTTGTACCGCATTTTAGCATGTCCTTGTATTTAGAAAGGGCGACATGAAGAATATTTGAAGGTAGGCTGTTCAATATGCTCTGACATGCAATTTCGAAAACATTCATGGGGATGCTAGCATTACATAGGAAATCTGAAACTGGCAGCGAGCTGGATCTAGAGTTATCCTCTGCAAATGCTAACACATCTTCACTAATAATGATTTGATCTCTGTCTCCATTAACACTAGTATCATGCTTCGCCAACGCACTGTGTAGATTGCCCTTCAGATATTCATGTAGGAAATGCAACTTCAAGAATCGATATTTGGTTGAGACATTTTCTCCTTGAGTGTCAATCAAAATGGATGAACTACTATCCGTGGATGCATGTTCTGATTCATCACATGGGGTGTCAATTTCATCATGCAAATCTCGAGATGCACGGTACTGTTGCATTTCTAACTTCCCCAATGCTGTTAGCCGGATCAAGGCAAAGCTGGCAGATATTGGCTCTGATATTGAGAGGTCATCTGGAAGCACATAGTAGCCAACAATGGACTTAGCACGGTGTTGGGAAGCATACCCATCATATCCTGAAGCAGGCGTTGAGAATATCTCTTTCATGATTCCATTGCTGCAAACACAATGCTGACCTGTCAGAGAAAGCCTAGAAGGAATATCCCAAGCGTATAAATGAGAATTATCTGGACAGCCTTGCTCCTTAGGCCCGTAACAGAACAAACTGAACTCCCCATTCCAGAACGAACCAACCAAAATGGCAAAACCTGAATTTGAAGCCCATTCATATTCCTTGGAAGGTCTCAATTCGGATAGCCGAAACATAGCAACATGGTTTGGGCTCTCAAGCCCATGCTGCCAAGCCAACACAGGTTCCAACGGCCTCGTCGCATCAAGGAGAATCAAGTGACGCTCTGTCACTACTGATATATGGGATTCATCAAACTCAGCCTTGCAGAATGCAATATAATGCTCAGGCCTGTCAAAAGGCTCAGTTTCAAACAACCCTGGCAACCCAACTTTTGCTAGAACCTTGTACTGAAACTTGTGTGGCTCGTTTTCCATGACATCGTATTTGTCACCACGAACTACAAAGCTCAAATCAACCAAAAGGACGGCTTTCGTGCTTGCGACGATCACCATCCACGGTTGCGCTCCATAAGCACAGCTCAGCCAGTCCCCCCAGTCCTCATCATTGCTGCCAAAACCAACCCTCGTCTTTCCTCCAAGTCGTGTATTCAGATCAAACCAACACAACTCCCCACTCTCCAGCAGCACCACACATTGTGATGGAAAATGCCTGCTCCAGCACGCGTGCACGACAGCAGTATCGAACCCCTGCTTGGCCACCGGTACGAGCACCAGGGAACCCGAATCGCGTGACTCGACCCTGAACCAACTCACTGAGTACAATGTCGCAGCAAGCAGGAAGCCCTCGACACGGCTGTCATCCGGCTCCGATGACCAGCACGACTGGGCAGGAATAGCAGCAAGCTGCTGTATGCGGTGCCCAGTGTGCTTGAACCCATCACTCTGAACGAAGGGCGAAACGGGCGCAGAGCTCGCAACGGGCGAGCTCACAGGAGCGAAAGCAACCTTCTCCGCATTCTCGCCGTACGGGAAGAAGAGGATGAGAGAGTTTGAAGAGCGGGAGCGGAGGACGGCGAGAAGATTGGAAGGAGGTGGGAACGGCGGCGACGGCGCGGCGAGGAGGGGTCCCGAGAGGGATTTGAGATCGGAGTAGGGGAGGAAGGAGGTGGAGGCGACGAAGTAGCGGAGGGCGTGGCGGAGGTCGCCGGTGGTGGAGGCGTGCAGGGGCGGGGGGAAGGGGAAGGGGAGGGAGATGAGCGGGGTGGGCGGCGGGAGAGGGGTGAAGAAGAGGGGCCCGTGGGAGGCGTCCGGCGGGGCGAGGGACGGGGGGTTGAACACGGAGGAGACGGGGAAGAGGAAGCGCCAGTCGTCGGAGAAGTTCATGGAGGTGCGCGGCAACGGCGGCGCGAACGGGGAGCGGGAGCAAGGGGGGAACAGGCGCCCGAGCCGGCGGGGATCGCGGCCACGCGCCGGCGCGAGAGGACGAAGGCCGTCGGCGTGCCGGCTTTTAGTGGGCTGCGAGAATCGGCCGGAGCTATCTTGATGGAGCCGAAGCTTGGGGGAGAAGGCGGCGGCGCAGGCGGTGAGAGGTAGCGCTCGCGCGGGCGTGGGGACTAGGGGAGGTTTCAGGGGCTTCGGGCCCTCGCTGTCATGGTTTCGTGTTTTTTTTTTAGAACGTCGGTCATCTTATTTAATCGAGAAACTCCAATAAACGATGTAGTGCAAAAAATAACTAACTTATACATTTCTGATGCCCAAAAATCCACATCCAATAGATCATGTAGATGCAAAAAAAAAAAAAAAACATCACCTCCTCCGGTGATGTAAAATATAACACTTGGAGATACAAATTTGCATCTCCGCCTTCAAGTGATGTAAAACCGTTGGTCGCGCGACAACGGCCCAACCGCTTTCACTTTCATTCCGCCCGCGCGTTTGTCGTCCACTCGCCTCCCATGCGTCACCCGCTGCGCGGGCATGGCCGACTCCGATGAGGCCGCCGCCGGTCTGACCCACCTCCCCGCGGCCGCCGTCGGAGCAACTGTCTTCTCTGATCCCGCCTCCGCCACCACCCCCATCCCGCCCCGGATTTTCCCCACCCCGGTCGATCGCCGTCGCGGTGCGTCCTGGCAAAGAAGCAGTTGGCGGCCAAACCACGCGGCGGAGGCGTGAAGCGGCTGGCGGGGCGCAACCCGGCGACGAATCCACGCGTGACCATGAAGGCAAAGCCGGTCGCGACTGCTTCGGCCGATTCCGTCGTCACCGCCGCAGGCCATGGAGGAAGACGGGGCCACGCCCATGGCCACCGCCCCAACGTGCTCGACGAAATGGAGAGAAAAGGAAAAGGAAAGGGAAAGTCTTCACTTTCCATCATTGCTGCAAAGAGCTCAAGGATGATGAGAAATGGAAAAGTAGAGAAGTTTATGATGCTTCGAAGAAGAAAAGTGTGGTGGTGGAGGATGAAGATGAGGGCCATGGTGAGGAGAGAAGGAGCCCAACTCCTCACTCGATGATTAAATCATATAGGTCGGATGGATGTGAGAAAGTGAAGGGATCCAGGGCCGGAGACAATGATCTTAAAGGGTTTGACGCCATTGTTATTGCAAGGAAAGATTATGCTCAAGAAAAAAATTGTTGAAGCTAAAAGAAATGGAGGAGAGGGGAGAAGCCGAGCGACGGAGGGCGGTGGCCGAGGAGAAGAGGGCGGCAGCCAAGGAGAGGTTGGCGGCGGCCAAGGAGAGGTTGGCAGCGGCCGAGAAGAGAAAGGTTAAACTAGAGGAGAGAAAGGCAGCGACCGTAGAGTTCAAGATGGTGGAGGAGAAGTCACTCAAGTTTATGTTCATGGACACATCTAGTCTTGATCCCAAAGAAAATGTGAACGTCGAGCTTTGTTGCGGTGAAATGGTCATGAAGAAGCAAATGCTTATGAGAAGCATGATGGGAGGGGGAATGGGAGGTACCATTGGAGGAACGGGAGGTGGCATGAGAGGAATGGGAGGAGGAATGGGAGGTGGCATGGGAGGAATGGGAGGAGGAATGGGAGGTGCCATGGGAGGTGGAATGGGAGGAGGAATGGAAGGTGGAATAAAATGGACGGCTACATGAACATGATGGGAGGTGCCATGAATGGTGAATTTGGTGGCAACATGGGAGGTGGCTTTGGTGGCAACATGGATGGTGGCTTCGGTGGCATGGGTGGTGGCTTTGGTGGCAACATGGGCGACATGGGAGGTGGCTTCGGCGGCAACATGAGTGTCATGGGAGGTGGCTTTGGAGACAACATGAGCGGCATGAGAGGTGGCTTCGGTGGCAACATGAATGGCATGAGAGGTGGATTTGGTGGCGACATGAGTGGTATGGGAGGTGGCAATGAAGGTGCTTCCGATGGAGGTCGCAGCGGCGAGACTTCGACGCAAACGCTGACAAAGAAGCCATTGATGATGATGATGATACCACCGTCCATGATGTCACTAGTGACAACGAAGATGATGAAAATGAGTTATATGTTCGATGTTTATGTGCATTTTAATTTGTTGAACCAAGAACTTTGTTTGATAGGATGCACTTTTGGTTGTAGGATTTCAAACTTTGATTGATATGATGCACTTCTGGTTGTAGAATCTGAAAATAATGCTATTTGAATGTCCAAATGCGGGTGTACAACGGTAGTACAGTGGTTGTACATAGCCGCGCGGACGTCGCCCGGTTTTACATCTTCAATATGCATCATCTGTTGGAGTTGAACTTTTACATCACCAATATACATCATCTGTTGGAGTTGGCTCTTTTTTGGAGACGTAAAATGCAATTTTTGGTGATGTAAATTATACAACACCTAGTTTTACATCTCCAAATTTGCATCATCTATTGGAGATGTTCTTACAAAGAGTATACAATCCGGAGTAGAATGGAAAATAGAAAGACCCTAGAATTCTTACAAGATTTAACTAAGACATGAGATGCTACAGTATAGCATCGACATATTGAAAACCACCTAAGAGAAGCCAGTCGCTACAAATTTGATGTCAACCATCACCAAGCCCACCGATGATCAATCATGGATACAAGAGTTGAGGCGCTGCACTAGAGAGAGGCAATCTGAGACGAAAATAACAAAGTTAATATTCTCCTCCCGTGCTAAATAAACTGCTGTACAAAAATGACAAACATATGAGAGTTTTGCTCTCAAACATTACTTGCCAGACAGTGACGTGGATCTTCTGGGCTGGAAAAGATATGCTTCGGACCGAGGAGTCAGTTTTACTTGTTCCTCAAGTAAATTGGTCATGTGCTCAAAATCCGACCGTTGGAAACGTGTCGGTTGGCCATTGGCTGGGCCACGTGTCCTAAATGGTCACTTCCCTTTTGGGAAGGTTGCGGCTATAAATAGTCACTCTGGTCCAACTTTGATCGTTGACTGCCCCACTTGAGTTTAAAATCCCTTGAATGAAAATCAAGAGCCGACACTTAGACAGTGGTGGAGCATCACAGTAGATCTGAGTTGAGAGTTCTTGTGCCTATTACTCTTGAGAGCTGCTAACTCTCTAGACGGTTAGGTGTGAGCTAGAGTGTCGAAGAGTAACTGTCTTCACCAAGTCAAAGTATTTAGCAACCAAGAGTAATTGTGGTTTGCGAAGCAAGTATGTTGAAGGTTTGGAGATCGCCGACAAAGATCTACCCTGAGTGAAATCAACTAAAGTCTGATCAGCTTCACGTTGAAGTGGAATAGGGCGGAGAGAGGTTTGCTCCTATGTTCAATCACAAGTCCCTCCAACTAGACGTAGCTCTTTCGCCGAAGAGTGAATTGGTCTACCAAATCATTTCTCGCCATTCTTTCAGTAATTTATCTACTGAAATTCTTTCAGTAATTTATCTTCTGTGTCATTTTCCCTGATAGATATCTCTGGCCATTTGTCTACATCTGCTCGTTATCTGTTTTATGACCATGTTAGTCGGTATTCATGTTTTTTGTGCTCAAGGTAGGTTGTTTGTATGTTCGTTTTTTGTTTATCTGGTGCTATTTGGTTATTTAACTGAGTTTCACTGTGATGAATATCTCCTAGTGACATGCTTATTTATCTTTAGTTTAGTATGAAGTGTTATGTGTCCGTCTATTCATGCATGTTGTTGGTTGCTACTTGTGATAGGCATTGGGATTTCCCCGAAAAGGAAGGGTGATGTAGTATAGTAGCAGAAAGTATTTCCCTCAGCTAAGAACCAAGGTTTATCAAACCAATAGGAGATCTCGTAAATAAACGATCGACAATACCTACACACACAAATAAATACTTGAACACAGGCAAGAGTCGTCGATCCCCTTGTACTCATTAATTGCAAGGATTAATTCTGATAGTGAAGAATAGATAAATTGCAAAAAAAAAGTAAATAAATTGCAGCAACTATTTTAGGGTTCTAGGAATATGAAGTGAATGGACCCAGGGGCCATGTCTTTCACTAGAGGCATTTCTCTCATGAGCATAGTAACTGTGGGTAGACAAATTACTGTTGGGCAATTGATAGAAAAGCGAATATTTATAACGATATTCATGGCATGATCAATATATAGGCATCATGTCCCAGACAAGTAGACCAAAACGATTCTGCATCTACTACTATTAACTCCACCAATCGACCGCTATCCAACATACATCTATGGTATTAAGTTAATAACAAACAGTGTAATGCTTGGAGCATTGATACGTCCTAAATGTATCCACTTTTCCAAACGCTTTTGCTCTTGTTTTGGACTATAATCTGCATGATCTGAATGAAACTAACCCTGACTGGCGGTGTTTTCAGCAGAAATGCCTTGCTGTTATTTTTGTGAAGAAATAAAAGTTCTCAGAATTGGACGAAATTTTACGAAGAATTTTTTTGGAATATATAAAATATACTGGTGAAAAGAGTCATCGGAGGGGGACCACCACAGAGCCACAAGCTCAGGTGGCGCCCCCCTAGGGCGCGCCACCTGATCTTGTGGGCCCCTGGGACCTCCTTTTGCCCTACCTCCAGTCATATAACCTCCGTCTCGTCCAGAAAAAAAATAGGAGAGAAAGAATTATCCAGTTTTACGATACGGAGCCGCTGCCACCTCTTGTTCTTCATTGGGAGCGCTGATCGGGAGTCTGATTTGGGCTCCGGAGAGGGAGATTCGTCGCCATCGTCATCATCAACCCTTCTCCATCGACAATTCCATGATGCTCATCGCCAGGAGTGAGTAATTCCTTCGTAGGCTTGCTGGGCGGTGATGGGTTTGGATGAGATTTTTCATGTAATTGAGTCAATTTGTTAGGGCTTAATCCCTAGTATCCACTATGTTTTGAGATTGATGTTGCTATGACTTTGATATGCTTAATGCTTGTCACTAGGGCCCGAGTGCCATGATTTTAGATCTGAACCTATTATGTTTCTATGAATACGAGTGTTTTGGATCCGATCTTGCATGTTATATGCACCTACTTTGTGTTTTGATCCGCATCCCCCAAGGTGAAAATAATTGGGATTCTTTCTGGTGATGATCGTAGTATGAGGAGTTCATGTATTCACTATGTGCTAATGCTTTGTTCCGGTCTATTAAAAGGTGGCCTTAACATCCCTTAGGTTTCCTTATGGATCCACTGCCACGGGAGGGTAGGACAAAACATGTCATACAAGTTCTTAGTATAAGCACGTATGGCTATATACGGAATGCATGCCTACATTGAATCGACGAATTGGAGCTAGTTCTGTGTCGCTATAGGTTGTGATTGTTATATGATAAATGTCATACAAACAATTATCCATTACCGATCCAATGCCTACGTCTCTCTTATATTGCCTTTGCTAAGTTACTACTATTGCCACTATTGTTTCAACTGCTACAGAACTGCTACCATTACTACTGTTACTGTTACCGTTGCTATCAAACTATCAAACTACTGTGCTACTAAATACTTTACTACAGAAAGATGTCCTTCCAGGTGTGGTTGAATTAACAACTCAACTGATAAGGCTCATAAATGTCCTTTGTCTCCCCTTGTGTCGAATCAATAAATTTGGGTGAAATACTGCCCTCGAAGAGTGTCGTGATCCCCTATACTTGTGGTTTATCAAGACCTTTTTCTGGCGTCATTGCCGGTGAACATAGCTTTATTTATCGAGTTCACTTGGGAATTACCTATTTGCTGGATATCATGAAGAATTTGAAAGACTCTAGAACCAAGATTTTCCCTCTAAGACGAGGGGAGGTAAGGAATTGTCAACTAGCTTTGCACTTGATTCACCCTCTGTTCTGAGTCAACTTGCGACACCACCACCTGCTGTTCAATCCGATATGTCACAAGTAATAGACACTGCTACTACTACTAATCATACTCATGATGATGCTACTACTATGCTTGATGAAACTGAAATTGTGCCATTAGGTGAATTTCTTGATGCTCAAATTGCCAAATCTAGAGAACTTGAAAATAAAACTGCTGAAAATACTGAGTCACCTATTACACCTAGCACCCTTGTTAGAACTAAGATGCTTGATGTGCCTGATGGTTATGTTATGGATGGTGAGATTGCTAAACAATTTGTTGCTTGTAACGATAGAGAAGATCTTAAGAAATTATTGGTTAAGCTTAAATAAAAATCCGTGAATGAAAAGATGAAACATGATCCAAAGTTTGCAACCTCTCCTATATTTGTCAATGATGAGTATTATGAATTCTCCGTTGATCCCGAACTTATTACTTTGGTAGAATCCAATCCTTTTCATGTCTATGAATCTGAAACTGTTATTGCACATCTTAGTAAGCTGAATGAAATTGCCACCTTGTTTACTCACGAGCAAAAGAGTCGCTACTACTACATCCTTAAGTTATTTCCTTTCTTGTTAAAGGGTGAAGCTAAAGAATGGTTTAATACTCTTGCTCCTAGTTGTGTGCGTAGTCCCCAGGGTATGATTTGCTACTTCTCTCAAAAGTATTGTCTTGCTCATAATAAACAAGCTGCTTTGCAGGAAATATTTAACTTTGTGCAATCTGAGGAAGAGCATCTCCCTCAAGCTTGGGGGAGGCTTTTCCAGCCACTAAATGCTTTGCCTGATCATCCACTTAAGAAAAATGAAATACTTTATATTTTTTGTAATGGACTAACCGATGCTTCTAGGGACTACCTAGATAGTTGTGCTAGTTGTGTTTACTGAATTCATTGACCATATGCATCTCATTTTTATTTCATAGAAAATTAAGAAAATGGACTAAATGTGGCATTTCACTTTATTAAATTAATAAAAACAAAAAAGTATGGGTACAAAAAGTCGTGCTTACTAAATTCATCGACCATATGCCTCTCAAAAGGGATCCATCAATAATGTTGATCAGGTCTTATTAACGAACTACTTTTGATTGACATAAAACAGAAGACTTTTCGTATAGCACTAAGTTACCTCAACCGGAATATGCATGATTCCAATAGTATTAATTTGATATTTCCTTTTGGGAATCGGAAGAGGGAATTAAAAATCTCCAATGGTAATTGTCATAGTTCTTTCAATGGAATTGCTACTATTCATTTGATTCCGTTTCTTCGGAAAATGTACCGTATGATCTTTACCATTGACATGAAAAGTTACCTTGCTTTTGTTGCAATCAATGACAGCCCCTGCAATGTTCAAAAAAGGTCTCCCGAGAATAATCGACATATTGTCGTCCTCGGGCATGTCAAGAATAACAAAGTCTATTATGATAGTAACATTAGCAACTACAACCAAAACATCCTCACAAATTCCAATGGGTATAGTAGTTGATTTATCAGCCATTTGCAAAGAAATTTCAGTCGATGTCAACTTACTCAAGTCAAGTCCTTCTATATAGAGAAAAAGGCATAGCACTAACACCGGCTCCTAAATCACATAAAGCAGTTCTGACATAATTGCTTTTTATTGAGCAGGTTATAGTAGGTATTCCCGGATCTCCTAATTTTGGAGGCACTTTTCCTTCGACAGAATAGTTTGCAACATAGTGGAGATTTTAGTGTCGGTGTCAAAACCGGCAAATCACGGGTAGGGGGTCTCGAGCTGTGGATCTTGGATCGATGGGGAACAGAAAGAAAGAGGGACAATGTTTACCCAGGTTCGAGCCCTCTTGAGGAGGTAAAACCCTATATCCTGCTTGATTGTATTGATGTGTGTATGACGATTACAGAGTCGATCTACCACGAGATCAGATGAACTAAACCCTAGATGAGTATGATGATTTTGTCCTCTACGAACTAAAACCCTATGGTTTATATAGACACCAAGGGTACCTAGGGTTACACATGGTCAGTTACCATTAGGGAACGAATATGCCGAATCTACTATCTTGACTTGGAGGGCACCCCAATTCACCAGAGATTTCCTTCTTGAATACGGAGTTATCTCATAGCTCGGTCTTCCGATAAGGGCCACAGAGCGGCCCACCAATCCTGTCTATGAGAGATAGACCGTCGTCCGAGGACCCCTTAGTCCCGGACTCCCTTAGTAGCCCCCGAACTAGCCTCCAATGCCGGGGTATATGTCATCTAGTAGCTCCATGCATCCCGAGTTTACGGCTTGCGGGGCGAGTTCTTCTCCCCTTCCTTCATTCGACCGGTAACAATTCGGTTGCCGATGACCTCTTGATTTCCGATCAGTTCATAGTACTTAACCTCAAAGGCCAACCGTCCAAATGGAAACAACACCTTCACCTGAAAAATTTCGACGAAAGGTCACGGCCAGTGATAACCACAGACCAGTTACAAAAACTCGATTTGCGGTTCAAGGCGGTTCCTCCATTGGCACGTCCTATCAATATGGAGATCGTGCCCCGCTGTTTAAGGGATATGATCAATGATTCGGGTTATCCCACTCATGCATAACGGCACGATTATATCGGGAAGTGGCGAGGCTTGCGACGCATTAAGGGGACTCTTGGCATTTCTGGCAGCTATATAAAAGGAAGCAGCCACCGAAATCTCCACACGCTTCTTTGTCCCCTCATCGCTATCGCCCTTCCAACCTCCTGAGCTCAAGCGCCCAGATCCATTTTCTCCCCAGCCCCTCCCAGGCCACACCCTCAGTTCGGCCATGGTCGGTTCAGGTTCTAGAGGCAAGTGGGAGGCTTCCTGCGTCACCGACGACGACATCGTGGAGCTGAAGCGCGCCGGTTATCTTCCGGCCGACGTTGCTCATCGTGCTCCCGAAGAGGGGCAGGTCATCCCCACGCCGAGTGATACGTCCATTTTGCATCATGATTTCCTACTGTAATTTACTTTGTTTTGTTGAATAATAATGCTTTGGGGAGTGATTCTAATGCCTTTTCTCTCATAATATGCAAGGTTTACACATGGAGGGAGAATACCGGCAGCTGGAATTCTGGACCCAAGAAAAGCACGTCAGAGATACCTAATCTGCACAACTCCAATGAAGCTGAAATTTTACGGAGATTATTTTTACATTTAATAAAAAAATACTGGAGCTGGAAACTACCGGAGGAGGCCCCCCAGGTGGGCACAACCCACCAGGGCGCGCCTTGATGGGTTGTGCCCAGCCTGGCCCACCTCCGGTGCTCATCTTCTGGTATAAGGTCTCTCTTGACCTAGAAAAAATCAGAGGAGGACTTTCGGGATGAAGCGCCGCTGCCTCGAGGCAGAACTTGGGTAGGAGCACTTTTGCCCTCCGGCGGAGCGATTCCGTCGGGGGAACTTTCCTCCCGGAGGGGGAAATCGAAGCTATCGTCATCACCAACACCCCTCTCATCTTTGGGAGGCCAATCTTCATCAACATCTTCAACAACACCATCTCCTCTCAAACCCTAGTTCATCTCTTGTGTTCAATCTTTGTACCGGAACCTCAGATTGGTACCTGTGGGTGACTAGTAGTGTTGATTACCTTGCGTAGTTGATTACTATATGGTTTATTTGGTGGAAGATTATATGTTCAGATCCAATATGCTATTCAATACCTCTCTGATCTTGAGCATGCTTATTATTTGTGAGTAGTTACCTTTGTTCTTGAGGTCACGGGAGAAGTCATGTTGCAAGTAATCATGTGAATTTGATAAGTGTTCGATATTTTGATGATATGTATGTTGTGATTCCCTTAGTGGTGTCATGTGAACGTCGACTACATGACACTTCACCATTCATGGGCCTAAGGGAATGCATTGTGGAGTAGTTATTAGATGATGGGTTGCTAGAGTGATAGAAGCTTAAACCCTAGTTTATGCGCTACTTCGTAAGGGGTTGATTTGGATCCACATGTTTAATGCTATGGTTAGACTTTGTCTTAATACTTTTCTTGTAGTTGCGGATGCTTGCGAGCAGGTTAATCATAAGTAGGTTGTCATTTCAAGTAAGAACAACACCTTAGCACCGGTCCACCCACATATCAAATTATCAAAGTAGCGAACACGAATCAAACCAACATGATAAAAGTGACTAGACGAAATTCCCGTGTACCCTCAAGAACACTTTGCCTATTACTAGTGATTGTTCTGGCCTGTCCTTTGCCTCAAAAGGATTGGGCTACCTTGACGCACCTTGTTTACCGTTACCGTTACTTGCTTGCTACCAATTATCTTGCTATCAAACTATCTGTTACCGACAATTTCAGTGCTTGCAGAAATTACCTTGCTGAAAACCGCTTGTTATTTCCTTCTGCTCCTCGTTGGGTTCGACACTCTTACTTATCGAAAGGACTACGATTGATCCTCTATACTTGTGGGTCATCAAGACTCTTTTCTGGCGCCGTTTCCGGGGAGTGAAGCGCTCTTGGTAAGTGGAAATCGGTACGGAAAAACTTATACTACGTGCTGAAATTTATTGTTACTTGCTACTATGGAAAACAATCCTTTGATGGGTTTGTTCGGGGTATCTTCACCTCGACCGGAACCACAATTAGTTACCCCTCAACCTACAGCACCTACTGAAAATGTTACTTATGAAATTCCTTCGTGTATGCTAGAACAACTGCTTGCTAAACCTTATGCAGGAGACGGAACTGAACATTCTGATATGCACCTTTTATATGTGAACAAGATTTGTGGATTATTTAAGCTTGCAGGTTTACCCAGAGATGAAGTTAAGAAGAAGGTTTTCCCTTTATCTTTGGAGGGAAAAGCATTGACATGGTATAGGCTATGTGATGATCTTGGATCATGGAACTGGAATCGTTTGCAATTGGAATTTCACCAAAAGTTTTATCCCATGCATCTAGTTCATCGTGATCAGAATTATATATATAATTTTTGGCCTCGTGAAGGAGAAAGTATCGCTCTAGCTTGGCGGAGGCTTAAGTCAATGTTATATTCATGCCCCAATCATGACATTCCGAAGGAAGTTATCAATCAGAATTTTTATGCTCGGCTCTCTCATAATGATCAATCCATGCTCGATACTTCTTGTGCTGGTTCTTATATGAAGAAGACTATTGAATTCAAGTGGGATCTCTTAGAAAGAATTAAACGCAACTCTGAAGATTGGGAACTCGACGAAGGTAATGAGTCAGGTATAAAGCTTGAATTTGATTGTGTTAAATCTTTTATGAATACCGATACTTTTCACAAGTTTAGCACTAAATATGGACTTGACTCTGAGATAGTAGCCTCTTTCTGTGAAGCATTTGCTACTCACGTTGATCTCCCTAAGGAGAAGTGGTTTAAATATCATCCCCCTATTAAAGAAGAAATTAAATAACCAGTCATAGCTAAAGAAGAAACCATCTTCTACAATGTTGATCCAGTTGTGCCTACTGCTTATATTGAAAAACCACCTTTCCCTGTTAGGATAAAGGAACATGCTAAGGTATCAACTGTGGTTCATAAGAGTAATATAAGAGCACCTAAACCCCCTGAGCAAATTAAAGTAAAACCTAGTGTTGCTATGGTTAAAGATATCTTGGTAGAAAATATTGATGGGCATGTTATCTACTTTTGTGATGAAGCTGCTAGAATTGCTAAACCTGATGAAAATGATAAACATAGACCCATAGAAGGCTTGCATGTTGTCTCAGTCAAAATAGGAGATCATTGCTATCATGGTTTATGTGATATTGGTGCTAGTGTGAGTGCTATCCCTTTTACCTTATACCAAGAAATTATGGATGAAATAGCACCTACTGAAATGGAAGATATTGATGTTACTATTAAACTTGCTAATAGAGACACTATCACACCACTTGGGATTGTTAGAGATGTTGAAGTCTTGTGTGGGAAAGTAAAATATCCTACTGATTTTCTAGTCCTTGGTTCCCCACAAGATAACTTTTGTCCCATTATCTTTGGTAGACCTTTCTTGAGCACCGTCAATGCTAAGATAGATTGTGAAAAACAAATTGTCGGTGTCAGTTTTGGTAATGTGTCTCATGAGTTTAATTTTTCCAAGTTTAGTAGACAACCTCGTGATAAAGAGTTATCTAGTAAAGATGAAATAATTGGTCTTGCTTCTATTGCTGTGCCTCCTACTGATCCATTAGAACAATATTTGCTCGACCATGAAAATGATATGCATTTGCGTGAAAGAAACAAAATAGATCAAATTTTCTTCGAACAACAACCTCTCTTGAAACACAATTTGCCTATTGAAACTCTTGGAGGTCCTCCTCCACCTAAAGGTGATCCTGTGTTCGAATTGAAACAATTGCCTGACACATTGAAGTATGCTTATCTTGATGAGAAAAAGATATATCCTGTTATTATTAGTGCTAACCTTTCAGAACATGAAGAAGAAAGATTATTAAAAATTCTAAGGAAGCACCGGGCTGCTATTGGATATACTCTTTGTGATCTTAAGGACATTAGTCCCACTCTATGTCAGCACAAGATCAATATGGAACCTGATGCTAAACCCGTTGTTGATCACCAACGGCGATTGAATCCTAAGATGAAGGAAGTGGTAAGAACTGAAATACTAAAACTTCTGGAAGCAGGTATAATCTATCCTATTGCTGATAGTAGATGGGTAAGTCCCGTTCATTGTGTCCCTAAGAAAGGAGGTATTACCGTTGTTCCTAATGATAAGAATGAACTCATTCCACAAAGAATTGTTACTGGTTATAGAATGGTAATTGATTTTAGGAAATTAAATAAAGCTACTAGAAAAGATCATTACCCCTTACCGTTCATTGATCAAATGCTAGAGAGACTATCTAAGCACACACACTTTTGCTTCTTAGATGGATATTCTGGTTTCTCTCAACTACCTGTGTCACAATCTGATCAAGAGAAAACTACCTTTACTTGCCCTTTCGGAACCTATGCTTATAGACGTATGCCTTTTGGTTTATGCAATGCACCTGCTACCTTTCAAAGATGTATGACTGCTATATTCTCTGATTTTTGTGAAAAGATTGTGGAGGTTTTCATGGATGATTTTTCTGTTTATGGAACTTCTTTCGATGATTGCTTAAGCAGCCTTGATCGAGTTTTGCAGAGATGTGAACAAACTAATCTTGTCTTGAATTGGGAGAAGTGCCACTTTATGGTTAATGAAGGCATTGTCTTGGGGCATAAAATATCTGAACGAGGTATTGAGGTGGATAAAGCTAAAGTTGATGCAGTTGTGAAAATGCCATGTCCTAAAGATATTAAAGGTATTCAAAGTTTCCTTGGTCATGCTGGTTTTTATAGGAGGTTCATTAAAGACTTCTCTAAAAATTCTAGGCCTCTTACTAATCTTTTGCAAAAGGATATTCCTTTTGTTTTTGATGATGATTGTGTGGAAGCCTTTGAAACACGCAAGAAAGCCTTAACCTCTGCACCTATCATTCAACCACCTGATTGGAACTTGCCTTTTGAAACTATGTGTGATGCTAGTGATTATGTTGTTGGTGCAGTTCTAGGACAAAGAGTTGATAAGAAATTGAATGTTATCCATTATGCTAGTAAAACTCTAGACAGTGCCCAACGAAACTATGCTACTACTGAAAAAGAATTTTTAGCAGTTGTGTTTGCTTGTGATAAATTTAGATCCTATATTGTTGATTCCAAAGTTATTGTTCACACCGATCATGCTGCTATAAAATACCTTATGGAAAAGAAAGATGCTAACCCTAGACTCATTAGGTGGGTTCTCTTGCTTCAAGAATTTGATTTACACATCGTTGATAGGAAGGGAGCCGAGAACCCCGTAGCTGACAACTTTTCTAGGTTAGAAAATATTCTTGATGACCCACTACGTATTGATGATAGTTTCCCTGACGAACAGTTAGCTGCAATAAGTGTCTCACAACGCACACCTTGGTATGCTGACTATGCTAACTACATTGTCGCTAAATATATACCACCTAGCTTTACTTATCAACAAAAGAGAAAAAAAATCTATGACTTGGGACATTACTTTTGGGATGACCCACATCTTTATAAAGAAGGAGTAGATGGTATTATTAGACGTTGTGTACCTGAGCATGAACAGGAACAAATCCTACGGAAATGTCATTTCGAAGCTTATGGAGGACATAATGCGGGAGATAGACTGCCCATAAGGTATTGCAATCTGGTTTTTATTGGCCTACTCTCTTCAAGGATGCCCGTAAGTTTGTCTTGTCTTGTGATGAATGTCAAAGAATTGGTAATATCGGTAAGCGTCAGGAAATGCCTATGAATTACTCACTTGTTGTTGAACCATTTGACGTTTGGGGTTTTGATTATATGGGGCATTTTCCTTCCTCTAATGGGTACACTCATATTTTGGTTGCGGTTGATTATGTCACTAACTGGGTAGAAGCTATTCCAACTAGTAGTGCCGATCACCACACCTCCATTAAAATGCTTAAAGAGGTTATCTTCCCGAGGTTTGGAGTCCCTAGATATTTAATGACCGATGGTGGTTCACATTTTATCCATGGTGCCTTCCGTAAGATGCTTGCTAAATATGATGTTAACCATAGAATTGCATCACCCTATCATCCTCAATCTAGTGGTCAAGTTGAACTTAGCAATAGAGAAATAAAATTAATATTACAAAAAACTGTCAATAGGTCTCGTAAGAATTGGTCTAAGAAATTAGATGATGCACTTTGGGCCTATAGAACAGCTTATAAAAATCCTATGGGTATGTCTCCATACAAAATGGTATATGGGAAAGCTTGTCATTTGCCTCTAGAACTAGAACACAAAGCATTTTGGGCAATTAAAGAACTCAACTATGATTTCAAACTTGCCGGTGAAAAGAGGTTATTTGATATTAGCTCACTAGATGAATGTAGAACCCAAGCCTATGAAAATGCCAAGCTATTCAAAGAAAAAGTAAAAAGATGGCATGACAAAAGAATCCAAAAGCGGGAATTCAAAATAGGAGACTATGTTCTTTTGTTCAACTCTTGTTTAAGATTTTTTGCAGGAAAACTTCTCTCAAAATGGGAAGGACCATATATTATCGAAGAGGTTTATCGTTCTGGAGCTTTCAAGATTAATAACGCCAAAGGTACTAACCCAAAGGTAGTCAATGGACAAAGAATTAAGCATTATATCTCAGGTACGCCTATTAACGTTGAAAGCAATGTTATCCAAACCGTGACACCGGAGGAACACATAAAAGAAACCTTCCGGAACACTCCAGATTGTTTAAAAATAGGAGGTACGTGATACGATAAGTAAGCGGACTCCGAAAAATCCGCAAAAAATATTTTTTCTGTTTTGGAATATTTTTGAATTTTGGAAATAAAAAAATAAACCAGAAGGTGATCGCGGTGAGCACGATACACCAGGGCGCGCCAGGCACCCCTGGGCGCGCCCTGGTGGGTTGTGCCCACCTCGGATGCTTTCCCGACTCCGTTTTCCTTCCAAATACTTGTTTCCCAAGAATGAAAATTCTCTATATATACCCTCGACTGTTTTAACGACCGCATCACAGAAAAATCCCGTGTTCTTGTTTCTTGCTATTTTCTCGTTAGATCTAGATCTCCATGGCCCCACCAAGCTCCTCCAAAGACAAGTTCTTTGAGAAGGTCATCAACCCGTACTTGCTGGAGGTGATGAAGCACCCTCAAGCCATTGAGATGCGTGAGGGGGTGCTCCACATCCGTGATGTTCAGGGACCTAAGAAGATCGGAAGCGTGGAGTCTAGGCTCGAGGCGGTGGAACAGGAAATCTTCAAGTGCTAGACGATGGTGGAGCGTGGACTTAGTGCCAATCACTCCATGATCACGGAATTCACCCATGACCAGATGGTGGATGGCCGGTCTGTGAAGGACATCATCTCCACCCTCAACGAGCAAATTAATTTTCTGCAGAGTCAAGTTTATGATCTTCAAAACCAAGTCTTCGAATATGAAGCGAGATTTAAAGGTATGAGTTTAGCTGCCAGTTGTAGGACTCAGGGGACTCTCGCGTCGACCTTTGATGGGGAGCCCTTGCCCTGGAAGCTAGAGGAGAAGCTTACTACATCATCACCACCGCCAAAGGAGACTTGAGCTCACGGGTATGGGCACTCCCCTTGGCTTGAGCCAAGCTTGGGGGAGGTGCCCCGGTATCGTATCACCACCACTTTTATTCACCTTTACCTATTTTAAATCGATCTTTAGTTTCCTTTTACTTTAGTTGAATAAAAGTTTTAGCATGATCTATTTTTGTGTGTTAGTTCCGTGGCCTATCTATGTAATCGAGTGAAAGTTATATAATAAAGTTTAGTTTGAGTTTTTGCCTCTCTACTTTCTTGTTGCAATCAAATAAAGGAAAAGAAACAAATGAAAAAAATCATATGCTAATCTTATGGTGAGTAATGACATCACATAAGGATAAGTATAAGTAGTAAAATTTATTGGAGATTGACAAACATAGCATTGGTCAATGATGCAATTCATGAAAGAATTAATAAGGGAAGAGAAGATTCACATGCAAATATTATGTGTCAAATTTGTTGACGTTGGACGAGGAAGACAACGTAATGATTTATGTTTGTTCATATCCACATAGAAGTTATATTGTCATAGATCCTTCAACATGTGGTGCTTGCCCAATATCTTTGCCAGCCAAAAATTCCGCACTAAGTAGAGATACTACTTGTGCATCCAAAAACCCAAACCAAACTCTTTCTTCGAGTGTCCACCATACCTACCTATGGATCGAGAAAGATCCTTCAAGTAAGTTGTCATCGGTGCAACAAGGCAATAAAAATTTCTTCTGAAAGTGTTTTGATCAATTAGTGTAAGAAAAAACTGAGCGTTATACGAACTTATGATGGAAAAGTAATAAAAGCGACGGACTGCATAATAAAGGTTGCTATCATAGGGAGCAATATAGCGTGACGTTCTTTTACATTAAGGGATTGGGCATACAAACCAATAAGCGCATGACAACCTCTGCTTCCCTCTGCGAAGAGCCTATCTTTTACTTTTATGCACTTACTTTTATGCAAAGAGTCAAAGTATTCTTCCCTATTCCTTTTTTTACCTTTTTCTTTTGCAAGCATCATGTGGTGAGGAAAGATCTAGGCACATATATCCAGTTGGATATGGGTGGGCATGAGTTATTATTGTTGACATCACCCTTGAGGTGAGTGAGTTGGGAGGCAAAAATTATAAGCCCCTATCTTCCTACGTGTCCGGTTGAAACTTTTTGTTCATGGGTATGCCGTGAGCGTTAGAAATCATAGAAGACTAAATGATGGTTGAGTATGTGGATTTGCCAAAAGGCTCCTACATGAGACCCTTCCTGAAAAGATGATGAATTGTAGTTGCAAAGTTGACTAAGAACATAGTTTGTTGGTTCCCAATAAGGTTTAGGCTTCATACTTCTCTGTTGTGATGAATTGTTACTTGTTCATGAGAAGCTATATGATAAAAAATGTATTGAAATAAGTTCCTTTGTTAGAGTTTATTGTTGTTATGATAATAAGAATGATGCTTCTACGTCCGTATTTTGTTTTTATCGACACCTCTCTCTCAAACCATGTGGACATGCTTTTCTGAAAGGACGTGGATGTCGCCTAGAGGGGGGGGTGAATAGGCGCTTTAAAATAATTACGGTTTAGGCTTGAACAAATGCGGAATAAAACTAACGTTTAATATGTCAAGCACAAAACCTAAAACAACTAGGCTCACCTATGTGCACCAACAACTTATGCTAAGCAAGATAAACAACTAAGTGATAGCAAGATATATAGCAACAAACAATATGGCTATCACAAAGTAAAGTGCATAAGTAAAGGGCTCGGGTAAGAGATAACCGAGGCACGAGGAGACGATGATGTATCCCGAAGTTCACACCCTTGTGGATGCTAATCTCCGTTCGGAGCGGTGTGGAGGCACAATGCTCCCCAAGAAGCCACTAGGGCCACCGTAATCTCCTCACGCCCTCGCACAATGCAAGATGCCGTGATTCCACTAAGGGACCCTTGAGGGCGGTCACCGAACCCGTACAAATGGCAACCCTTGGGAGCGGTCACCGGTACCCATACACTTTGGCAACCCTTGGGGGCGGTTCACCAGTACCCATACAAATTGCTCGGGGCAATCTCCACAACCTAATTGGAGACCCCGACGCTTGCCCGGAGCTTTACACCACAATGATTGAGCTCCGAGGCACCACCAACCGTCTAGGGCGCCAAGGCACCCAAGAGGAACAAGCTCTAGGGTGCCCAAACACCCAAGAGTAATAAGCTTTTCAACTTCTCACTTCCACGTATCACCGTGGAGAACTCAAACCTATGCACCAAATGCAATGGCAAGGGAACACGGAGTGCCCAAGTCCTTCTCTCCCAAATCCCACCACAACAACAAATGTTATGGAGGAAATGAGAGGAAGAACGAAGAAGAACACGAAGAACTCCAAGATCAAGATCCAAGGGGTCCCCCTCACAAAGAGGAGAAAGTGATTGGTGGAAATGTGGATCTAGATCTCCTCTCTCTTTTCCCTCAAGAACTAGCAAGAATCATTGGAGGGAATGAGAGATAGCAAGCTCGAAGAAGGTCAACAATGGGGGGCAAACACGAGCTTAAGAGTTAGGGAGCAATGGGGAAGAGGACCCCCTTTTATAGGTGGGGGAAAATCCAACCGTTACCCCCACAGCCCGCACACAAGCGGTAGTACCGCTCAGGGGAGCGGTACTTCCGCTTATACCCGTCCTGGAACAACAGAGCGGTAGTACCGCTCTGGAGGGAGCGGTACTTCCGCTTAAAAAAAATAAGCGGCACTTCAGGGCGGTAGTACCGCTCTGTACTTCCGCTTAAAAAAATAGGCGGTAGTAGCAGCGGTAGTACATAGCGGAAGTACCGCCGGAGCGGTACTACCGTGGTACCGAGCGGTACTACCGCTAGTTCAGAGAAAAACTGCCCTCATACTGAAACTGCCATAACTTTCGCATACGAGCTCCGAATTGAGCAAACTCAAGCTTGTTGGATAGCACACGACAAGTACTATCTAAGAAGAAGCAGTATAAAAATGCCAATGGTATAGAGATGTGAAACCTCTTTCAATGAAGAACCGGCAAAAACTCCAACATCGAAAACATCATAGAAGATGCATATGGACTCCGTTTTCGATGAACTTGAGCTTGTCATGAAGCTGACCATAAGCTCAAGAAACCTCAAAGAGAAAAACCAACCAAGAACCAAGAAAGATGATGATGCCAAGAATGCAATGGTTTGAGCTCTCAACGAACGATACGATCAAGCTACTCACTTGAGAGCCCCCTTGATAGTACGGCTATCTATCCTATAACCCAGTCTCCCAACTACCACTATGAGACCGGTAAAATAGAAAATCCTATCAAGGTCAAACCTTTGCCTTGCGCATAGTCCTCTTGAGCTAGATGATTACGATCTTGTCCTTCTCAAGATGGACCACCTTTCTTGATTGCGCCGGCTCGATGAAGACTAGTAGATTGCTCCCCCATACTCCACTATGGGTGAGCCACTCTTCGGCACATCTTCACAAGTCCATTGTCACCACAATGAACGGCAAGCCTCACGCATGATCTCTCTGTGATGCTTCACTTGAGCTTGCACACCGCAACCTTGATGACGATCACCCCTTGATGTCATCTTCCATGGGATGTATGGGATCTTCCTCTTGATGCAAGCCCATGGAAATATACCTAACCCCACAAAGAACTCTCACGTAAACCATTGGTTAGTACACAAAGCGTAATGGACAATGCTTACCATAACATGGGATCCCTTAATCCCTCTCGGTATATCTTGTACGCTTTGTGTGTTGATCAACTTGATTCACTTTTTGACTTAGTCCTGATCAACCTTGTATCTTATCTTCTCTCTTCATAAAGATGATGTCTTGAAGGTAAACATGAATGCCCACACAATCTTCTTCTTCAAGACATGCTTGCAATAACCTCAACTCTCACATGACCAATCTTTGGATAAACCTTGAATACCACCTTGGTCACAATATAAACTCCTTGAAACCCAACAGACGGACTTCAAGAAGTGCCTATGGACAAATCCTTCGAATATAACTCAAGGCAACCATTAGTCCATAGGGGTGTCATCAATTACCAAAACCACACATGGAGAAATGTGCACCTACATTTTCAATATCGGCTTTCGGTTGAGGACAAGCGAGGTCTAAGCTTGGGGGAGTTGATACGTCCATTTTGTATCATGATTTCCTACTGTTATTTACTTTGTTTTGTTGAATAATAATGCTTTGGGGAGTGATTCTAATGCCTTTTCTCTCATAATATGCAATGTTTACACATGGAGGGAGAATACCGACAGCTGGAATTCTGGACCCAAGAAAAGCACGTCAGAGATACCTAATCTGCACAACTCCAATGAAGCTGAAATTTTACGGAGATTATTTTTACATTTAATAAAAAATACTGGAGCTGGAAACTACCGGAGGAGGCCCCCAGGTGGGCACATCCCACCAGGGCGTGCCAGGCCCCCCTGGGCGCGCCCTGATGGGTTGTGCCCAGCCTGGCCCACCTCCGGTGCTCATCTTCTGGTATAAGGTCTCTCTTGACCTAGAAAAAATCAGAGGAGCACTTTCGGGATGAAGCGCCGCCGCCTCGAGGCGGAACTTGGGCAGGAACACTTTTGCCCTCCGGCGGAGCGATTCCGTCGGGGGAACTTCCCTCCCGGAGGGGGAAATCGAAGCTATCGTCATCACCAACATCCCTCTCATCTTTAGGAGGCCAATCTTCATCAACATCTTCAACATCACCATCTCCTCTCAAACCGTAGTTCATCTCTTGTGTTCAATCTTTGTACCGGAACCTTAGATTGGTACCTGTGGGTGACTAGTAGTGTTGATTACCTTGCGTAGTTGATTACTATATGGTTTATTTGGTGGAAGATTATATGTTCAGATCCAATATGCTATTCAATACCTCTCCGATCTTGAGCATGCTTATTATTTGTGAGTAGTTACCTTTGTTCTTGAGGTCACGGGAGAAGTCATGTTGCAAGTAATCATGTGAATTTGATATGTGTTCGATAGTTTGATGATATGTATGTTGTGATTCCCTTAGTGGTGTCATGTGAACGTCGACTACATAACACTTCACCATTCATGGGGCTAAGGGAATGCATTGTGGAGTAGTTATTAGATGATGGGTTGCTAGAGTGATAGAAGCTTAAACCCTAGTTTATGCGCTACTTTGTAAGGGGCTGATTTGGATCCACATGTTTAATGCTATGGTTAGACTTTGTCTTAATACTTTTCTCATAGTTGCGGATGCTTGCGAGCGGGTTAATCATAAGTAGGTTGTTAGTTCAAGTAAGAACAACACCTTAGCACCGGTCCACCCACATATCAAATTATCAAAATAGCGAACACGAATCAAACCAACATGATAAAAGTGACTAGACAAAATTCCCATGTACCCTCAAGAACACTTTGCCTATTACTAGTGATTGTTCTGGACTGTCCTTTGCCTCAAAAGGATTCGGCTACCTTGCTGCACCTTGTTTACCATTACTGTTACTTGCTTGCTACCAATTATCTTGCTATCAAACTATCTGTTACCGACAATTTCAGTGCTTGCAGAAATTACCTTGCTGAAAACTGCTTGTCATTTCCTTCTGCTCCTCGTTGGGTTCGACACTCTTACTTATCGATAGGTCTACGATTGATCCCCTATACTTGTGGGTCATCAATGATGTGTGAGCAGTCCACCATAGACCGACGGGTCGGTAGGTAGTAGCTAGATGGCTTCCTCTCTCTCTCTTTTGATTCTCAATACAATGGTCTCTTGGAGATCTATTTGATGTAAACTTTTGCGGTGTGTTTGTTGGGATCCGATGAATTTTGAGTTCATGATTAGTTTCTATCCATGAATATTACTTGAGTCTTCTTTGATCTCTTATATGCATGATTACTTATAGCCTCGTATTTCTTCTTTGAATCTTTGGTTTAGTTAGGCCAACTAGGTCGATTTTTCTTGCCATGGGAAGAAGTGCTTTGTGATGGGTTCGATCTTGCGGTGTCCTCTCCCAGTGACAGAAGGGGCAACGAGGCACGCATGTATCGTTGCTATTAAGTATAACAAGATGGGGTCTATTCCTACATGAATAGATCTTTTCTACATCATGTCACCGTTCTTATTGCATTACTCCGTTTTTCCATGAACTTAATACACTAGATGCATGCTGGATAGCGGTCGATGTGTGGAGTAGTAGTAGTAGATGCAGAATCGTTTTGGTGTACTAATCTTGGACGTGATGCCTATATAATGATCATCGCCTTGGATATCGTCATGATTATTTGATCTTCTATCTATTGCCCAACAGTAATATGTTCACCCACCGTGTGCTATACTCATGAGAGAAGCCACTAGTGAAACCTACGCCCCCCGGGTCTACTTTTCCAATATATTGCTTTCCGATCTATCTTTTTGCCCCTTTTGTTTTCAGATCTATTATTCCAAAAACCCAAAAATACCTTGCTGCACTTTTTATTTGTGTTTTTTTATTTTGTGTTCTTGAGAGATCTATCTACTCAATCTATCATATCCTAATCTATCTTTTTACCGTAGAGAGATTGACAACCTCTCTTTCGCGTCGGGTTGCAAGTATTTGTTCTTTGTATGCAGGTGCTGCTTACGTAGTGTTGGTGATCCTCCTACTGGTTTGATACCTTGGTTTCATAACCGAGGGAAATACTTACCGTCGCTGTGCTGCATCATCCCTTCCTCTTTGGGGAAATACCGACGCAGTCTATAGCCACGTCAAAGGAATTTCTGGCGCCGTTGCCGGGGAGGAAGCGGTCTCTTCTACGTGCCAATCTATGGCGCCGAGGAGACACCATCATCATCTACCAGGTTCCTAATCACAAATCACGTCACCTTGCAATTACATTATTTGCCATTTGCCTCTCGTTTTCCTCTCCCCCACTTCACCAAACTTGTCGTTTTATTCGCCCTCTTTTTCGTTTGCCTTTATCTCGCCGGATCTCTGATGTCTACTACGCAACTTTATTCTTGTAGACTTTGTTGGGCCTCCAAGCGCAGAGTTTTGTAGGACAATAGCAATTCTCCCTCAAGTGGATGACCTAAGGTTTATCAATCCGTGGGAGGTGTAGGATGAAGATGGTCTCTCTCAAACAACCCTGCAATCAAATACAAGAAATCTCTTGTGTCCCCAACACACCCAATACAATGGCAAATTGTATAGGTGCACTAGTTCGGTGAAGAGATGGTGATACAAGTGCAATATGGATGGTAGATATAGGTTTTTGTAATCTGAAAATATAAAAACAGCAAGATAGCAAGTAACAAAAGTGAGCACAAACGGTATTGCAATGCTTGAAAACAAGGCCTAGGGTCCGTACTTTCGCTAGTGCAATCTCTCAACAATGCTAATATAATCGGATCACATAACCATCCCTCAACGTGCAACGAAGAATCACTCCAAAGTTCTTATCTAGCGAAGAACATAAGAAGAAATTGTTTGTAGGGTACGAAACCACCTTAAAGTTATCCTTTCCGATCGATCTATTCAAGAGTTCGTACTAAGATAACATCAAGTTATCCTTTCCATTCAATCTATCTAAGAGTTCGTACTAGAATAACACCATATGATACGCATCAACCAACTCTAATGTCACCTAGATACTCCAATGTCACCACAAGTATCCATGAGTTAATTATACGATACGCATCAAACAATTTCAGATTCATAATACTCAATCCAACACAAATAACCTCAAAGAGTACCCCAAGATTTCTATCGGAGAAAGTAGGAAAAGAATGTGTATCAACCCCTATGCATAGATTACCCCAATGTCACTGCGGGAATCCGCAAGTTGAGTACCAAAACATATATCAAGTGAATCAATAGAACACCCCATTGTCACCTCGGGTATCCACATGCAAGACATATATCAAGTGTTCTCAAATCCAATATTCAGTCCAACATAACGATATCCCAAAGGGAAAGACTCAATTCATCACAACATGATAGCAAGGGAATAACATCATATGATCCAACTATATTAACAAAGCCCGTGATACATCAAGATCACGGCATCTCATGAACACGAGAGAGAGAGATTGAACACATAGTTACTGGTACATACCCTCAGCCCCGAGGGTGGACTACTCCCTCCTCGTCATGGCCTCCGCCGATTTGATGAAGATGGCCATCGGAGATGATCTACCCTTTTTGGCAGGGTACTGGAATGCCTCCAGATTGGTTTTTCGTCGATACAGAGAGTTGCGGCGGCAGAGCAGAGAGTCTAGGGTTATTTCAGATGGTTTCTATATTTATAGGATTTTTGAGCGTCGGTTTCACGCGGAGATGGGCCACGAGGAGGGCACAAGACACCAGGGCGCGCCTGGGCCCTCTGGCGTGCCCTGGTGGGTTGTGCCCACCTCGTGGCTCTTCTGGCCCTCCCACGAAGCGTCTAGTGCCTCTTTTGTTCCAAAAAATCATCAAAAAGTTTTGGGCGATTCCGAGAACTTTCATTTTCTGCACAAAAACAACACCACGGTAGTTCTGCTGAAAACAGCGTCAGTCCGGGTTAGTTCTAAATAAATCATATAAAGTGCATCAAAACCATATAAAAGTATTGTAAACATAGGTGAATATGGCATGAATACTTCATAAATTATCGATACATTGGAGACGTATCAGCATCCCCAAGCTTAATTCCTACTCGTCCTCGAGTAGGTAAATGATAAAAGAACTAATTTATGAAGTGTGAATGCTAGCATAATATATAAGTTTGATCATTGATAATTTCAGTCAATTTTCTAGCATCATAACCAGCAACTTTTTCTCATAAAAAAACATCATGATAAAGCAATCAATTCACATGTCATGGTTCAAATAATAAATTCTCTTGAAACTTAACAACCTATGTTCTTAGTCGCCAAACAATTGCAATTCAACTTATTCTCAACAAAGTCTACATAAGAGCTCCACATACTCAATCATCATATAGTCTTCTATGATTGCTAGTACTCAAAGCATATTTTTAGAACAAATGGCATCCATCGAACACAGAGAAAGATAGGGGCTTAATGTTTCGCCTCCCAACATACTTATCATAAAGATAATTGTCAACAATAATGAATCATGATCAAATATATTTGAGTGGATATATATGTTTGGATCTTTCCTCACCACATGATGCTTGCCAACTAATAGACTGAGGTTGGAATAAGAAGTTGACTCAACATGAATAGTAAATAACATGAAAGTAAATAGATTGCCCCTTCGCAGAGGGAAGCAGGGATTTGCAAAGGTGCCAGAGCTCATTGTTTAAAAACAGAGATAGATATAATTTTGGGAGGTGCACCCTTCCTGTCAACTTTACGACCAAGAGTTATCAATATCTTCCATGTTAAACACATTAGCGACGGTTCCCAAGTGGTAAAAGTAAAGGTTTACTCCCCCTCCACCAACAAACACACTCCACGGCTAGCCGAATCCACGGGTACCGTCCATACCAACAACATTCCTGGGGGAGTTTTGTTTAATTATTTGTAAAAAAAATTGATTTCGGGACTGGGAATCCCTATTATCGCCCCTCTCGTGCAAGGACGAGTGAATAAACACTCATCATGAGAATAACCTGCTTAACATGGAAGATACTGACAGCCCTCTGTCGCTTCATGAGCGGTCCAGGCACACAAAACAGATGCTCATTTGAAATTTTAGAGCTGGCACATGCAAATTTACTTGGAACGGCAGGGTAATACCACATATAGGTAGATATAGTGGACTGTCATGGCAAGAAACTGGGTTTAAGGGTTTTTGGATGCACAAGTATTATCTCTACTCAGTACGAATTTTTGGCTAGCAAAAGATCCCAAGCAAACACCACATGTTGGAGGATCCATAACAATATAACTTCTATGCAAATATACACAACCATAACTCATTCCGTTGTCTTCCTTGTCCAACTTCAACTAATTTGCTCAAGTTTGAAAATAATTAATGGGTATTCACAATCATAGAAGATGTCCAAGATAATATATTTGTATGTGAAAGTTGTCTTCCTTATACTAATCATTCACGAATCGCTTGTATGATCAATATTGTGGTTGTTAAACTTCAATAGATTTTACTTTCTAAACCAAATGTGAACTAGCTACTAATAATATAGCACATTGATAATTTTAGATTTATGATATTTCATTCATTCACAATTTACTCTTAGGATATAAGTGAAGCACAAGAGTAAACATCAAACTACTCTCAAAAGATATAAGTGAAGATCAATGAGTAGTCAAACAATTAAGTAGCTATGTGAGGACTCTCTCTCAATAAAGATTTTCAGATCTGAGTATTTTATTTAAACAGCGAGCAAAAGAAAAATATCACTCCAAGAATAGCACATATCATGTGGACAAATAAAAATTTAGGCTCAACATAGGCTAACCGATAATTGTTGATGAAGAGAGGTGGGATGTGTAGCATCCCCAAGCTTAGATGCTTGAGACTTCTTGAAATATTTACTTGGGGTGCCTTGGGCATCCCCAAGCTTGAGCTTTTGTATCTCGTTCAATCCTCTCATATCCCGGTTTCACCTGTCTCAAAAACTTCATCCACATAAAACTCGAAAAGAACTCGTGAGATAGGTTAGTGCAAATAATAATAAATCAACTCTTTATGTACTGCCAAGACAAGTTGCACAATAATTTTCAAACATCATCTACTGTTTACTATCGTTTCCACAATTTATATCTACCAATATAGGCTATGGAAACTATAGGATAAGTAGATAACAAAACTATGACAACAATCTGTCCAAACAGAACAGTCTGTAGCAATCTATTAAACCAGTGTACTTATGTAACTCAAAAAATTATGAAATTTAGGAAGTGCTAAAGAATTTATATGAAAACACTGTGTAAAAATGTCAGAAACTTTCCACGTTCCAGTAAAATATGAAAATTCAAACACTACAGAGAAAGTTTCTGTTTTTACACAGCACACATCAAACATGCAATGCAAGCATCCTAAGGCAATTCTTGGAACTTTTTATTGAAAAAAAAGATTATAAATAACACCTAACAGAAAATAACAAAATATAATGATGATCCAAGCAAAGCACATATTATGTGACGAATAAAAATATAGCTCTAAGTAAGATATACCGATAATGTTGAAGACGAAAGAGGGGATGCATTCCGGAGCATCCCCAAGCTTAGGCGCTTGAGTATTCCTTGGATATTACCTTGGGGGTGCCTTGGGCACCCCCAAGCTTAGGTTCTTGTCACTCCTTATTCTTCTCATATCGGTGTCTCACCCAAAACTTGAAAACTTCAATCACACAAAACTTAACAGAACTTTGTGAGAAGGGTTAGTATAATAAATAAAGACCATTCACTTAGGTAATGTCAAGACAAGATTCATAATTGTTACCACATTATACCTACTGTATTCTATCATTCCCATAATTTATACCACTAAATATAAGCTATGGAAACACTAAAACAAGCAAACTATGCATGCAAAACAGAATCTGTCAGAAACAGAACAGTCTGTGAAGATCTGTAGTATTGCCATACTTACCTGTCTCTAAAAATTCGTAAAAATTAGTAAGACCTTGAGAATTTGTATATAAAAACTGTGTAAAAATTTCATATCATTATCACGCTCCAGTAAAAAATGAAAATTCCTGTACTGGACTCAATAGTTTCTGTTTTGGTTCAGCATCAATTCTACTCATCTTGTGTGTCATCCCAAAGGCTTTACTTGGCACTTTATTGAAATAAAAGACACAAAACATGATTACTAAAGTATATTAATCATGTGAACACACAAAAACAGAAAGGAAAAGTGTTGGGTTGTCTCCCAACAAGCGCTTTTCTTTAAAGCCTTTTAGCTAGGCATGATGATTTCAATGATGCTCACATAGGAATAGTAATTGAAACATGCAAGAGAGCATCATGAATCTCATGACAAGCACATTTAATTCTAACTCACTTCCTATGCATAGGGATTTTGTGAGCAAACAATTTATGGGAGCAAGAATCAGCTAGCATAGGAAGGCAAAACAAGCATAACTTCAAAACTTTGAACACATAGGGAGGAAACTTGATATTATTGCAATTCCTACAAGCATATGTTCCTCCCTCATAATAATTTTCAGTAGCATAATGAAGGAATTTCATAATATAACTATCACATAAAGCATCCTTTTCATGATCTACAAGCATAGAAAATTTATTACTCTCCACATAAGCAATTTTCTTCTCATTCATTGTAGTGGGAGCAAACTCAACAAAATAACTATCATGAGACACTTGATTGACATAACCACATTCAATATTAAAATCATGATGACAAGTTTCATGGTTACTATCACTCTTTATAGCATACGTGTCATCACCATTATCATCATAGATAGGAGGAATGCCATCATCATAATAAATTTGCTCATCAAAGCTTGGGGGACTAAGAATATCATCTTCATCAAACATACCATCCCCAAGCTTGTGGCTTTGCATATCATTAGTATCATGGATATTCAGATAATTCATACTAACAATATTTCTATCATGCTCATCATTGAAGGAATTCTCATTAAGTATTTTTATAAATTCTTCCTCTACCAATTGAGCACAATTTTCCGAACCATCATTTTCACGAAAGACTTTATAAAGACGAGACAATTGATGCAACCTAAACTCCATTTTTTTGTATCTTTTCTTTGATAAAACCAAACTAGTGAAAAACAAGAAACTAAAAGATTTAATTGCAACATATAAAGATATACCTTCAAGCACTCACCTCCCCGGCAACGGTGCCAAAAAAGAGCTTGATGTCTACTACGCAACTTTATTCTTGTAGACTTTGTTGTGCCTCCAAGCGCAGAGTTTTGTAGGATAGTAGCAATTCTCCCTCAAGCGGATGACCTAAGGTTTATCAATCCGTGGGAGGTGTAGGATGAAGATGGTCTCTCTCAAACAATCCTGCAATCAAATACAAGAAATCTCTTGTGTCCCCAACACACCCAATACAATGGCAAATTGTATAGGTGCACTAGTTCGGCGAAGAGATGGTGATACAAGTGCAATATGGATGGTAGATATAGGTTTTTGTAATCTGAAAATATAAAAACAGCAAGGTAGCAAGTAACAAAAGTGAGCACAAACGGTATTGCAATGCTTGAAAACAAGGCCTAGGGTCCGTACTTTCGCTAGTGCAATCTCTCAACAATGCTAATATAATTGGATCACATAACCATCCCTCAACGTGCAACGAAGAATCACTCCAAAGTTCTTATCTAGCGGAGAACATAAGAAGAAATTGTTTGTAGGGTACGAAACCACCTTAAAGTTATCCTTTCTGATCGATCTATTCAAGAGTTTGTACTAAGATAACATCAAGTTATCCTTTCCGTTCAATCTATCTAAGAGTTCATACTTGAATAACACCATATTATAGGCATCAACCAACTCTAATGTCACCTAGATACTCCAATGTCACCACAAGTATCCATGAGTTAATTATACAATACGCATCAAACAATTTCATATTCATAATACTCAATCCAACACAAAGAACCTCAAAGAGTACCCCAAGATTTCTATCGGAGAAAGTAGGACAAGAACGTGTATCAACCCCTATGCATAGATTACCCCAATGTCACCGCGGGAATCTGCAAGTTGAGTACCAAAACATATATCAAGTGAATCAATAGAACACCCCATTGTCACCTCGGGTATCCACATGCAAGACATATATCTAGTGTTCTCAAATCCAATATTTAGTCCAACATAATGATATCCCAAAGGGAAAGATTCAATTCATCACAACATGATAGCAAGGGAATAACATCATATGATCCAACTATATTAACAAAGCCCGTGATACATCAAGATCATGACATCTCAAGAACACGAGAGAGAGAGAGATTGAACACATAGCTACTGGTACATACCCTTAGCCCCGAGGGTGGACTACTCCCTCCTCGTCATGGCCTCCGCCGGGATGATGAAGATGGCCACCGAAGATGATCTACCCTCTCCGGCAGGGTATTGGAATGCCTCTAGATTGGTTTTTCGTTGATACAGGGAGTTGCGGCAGCGGAGCGGAGAGTCTAGGGTTATTTCTGATGGTTTCTATATTTATAGGATGTTTGAGCGTCTGTTTCACGCGAAGATGGGCCACGAGAAGGGACACCAGGGCGCGCATGGGCCCTCCGGCGCGCCCTGGTGGGTTGTGCCCACCTCGTGGCTCTTTTGGCCCTCCCACGAAGCGTCTAGTGCCTCTTTTGTTCCAAAAAAATCGTCAAAAAGTTTCGGGCGATTCCGAGAACTTTGATTTTCTGCACAAAAACAACACCACGGTAGTTCTGCTGAAAACGGCGTCAGTCCGGGTTAGTTCTAAATAAATCATATAAAGTGCAACAAAACCACATAAAAGTATTGTAAACATAGGTGAATATGGCATGAATACTTCATAAATTATCAATACGTTGGAGACGTATCAATCTCCTTTTGTTTGCTTTGTTTGCTATCTTTGCTTGTGCTGCCATGTGCCTTCTATTTGCTTGCATCTTTGCTTGCTAAAAATCTATTGATATGGATCCTCATCCACTTGCTAATCTTTTAAAAATACCAAATTATGATGAACCAATTGCTAGTGAGTTGAGTGCACTTGATTATCTCTATGAAGTTTTGTTTGAAAATCATGAATCTGAAATTTTTGATGAAGTGTTGAAGGAAGAAATTTATAAGCTGATTCATGACAGCTCCTTGATTGAAAAGCATGATTGCAATGATGTTACTATAAACTCTATTAATGTAAATTATGTTAATGATATGCAAATCCACAAGCTTGGGGATGCTATGTTTGATGAAGATAATATTTTTAGTCCCCCTAGTTTTGATGAGCAAATTTGTTATGATGATTGCATGCCTCCTATTTATGATAATGGTGATGACAAGTATGCTATAATGATTAATGATAACCATGAAACTTATCGTCATGATTTTAATTTGCAATATGGTTATGTCAATCAAGTGTCTCATGATAGTTATTTTGTTGAGTTTGCTCCCACTACCATGGATGAAAAGGAGTTTGCTTATGTGATGAGTAATGAAAATTCTATGCTTGTGCATCATTAAAAGAATGATTTATGTGATATTTATATTATTGAATTCCTTCATGATGCTACTTAAATTTATTATGAGGGAGGAACATATGCTTGTAGGAATTGCAATAATATCAAGTTTCCTCTCTATGTGTTCAAAGTTTTGAAGTTATGCTTGTTTTGCCTTCCTATGCTAGTTGATTCTTGTTCCCATAAATTGTTTGCTCACAAAATCCCTATGCATAGGAAGTGGGTTAGACTTAAATGTTTTTTTCATGAGATTCATGATGCTCTCTTGCATATTTCAATTACTACTTTTTATGTGAGCATCATTGAAATCATTATGCCTAGCTAGGGGCGTAAAACGATAGCGCTTGTTGGGAGGCAACCCAATGAATAAATTTATTTTCATCTTTTTTTTTCAGTGTTTACACAATTATACCTCTGTTATGATTGTGTTTTTATGTTTTATTTAGTGTTTTTGCCAAGTAAAGCTTTTAGGATGACCCATAAGATGAGTAGAAACAATGCTGAATCTGAAACAGAAACTTTGCCTCCAGTGTGCGAATTTTCATTTTTTACTGGAGAGTGATATTGAGCTGGACTTTTAACACAATATTTCTATACCAATTCTTTACGTTCTCCTAATTTTTCAGAATTTTTAGAGTTACATAAGTATGGTTATAGTACAGATTACTACAGACTGTTCTGTTTAAGACAGATTCTGTTTTCGTTGCATTGTGTGCTTGTTTTGATGAATCTATGGGTTGTGTTGAAGGGTATGAGCCATGGTAAAGTTAAAATACAGTAGGTATAATGAAATAATAAAATTTGAATGGGTTTGTAACAGTACTTAAAGTGGTGATTTGCTTTATTATACTAATGGATCTCACGAAGGTTTTGTTGAGTTTTGTGTGATTGAAGTTTTCAAGTTTTGGGTGAGATCACGATGGATGAAGGAATAAGGAGCGAAAAGAGCCTAAGATTTGGGATGCTACATCACCCCCAAGATATATCTAAAGAGAAACAAGCAGCTAAGCTTGGGGATGCCCCGAGTGGCATCCCCTCTTTCTTCTAACGACCATCGGTATTTTACTTGGAGCTGTATTTTTATTCGTCACATATCATGAGTTTTGCTTGGAGCGTCTTGTATCATTTGAGTCTTTGATTGCATTTGAGTCTTTGATTGCTTTTCTTTTTAGTTTGTCACTAGTATCCTTGCTGGACACACCTATTTGAGAAAGCCAAAATTATGCTAAGATTTGTTAGAATTGCTCTTTATGCTTCACTTAAACTTTTTGAGCTATGGAATTGCTCTAGTGTTTCACTTATATCTTTTTGAGCACGATGTGCTTGGAAAATTTTGAAGAAACACTCTCATGCTTCACTTAGATTAATTTGAGAGTTAGTAAATTTTGAAGAAATCCTCTCATGCTTCACTTATACTATTTTGAGAGATGAAATCTCTATGCTCATGTTCTTCACTTAAATTTGTTTGAGCTTGTCAAAAGCAATGGCAATATATGAAACTAGTCCCAAAGTGATAAATATTCAAGGAGGATATAATAAAAAACTTTCATGAAGATCATTGGACAAATTAAACTTGATTCCTTGCAATAGTTTTGAGACATGATGATAGTAATATGTGAGTCATGTTAGTGAGTAATTATGCTTTAGTAAGAATATTGGTGTTAAGGTTTGTGATTCCCAATGCAAGTACAGAAGTCGATAGTTATGCAATGAAATTACATCCTACTTATGGTGCATTATTCGGTGTTAGTTATGCTCAATGCTCGCTTATGTGAATTTTCGTTTCTTGGTTGGTTGCTTCTCAATCTATTTGCTAGCCTCCACTTGTACTAAGTAGAAATACTACTTGTGCATCCAAAATCTTTAAACCCAGTTTTGCCTTATGAGTCCACCATACCTACCTATATGCGGTATTTCCATGCCGTTCTAAGCAAATTTGTATGTGCCATCTCTACTTTTCAAAATAAATTTCCTTTTGTGTGCTCGTACCGCTCATGAAACGGTAGGGGGTATCCAATATTTTTCCATGCTAGATGTGTTATTCTCAAGATGAGTGTTTATTCACTTATCATTGCACGAGAGTACGGCGGTAATAGGGATGCTCAGTCCCGAAACGAATTTTTTTACTTTATGTTGTCAAATAATATATTCCTTGGAAAGTGTTGGTATGGAAGGCAACCGTGGATACGGCCAGCCATGGATTGTGAAAGAATGGTGGAAAAGGAATAAACTTTACTTTATGTTTGGGAACCGCCTATGATATATCTAGCATGGAAAGTATTGAGAACTACTTTGTCGTTTTCGTTGACAAGAAAGGCATGCCACTCGAAATATTTTCTCTCTCTCAATTTAAACTTTGAGCTCTGGCACCTCAACAAATCCCTACTTCCCTCTGCGAAGGGCCTATCTATTTACTTTATGCAATTTTTATTTTTATTTGAGTCTCCATCTTCTCTTATAAAGAACCAACTAGGGGGCACTATGATCGTACTTGAGCATTGGGTGTAGTTAATATTTGAGTGTGTTTCATGAATGGATCAATGATTGAGCATGATGGGCTAGGGATAACTTTCTGTAGTGTTGATATTTTGAAAGACATGGTTGCTTGTTGGCATGCTTGAGTATTAAAGTCTTTATGTCAAAACTAGACTATTGCTTTGAACCATCTAAAAGTCCAAATGTCCATGCTACAAAAGAAAAGAATATGTGATGAACATGTTAGGCAGCATTCCACATCAAAAATTCTGTTTTTATCATTTACCTACTCGAGGACGAGTAGGAATTAAGCTTGGGGATGCTGATATGTCTCCAATGTATCTATAATTTTTGCTTGCTCCATGCTGTTATATTATCATTCTTGGATGTTTTACAATCATTTTATAGCAACTTTATATCATTTTTTGGAACTAACCTATTGACATAGTGCCAAAGTGCCAGTTGCTGTTTTTGCTTGTTTTTTACTTCGTAGAATATGAGTACAAACGGAGTCCAATCGCGATGAAACTTTTTGGAGATTTTTTTTGGACCAGAAGAAGGCCAGTGGGCCAAAGAAGTTACCAGGAGGGAACCCAGGCCGCCCACAACCCACCAGGGCGCGCCAGGGGCCCCAGGCGCGCCCTGATGGGTTGTGGCCTCCCCGGGAGTCCCCTCCACCGCCTCTGATGCCTATAAATTCCCAAATATTCCAGAAACCCTAGGGGAGTCGACAAAAAACACATCCAGCCGCCGCCAGTTCCAGAACCGCGAGATCCAATCTAACACCATCACAGAGGGGTTCATCATCCTCATTGGTGCCTCTCCGATGATGTGTGAGTAGTCCACCATAGACCTACGGGTTCGTAGGCAGTAGCTAGATGGCTTCCTCTCTCTCTTTTGATTCTCAATACAATGGTCTCTTGGAGATCTATTTGATGTAAACTTTTGCGGTGTGTTTGTTGGGATCCGATGAATTTTGAGTTCATGATCAGTTTCTATCCATGAATATTATTTGAGTCTTCTTTGATCTCTTATATGCATGATTACTTATAGCCTCGTATTTCTTCTTCGAATCTTTGGTTTACTTAGGCCAACTAGATCGATTTTTCTTGCCATGGGAAGAGGTGCTTTGTGATGGGTTCGATCTTGCGGTGTCCTCTCCCAGTGACAGAAGGGGCAGCAAGGCACGCATGTATCGTTGCTATTAAGGATAACAAGATGGGGTCTATTCCTACATGAATAGATCTTGTCTACATCATTTCACTGTCCTTATTGCATTACTCCGTTTTTCCATGAACTTAATACACTAGATGCATGCTGGATAGCGGTCGATGTGTGGAGTAATAGTAGTAGATGCAGAATCGTTTCGGTCTACTAATCTTGGACGTGATGCCTATATAATGATCATCGCCTTGGATGTCATCATGATTATTTAATAGTAGTAGATGCAAAATCGTTTCGGTCTACTTTTCCAACATATTGCTTTCCGATCTATCTGTTTGCCGCTTTTGTTTTCAGATCTATTATTCCAAAAACCCAAAGATACCTTGCTGCACTTTTATTTGCCTTTTTTATTTTGTGTTCTTGAGAGATCTATCTACCCAATCTATCATATCCGAATCTATTTTTTTACCGTAGAGAGATTGACAACCTCTCTTTCGCGTCGGGTTGCAAGTATTTGTTCTTTGTGTGCAGGTGCTGTTTACATAGTGTTGGTGATCCTCCTACTAGTTCGATACCTTGGTTTCATAATTGAGGGAAATACTTACCGTCGCTGTGCTGCATCATCCCTTCCTCTTTGGGGAAATACCGACGCAGTCTCAAGCCACGTCAGAGCCACTCAACATTTTCATCGTGGTCTTCTCCTTTTGAAAAGTCAAAGAAAAGAAAAGGATTTCAGAGAAAGACACTGAAATATTTTTGGAGTTTTTAGTTTTTCTGAAGAAAGCAAATTAATGAAGGAAAAATGAAAAGCAAAAAAACTATTTACACGGGAAAGCTTCCAACAAGTAAAAAAGAATTCGGAAATCTTTTTGGGTTTTCTTTTAATACTACAAACTAATAAAACAAGAAAGAAAATCCAAAAAGAAGCGAGAAATATATTTGGGTTTTCGAAGTTTTTCGAACACACAAGAAGAAAACGAAAAATAAAACTAACATGGTTATACAATGAAAAAGGATGATCACCGATGAATGAAATGTGTGAACATGAATGTAATGTCGGTGAGAAATACATATTCCCCAAGCTTAGGCCTTGGCCTAGCTTTGTAGTCACCACCCGTAATATCCATCTGGTCCAGGAGCGTAGTAGTTAGGCGGGGGTATTTGAGCATCCCAAGCCTGGGCCTCAGCCTCTGGCGCAACCAACTCATTCCGGTAAGCTGTGATGTCCGATGTCATGATGATATATCCTTGCCTGGCATGATAATCAAACAAAGAGGGTGGAAGCTGTAATGGAATTAGTTCGGGCTACAGAACCTGCTAACCTCGATGGTTACATTGATGAGTATATATACATTTACAAACTTGCATCACAAGTCAATCTAGGTCGGTCTTAACTATACATGGTAAACTCAAGATATGGTATGATCTCGTTCCCCTAATGGACTCGAACATGATCTCGTAGAGTTATCTAACACGCCCCCGCAGTCTGAACGTAGGAACAGACCGTCTCCGATGTGAAGACTGGACCTAAACTTCAGGAACAACAGTGTCGGCAGTCTTTTGGCAAAGATGTCCGCAAACTGAGATGAAGAGGGAACATGTGGTACTCGCAAAGCTTCAATTGCAACCTTCTCCTAAACAAAATGTATATCCAACTCAATGTGTTTAGTACGACAATGTTGCACGGTGTTGGCATACATGTAAACTGCAAATATGTTGTCACAATAGACAACAGTGGCGCTGCCGAGAGGGCATTGAAGCTCAAGTAACAAATGACGCAGCCAAAAGTATCAGCTACAGCTATAGCGACTGCACGATGTTTAGCTTCGGCACTACTTCAAGAAACTGTCGGTTGATGGCGAGAAGACCACGAGACTAAATTGTCTCCCAAAAATACATAGAACCCAGACGTAGAGCGACGAGTATCGGGGCATCTAGCCCAATCAGCATCCGAATAGGCAACTAGATTGTGTGTGGAGGATAAATGAAGAATGAGACCAAGATCAAGAGTTCCTTTAATATAAAGGAGAATTCGTTTGTTTAAAAGAAAATGAGGTTCATTAGGATCGTGCATGTGAAGACAGACTTGATGAACGGCGTACGAAATTTCTGGTCTAGTTAAAGTTATATATTGAAGTGCTCCAGCAAGACTATGGTACCAGAAGGGATCAGAAACTGGTGAACCAGTGTTAGAAGAAATTTTAGATTTAGTGTCAATAGGTGTAGGAGAAGGATTATAGTCAATCATGCCTGCACGTGAGAGAATATCGAGAATATAGTGATGTTGAGATAGATGAAGAGTAGTGGGAGTACGAGTGACAGAGATGCCACGAAAATGGTGAAGGTGACCAAGATCTTTCATGGAGAATTCATGGCTAAGTTGAGTAATAATTTTGTGAAGAGTGGTTGGAGAAGAAGCCGTAAGAATAATACCATCGACATAGAGAAGGAGGTATGTTGTAGTTGTCCCATGATGAAAGACAAAGAGAGAGGCGTCAGACTTAGATTCAACAAAGCCAATAGAACGAGCATAAGTAGCAAAATGTTGAAACGACGCGCGGGGAGCCTGTTTGAGACCATATAGAGATTTTTGGAGACGACAAACATGCGTAGAAAAGGAAGCGTCAATAGATCTAGAAGGTTGTTGACTGTAGACTTCTTCATTAAGATTTCCATGTAAGAATGCATTTTTTACATCTAGTTGATGAATTGTCCAAGACTTAGAAAGAGAAAGAGAAAGAATCACCCGTATGGTGGTAGGCTTGACCACGAGGCTGAAAGTTTCGTCGAAATCAATGTCGGGTTGTTGTGTGAATCCCCGCACTACCCACCGAGCTTTGTGACAAGCAAGGGAACCATCCGAATAACACTTATGGCGAAATATCCATTTGCCACTAACTATATTTGCACCCGGTGGTGGAGGGACAAGAGTCCAAGTGCCATTGGACATTAGAGCGTCATATTCATCTTGCATGGCTTGGGGCCAGGAGGTATCACGAAGGGCGACAAGGTAATTATGTGGAATAGGAGAGGTTATGGTGGCAGAAAGATTAAGACGGTCTATAGGCGGCGGTAGTTTGCCGGTGGTGCGTCGTGTACGGTGGACGGGAGGAGAGGTTGGTGGGGTGGGGCCAGAAAAAGTAGTGGTGGTGGTAGGCGATGGCTCAGGTGTAACCGGAGGTGAGACGACAGAGGTATTGGATCCAGAGGACAAAGGAGATGGTGGTTCGGGTGGGGGCGCTGTCGCGGTAGAGGAATTGGTTGTCATGGCAGGAGTAGGCACTACTACAATAAGAGTTGGTGTCGCGGTAGGATGGTGGGATGCGACGACAGGAGTAGGGTCAAGCGTTAGAGGATCGAATACGTCGATGGTGGGGGGTATCGTGGGGCTAGGAGATGGAGCGTATGGAAAGGTGGACTTGTCGAATGTGACATGATGAGAAATTATGATCCATCGAGTGTTTAGATCAAGGCAGCGATATCCACGATACCGAGAAGGATAGCCGAGGAATATGCAAAGAGTGGCACGAGGAGCTACTTTATGTGGTGAAGTAGGAGAGGTGTTGGGATAGCATAAGCACCCGAAGACACGAAGTTCAGTGTATCGCAGATGGCGGCCATGTAGGAGAAAGAAAGGTGTAGTAGAAGGTGATGAAGTGGTGGGTCGGATGTTAATTAAATAAGTGGCCGTGTGTAAAGCTTCAGCCCAAAAAGTGGATGGAAGAGAGGCTTGGAAGAGGAGGGTGCGAACGACGTCGTTGGTAGTGCGAATAGCTCGCTCATCTTTGCCATTTTGTTGAGATGTATATGGGCATGAAAAGCGAAAAAGGATGCCGTGAGTACGACAAAAGATGTCCAGTTTGGTGTTGTCAAATTCTCGGCCATTATCACATTGGATTGATTGAATGGATATGTTAAATTGGGTAGAGGCATAGGCATAAAAAGTAAGAAAGGTGGCATAAACATCAGACTTTTTGTGAAGAGGAAAACTCTGAAAATAATGTTTAAAATCATCCACGATAATTAAAAAGTAGCGATAGCTAGAGGAACTAGGAATAGGAGATGTCCAAATATCACAATGGAGATGCATAAACGGACGAATAGTATTAGACTGTGATGGAAAAAACGGTAACCTAACATGTTTTCCTAATTGACAAGCATGATATAAAGGAGAGCCGACTTTATTGTAGTGGATCTTCTGAAGTTGATGGAGGCGTGACATGGTGTGTGAGCCAGGATGACCAAGACGACGATGCCAGATGTCCGATGGAGACGTGGTGACATGGGCTTCATGGTTGGGTTGCAAAACTGGGTAAAGAGGACCAGAGCTATTGCATCGAAGAATCACGATCCCGGTGAGAAGATCCTTCACAGAAAAACCATAAGGCTCAAATTCAACGGAACAAGGATTATCAATGGTGAACTGTCGAACGGAGACTAGATTTTTTATAATTTGCGGAACAATAAGAATTTTGCGCAAGCAAAGAGGAATAGAAATGCTAGTTAGAGCATAAGAACCGATGTGTGTAAATGGAAGAGTAGCACCATTACCAATAGTGACAGATTGAGAGGAAGTAGATGGTATGAGAGAATCGAAGTTACCATGATCAGATGCCATGTGAGAGGATGCTGCAGAATCCATGTACCACTCATGTGTACCGGGGAGCTGCATATTGTTGAGAGCCGCAAGTAGTGCTGGGTCGACCGCCGGGCTTGAAGAAGAAGACGGTATCATGTTGGGGTTGTTGTGTAGAGAGCCATATGCAGTGTAGGCCTGAGGTGCATTGTTGGGGCGAGGACCAAGCAGTCCTTGAGTGGGAGCCTGCCATGGACGTGCCTACCAGGAGGTGGGCGGTTGCTGCCATGGAGTCGGTTGCTGCTGCTCAATTAGATGAGCACGCGTAGGAGCACCAGTCCACGGGTTGAACTGCCACGGATTGTCGCAGCCACGTCCGCGGACACCGCGTCCTCTGACACATCCTCTTCCGCCACCGTTGCCGCCGTGGTTGAACGAGGGTTGAAAGCCGGTGGGGGAGGAGCCTGTTCCGTGCCCGCCGTCGCGGTCGCCTCCGTAGCCGGTGGAGGGGGTGCACGCTCACCACCCGCGCTCAGGATGATGTTGTTGCCGCTGACCCAAAGGGCGGTGGAGGCGGCATTCTTGGCATCAGTTTTCTTCTGAGATTCTTCAAGGATCAGTGCCGAGCGGGTCTAGAGGAACGTGGGAAAAGGCACCTGAAATGACAGGAAGGAGCGGAGGTGGGCGAAGCTATCATTGAGGCCGTGCAGGAGGGTGAGGACAAGTGTTTCGTCGCTGATTGTCTGACCGACATCCACGAGAGAATCAGCGAGGGACTTGAGCTTGGCTCAGTAGTCACTGATCGTCATGTCGCCTTGCTGAGTGTTCCTGAATTCCGCCTCTAGCTGGATGGCCCGATGCTTTTTGTTGTCGCGGAAAAGATTCTCAATGGCGTCCCAGATGGTGCGCGCGTGGAGCCCGGGCGCATGATGATGCCGAGGAGGTCGGCGGAGATGGAGCCGTAGATCCATGAGAGGACAATGTAGTCGTCACGACCCCAATCTAATGTTGGCGAGGTATTGCAAGGTGTAGCACCGGCATCACCGATGACATGAGAGGTGAGGCCGTACCGGCCAAGATCGACGAGAAACAGCTCTCGCCAGTTGGTGTAGTTAGAGGCGGTGAGGTCAAGGGTGATGGGTACATGGGGTTTGATGGAGGTGGCATAGGTGGAGGGACTGGGGTTTGGGGCTACTCGGGATGTGACGGGAGATTTGCCTAGCTTGGCGAGGCGGCGATCAAGGTCTTCCTAATGAGCCTGTAGGAGAGACTCACGTTCCTTTAGTTCAGCTTCAAGCTTCTTGAGATCATCAGACGACATGGTGAAGGAAGAGGGCTAGGTTGGGATCTCAATCTGAAAGAATTTGGGGTTTGTTTGGCTTTGGAGGAGGAGGATCAGTGGTGTCTGATACCATGTAATGGAATAAGTTTGGGCTGCAGAACCTGCTAGCCTCGATGGTCACATTGATGAGTATATATACGTTTACAAACTTGCATCACAAGTCAATCTAGGTTGGCATTAACTATACATGGTAAACTCACGATATGGTATGATCTTGTTCCCCTAATGGACTCGAACATGATCTCATAGAGTTATCTAACACACGCAATAAAATAACATCGCGAGTAGTCTCGCTAAACACCACGTTATAACGAATGTTATGAGGAGATTCAGGGCAATCAATAATGTGGTGATCTAACATAGCTTGGTGATCCAAATAAACTCCACGTAGGACATAATCATGAGGGCGTATATCAACATTAAAGCGTTTCGCCAAGGGAGTCGCATAAATTCCACCATAAATTCCGCCCTTAGTCCTATTGGTGTGCAAGCGGTGTGCAATGATAGCTCCTAAGCTATATGTGTTGTCACTGAAAAGTGCATGTCGTAAAATGGTGAGGTCAGGAGCACTGAGCATGCCACCTTCATCCCTAGCAGTTAAACATTTCCCTATGAATAAATCAAAGTAGTGCATAGCGAGAAAATGTAAACTAGTGGCTCTGGCTCTCGACACACCCCTACTTCCTCCCACGGTTAAAGTGACAAGGAAATCCTCAAACTCTCCCGGTCGAGGTTCCCTTAATTCCCCCTCAGAAGAAATCAAGCATATTTGACAGAATTCAGTAAATGGTATCTCATAATGTTCAACATATAAATCAAAGCGTACCATAGGAACATCGAGCCTATTCATGAAATAGAAATTTTGCACAAAGAAATTTGTAAGGATGGGATATTGGTCACACTCATCTGAAAGGAAGTCGGTTAAACTGACATTTGCAACAAATTGCATGAACTCTTGGTGGAACCCGGCTTCCGACATGAAGGCATGGTGTGGCCACTCGCACGACCGAACCTCCATTCTCCATGAAATGTTGCACTGTCCCGGACGTTCCCAGTGATTCCTTTGGGACTCCAGCTCGAAGAACTTCTCCGCAAGAAGTTCATTTTCCTACAAACAAATTTCTGAAATTTTTGTACCACAAAACTATGTCAACAAATTTTTGTAAGATTGATAGCAACTACTCATAGGGATGCCTAGAGGCCATATCGAGCATTCAAATTACTTGGAACTCAAAGAATTCAACATGCAAGCTCATTTTCAGTAGCACCAAGTGCAGTAAAATATGCAAGATATAATCCACTAAAGCAAAAACTAATTGAAGCAATGGAGGAGTCACGTACCAAGTAGCAATCCCTCAAAACAGTTTTGGAAACGGATTTCCGAGCAAAGAGATCGAAAATCTCAGGTTTGGGAGCAAGCACACGAGGGAGAGAGCTACCAGGAATTTTTGCTAGAGGTAAGGGACGAAGTGAGCTAAAGGGATAAGTGAGTGGGTCCCTGTGGGACCCACAAGGTAGGTAGGGCACCCAGGGGTGTGGCTGCGCTCAGGTGCCTTGTGGGCAACTGGTGCACCCCCTGGGATATTTTCAGCTCCAAAATTCTAACGTATTCTACAAAAACTCATGTTCAAATTTTGTGGCATTCTGGGCACTTTTATTTTTGGGTCATTTTTCTTTTGCACAGTTTATTCAGAAAATAGGAAAATCATGGCATTTTATCTATTAAACTACAAATAACAAAGAGCAAACTAAAGTTACAGAAAGTTGTGCCTACTAAATTTATCGACTACATGCTTTTCAAAAAGAATCCATTAACAAGGTTGATGAAGTCTTATTAACGAACTGTTTTCAATTGGCATGAAACCGATTTTTTTTCGTATGACACTAAGTTACCTCAATGGGGATATGCATTTCCCCAACAATAAGAGTATCATATTTGTTCTTGGCAATAGGTAGAGGAAATTTGAACTCTCCGAAAGTAATTGTTGCCACTTGCTCAATAGAATTGTTATTATTAACCATAACTCTTTTCTTTAGAAAGTATACCTTGTGCTGATTTCCACTAACATGAAAGGTAACCTTGCTTTTGTTGCAATCAATAACAGCTCCTGTAGTATTCAAAAAGGGTCTACCAAGGATAATCGACATGTTGTCTTCCTCACGCATCTCAAGAATAACAAAGTCTGTCAAAATAGTAACATTTGCAACAACAACGGGGACAACCTCATAAATCCCAATAGGTATATCAGTAGATTTACCAGCCATTTGCAAAGATATTTCAGTAGGTGTGAGATTATTCAAATCAAGTCTTTTATAAAGAGAGAAAGGCATAACACTAACACCGGCTTCTAGATCACATAAAGCAGTTTTAACATAACTTCGTTTAATTGAGCAAGGTATAGTAGGTATACCGGGGTCTCCCAATTTCTTTGGTACTACACCCTCAAAAGAGTAATTAGCAAGCATGGTGGAAATCTCAGTTTCAGGTATCGTTCTTTATTAGTGACAATATCTTTCATATATTTTGCATAAGGAGGCATCTTCAGAAGATCATTCAAACGAGTGCGCAAAAAGACTAGCCTAAGAATTTCAACAAAGCGCTCAAAAATTTCCTCATTCCTCTTTTTCAAAGGTTTACAAGGGAATGGCATGGGTTTTTGAACCCATGGCTCTCTTTCTTTACCATGTTTTCTAGCAATGAAATCTCTCTTATCATAACGCTTATTCTTAGGTGGTGGGTTATCTGTAGGATCCAAAGTATGTCTAGAAGGGGGTGATTAGACTACTTGACCAAATAAAAATCTAGTCTTTTCCCAATTTTAGACATTGGCAAGTTTTAGCAATTGGAGCAAGTCAAGCACACCCTACACATGCAAGTCTAAGAGTATAGCAGCGGAAATTAAAGACATGCACATGAAAGTAAAGGTAGGGATAGGAAGATTAAACGTAATTGATGACATGAAGATTTTTCCCGTGGTTTCGATGGGTGGTGCTATCGTACGTCCACGCTGATGGAGACTTCAACCCACGGAGGGTAGCGGTCGCGAGAGTCCACGGAGGCCTCCACCTGTTAGTGTCCACGAAGTAGCAACCTCATCTATTCCATCACGGATTCCGTCCACGAAGGACTAGCCTCACTATGGGTAGATCTGCACGAAGTAGGCGATCTCCTTGCCCGTACAAACTTCTTGGTTCAACTCCACAACACAAAGAAGGAGGCTCCCAAGTGACACATAACCAATCTAGGAGACACCACTCTCCAAAAGGTAATAGATGTGGTAACAATGATGAACTCCTTGCTCTTGTGCTTCAAAAGATAGTCTCCTCAACACACAATCACTCTCTCACAGATTTGGTTTGTAGAAGAGGTTGATTGGGTGGAAAGCAACTTGGGGAGACTAGAAATCAAGATTCATATGGTTGCAATGGAAGATCTTGATCTCAACACAAGAGTAGGTGGCTCTCTTCCAAAAAAATGGATGTGGCAAGTGTAGGTATGTTCTGAGTGCTTCCTCTACGAGTGAGAGGAGGTGGAGGGGTATATATAGGCATCTCCAAAAATCCAACCGTTACAACATTATTGCCCAAGTCGATGAAACCGATCCAAAAACTCGGTTGCACCGACTAGTGCAAAATGTGGCAACTTTCGGCTTCTCGATGAGACCGATATATAAATCTCGGTGGTACCGATATGGGTGACCTAGGCAGTTTCCAAATCTCGGTGAGACCGATTTTCAAAACTCAGAAATTCTGATTCTTAAAAATAGGATACCAGAGAGTTGGTCACTGATTTCGGTTGCACCGAATGGAATGTTGGTGGCACCAAAATCTTAGGGTTTTGGCTAGGATCTGTCTAGGGTTAAAACTCGGTAGGGACAACTACGAAAAGTTGGTGGCACCGATTTTAGTGGCAGGGTTTAGACAGATATATTGTGGGAGAATTTCATGTGTATTTTTGGTGGCTAATCTCTAAGCACTCGAGCAACCAGATCATCATAGAAACCTCATCCCCTTTTAATAGTATTGGCTTTCCTATGGACTCAAAAGTGATTTCTCACAAAATGTAAAATGTAGAGTCTTCAAGCTTGTTGCAAATAGATGTTCCTTGCATCTAGGGGATCTCCTCACAATCCTTTTGCCAATCCATTCATTGAACTTTCCTGAAATATACTTGGTGGAAACATTAGTCCAATGAAATATATGTTGTTATTAATTACCAAAACCACCTAGGGAGAAGTTGTGGTTTCATTATGAAGATCAGCTGCAGGTTCTATTTCTAGATCATTATCAGATTCTTTATCATTATCTGGTTAAGCATTAGCATGAACATCATCGTTCTAATTATCACTAGGTGCATGTTCATTACCATATTGTGTCTCAGCATCAGAAATAGAAACATCATCATGACTCTCAGAAGGTTTTTCTATCATAGGTTCACTAGAATCATGCAAGGTACTATAATTTTTCTTTTTCTTTTTCTTCCTAGAAGGACTAGGTGCATCCTTATTAGTATTCTGGGAATCTTGTTCAATTCTTTTAGGATGTCCTTTAGGATAGAGGGGTTCTTGTGTCATTCTACCCCCTCTAGTCACAACTCTAATAGCATGATCATTCGTTTTATTATTCATTTCAGTAAACAAAACATTTTGTGACTTAGCAACTTGATCTAACTGAGTTTGGACCATAGATGAGTGTTTAACTAAACCTTTAACATCATTAGCAATTCTAAACATCAAGTCACTCAAGCGATCAATCATCATAACATTTCTTTTTAATTGATCCATAACATACTTATTAAAATGCTCTTGCTTAACAATGTAATTATCAAATTCATCCATGCATTGACTGGCAGTTTTATTGTAAGGTATATCACTTTCATCGAATCTACGGAGAGAGTTTACCTCTACTAACTGTGTAGGGATATCAAGTCCATGTATTTCTTCGATAGGTGGTAGATTATTAACATGTCCCATCTTTATACCTTTTTCTTTCATAGATTTCTTGGCTTCTTGCATATCTTCTGGACTAAGGAATATAATACCTCTCTTCTTAGTAATTGGCTCAGGAAGTGGTTCGGGAAGTTTCCAATCATTTACATTTTTCAAAATATTATTCAATAGTTCTTTAGCTTGCCCAACAGTTCGTTCCCTGAAAACACAACCAACACAACTATCTAGGTAGTCCCTAGATGCATCGGTTAGTCCATTATAAAATATCAAGTACTTCATTTTCCTTAACAGGATGATCAGGAAGAGCTTTAAGTAGCTGGAGAAGCCTCCCCCTAGGCTTCGGTGGAACCGATATTTTGAGGTTGGTTACACCGAGATTGCACTGGGGTGGTTTTGGAAGTCAGCTCTTAACGAAATGGAACTCCGAGTGCTCCTCACACAGAGGGTTCGAGAAGTGCTTGCTCAAATTTTGTGATGAAGCATGAAGAGAATTTGAGACGAGAAAGCATAGATAGCTAGAGGGAGGTACTTTGGCATTCTTGCATATCCAATTGGCCAAAGAAAAATGAAATCCAAGTAACAACAATTGGATATCCTCGAATGGGACAAGATATGCATACCAACATGCTCACACAATAAATTGTCAAATGAAATATGGCAAACATGCAAAACCACTCTAGTATCTACCAAGCACTTTAGCGATGACGGAGTCATCTATATATGAGTATATTGACTTAGGAGCCAAGTAAGAACACTTGATCATAGGTCATACTCATCGTTTAAGCACAAGTGGGGTTGCCACTTTTACATAAAGCATTTAATGTGTTCACGTCTTTAAGAGATGCTTTAACTCAAGTCTTAGAGTAAAGCTCCCCCTTGATGTGACATCCCCCCTAAGAGGGATAAACTACCTTGGGTTTGTCGTAGAAGACTTCATGTGGGTGAGGTAGTAGTGGATGCTCATTGTTGATGAAGATCACCTTGAGTTTGGAGGAATCCTCGTTGTTTTCTTACTCTTCTCACCTACATGGGTTAGTCCCACACAATAGAAAAATACAAGGATATCTATGGACATGGAGTGCAATGCATACATGATGATGTCCATGGATTCATTAATTACCCTGTCCCTTGCTTACCTTTGAGGGAATGTGTGACTCCTTGAACTATTGCATAAAGTTGGAGTTGATTGCAAATAGTCCTTGCCAATAATGAATGTGAGTGAATTTCATTGGCGGAGTCACCCCTCAAGAACTTCTCTAGTTCTTCTTCTTGGGGACCCACATCAAGTTGATGGGAATCCTTGGGGTTGAAGTAGCACTAGTTGAAGTAGTACTTGGAGTAGCCTTGGGAACCCACTTGACCATGGCTTGGGACTCTTCTTCATATGAGTCAATCTCCTCTTGAAGCTTGTCCTTGCCCTTGAGCTTGTGGTCTTGTGGTGGAAGGTCATCTTGAGCTTTTGTTCCTTTGGGAAGAGTATGTTCATACTTCTCCTTTTGGGGAACAAACTTTGGCTTGGGGTATTGACCTTCTTCCCATTCAACTCCATTGGCGTTGAAGTAGCCAATGCCTTGGTTCTTCCGGTATCCTCCATCTTGCGTACAATCTCCTCGAATTGCTTACATCCGGCAAGACTTTTGTAGATACCTTTTTCTATAATCCCTTTCAATAGATCATTTTCTTGCTCAAGTGTAACTTGGCTAAGAGAATCATTAGTGGAATCAATAGAACTACCAGAAGCAATATCATTAGATTTATCATTTTTATTGCTACTAGTTGAAGAACCTTTCTTGCCTTTGTTACTAGTTTGCTTAGTCTTAACTTGTGGAATAAATGTAGACAAGAGTAGTCATTTGGCTAGATAAGAAGAAGTCTTCGTTCGGAGATCGTCATTGATTGCTTTAAGAAACTCATGTTCTTGCTCCAAATTGAGCTTCTCGAAGCGTAGCTTCTCATGAGTTCTTACAAGCTCTCTATGATCTTCTAGAGTAGATTCATGGGCTAACTTAAGAGTGTTTAATTCTTTAGTTAGTCGCTCTATTTCCTTCTTATCATCATCACACGACTTATCTTGACTAGCATGATCATTATCTAGCTCATTTTGACTAATATCACTAGTTTTGTCAAATAGCACGTCATCATCTCCAAGTAAGTCATCCTCATCACTATTGAAGTCAATCTATTTGAGGTGTGATACCTTGGGGCCTATAGCCATGAAGCAACTTCCACTCCCTTCATTTGGTGAATCAAATATGTCGTAGGAGTTGGAGGAAACGAGCGCAAGTCCGGCAACACCTTCATCTTGACTATAGTCAGAGTCGGAGTGATAGCTTCTCTCGGAGTGATTGTAGGATTCGGAGCCAGAAACCCATTCACCAACATGAGCTTGATGTCTTCTTCTTGTGTATCTCTTGGTGTACTTGTCCTTCTTCTCCGAGTCCCTACTTCTCCTTGAGGGTCTTAGTTCATAACGATCATCTCAACTCCTTCTCTCTCTTCGAGGTGACTCATCTCTTGAGCTCTTTCTTCTAGGTGACTGTTCTCTTCTTTTGTGGGGGGCCGTGCACTCATTGGAGTAGTGTCTGGGCCTTCCACAATTGTAACAATTCCGGTCACAACTAGATGAACGCTTCTCTTCGTATCTTGAATTGGAGCTTCTTTCTTTGCCTCTACTCTTGTAGAACTTGTTGAATTTCTTGACCATGAGGCTTATCTATTCATTGGTTACAAGGTTGTCACTTGATGTAGCGGGAGTGTCACTTGTAGCTTTGTATGCATCACTTGACTTGGTGTGAAGTTCTTCTTTGTCCTTGAGTGACATCTCATGAGCAACAATCCTTCCAATGACTTCCGTAGGCTTGAGATCTTTGTAGTTTGACATCATTTGGATCAATGTGCACACGGTGTCGTACTTTCCATCCAAGGCTCTAAGGATCTTCTTGATGATGAATTTGTCGGTCATTTCTTCGTTTCCTAAGTCGGCAATCTCATTGGTGATGAGAGCAAGCCTAGAGTACATTTCGGTGACTCCTTCACCATCCTTCATCTTGAACTTGTCAAGTTGACTCTGTAGCACATCCAACTTAGATTCCCTGACGGATTCGGTACCTTCGTGCATATATCAACCAAAGTATCCCAAATTTCCTTTGCATTCTCAAGACGGCTAATCTTGTTGAATTCTTTGGGGCATAGGCAGTTGAATAGAATGTCACATGCTTGAGAATTGTATTGCAACATCTTCAATTCTTCCGCGGTCGCTTCACGATCCGGTTCCTTTCCATCACCAAAGAATTCACCTTGCAAGCCAAGACGAACAACAGCCCATACGGCGGGGTTATGACCAAGAATATGCATTTTCATCTTATGCTTCCAACTAGCAAAGTTTGTACCATCAAAATATGGACCTCTACGGTGATAATTTCCCTCACTAGACACCATACTCTCCTAGGTTGTGAGACCACTGCAATGGAGAGCAAAGCTCTGATACCACTTGTAGGATCGAAAGTAGGTCTAGAGGGGGGTGATTAGACTACTTGACCAAATAAAAATCTAACCTTTTCCCAATTTTAGTTGTTGGCAGATTTTAGCAATTGTAGCAAGTCAAGTTCACCATACACATGCATATCTATGAGTATTGCAGCGGAAAGTAAAGACACACATATGTAAGTGGGTAGGGATAGGAAGATCAAACACAATTTGGAGACACGAAGATTTTTCCCGTGGTTCCGATAGGTGGTGCTATCGTACGTCCACGTTTATGGAGACTTCAACCCACGCAGGGTAACGGTCGTGAGAGTCCACGGAGGGCTCCACCCACGAAGGGTCCACGAAGTAGCAACCTCGTCTATTCCATGATGGCCTACGTCCACGGAGGACTAGCCTTACTCGGGGTAGATCTTCACGAACTAGGCGATCTCCTTTCCCTTACAAACTCTTGGTTCAACTCCACAATCACGAAGAAGGAGTCTCCCAAGCGACACCTAACCAATCTATGAGGCACCATCCTCCAAAAGGTAATAGATGTGGTAGTATGATGAACTCCTTGCTCTTGTGCTTCAAAAGATAGTCTCCTCAACACTCAATCACCACTGGTGCAGCAACGTGCTATACAAACAGTTTTTAACCCCTTTCCGCGACGTACATTGAAACCGTCGCCTTGCATGTGTGGGCGATAGGGGGGTCCATCGAACAATCGTCGGCGATGGGGTCCAACAAACGCAAACGTTTGGCAAAACTAAGCGTATGTGATGTCCGTATCTATCACAAACGAGAGTCACTGGTGAACCGTTTGAGATATGGTGGACTTCCCATACGGCCCATCCTTGCAACTCGTGTGAGATCACACTAATATCACAAACACTTATATTGGACGAACCGTTGGCGATATTTAACTAAGACGATAATTTAACCGTCGTACAAGTATCAGATAGGTTTAAGAAACGTCTGAATGTCATACTCGCGTCCGATAGGATAAGTATCGCACACGCTATTCTGTGGTCCAACGTTTGCGATGCATACTGCATCACAAACAGTTTATCATTTTAAACTGTGCGCGACAGAGATTCTATCACCAACGTTGAATTCGGTTGCACCTTTTGTTATATTATCTGAAATCACACACGGTTTGTAAACGGCAACTGTGTGCATGGGCGCACACGTTTTCTATCTGTGAAACGTGTCGGATCATGAGGTATATCACAAACGTTGACTTACAAACCGTGTGCGGCGTAATGACCCGCAGAGCATTTTTTATTATTTTAATCGCTACAATTTAAAATTGTACAAAATTTGAATTTGAAAGTAGGGAGTAGCTTTTTACATATACATAGATAGGTACATCAACCAATGCATTATTCCATCCACAGGTACATACGTTCAAGAATTACGTCAACGAAAGAATTACATAAGCACTAAATAAAGAATGATGAATGCCGGTTGAATACTTGTATTAAAGACGGCAAAGAAAGAGGCAAAAGATATTCTAATTGTTGTAAAAGGTGAAGCGGAATGCCCGTAGTGTGCCCTCCTCCATGTCGTATGCACACACGACTCTAGCCCAATCCCTTTTGATGGCCGACCGCCCATCCTTCAATATCTTCATGACTTCCAGATAGTCATTCTAGTCTGGTAGAAATACATGTACATTTGCATGTCCAACAATCATGTAGTTTGAGAGGTGATCTTGGGTAGACTGCGTTGGGAACCACTGCAAAGGAAAAAGATACAGAGATTGTCATCTAACAACTCATTATGTGCAGTAAAAAGGGTACATAGTTCTGAGTTAATATACTTCATATCACTGTTGTCTTGGACAAACTGTAAATAAATAGTTTTATTGCCACATTTTGACCCATTGTACTAGCAATCTTTATTAGTTACCTCACATGATGCTCTCTCCGTCCCACTATATAAGATCTAGTTACATCCAATGCACGAACATATTTGATGTATTAGCATCTTATATTATGGGGCGGAGGGAGTATAACTTGGGAAACAAATATAGTCATCTGAACCAAAAACCATTAAAATAGGCATATGCTCACTACATCAGGCTTAACAACAACCAAATAAAGTCATTCATAATGGTATTGTTGAATTTGCATAGAACAAAGCTTGTACTTAAACATCAAATTGTATAATTGAACATCACATAGTGAAAAAAAACAGGGGGTGTATTACTTACACCAGGCTTAACAGGAAATAAATATGGCCCTTGAACTGATATTAATCAAATTGTGCTGGACATTGTGAATAACTAAATAAACAAGGCATACTACAGCAACCAAATAGTCATTCATATCGGTATTGTTGAAATTGCATAGAACGTAACATGTGCTTAAACATCAAATTCTATGATTGAACATCACATTGTTAGAAAACCGAAATAAACAGGGGCATGTTAACTACACCGGCTTTAACAGGAACCAATTGTATGATTGAACAACAAAATCTAGCAATTGAAGCTGGACATATGTTCACTACAAACAACCAAAAACAAATAAACAAGGTATATGCTCACTACAGACAACCAAACATAGGCATTCGTGAAATTGAATTGAACAATTCATACTCCAGCGTACGGTGCACTTGTCGACGACAAGTTGCCATCATCAATGAGGCCCGACTTTGGCAGCTGACGGTGCCAAAACATCGCCATAGAACGCGACTTCCATAAATGAAAAAGGGTCTCGTTGGCGATGAAGGAAAATTCCTGACAACAAAGCAGAGTAGATCAGATGCATACTACAAACAACCAAATATAGGTATATGCTAACTACAGACAACCAAACATAGGAAGTGAAATTGAACTGAACAATTCATACTCCAGCATATCAAATTGCACTTTTGAACATTACAATTCATACTCCAGCAAAGCAGAGTAGATCAGAGGTATACTACAAACAACCAAATATAGCAATTGAAACTGGACAAATCATAACCACAAACCACCAAAAAACTTTAAAGGAAGCATATGCTCACTACAACAGACTTAACAGCAACCAAACAGTCATTCATATCAGTATTGTTGAAATTGCATAGAAGATAGAACGCACCATGTGCTTAAACATCAAATTGTATGATTCAACATCACATTGTGAGAAAACTGAAATAAACAGGGGCGTGTTAAATACACCAGCTTTAACGGGAACCAATTGTATGATTGAACAACCTAATCTAGCAATGAAACTGGACATATGTTCACTACAAACAACCACATATCACGCTAAACAAGGTATATGCTCACTACAGACAACCAAACGCATCAGCACTGAAATAGAACTTAATAATTCATACTCCAGCATATCAAATTTCACTTTTGAACAATTCATACCCCTTGGAAGAGCCTGGACTGGGGGTGCGCACCGTGCGCTCCCTGTGGTGGCAGCATAGCTCCTTGCCTTTGGAAGAGCACGTCTGCAGGGTGACGTCCCTGATGTCGTGGATGGGCTATTTCCCCTTGGAAGAGACGGATAGGGCGCCCTTGTCGTCGTCGTCGTCAATGAGGTCTGACTTGGCCGCTGACGATGCCGAGCCACCGCCACTAGAATGCAACCTTCAGAAATGACAAAAGGGTCTCGATGGCGATGAAGGAAAAATCCTGACAGCGAAGCAGAGTTGATCATCGGCCCGGGGGGGCATGGAGGAGATCCAAGGAGGTTGAACCCGAAGGGGTGGGGGTGCGTCACTTAACCTGTGTCATAGCCCGCGTCAATCCATCGCTGTCGACGAGCTCGATGTCGTAGCCGGCTGCCGGGACATACAGACATGCGCGAGCCCGCTTATTAAAAGCCCCGGGTCAGTCATCGTACTGAGCATCCCCGGGGGGCCTCGGCGGCCACCTCGCCGTCGTCCAGCGGACAGGACTCGAGATACCTCTTTTTGGCCATTCGCTCCTCCAGCTCCCTGGGAAGCATAGCCGGTCTGAGGCAGCGATGCTGTGGAGTGTGGGTGAGGATGGGGACGGGGATCTGCGGCAAAGAGGGTGCTTTGCAGGCCGAAACTACGGGGTGGACTAGAGTTGTGCGTGCATTCGACATGGAGGAGCACTACCGTCGATTGCACGGACGACTCTAGTCCAACCCCCTTGTGATGGATCTTCATCGGGACTTCGAGATAGTCACGGGAAGGCCTGCAGAGGATGACGGTGGATTCGGGGGCGGCGGCGGGCTAGCTAGGGTTTGAGCGAGGGAGAGGAGTGGTGCGTGCGGGAGCAGAGGTTTTCGTTTTTTTACGTAATCTGAGCAGAGGTTTTGTGGTGGTGGGGGGGGGCAGGTGGTGTTTGAGGAAATGTCGTGCGGCTACTGGAAATTTTACTAGGCGGGAATGCCAGGATGCCGGGGCTACTGAAAACGGGATTGAAGCGGCGCGGCCAGGGCGGGAGCAACAAACATCGCACACAGTAGAAACATAATAAGCGTGTGCTATCAAATAGGAAAAACCCGCGGAACCGCCATTTTTCAAATGGCTCAAGGTGGTAGTAGATATTTTTACGAGGGAAGTCTCGTCGAACCCAATCGTGTCCGGCGCCCACCAGTGGAACGTGCTGATGTGCCAGCGGCGGAGGAAATGGTTTCTGTTGAGTGTACAATCGCAAACGGTTGTTACATTCGAATCGTTTGCTATTTACTCCTAGAATAATAATATATATAGGAGCATTTCATCAAAAAAATGCGGGAAAGGGGTCAGAACACATACATGCCTGCATGTGGAATAAAAATATGTATGCACAGGGTGGTTTGATCGTTCAAAATACCCAATGCGTAACTTTGATGTGGCACATTTCTCCTCCGTCGCCACTTTGTGTCGGTGGAGGGGGAATCCTAGCCACGAATACATGCCCCTAAACAGGTCATGCGTGTCACTCATGCCGTAACATGAAAATGAAACATATACATGAATCCAGCATGGTCAAACCACCCCATCTCTTTTCCGGTCAAAGGTGGACTATGGACCATGCGCCTCGCAACACGGACATCCCGACCAAAGAATCAACATTTTGGTCAAACCTCTCCTGTCGTAGATCGAAAGGATGGACATCCACCGAGGCCCATGAATGGGCGTGACGCCGATAACCACGTGGTGGAGTGTCGAAGACAGCCATCACCTGCTGGTGGTGCAAACATATGTACGGAAATGTTGTGTTTGCGTTTGAATTCATTAATATATACCTCATGTGCAACTTTGATGTGTCACATGCTTTGGAACAGGATAGACCCCCCCTCGAGCGAGTGTTCATGACGCGTACAACTAGTATGCCGAGCGTCGATGGGAACGATTCACGCATACGTACGCGTGTGCTCAGACTTGGGTAAGGAAACTCAAATGACCTATATAATATATACCATAACACAAAACAATTGAAGAATCCACCATGGTATACTCTCTCTCGTTGTCAGTCAATTGGATGGACATCCACATGGGCTCAGGAATGGACTTTCCAACGACAACCACACGAAGGAGTATCCAAAGACAATCACCATCTAAGCGTGGATCAAACATATGCATGGAAGTGTTGCGTGATGTTTACATACCCAGCACACAAACTTTAGCATGGCACACCTTCCTCGGGAATCTTAAAGTCCGCATGGAAAGCGTGGTTCACGACGCTTAGTATATATATACCCACCCCCATTCGAGCCGATGGGAGAGACATTCATTCGTACACTACACACACTCAAATTATACCATGTAATCTCACACCCATGGCCTACCGCAAACATCGACCAAAAAAGAATCCACAATAATTAACCTCTCTCATTGCGGTACAAAAGTACGCGAGGCCACAGACGGGACACTAATATTTGTGCGAGGGGGCGGTGTCCAAGGACAACCACCGCCTCCATGCTTCCCTAACATATGTACGGAGGTGTTGTGTGAAGTTTTGAATACCCAATGCACACCTTTCATGTGGCACCTTCGCAAATCGAAAAAAATGGAGGTTCACAACTTGTACAATGAGTACGCGCGTGCACACATGCGCCCAAACTTTCGTCTGTAATCTCACCATGATATTCGCCGAAACACGGACTAAGATGAATCCAGCTTTGATCAAACCCATCTCGCGCGCGCCATCCAAGGTGATCGACAACGCGGGGGCAACGAATGGGTGTGTCGGTGGTAAACGCATGAGTGACTGTACGAGGACCACCACCGCATGCATGAGACACAAACGTATGCATGAAAAAGGTAATGATCGAGCTGCTTTAAATATGTACCCAATGCACGACTTTAGACGCGGCACGTGTGCCTCACCTGAAGCTGTCATGGTTAAACCGTTACCCGCATCCCCATGGGTGTTTACACTATTAGGGCATGGAGAAGTGCCAGCTTGAATTCCCATGGGGAAGATGGTGGGTCAAATACCTTACCCAGCGTGCAGGACGGGGATGGGGATGGGACATACATAGCATTACCCGCCTTAACCATGAAATAACTTACATGTGGGCTCTGAAATTAGTAGACCCCACGTAATTTGCGCCCTCGGTCACCCAAATTTCCACAGATCCCACCCATCTGGCCCAAATATCCCTAAGAAATCCCAAACTTAGGCACAACATATTGTTTATTGCGTTGAAATACTGATTTTTTTACTGAAATACTATCGAATGTTGTTCTTAAATGTATGTTGGGTTTCCCCGCGGGGATAAAGAAGTGGCGACGGGGATGGGAAACTTTTTATCCACGCGCACGGGTACGGAGACGGTGACGGGAATGGGAGGGCGGTGATGGGGACGGGGATGGGAAACTTTTTATCCCCGCGCACGGGTACCGAGACGGTGACGGGAATGGGAGGGCGGTGATGGGGACATGGATGGGACTCTAATATACCCGCCTGAGTAATCCCCATTGTCAGCTTGATGCCTAACTAACCGGACAACCCCACGTGGTGGCGCGCATACAACGCGTATTGTGTGCCAGACCCCACACCCCCACTCATCCCACCACACCACCGTCACTTTGAGGCATGCATGTCAAACTTTTTTATGTAGTGCACATGTGACAATAGGAGTGCAGTGTTAAAATTTGATATTTAAAGAACATTAAGACATTTTATACATTAAATCGATTCCTTAGTATTTAATTTGTAAATTTCAAATTTGAACTATATGAACACGCGGTTGTGCGCCCGAATGGATTAGAAATTCATTTTTTTGTCTTGGGTGCATGTTTAGTCCCCATGGAAGGAAAAACAATAAATTTCGAACATCTCGGGGCCGCAAACATTGACTCTTGGCTTTCAAATTCCAGCAAATGCCCAGCTAAGCTAGAATTCATGAAACATTGACACGATTTCATGATAGGGACCTTATAGGTCGTGGTAAATAAATCGTCCAATTTGAGAGAAGTTTTCATCTAAGCTTCTTGCAAACGGGGGTTTATTAATAGATGCAACACGGAACCGTCATGTTTACATCGCAAACGGTTTTATTAATCCAAACTATTTTTATTTAGTCCGCGTAGTTGGTTAAAGTCAAGCTTTGTAAACCTTGACCAAATTTAGAAAAAAATGTTAACGTTTACAATTAAAAATTATTACCATTAGATTATTTATTGAATGTACTTTCACATCATATATATTTGTCATGGTAATTATTTCTAGTTTTTTCTTTAAAGTTGGTCAAACTGTATCAAGTTTGACTTCAGTCAACTCTAATATGCAGACTAAATAAAAACGGAGGGAGTAAGTGTCGTAGCTTCGCAGAAAAACAATACACGCCCCGCGATCCGTGCATGCAAATATGATTTGACGTGACGCATGCTAGCAGGTCGCCTCACAGGCTGACCGGGATGCGTGTGAGAAGGTGTGTGAATTGATGGGAGGCGTGTTCGCTGTGCAGTTTCGCAGGGAGACGTGCCATCAGGCGTGTGAATTGACGGTGCGCATGCTAGCAGTCCGGCGCGCAGGCGGCTCACCGGGAGGCGAGCCGTCCCTTTAAACCGCCGCCCGCCTCCCTCACAAGTCCCAACTCCCCTTTATTAACCGCGTCCGAGCCGCTGGTTTTAACATTCTCGCTACACACAATCCTCTCTCACACCCTGCATCCTCGCCGCCATTCTCAATCGTCATCACCGGCCTCCCTGCACCATGGGAGGGAGTAACCACGTCGGTGCCGGCGAAGCACCCGAGCATAGGGTGAAGGTGGGCACAGAGATTGCCGTCGTCGGAGATGACGTATCGTGCGGATAGCAACGCGGTCTTGACGTTGTCGCCGCCGCCGTGCTTCCCCAGCCGAAGCCGGTGGTCCACAGCGACTCCGACGAACACTCCAGCGACGACAATGACTCGGACGAAGAACCGGTTGGTCATATATACCCATTTTTGGTAAATACATATAAAAGGCTGATTGGTTTGCTACCAACCTCTGGCATTGCTGCCAATAATTGGCAAAATCAAAAGTTGACAACATTTTGCAACCTTTTGTGAGATTGATAACGAGAATTGTTATGCAACCAATCTCTAGCCAACATTTGGCAGTTGCTAAAATATGGCATGCCAACTTTTGGCATCAAACCAATTAGCTTTGATTTAGGGTTCACGTTATAGCATGAAAATATTATGTTTGATAAACTCTGCCTTGCAAATTGGCATTATAAAATATACGGACGTTTCATTTTTACTATGTATAGGTGCTATCTAACGATGTGGACATCGAGGATGAAGACGTCCAGGAGAGGTTCAAGAGGCAAACGCTGAGAGAGCTTATGGCTGGAAAGCATAACAAGCGTGTCAGGAAGAATGGGGGCTATGGATGCCCGTTCTGCAACCATAAGTTTAACAACACGTACTCTAGTGTTCTGGCGCATGCAAGAGGACGGGCCGCTGGCTCCTTCAAGCAGAAGTATTCTCGCAGGATAGCGCACGCCGCGTACGCCCAGTTCCTGGAGAATCTTACCGATCAAGCATGAAGATGAGATGTTGGATTGAATCTATCTAGTTTGTGTGTATTATATCTATGCTTGTGTATTATATTTTTTCCTGAGATTGAAACTGTGCGACGACTTTCATTGTGCGGTATCTCCATCACACCGGAGTGCTAGTTTACTTGAGTTGATAGTAATATTTATATAGGATTTATCACACACGATAGGATCTAATAAGCCGTTTCCTCCGAAGCACATTATTCTAGGACAGAAAACCCTCAGCACCACTTCAAAAAAAACACTCAGCACCCACATGTCACAAAACCCTCGCCTGCTCCCCTCCCCCTCCCCCTCCCCAGAGTAGCACCTACGCCAACACTAGTAATCCGGGACTCTCCATGCATGTCACCACCTATCCTCGCGGCAATGATGTCTACTACGCAACCTTCTTCTTGTAGACTCGTGTTGGGCCTCCAAGCGCAGAGTTTTGTAGGACAGTAGCAAATTTCCCTCAAGTGGATGACCTAAGGTTTATCAATCCGTGCGAGGCATAGGATGAAGATGGTCTCTCTCAAACAACCCTGCAACCAAATAACAAAGAGTCTCTTGTGTCCCCAACACACCCAATACAATGGTAAATTGTATAGGTGCACTAGTTCGGCGAAGAGATGGTGATACAAGTGTAATATGGATGGTAGATATAGGTTTTTGTAATCTGAAAATATAAAAACAGCAAGGTAACTAATGATAAAAGTGAGCACAAACGGTATTGCAATGCTTAGAAACAAGGCCTAGGGTTCATACTTTCACTAGTGCAAGTTCTCTCAACAATACTGACATAGTTGAATCATATGTAAATCCCTCACGTGCGACAAAGAGTTCACTCCAAAGTCACAAATAGCGGAGAACAAACGAAGAAATTATTGTAGGGTACGAAACAACCTCAAAGTTATCTTTTCCGATCAATCTTATGAGCTATCCCTATAAGTGTCACGAACAGCCCTAGAGTTCGTACTAAAATAACACCTTAAGATACACATCAACCAAAACCCTAATGTCACCTAGATACTCCAATGTCACCACGAGTACCCATGGGCTTGATTATACAATATGCATCACACAATTTCAGATTCATCATGTTCAATCCAACACAAAGAACTTCAAAGAGTGCCCCAAAGTTTCTACCGGAGAGTCAAGACGAAAACATGTGCCAACCCCTATGCATAGATTCCCAAGGTCACGGAACCCGCAAGTTGATCACCAAAACATACATCAAGTGGATCAATAGAACATCCCATTGTCACCACCGATATCCCATCGCAAGACATACATCAAGTGTTCTCAAATCCTTAAAGACTCAATCCGATAAGAAAACTTCAAAGGGAAAACTCAATTCATCACAAGAAGATAGAGAGGGGAAAACTCCATATGATTTATCTATATTAATAAAGCTCGCGGTACATCAAGATCGTGCCATCTCAAGAACACGAGAGAGAGAGAGAGAGAGAGAGAGAGATCAAACACATAGCTACTGGTACATACCCTCAGCCCCGAGGGTGAACTACTCCCTCCTCGTCATGGAGACCGCCGAGATGATGAGGATGGCCTCCGGTGATGGTTTCCCCCTCCGACAGGGTGCCGGAACGGGCTCCCGATTGGTTTTTCATGGCTACAGAGGCTTGCGGTGGCGGAACTCCCAATCTAGGTTTCTTTCTGGGGGGTTCTGTATTTATAAGAAAATTGGGCGTTGGAAACAAGTCAAGGGGGGCCACGAGGCATCCACAAGCCAGGGGGCGCGCCCTAGGGGGGGGCCTAGGCTTGTGGTGGCCTCGTGGCTCTTCTGGCCCAACTCCAATGCCCTGTGGGCTTCTTCTGGTCCATAAAAAATCATCGTAAGTTTTTATTCCATTTGGACTTCGTTTGATATTCCTTTTCTGTAAAACTTAAAAACAAGGAAAAAACAGAAATTGGCACTAGGCTCTAGGTTAGTAGGTTAGTCCCAAAAACAATATAAAATAGCATATACATGCATATAAAACATCCAAGATGGATAATATAATAGCATGGAACAATAAAAAATTATAGATACATTGGAGACGTATCAAGCATCTCCAAGCTTAATTCCTGCTCGTCCTCGAGTAGGTAAATGATAAAAACATAATTTTTGATGTGGAATGCTACCTAACATATTTATCAATGCAATCTTCTTTATTGTGGCAAGAATGTTCAGATCCATAAGATTCAAAACAAGAGTTTAATATTGACATAAAAACAATAATACTTCAAGCGTACTAATAAAGCAATCATGTCTTCTCAAAATAACATGGCCAAAGAAAGTTATCCCTACAAAATCATATAGCCTGGCTATGCTCCATCTTCATCACACAAAGTATTAAATCATGCACAACCCCGGTTTTAGCCAAGCAATTGTTTCATACTTTAGTATTCTCAAACTTTTTCAACTTTCACGCAATACATGAGCGTGAGCCATGGACATAGCACTATAGGTGGAATAGAAAATGGTTGTTGTGGAGAAGACAAAAAGAAGGAGATAGTCTCACACCAACTAGGCGTATCAACGGGCTATGGAGATGCCCATCAATAGATATCAATGTGAGTGAGTAGGGATTGCCATGCAACGAATGCACTAGAGCTATAATTGTATGAAAGCCCAAAAAGAAACTAAGTGGGTGTGCATCCAACTTGCTTGCTCATGAAGACCTAGGGCAATTTTGAGGAAGCCCATCATTGGAATATACAAGCCAAGTTCTATAATGAAAAATTCCCACTAGTATATGAAAGTGACAATATAGGAGACTCTCTATCATGAAGATCATGGTGCTACTTTGAAGCACAAGTGTGGAAAAAGGATAGTATCATTGCCCCTTCTTTCTTTTCTCTCATTTTTCTCTTTTTTCATTTTTTTCTTTTGGTGGGCATCTTAGGCCTCTTTTTTTATTTGGGCTTCTCTGGCCTCTTTTATTTTTTGTAAAGTCCGGAGACTCATCCCGACTTGTGAGGGAATCATAGTCTCCATCATCCTTTCCTCACATGGGACAATGCTCTATAATGATGATCATCACACTTTTATTTACTTACAACTCAAGAATTACAACTCGATACTTGAACAAGATATGACTCTATATGAATGCCTCCGGCGGTGTACCGGGATGTGCAATGATCTAGCGTAGCCATGAAAACATCATTCTAGCTATCTTACGATCATGCTAAGCAATATGACAATGATGGTGCGTGTCATGATAAACGGAACGGTGGAAGTTGCATCGCAATATATCTCGGAATGGCTATGGAAATGCCATAATAGGTAGGTATGGTGGCTGTTTTGAGGAAGGTGGGTTTAATGCACCGGCGAAAGTTGCGCGGTACTAGAGAGGCTAGCAAAGGTGGAAGGGTGAGAGTCCGTATAATCCATGGACTCAACATTAGTCATAAAGAACTCACATACTTATTGCAAAAGTCTATTAGTCGTCGAAACATAGTACTAGACGCATGCCCCTAGGGGAAGGGTTGGTAGGAGTTAACCATCGCGCGATCCCGACCTCCACACAAAGGAAGACATTCAATAAATAAATCATTCTCCGACTTCGTCACATAACGGTTCACCATACGTGCATGTTACGGGAATCACAAACTTTAACACAAGTATTTCTACCAATCCACAATTACTCACTAGCATGTCTCTAATATCACAATCTTTATATCTCAAAACAATCATAAGGAATCAAACTTCTCATAGTATTCAATGCACTTTATATGAAAGTTTTTATTATATCTCTCTTGGATGCCCATCATATTAGGACTAAATTCATAACCTAAGCAAATTACCATGTTGTTTAGAGACTCTCAAAATAATATAAGTGAAGCATGAGAGTTCAAAAATTTCTATAAAATAAAACCACCGCCGTGCTCTAAAAAGATATAAGTGAAGTACTAGAGCAAATTGACAAACTACTCCAAAAAGATATAAGTGAAGATCAATGAGTAGTCAAAAATTTAAATAACTATGTGAATACTCTCTCATATAAGAATTTCAGATCTTAAGTACTTTATTCAAATAGCAAAACAAAATAAAATGACATTCCAAGGATAGCACATATCATGTGAAGAAGCAAAAACTTAGGTTCAACCGATACTAACCGATAATTGTTGAAGAAGAAAGGTGGGATGCCAACCGGGGCATCCCCAAGCTTAGATGCTTGAGACTTCTTGAAATATTAATTAGGGATGCCTTGGGCGTCCCCAAGCTTGAGCTCTTGTGTCTCCTTAATTCCTCTCATATCATGGTTTCCCTAATTCTTATAAACTTCATCCACACAAAACTCAACAAGAACTCGTGAGATAAGTTAGTATAAATCAACCCATAACCTTATCATTCTTTACTGTAGAAAATCACTAAAATTATAATTTGACATTGCATACTAAATGCCTCTGCATATTTAATACTTCCATCCTCAAATAGAATCATTAAACAAGCCAATATATGTAAACAATGCAAACATAACAGCAATCTGCCTAAACAGAACAGTCTGTAAAGAATGCAGCAAGATCCATACTTAATTAACTCCAAAAATTCTGAAAATTTACCACAATGTAGATAATTTATAATATCATGCTGTGTCAAAATTTCAAGATTTTATGACATACTGATTATTCTAGGGAATTTTTGCACTAACAGCAAACTTTCTGTTTTGAAACAGCAACTCATATACTTGCAAATTGAGCATGGTGAAGGCTACCCTTGACACTTTTATTGAAATAAAATATACAAAACCTTATTCTAAATAACATCAATCAAATCCTAACAAAATAAAATGATGCTCCAAGCAAAACACATATCATGTGGTGAATAAAAATATAGCCTCAAGTAAATTTACCGATGGATTGAAGACAAAAGAGGGGATGCCATCCGGGGCATCCCCAAGCTTAGATGCTTGGTTGTCCTTGAATATTACCTTGGGGTGCCTTGGGCATCCCCAAGCTTAGGCTCTTTCCACTCCTTATTTCGTAGTCCATCAAAACTTTACCCAAAACTTGAAAAGTTCACAACACAAAACTTAACGGAACTTCGTGAGATGGGTTAGTATGATAAAGAGAAAATCATTCACTTGGGTACTGTCAAGACAAGATTCATAATTGTCCTCACACAATGCCTACTGTAACTTATCATTTCCACAATTTATATCACTTAATATAATCTATGGAAACACTAAAGCAAGCAAACTATGCATTAAAAACAGAATCTGTCAAAAACAGAACAGTCTGTAATGATCTTGAAACTTTGTATACTTATGTAACTCTAAAAATTATGAAAAACTAGGAAAACTTAGGAAATTTGTATATCAATCTTGTGTAAAAATTTAAGAAACTTTTGACTCTCTGACAAATTTTAAAAATTCCAGGACTGGGCGTCAAAGTTTCTGTTTTTCAGCAAGATCAAATCAACTATCATCGTAGGCCATCCCAAAGGCTTTACTTGGCACTTTATTGAAACAAAAGCTATAAAACATGATTACTACAGTATCTTAATCATGTGAACACACTAAAACAGTAGGGATAAATATTGGGTTGTCTCCCAACAAGTGCTTTTCTTTAATGCCTTTTAGCTAAGCATGATGATTTCAATGATGCTCACATAAAAGATAAGAATTGAAACATGCAAGAGAGCATCATGAAGCATATGACTAGCACATTTAAGCCTAAACCACTTCCTATGCATAGGGATTTTGTGAGCAAACAACTTATGGGAACAAGAATCAACTAGCATAGGAAGGTAAAACAAGCAAAACATCAAGATTTTCAACACATAGAGAGGAAACTTGATATTATTGCAATTCCTACAAGCATATACTCCTCCCTCATAATAATTTTTAGTAGCATCATGAATGAATTCAATAATATAACCATCACATAAAGCATTCTTTTCATGATCCACAAGCATATAAATTTTACTACTCTCCATATAAGCAATTTTCTTCTCATTCAGAATAATGGGAGTATCATATGAAACTCGAATACTAAAAATTGTTTCCACATTAAAAGAGTAATGTTCAGTAAAAGGATATTCAAAATTATGACAATAATTATCACTAATTTTTATGACATAAGTATCATCACAATAATCATCATAAGTAGCAACTTTGTTCTCATCATAGTCAATTGAAACCTCTTCCGGAATAGTGGAATCATTACTAAATAAAGTCATGACCTCTCCAAATCCACTTTTATCATGATAATAAGATTCAACACCCTCCAAAATAGTGGGATAGTTATTATCTAAAGTTGACACTCTTCCAAACCCACTTTCATAAATATTGCAATCATCATAAATAGGGGGTATGCTATCATCATAATAAATTTGCACATCAAAACTTGGGGGACTAAAAATATCATCTTCATTAAACATAGCATCCCCAAGCTTGGGACAAACATTAATTGCAGCAAATAAATTCTCAAACATGTCATTCTCATCAAACATAGCATCCCCAAGCTTGTGGCTTTGCATAACATAAGCATAATCACTCTCATCATTAATAGTATGAATAGCACCAATCGTATAACAATTATTATCATCACAATTTTCTAAGTTGGTGCCAAAAAGATTTTCAAGATTATAAGGGGTATCATTATTTGGGAGAGATACCTTTTTACCTCTAATTTTTCTTCTTTTCTTCTTCTTCACCACATCATGTGTGGGTTTAATCAATTTTCCCGAGCTTCTTATTGATGAGATTGGTAGAATAGGAAGCTCCTCCTCGTCACCTGATTCATCATAAGAAAAAATAGGAAGATATTGGAAAGTCTCTTCCCCTTCATTAGTATTCTCTTCATCTTCTATTTGTTTTCTTATCTTTAAATAATTGGCAATATAAGGATTCTCAATGCAATTTACCGCGCAATACATATAGATTTCATTTAGATCAAAATCAATCATTTTTATGAGAACCCAATCTGGAACCTCGTTAGTTTTATGTTTCATTTCTTCATAACCCAAAAATAGACTAAGTTCATTATAATGCTCAAGGGTAATGAGGTTATCACAATTTTTGGACATAATTCGATCATGAAATAATTCACATTGGAAATTAAAATGACCACTTTCATTGCAAAGTTCACAAGTAATGCGAAGAAGAAGAGGATATAACTTTTTAGCACAAATATCTCACATCTTAAGTAACCGTTTGGTTTCTAAATATTTATGCCTCTTACAAAATCTATTTTCCCTTTTCTTCGGTGAGTATTCGCACTCCCAATTCACTCCACAAAAATTGACATCCTTATAGGAGACATCATTATCATGACTAGTGCAATCATCATTAGTATTATGGATATTCAAAGAATTTATACTAACAACATTGCAATCATGCTCATCATTCAAAGATTTAGTGCCGAACATTTTATTGACTTCTTCTTCTAACACTTTGGCACAATTTTCCTTTCCATCATTTTCACGAAAGACATTATAAAGATGAAGTATATGAGGCAACCTCAATTCCATTTTTTTGTAGTTTTCTTTTATAGACTAAACTAGTGATAAAACAAGAAACTAAAATATTCAATTGCAAGATCTAAAGATATACCTTCAAGCACTCACCTCCCCGGCAACGGCGCCAGAAAAGAGCTTGATGTCTACTACGCAACCTTCTTCTTGTAGACTCGTGTTGGGCCTCCAAGCGCAGAGTTTTATAGGACAGTAGCAAATTTCCCTCAAGTGGATGACCTAAGGTTTATCAATCCGTGGGAGGCGTAGGATGAAGATGGTCTCTCTCAAACAACCCTGCAACCAAATAACAAAGAGTCTCTTGTGTCCCCAACACACCCAATACAATGGTAAATTGTATAGGTGCACTAGTTCGGCGAAGAGATGGTGATACAAGTGTAATATGGATGGTAGATATAGGTTTTTGTAATCTGAAAATGTAAAAACAGCAAGGTAACTAATGATAAAAGTGAGCACAAACGGTATTACAATGCTTAGAAACAAGGCCTAGGGTTCATACTTTCACTAGTGCAAGTTCTCTCAACAATACTGACATAGTTGAATCATATGTAAATCCCTCACGTGCGACAAGAGTTCACTCCAAAGTCACAAATAGCGGAGAACAAACGAAGAAATTATTGTAGGGTACGAAACCACCTCAAAGTTATCTTTTCCGATCAATCTTATGAGCTATCCCTATAAGTGTCACGAACAGCCCTAGAGTTCGTACTAAAATAACACCTTAAGATACACATCAACCAAAACCTTAATGTCACCTAGATACTCCAATGTCACCATGAGTACCCATGGGTTTGATTATAGGATATGCATCACACAATTTCAAATTCATCATGTTCAATCCAGGGTGCTGCCCTTACTTGGACAAGCCTCCCACTTATGATTAACCTCTCTCGCAAGCATCCGCAACTACGAAAGAAGAATTAAGATAAATCTAACCATAGCATGAAACATATGGATCCAAATCAGCCCCTTACGAAGCAACGCATAAACTAGGGTTTAAGCTTCTGTCACTCTAGCAACCCATCATCTACTTATTACTTCCCAATGCCTTCCCCTAGGCCCAAATAATGGTGAAGTGTCATGTAGTCGACGTTCACATAACACCACTAGAGGAGAGACAACATACATCTCATCAAAATATCGAACGAATACCAAATTCACATGATTACTTATAACAAGACTTATCCCATGTCCTCAGGAACAAACGTAACTACTCACAAAGCATATTCATGTTCATGATCAGAGGAGTATTAATTATCATTAAGGATCTGAACATATGATCTTCCACCAAGTAAACCAACTAGCATCAACTACAAGGAGTAATCAACACTACTAGCAACCCACAGGTACCAATCTGAGGTTTTGAGACAAAGATCGGATACAAGAGATGAACTAGGGTTTGGAGAGGAGATGGTGCTGGTGAAGATGTTGATGGAGATTGACCCCCTCTCGATGAGAGGATCGTTGGTGATGACGATGGCTTCGATTTCCCCCTCCGGGAGAGAAGTTTCCCCGGCAGAACAGCTCCGCCGGAGCCCTAGATTGCTTCTGCCCAGGTTCCGCCTCGAGACGGCGGCGCTTCGTCCCAAAATCTCTCTTATGATTTTTTCCAGGTCAAAACCCTCCATATAGCAGAAGATGGGCACCGGAGGCCTACCAGGGGGCCCACAAGCCACAGGGGTGCACCTAGGGGGGTAGGGCGCGCCCCCCAGGCTTGTGACCTCCTGGTGGGTCCCCTCTGGTATTTCTTTCGCCCAATATTTTTTATATATTCCAAAATAATTCTCCGTAACTTTTCAGGACTTTTGGAGTTGTGCAGAATAGGTCTCTCATATTTGCTCCTTTTCCAGTCCAGAATTCCAGTTGCCGGCATTCTCCCTCTTCATGTAGACCTTGTAAAATAAGAGAGAAAAGGCATAAGTATTGTACCAAAATGTGTAATAACAACCCATAATGCAATAAATATCAATATAAAAGCATGATGCAAAATGGACGTATCAACTTCCCCAACCTTAGACCTCGCTTGTCCTCAAGCGAAAGCCGAGATCGATAAATATGTCCACATGTTTAGAGATAGAGGTGTCGATAAAATAAAATACGAACATGAGAGCATCATGATCATCTTTAGAACAGCAATACTTATTGATATATAATTTCTTATACTAGAGTAACAATTCATTCACAAGGTAAAGTATGAATCAAGAACTCTATTGAGAACCAACAAACTATGATCTCAGTCATTGAAGCAATTGCAATTTATCATAACATCGGAAAGAGTCAATATAAGAGCTTGTAAAGCAAATCGACATACTCAATCATCTTTTAGTCTTTCATAATTGCTAACACTCACACGGTACTTATGAGGTCAAAGCTTCAATTGGACACAGAGAAAGATAGGGGCTTATAGTTTTGCCTCCCAAATATTTACCTCAAGGGTAATGTCAACAGGAATAACTCATGATCACCCACATCCGAGTGGATATATGTGTCTAGATCATTCCCCAACACATGACGCTTGCCAAGAGAGAAAGGCGAAATAAAAGAAGTGGTGAAGATCACCATGACTCTTCATAAAGGTAAGTACTAGAAAGTAAAAGTAATAGATAGGCCCTTCGCAGAGGGAAGCAGAGGTTGTCATGCGCTTTTATAGTTGGATGCACAATCCCTTAATGCAAAAGAACGTCACTTTATATTGCCGCTTGTGATAAAGAACTTTATTATGCAGTCTGTCGCTTTTATTTCTTCCATATCACAAGTTCGTATAAAGTTTATTTTCCTCGCACTAATAGATCATACATATTTAGGGAGCAAATTTTTTATTGCTTGCACCGATGACAACTTACTTGAAGGATCTTACCCAATCCATAGGTAGGTATGGTGGACTCTCATGGCAAAACTGGGTTAAAGGTGTTTGGATGCACAAGTAGTATCTCTACTTGGTGCGGAAGTTTTGGCTGATATGGGGTGGAAGCAAGCGTCACATGTTAGAGGATCCATGACAATATAACTTCTATTCGGAAATAAGCAAACATAACTCATTATGTTGTCTTCCTTGTCCAACATCAACTTCTTAGCATATAATATTTTAATGAGTGCTCATAATCATAAAAGATGTCCAAGATAATATATTTATATGTGAACCTCTCTTTCTTTATTACTTCCTTTTAATTGCAACAATGACCAATCGCTATGTTTGTCAACTCACAACAAATTTCAATCGACATACTTCTTATATGTGAAGTCATCACTCCCCATAAGATCATCATATATGCTCTTTACTTTTATTCTATACTTCTTTCTATTTCTTTTTCTCAAGATCATAGCAAGCAAGCAAAGCCCTCAACTCAAAACTACTTTTTATTATATAACTCTCGGACTCGCTTACATAGGGAAAACATAAGGGAAAACTCAAAACTAGATCACACTAAAAACTTTATTCTACTAGATCAAAATATAACCAAAAAGGATCGAACTAAGAAAAACGATAAAAGTAAAAGATGTGATGGTGATACGATACCGGGGCACCTCCCCCAAGCTTGGCACAAGCCAAGGGGAGTGCCCATACCCATGTGTTTAGTTGTCCTTCTTCGGAGGTGGTGATGTTGGAGAAGGATCTTTAAGCTTGTTCAGTTTTCTCTTAAGCATAAAATTATGTTCCCTCGGATCGTCAACTTCCTGCTCGAGCTTCAATATCCTTTGACATAATTCTTGCTTGCTCTCCTGCAGAAAACGAGAAGGGATAAATAGAACCGTGGGTTTTCTCCTTGTGTTTGGGAGGCACGATTTCCTGAACTCCACATGCATATTTCCTGGTTGAGGCAGGGGGATCTCTTCTTCATCCGAGCTTTCTTCCTCATACTTGCCTTCTTGTTCCTGCTCCGTGAACAATCCATAAGGATCTAAGTCCCCATAGAGCTTGGGATTGGCAAGATAATGCAATACATAACTTTCCCCATCGGAATCTTGGGACGACATATTGCTCTAAATCTGCTGCAGAAAACAGCTCAAAACGAAAACAGGAGGTATTGTCGTGATACGAAGGCTAAAACCTTCGGGAGATTATATAATGAATTTTTACCAACCTAACGGAGTATACCACAAGAAAACGGAGTTCGGAGGGTACACGGGGTGGCCACAAGACACAGGGGCGCGCCCAGGGGGGTAGGGCACGCCCCCTGGCTTGTCGCCTCCTCCTGCACTTCTCGGACTACTTTAAATTTTCCGAATTTTTTAAATATTCCAAAACGGAGAAAAATTGCTATTTGAAAAAGTTTTGCAATCGGTTCACTTACCGTACCACATACCTATTCCTTTTCGGAGTCTGAAACGTTCTGGTAGGTCTCCCTAATGTACTCCTCCGGAGTTATGGTATTGATAATATTGGTTTCAACATTTATGGGAGTACCTGAGATATAATGTTTGATTCTTTGCCCGTTTACCACCTTCGGATTTGTGCCTTTGGCGTTGTTGATCTTGATGGCACCGGAACGATATACTTCCTCGATAATGTAAGGCCCTTCCCATTTAGAGAGAAGTTTTCCTGCAAAAAATCTTAAACGAGAATTGTATAGCAAGACATGGTCACCTACATTGAATTCACGCTTTTGTATCCTTTTATCATGCCATCTCTTAACTTTTTCTTTAAACAACTTGGCATTCTCACAGGCCTGGGTTCTCCATTCATCAAGTGAGCTAATGTCAAACAACCTCTTCTCACCAGCAAGTTTGAAATCATAGTTGATCTCTTTGATTGCCCAATAAGCTTTATGTTCTAGTTCTAGAGGTAAGTGACATGCTTTACCAGAAACCATTTTATATGGAGACATACCCATAGGGTTTTTGTAAGCAGTTCTATAAGCCCATAATGCATCATCAAGTTTCTTGGACCAATTCTTTCTAGATCTATTAACAGTCTTTTGGAAGATCAATTTAATTTCTCTATTGCTTAATTCTACTTGACCACTAGACTGAGGATGATAAGGAGATGCAATTCTATGATTAACATCATACTTAGCAAGCAATTTACGGAAAGCACCATGAATAAAATGTGAACCACGATCAGTCATTAAATATCTAGGGACTCCAAATCTAGGGAAAATAACTTCTTTAAGCATTTTAATAGAAGTGTTATGATTAGCACTACTAGTTGGAATAGTTTCTACCCACTTAGTAACATAATCAACAGCAACTAGGATATGAGTATACCTGTTAGACTTTGGAAAAGGTCCCATATAATCAAAACCCCAAACATCAAATGGTTCAATAACAAGAGAGTAATTCATAGGCATTTCCTGACGTCTACTAATATTACCAATTCTCTGACATTCATCACAAGACAATACAAACTTACGAGCATCCTTGAAGAGAGTAGGCCAATAAAAACCAGATTGTAATACCTTGTGTGCAGTTCTATCTCCAGCGTGGTGTCCTCCGTAGGCTTCGGAGTGACACTTGTGTAGGATCTTTTCATGTTCATGCTTAGGTACACAACGTCTAATAAAACCATCTACTCCTTCTTTATAAAGGTGTGGATCATCCCAAAAGTAATGTCATAAATCATAGAAGAACTTTTTCTTTTCTTGGTAAGTGAAACTAGGTGGTATAAATTTAGCAACAATGTAATTAGCATAATCAGCATACCATGGAGCATTACGTGAAGCATTTATGACAGATAATTGTTCATCAGGAAAGCTATCATCAATAGGTAGTGGGTCATCAAGAACATTTTCTAACCTAGATAGGTTGTCTGCTACGGGGTTCTCAGCACCTTTTCTATCAATAATATGCAAATCAAATTCTTGTAGCAGAAGAACCCATCTAATAAGTCTAGGTTTAGCATCTTTCTTTTCCATAAGATATTTAATAGCAGCATGATCAGTGTGAACAGTTACTTTGGAATCAACAATATAAGGTCTGAACTTATCACAAGCAAACACAACTGCTAAAAATTCCTTTTCAGTGGTAGCATAGTTTCTTTGAGCACTGTCTAGAGTTTTACTAGCATAATGGATAACATTTAATTTCTTATCAACTCTTTGTCCTAGAACAGCACCAACGGCATAATCACTAGCATCACACATAATTTCAAAGGGTAGGTTCCAATCAGGTGGTTGAACAACAGGTGCAGTGATCAAGGCTTTCTTAAGAATTTCAAATGCTTCTACACAATCATCATCAAAAACAAAAGGAATATCTTTTTGCAAGAGATTAGTGAGAGGCCGAGAAATTTTAGAGAAGTCTTTAATAAATCTCCTATAGAAACCAGCATGACCAAGGAAACTTCTTATACCTCTGATATCCGTAGGACACGACATTTTTTCAATAGCATCAACTTTAGCTTTATCAACTTCAATACCTATTTCGGAGATTTTGTGTCCCAAGACAATACCTTCATTAACCATAAAGTGGCACTTCTCCCAATTCAAGACAAGATTAGTTTCTTCACATCTCTGCAAAACTCGATCAAGGTTGCTCAAGCAATCATCAAAAGAAGTTCCGTAAACGGAGAAATCATCCATGAAAACCTCAACAATCTTTTCACAAAAGTCAGAGAATATAGCAGTCATACATCTTTGAAAGGTAGCGGGCGCATTGCATAAACCAAAAGGCATACGTCTATAAGCAAAGGTACCAAAAGGACAAGTAAAAGTAGTCTTCTCTTGGTCCTCTTTTGACACAGGTATTTGAGAGAAACCAGAATAACCATCTAGAAAGCAAAAGTGTGTGTGTTTGGATAGTCTTTCTAGCATTTGATCAATAAAAGGTAGAGGGTAATGATCTTTCCTAGTAGCTTTATTTAATTTCCTAAAATCAATTACCATTCTATATCCTGTAACAATTCTTTGCGGGATCAATTCATTTTTATCATTAGGAACAACAGTAATACCTCCCTTCTTAGGGACACAATGAACGGGACTAACCCAGCTACTATCAGCAATAGGATAAATTATACATGCCTCCAGAAGCTTTAATATTTCATTTCTTACCACTTCTTTCATTTTAGGATTTAACCGTCGTTGGTGATCAACGACTGGTTTGGCATCAGGCTCCATATTAATTTTATGCTGGCATAGAGTGGGACTAATGCCCTTAAGATCATCAAGAGTATATCCAATAGCAGCACGGTGCTTCCTCAGAGTTTTCAATAATCTCTTTTCTTCATGCTCTGAAAGGTTAGCACTAATAATAACAGGATATATCTTCTTTTCATCAAGATAAGCGTATTTCAGAGTATCCGGTAATTGTTTAAGCTCAAACACGGGATCACCCTTGGGTGGAGGAGGATCCCCAAGTATTTCAACAGGCAAGTTGTGTTTCAAAATAGGATGCTGATCAAAGAAAATCTTATCTATTTCATTCCTTTCATTCATATGCATATCGATTTCATGGTCTAGCAAATATTGTTCTAAGGGATCAGTAGGAGGCACAACAATAGAAGCAAGACCAATAATTTCATCCTTACTAGGCAATTCTTTATCATGGGGTTGTCTACAAAATTTAGAGAAATTAAACTCATGGGACACATCCCCAAAACTTATAGTAACAGTTTCTTTCTCACAATCTATCTTAGCATTAACAGTATTCAAGAAAGGTCTACCAAATATAATGGGACAAAAATCATCTTGTGGGGAACCAAGAACAAGAAAATCAGTAGGATATTTTATTTTTCCACACAAGACTTCAACATCTCTAACAATCCCAACTAGTGCTATAGTATCTCTATTAGCAAGCTTAATGGTAACATCAATTTCTTCTAATTCAGCTGGTGCAATATCATTCATAATTTCTTGATATATGGTAAAGGGAATTGCACTCAACTAGAACCCACATCACATAAGCCATGATAACAATGATCTCCTATTTTAACAGAAACAACAGGCATGCCAACAATAGGTCTATGTTTATCTTTAGTATCAGGTCTAGCAATTCTAGCAGCTTCATCACAGAAATGAATAACATGCCCATCAATATTATCAACCAAGAGATCTTTAACCATAGCAATACTAGGTTCAACTTTGATTTGTTCAGGGGGTGTAGGTGTTCTAGTATAACTCTTACGAACCACAGTTGAAGCTTTAGCATGTTCCTTTATTCTAACAGGGAAAGGTGGTTTCTCAATATAAGCAGCAGGAATAACAGGATCAACATTATAAATAATAGTTTCTTCTTCAACTTTAATAGGTTCAACTACTTTCACTTCAATGGGAGGATGATATTTAAACCACTTCTCCTTAGGGAGATCAACATGAGCAGCAAAATATTCGTAGAAAGAAGCTACTATCTCAGAGTCAAGTCCATATTTAGTGCTAAAATCACGAAAAGCATCGGTGTCTATAAAGGATTTAACACAATCAAACTTAAGGTTTATACCTGACTCTTTACCTTCGTCGAGTTCCCAATCTTCAGAGTTGCGTTTAATTCTTTCCAATAAGCCCCATTTGAATTCAATATCTTTCTTCATAAAGGAACCAGTACAAGAAGTATCGAGCATGGATTGATCATTACGAGAAAGCCGAGCATAAAAATCCTGAATAATAATTTCTCTTGAGAGCTCATGATTGGGACATGAATATAACATTGACTTAAGCCTCCCCCAAGCTTGAGCGATACTTTCTCCTTCACGAGGCCAAAAATTATAAATATAATTCCGATCACGATGAACCAGATGCATAGGATAAAACTTCTGATGAAATTCCAATTTCAATCGGTTGTAGTTCCATGATCCAATATCATCACATAGCCTATACCATGTCAATGCCTTCTCCTTAAAAGATAAAGGAAAGACCTTCTTCTTGACATCATCCTCGGGCAAACCTGCAAGCTTAAATAATCCACAAACTTCATCCACATAGATCAGATGCAAATCAGGATGTAGTGTTCCATCTCCTGCATAAGGATTAGCTAGCAGTTTCTCTATCATACCCGAAGGAATTTCATAATAAATATTTTCAGTAGGTTCAATAGGTTGAGGAGCAACTCTTTGCGCTTCTTGTCAAGGTGAAGATACCCCGAACAAGCCCCTCAAAGGATTATTTTCCATAGTAACAAGTGACAGTAAATTTCAGCACACTATATAAATTTTTCCTTACCAAATTCCACTCACCAAAGGCGCTTCACTCCCCGGCAACGGCGCCAGAAAAGAGTCTTGATGACCCACAAGTATAGGGGATCTATCGTAGTCCTTTCGATAAGTAAGAGTGTCGAACCCAACGAGGAGCAGAAGGAAATGACAAGCGGTTTTCAGTAAGGTATTCTCTGCAAGCACTGAAATTATCGGTAACATATAGTTTTGTGATAAGATAATTCGTAACGCGTAGCAAGTAACAAATGTAGCAAAGGTGCAGCAAGGTGGCCCAATCCTTTTTGTAGCAAAGGACAAGCCTGGACAAACTCTTATATAAAGCAAAGCGCTCCCGAGGACACATGGGAATTTCTGTCAAGCTAGTTTTCATCATGCTCATATGATTCGCGTTCGTTACTTTGATAATTTGATATGTGGGTGGACCGGTGCTTGGTTGCTGCCCTTACTTGGACAAGCCTCCCACTTATGATTAACCTCTCTCGCAAGCATCCGCAACTACGAAAGAAGAATTAAGATAAATCTAACCATAGCATGAAACATATGGATCCAAATCAGCCCCTTACGAAGCAACGCATAAACTAGGGTTTAAGCTTCTGTCACTCTAGCAACCCATCATCTACTTATTACTTCCCAATGCCTTCCCCTAGGCCCAAATAATGGTGAAGTGTCATGTAGTCGACGTTCACATAACACCACTAGAGGAGAGACAACATACATCTCATCAAAATATCGAACGAATACCAAATTCACATGATTACTTATAACAAGACTTATCCCATGTCCTCAGGAACAAACGTAACTACTCACAAAGCATATTCATGTTCATGATCAGAGGAGTATTAATTATCATTAAGGATCTGAACATATGATCTTCCACCAAGTAAACCAACTAGCATCAACTACAAGGAGTAATCAACACTACTAGCAACCCACAGGTACCAATCTGAGGTTTTGAGACAAAGATCGGATACAAGAGATGAACTAGGGTTTGGAGAGGAGATGGTGCTGGCGAAGATGTTGATGGAGATTGACCCCCTCTCGATGAGAGGATCGTTGGTGATGACGATGGCTTCGATTTCCCCCTCCGGGAGAGAAGTTTCCCCGGCAGAACAGCTCCGCCGGAGCCCTAGATTGCTTCTGCCCAGGTTCCGCCTCGAGACGGCGGCGCTTCGTCCCGAAATCTCTCTTATGATTTTTTACAGGTCAAAACCCTCCATATAGCAGAAGATGGGCACCAGAGGCCTGCCAGGGGGCCCACAAGCCACAGGGGTGCACCTAGGGGGGTAGGGCGCGCCCCCCAAGCTTGTGACCTCCTGGTGGGTCCTCTCTGGTATTTCTTTCGCCCAATGATTTTTATATATTCCAAAATAATTCTCCGTAACTTTTCAGGACTTTTGAAGTTGTGCAGAATAGGTCTCTCATATTTGCTCCTTTTCCAGTCCAGAATTCCAACTGCCGGCATTCTCCCTCTTCATGTAAACCTTGTAAAATAAGAGAGAAAAGGCATAAGTATTGTACCAAAATGTGTAATAACAGCCCATAATGCAATAAATATCAATATAAAAGCATGATGCAAAATGGACGTATCAGTCACCTAGATACTCCAATGTCACCACGAGTACCCATGGGCTTGATTATACGATATGCATCACACAATTTCAGATTCATCATGTTCAATCCAACACAAAGAACTTCAAAGAGTGCCCCAAAGTTTCTACCGGAGAGTCAAGACGAAAACATGTGCCAACCCCTATGCATAGATTCCCAAGGTCACGGAACCCGCAAGTTGATCACCAAAACATACATCAAGTGGATCAATAGAACATCCCATTGTCACCACGGATATCCCATCGCAAGACATACATCAAGTGTTCTCAAATCCTTAAAGACTCAATCCGATAAGAAAACTTCAAAGGGAAAACTCAATTCATCACAAGAAGATAGAGAGGGGAAAACTGCATATGATTTATCTATATTAATAAAGCTCGCGGTACATCAAGATCGTGCCATCTCAAGAACACGAGAGAGAGAGAGAGATCAAACACATAGCTACTGGTACATACCCTCAGCCCCGAGGGTGAACTACTCCCTCCTCGTCATGGAGATCGCCGGGATGATGAGGATGGCCTCCAGTGATGGTTTCCCCCTCCGACAGGGTGCCGGAACGGGCTCCCGATTGGTTTTTCGTGGCTACAGAGGCTTGCGGCGGCGGAACTCCCGATCTAGGTTTCTTTCTGGGGGTTTCTGTATTTATAAGAAAATTGGGCGTTGGAAACAAGTCAAGGGGGGGCCACGAGGCATCCACAAGCCAGGGGGCGCGCCCTAGGGGGGCCTAGGCTTGTGGTGGCCTCGTGGCTCTTCTGGCCCAACTCCAATGCCCTGTGGGCTTCTTTTGGTCCATAAAAAACCATCGTAAGTTTTTATTCCATTTGGACTCCGTTTGATATTCCTTTTCTGTTAAACTTAAAAACAAGGAAAAAACATAAACTGGCACTGGGCTCTAGGTTAGTAGGTTAGTCCCAAAAACAATATAAAATAGCATATACATGCATATAAAACATCCAAGATGGATAATATAATAGCATGGAACAATCAAAAATTATAGATACGTTGGAGACGTATCAGGCAACCACTTAGCTCGAAGCGTGTCGCCGCCGCCGGCTGCCGCAAAATGCCACCGCATATCTCCACTGCCGCTTGTCGCAGCCTATCGGCACTGACTTTCTCGACGCTGCTCATGTCGACCCAGCTCGCCCGATTGGGGAATCTTCGGTACTGGTTTCTTTTCCCATGAAGAACCAGGTAACTAATCTACTGAAATATTTCCGCTCATCTCTTATCCCAGTCCGTCGGCCCCTTTTAATCACCCGTCCGAAATAACCGTGGATTCATGTTTCTTCTAGCTGATTCAAGGGTTTTCATTCACAGAGTGTACTGTGCAAAGACACATCAAGGCTATGCGGCCTCGGCCAAAAAACCGAGGAGTTCCATCTCACCGTACCAGATGACTTCACGAAGCGCATGGTATATTCAATCTCACACTACCTGTGTTGACATGCATGGCCTATACTTTTTCTGAACCTATACTATATATTGCTACATTTGGGTAAAAGGCGCCACATGCAACATTTGCGTCGAATGTGATTTCTTCTCTTCTTCTTATTCTTCTCCTTCTATATTAGGCAAATTAATGATGTATTGTTCGTTCGTTTACTCTCATATATATTTGCACGACATCATGGTTACATTATCTCTTTACTTGTAATTTCTTGTCCTTTCATATGAACTATTGCACTGTTCTTTAACAATCTTATCAATTCCTGCAGTACATCCCTTGCTTTGCAACGACAACTGTAACGCTAAATCTTGGCCTTTACATAAATGAAGACTCCGGGGATGTCATATTGAGCACAAACATTGGATTTACAATCGTTGTTTCTGTAAAACTTGATGAAGATTGTCACTGCTATTTTGAAGAAGGCCTTTGGGGAGAAATATCTAAGTTTTATGTACTGAAAGCTGGCACTAAAATTATGCTCCACCTAAAGAAGCCTTACCATATGATAAATGCTAACTTCCCCGACGACATTCTCCGTCCATGCTTTGTTGGAAGTAAGTGTTATTTCTAGTATCTGCATGTTGACTTGCGTAGCAATATCAATGTAACTGTGTAGTATTTCAGCAACCAATTGGGGTTTCATTTTCTTAATCTGTTAAAACTGTTCCTGCCTAGTAACTTGTAATTACCAATGCACTATTGTTCTGCACTGATCTAGCTACATAATCACTATCCTCCCACTGCTCTACTCTTGACAGAAAGATACGCCGGTGGCCATTCTCCGGACGTGGATGTCGAGGTTGCCAACAAGCAGAGGTGGGCTGAGCCAGAAACACAAGAGCCTCCGATAGGCCCAGACCTCATCAGCAGCCTCCCCGACGATATGTTGAGAGTCATCATCTTCCTCCTCCCTATCGAAGATGGCGTGCGCACAACCGTCCTCTCCCGGCGGTGGCGCCCCCTATGGTGCTGCGCCCCTCTCGGGCTCATTAGCGAGCACATGCTCTGCACTGGCATCGCAAACGCTTGGATGCATTGTCCCAGATCCTCGGCACGCATTGTGGCCCAATCAAAGGCCTTACTATGGGCAAGTTCCGTTCCAATGGCAAGGATCGAGCCAAGCTTGACGAGTGGTTCTTATTGACCGCCCTAGATCATCTCGAAGAACTCACTTTTAATGATGGACATATGCGCTCGCTGCCACCCTCCACGCTGCGCCTCGCGCCAACACTGCGCATCGCCAGGTTCATGAACTGCAATTTCCCCTAGATTAACGCCAATCCCGCTCTTTTGCTACCTCGACTGAAGCACCTTGAGCTCGTCGCCGTCTACATCCCCAACGACGACATGGAGCGCCTGCTCCGCGGCTGTACTACGCTCGAGTACCTTCATCTTCAGGCGATCAATGGGTTGAGTAGCCTCCACATCACCTCCATGAGTCTCCGGACAATTTGTGTGTATTGTTGGTGCTGCAACAGGAGATCGCACAAGGTGAATCACCAAATGGTCATTGAGGACGTGCCTTTACTTGAGAGATTACTTGTTGTTGATCAACAAGGACCAACAAGAATCAGGGTCATTCAAGCGCCGAAATTGACAATGTTTGGCTACTCGCCCGTCAACTTATCTGAACTTGTTTTTGGATCCATAACTGTCCAGGTACAACAGTCGCCCTCTTCTCATTTTTGAATTACCTTTTTTTCTCTATTCAAGATGCATGTTCGTCTGTCATCCAGAAAATTATATCGACAAGCTCGACCCCGTATCTGCGCACAGTGAAGGTCTTGGCAGTAGAATCTATCGGCCGCGACCTGGACCAAGTTGTCAGATTGCTGAGATGCTTTCCGTGCCTGGAGAAGCTATATATCGAGGTGATGCTCTTTCATGTTAAATTTTAACCACAAGGGAGTTCAATTTTTGAAACCCTGCAAATCATAAGAGGTCCCTTGTGTGTCCAAGCACTAATACATTCTCTTCTTTTGTAGATACGGTTAGGCCCGGTAGTGGATAATGTGCTACACTATAACAATCCCATCGAATGCCTTGATCTCCATCTCTCAGATATTACTTTGAACTCCTACCGAGGGACCTTACCGGAGATTATATTCGCCGGGTTCTTTGTTGTGAGAGTAAGTATGCTAAAGATAATGAGATTTTTCCTACATTTATCTCGTAAGAAAGAATGGTTTGCTGATCAGCTCCGGCGACTAGGACAGAATGGAAAAGGCTCTGCAAAAGCTCAATTTCGTTTTGTAACTTCAGTTAACAGACTATTCGGAAGTCCTTATGTCAAGCCCATAAATGACATGTCAGTGGCGGATCCCTTTGTAGAAATATTGAAGTTGCCAAACTAGTAGTAATATTAGTATGAACCTATCATATATGTTCATGTTCAGCTGATCAGCACGGGCGTCTATAGCTGCATGACAAAGTTTCTGCATAAGCTGAATTTCATTTCTATTATTGGTTTGAACCTTGTAATCTTTGAATTTGAGCCTTGTAATGCTGGAATTTGAACCTTTGTACTATTTCTGTCATTTGTGATACAACCATGCAAATGGCATCTTATGAAGGAGGCTCGTATGTTGGTAGTACCATCTTTTCCTTAGTTTGCAATGTACGATTAATATCTGGACATTAATATGCAATTGACGATTAATATTCGGACCTTAAGAAGCCAAACCACGACCGAGGGTATCCTGCGCGGCTCCAATGGCGCTCCCAGCGGCTGCCGACGACGAGCGCCAGTTCACCATGCATGCCGTAGTGGACACGCACAAAGTGGTCTGGTTCGACCTCGCGTCCCACCGCGTGCACTGCTCTCGCGTCCCTCCGCGTGCTCAGCTCTCTCCCCCCTCCCCCCACGCGCGCGCTCTGCCAGCGGTTGGGGCCGGCCCACGATCATGTTGGGGGCTCCATATGCATGCGGTTGCACCACGCGTGTCGCCCCATGCAGTTACGTGCTTCCTCGACTGAATCACGCGCTGTAAAAACTGCCATCCGGAAGTGCCGATTTTACAGGACGTCCGGACCCCATTTATACACACGACCATTAACCATAGTCTCTTCACGCTTTCGGTCGCGCCCACAACACAATAAGCACACCCTCGACGACGCATACAGAGAGGATGTCCAGCGGCGCTCCAATGGAGTACGGCGAGCATCTTGTGGAGACCCACATGAGGAAGACGGACCTCACGATGGTGTACACCAACGACCCGGGCATGGTGGAGGACTCCATCGGCACTATGGAGCGGTTGCTTGATGCGGATGACAAGTACAAAGTGGTCGGCTTCGACCTCGCTTACACCGCAGGTCGTGCCGGGCATGATCAGAAGGTTGCCATCGCCCAGTTGTGCGTCGGCCATCACGTCCTCCTCTACCACTACTGCCTGGCCACAGTGCCTTGCGAGCGTTTCATCAGGTTTGTCAACAGCCCCAACTACAAGTTCGCTATGGTGGACACCACCGACGATCCAAAGGTGCTCAAGACTTCGGGCTTGGCCTGCCAGAAGCTTGTCGACATCCGCGGCCACTACAAGGTCTGGGCAGCAAGAAGAACATGGACTCCCATGTTGACCTTGCCAAGGCCATCATCGACCCCTACTACAGAGACATGAAGGCTGAGTGCAACAAGAACAAGCCTGTCCGACACAGGGGCTGGGTGAAGAAATTGGATGAATGTCACCTCCAGACCACGGACAAGCAAGCATACACTTGCTACGAGATGTTCAGGCGGATCGTTGACATGAGGAAGTGCCTCCTACCTGAAGACGACGCGAGATCGAGCCACAAGCAGAGCGGTGGTGGCAAGCATCACAGGAAGTAGATGATTTGATGATCGTTGCTCATACTCCCTCTACACCGAAATATTTGTAGTTTTAGAGGGATAAGTTTATTATGCATGTAATAGTTTATTGTGGTGTGTGCGCCAATGTTATGCGTGTAGTCACTTATGTATTTGGATGCTTAATTAGGTTATGGCAATCATGTTGTTATGTGTGTAATTCTTTATTGAGGTGTGCCAATGTTATGTGTGTAGTCACTTATGTATTTGGATGTTTAATTTGGTTCTGCAATCATGTTGTTCTAAACAGAAGCATAGATGTTTGTGGGAAGATTGAGCAAATCACATCGCATGCGGAATAAACGACCATATCCGTCGGTGATGATTTCATCAGTCCTTGACAGTTCTTTATCCGGAACCGTATGCCCACAACACATTCGAATGCCCTGTGTATGCTGTACATCACACACATCTTGATCTGAGCAACCTTTGTGTTATTTTTGCTTACCGCACACTGTTCATCCCAGTGGCCTGTATGTTGTCTATCACACACATCTTGATCTATGTAACCGTTTATGTTATCTTATCTCATCGCAAACAGTTCATCCGAGTGACCCGTGTGCCATCTATCGCACACATAATCATCTGGACAATCGTTTGTGTTCTGCTGGATCCACGCAAACAGTTTGTCGGGGTGAACTGTATGATGTACATCGCACACACTTGCATTTTTCTAACCGTTCGCGTTATATTATACAATCGCAAACAATTTATCTGGGTCAACTATTTGCCACAGATCGCACACGCAACTTTTTTTGGGATCGTATTGGATGGGCCCGTCATCGCACACAATTCGTGTTATTAGCGACGGAGCTATAACTATACCGTTTGCGATTTGGTCATCGCACACAGTTTCGTCGAAGGGTCTCTGATTGCTGTGTCGTCTTTGGACCATCCTGCAGTAGTGCACTCTCTCATAGGTTTGGCATGGGTAGAAGAGATTGATTGGATGGAAAGCAACTTGGGGAGGCTAGAAATCAAGATCCATATGGTTGGAGTGGATGATCTTGACCTCAACACAAGGGTAGGTGGTTCTCTCTCAGAAAATTGGATATGGCAAGTGGGTGTATGTTCTGAGTGATTCTCTTGCGAGTGAGTAGTGGTGGAGGGTATATATAGGCATCTCCAAAAATACAACCATTACAACATTATTTACCAACTCGGTGAAACCGAAATGAAAACTCGGTTGCACCGACTAGTGCAAAATGTGGCAACTTTGGCGTTTTCGGTGAGATCGATATATCAATCTCGGTGATACCGATATGGGTGACTGATACGTCTCCAACGTATCTATAATTTTTGCTTGTTCCATGCTTTTATATTATCATTCTTGGATGTTTTACAATCATTTTATAACAACTTTATATCATTTTTTGGGACTAACCTATTGACATAGTGCCAAAGTGCCAGTTGCTGTTTTTGCTTGTTTTTTACTTCGCAGAAAATCAATACCAAACGGAGTCCAATCGCGACGAAACTTTTTGGGGATTTTTTCTGGACCAGAAGACACCCAGCGGGCCAAACAAGAGCCAGGAAGGTGGGCTGTGGGGAGCACAACCCACCAGGGCGCGCCAGGGGGCCCCTGGCGCGCCCTGATGGGTTGTGCCCTCCACGGAGCCCCTCCGCACCGCCTCTGATGCCTATAAATTCTCAAATATTCCAAAAACCCTAGGGGAGTCGACAAAACACAATTCCAGCCGCCGCAAGTTCCAGAACCTCGAGATCCAATCTAAACACCATCACGGAGGGGTTCATCTTCCTCATAGGTGCCTCTCCGATGATGCGTGAGTAGTCCACCATAGACCTACGGGTCCGTAGGTAGTAGCTAGATGGCTTCCTCTCTCTCTCTCTCTCTCTTATGATTCTCAATACAATGGTCTCTTGGAGATCTATTTGATGTAAACTTTTGCGGTGTGTTTGTTGGGATCCGATGAATTTTGAGTTCATGATCAGTTTCTATCCATGAATATTATTTGAGTCTTCTTTGATCTCTTATATGCATGATTACTTATAGCCTCGTATTTCTTCTTCGAATCTTTGGTTTCGTTAGGCCAACTAGATCGATTTTTCTTGCCATGGGAAGAGGTGCTTTGTGATGGGTTCGATCTTGCGGTGTTCTTTCCCAGTGACAGAAGGGGCAGCAAGACACGCATGTATCGTTGCTATGAAGGATAACAAGATGGGGTCTATTCCTACATGAATAGATCTTGTCTACATCATGTCATCGTTCTTATTGCATTACTCCGTTTTCCCATGAACTTAATACACTAGATGCATGCTAGATTGCGGTCGATGTGTGGAGTAATAGAGGTAGATGTAGGCAGGAGTCGGTCTATCTATCTTGGACGTGATGCCTATATAATGATCATCACCTTGGATATCGTCATGACTATTCGATTTTCTATCAATTGCCCAACAGTAATTTGTTCACCCACCATGCGCTATACTCATGAGAGAAGCCACTAGTGAACCCTACGGCCCCCGGGTCTACTTTTCCATCATATTGCTTTCCGATCTACGTTTTTGCAATCTTTGTTTTCAGATCTACAAAACCAAAAAACCAAAAAATATATTGCTGCATATTTACTCTTTTTATTTGTGTTCTTGAGAGATCTATCTCTCCTATCTATCACTACCTAATCTATCTTTTTACCGTAGAGAGATTGACAACCTCTCTTTCGCGTCAGGTTGCAAGTATTTGTTGTTTGTGTGCAGGTGCTGCTTACTGGGTGGTGGTGATCCTCCTACTGGTTCGATAACCTTGGTTTCATAACTGAGGGAAATACTTACCGTCGCTATGCTACATCATCCCTTCCTCTTTGGGGAAATACCGACGTAGTCTCAAGCCACGTCAAAGGAATTTCTGGTGCCGTTGCCGGGGAGGAAGCGGTCTCTTCTACGTGCCTATCGTAGGCGCCGAGGGCACTCCACCAAAATCTACCAGGTTCCTAATCACAAATCTCATCTCCTTGCAATTACATTATTTGCCATTTGTCTTTCGTTTTCCTCTCCCCCACTTCACCAATTTGTCGTTTTATTCGCCCTCTTTTTCATTTGCCCTTTTTTTTGTCGGATCTCTTCCTTGCTTGCAATCTTGTTTGCGTAGTCACGATGACTCAAGAGAACACCAAGTTGTGTGATTTTTCCAATACTAATAACAATGATTTTATTAGTACGCCTATTGCTCCTCCCGCCACTAGTGCGGAGTCTTGTGATATTAATGTCGCTTTGTTGAATCTTGTCATGAAAGATCAATTTGCCGGTACTCCTAATAAGGATGCCGCGTCCCATCTAAACATGTTCGTAGAATTGTGTGATATGCAAAAGAAAAAAGATGTGGACAATGATATTGTTAAGTTGAAACTATTTCCTTTTTCCTTGCGGGATCGTGCAAAAATTTGGTTTTCTTCTTTGCCTCGCAATAGTATCGATTCTTGGAATAAGTGCAAGGATGTTTTTCCGCCCGCGAAAATTATTTCCCTTAGGACGCAAATCATGAATTTTAAGCAACTTGAGCATGAACATGTTGCACAATCTTGGGAAATAATGAAGTTGATGCTAACAAATTGTCCTACTCATGGTTTTAATCTTTGGATGATCATACAAAACTTTTATGCGGGATTGAATTTTGTCTCTAGAAATCTTTTAGATTCCGCCGCGGGTGGTACTTTTATGGAGATTACTTTGGGTGAAGCTACTAAATTGCTAGATAATATCATGGCTTATTATTCTCAATGGCATACCGAAAGAGCACCTACTAGTAAAAAAGTTAATTCGGTAGAGGAAATTAGTACTTTGAGAGATAAAGATGCTTTGATGAAATTGGTTGCTGGTAAAAATGCTCCTATTGATCTTAATGATGTGCCTTTGTCTACCTTGATTGAGCAAAATAGTGATTCCGTAGATGTGAATTTTGTCTCGCGAAACAATTTCAATAACAATGCTTATAGAGGTAATTTTAATCCTAGGCCTTTTCCTGGAATTCCTCTAATAATTATGGTAATTCCAATGGTAATTCTTCTTACAATAATAATAGGAACACCTCTGATCTTGAGAGTAATATTAAAGAATTTATCAATGCGCAAAAGGCTTTCAATACTACGATAGAAGAAAAGTTGAATAAGATTGATGATATGTCTAGAAGCATTGATAGAATTTCTCATGATGTTGAAAATCTAAAGTTGAAAGCTTTTGTGCCTAAGATTGATAAATCTATTAAAGCTTTATATGTCTCTATGGATGAAAGTAAGAAAAGAACCGCTATGCTTAGAGCTAAAAGAGAAATCTTAGAAAAATCGTTTTCTAGTGATTGCCTTCATAAGAAAGATGAAGATCTTAAAGTGATTGGTGTTTCTTCTATTGATTCCTTGTTTAGTAATATTAAAATTGATAATGAAGGTAATGAAGTAGAGTCAACTTTAGCTAGAAGGCGTCCCAATAATTTGGAGGGTGAAAATCTTGATGAAAATTTTGCTAAAAGTGGGTTTGAAGAGGTCAAAACTTTAACTAGTGATGTGCCCACTATCTTGGATTGCAAAGACTTTAATTATGATAGTTGCTCTTTGATTGAATGTATTTCTTTGCTGCAATCCATGTTGAATTCACCCCATGCTTATGAACAAAATAAAGCTTTTACTAAACATATCGTTGATGCCATGATGAAATCTTTTGAAGAAAAGTTGGAGTTGGAGATTTCTATTCCTAGAAAATTACATGATGAGTGGGAACCTACCATTAAGGTCAAGATTAAAAATTATGAATGCTTTGCTTTGTGTGATTTGGGTGCTAGTGTTTCCACGATTCCGAAATCTCTATGTGATGTGCTTGGTCTTACCAATATTGAAGAATGTTCTCTTAATTTGCACTTGGCGGATTCTGCTATTAAAAAACCATTGGGAAGAAATAATGATGTTCTTATTCTTTCAAATAGGAATTATGTGCCCATTGATTTTATTGTGCTTGATATTGATTGCAATCCGTCTTGTCCCATTATACTTGGTAGACCGTTTTTACGCACTATAGGTGCCGTGATTGATATGAAAGAAGGCAATATTCGTTTTCAATTTCCCTTGAGAAAGGGTATGGAACACTTCCCTAGAACAAGAATTAAGCCACCATATGAATCAATCATGAGGGCATCCTATGGATCCAAAACCAAAGATGACAATAATTGAATCTATCCATTATGCCTAGCTAGGGGCGTAAAACGATAGCGCTTGTTGGGAGGCAACCCAATGAATAAATAAATTTTTGCTTTTTCCTTTCTGTTTTTGTGTGTTGACACAATTATGCCTCTGTTATGATTGTGTTTTTATGGTTTATTAGTGTTTGTGCCAAGTAAAGCCTTTAGGATGATTCATAGGATGAGTAGAAGCGATGCTGGATCTGAAACAGAAACTTTGCGTCCAGTATATGAATTTTCATTTTTTTTCTGCAACGTGATCTTGAGCTGAAATTTTAACACAGTGTTGCTATACAAATTCCTTACGTTCTCCTAATTTTTCAGAATTGTTAGAGTTACAGAAGTATGGTTAGAGTACATATTACTACAGACTGTTCTGTTTAAGACATATTCTGTTTTCGTTGCATTGTGTGCTTGTTTTGATGAATCTATGGTTTGTATTGGGGGGTATAAGCCATGGTAAAGTTAAAATACAGTAGGTATAATGCAATAATAAAATATGAATGGGTTTGCAACAGTACCTAAAGTAGTGATTTGCTTTATTATACTAACGGATCTCACGAAGATTTTGTTGAGTTTTGTGTGATTGAAGTTTTCAAGTTTTGGGTGAGATCACGATGGATGAAGGAATAAGGAGTGATAAAAAGCCTAAGCTTGGGGATGCTACCGCACCCCCAAGATATATCCAAAGAGTAACAAGCAACTAAGCTTGGGGATGCCTCCGAGTGGCATCCCCTCTTTCTTCTAACGACCATCGGTATTTTACTTGGAGCTATATTTTTATTCGTCACATATCATGAGTTTTGCTTGGAATGTCTTGTATCTTTGCTTGCTTTGTTTGTTAGTTTTTCCTTTTTATCCTTTCTGTACACACCTATTTGAGAAAGCCAAAATCATGCAATGATTTGTTAGAATTGCTCTATGTGCTTCACTTAAACTTTTTGAGCTATAGAATTGCTCTAGTGCTTCACTTATATCTTTTTGAGCACGGTGTGCTTGGATTTTTTTATAGAAATACTCTCATGCTTCACTTAGATTAATTTTAGAGTAGGTAAAATTTTGTAGAAATACTCTCATGCTTCACTTAGATTAATTTGAGAGTAGGTAAAATTTTGAAGAAATCCTCTCATGCTTCACTTATACCTTTTTGAGAGATGAAATCTTTATGCTCATGTGCTTCACTTAAATTTGTTTGAGCTTGCCAAAAAGCAATGGCAATATATGAAACTAGTCCCAAAGTGATAGATATCCAAGGAGGATATAATAAAAACTTTCATGAAGATCATTGGACAAATTAAACTTGATTCCTTGTAATAGTTTTGAAACATGATGATAGTAATATGTGAGTCATGTTAGTGAGTAATTATGCTTAGTAGGAATATTGGTGCTAAGGTTTGTGATTCCCTATGCATGCACAAAAGTCAATAATTATGCAATGAAGTTATATCCTACTTGTGGTGCATTATTCGGTGTTAGTTATGTTCAATGCTCACTTATGTGAATTTTCGTTTCTTGGTTTGGTTGCTTCCCAATCTATTTGCTAGCCTCCATTTGTACTAAGTAGAAATACTACTTGTTCATCCAAAATCCTTAAACCAAGTTTTGCCTTATGATTCCACTATACCTACCAATATGCGGTATTTCCATGCCATTCCAAGAAAATTTGTATGTGCCATCTCTAAATTTTCAAAATAAATTTTCTCTTTTGTGTGCCCGTACCGCTCATGAAACGGTGGGGAGTGTCCAATATTTTCCCATGCTAGATGTGTTATTCTCAAGATGAGTGTTTATTCACTTGTCATTGCACGAGAGTGCGGTGGTAATAGGGATGCCCATTCCCGAAATGAAAAAGAAAAAATATTTACTTTATGTTGTCAAATAATAAATTCCTTGGAAAGTGTTGGTATGGAAGGCAACCGTGGATACGGCCCGCCATGGAAAGTGAAAGTTTGGTGGAAAAAGGAATAAACTTTATTTTCTGTTTGGGAACCGCCTATGATATATCTAGCATGGAAAGTATTGTGAACTACTTTGCCGTTTTCGTTGACAGGAAAAGCATGCCACCCAAAATATTTTCTCTCTCTCAATTTAAACCTTGAGCTCTCGCACCTCTACAAATCCCTACTTCCCTCTGTGAAGGGCCTATCTATTTACTTTATGCAATTTTTATTTTTGCTTTGAGTCTCCATCTTCTCTTATAAGCACCAACTAGGGGGCACTATGATCGTACTTGAGCATTGGGCATAGCTAATATTTGAGTGTGTTTCATGAATGGATTAATGATTGAGCATGATGGGCTAGGGATAACTTTCTTTAGTGTTGATATTTTGGAAGACATGGTTGCTTGTTGACATGCTTGAGTATTGAAATCATTATGTTTAAACTAGACTATTGCTTTGAATCATCATAAGTCCAAATGTCCATACTATACAAAAGAAAAGAATGTGATGAACATGTTAGGCAGCATTCCACATCAAAAATTCTGTTTTTATCATTTACCTACTCGAGGACGAGTAGGAATTAAGCTTGGGGATGCTGATACGTCTCCAACGTATCTATAATTTTTGCTTGTTCCATGCTGTTATATTATCATTCTTGGATGTTTTACAATCATTTTATAACAACTTTATATCATTATTTGGGACTAACCTATTGACATAGTGCCAAAGTGCCAGTTGTTGTTTTTGCTTGTTTTTTACTTCGCAGAAAATCAATACCAAACAGAGTCCAATCGCGATGAAACTTTTTGGAGATTTTTTCTAGACCAGAAGACACCCAGTGGGCCAAACAAGAGCCAGGAAGGTGGGCTGTGGCGAGCACAACCCACCAGGGCGCGCCAGGGGGCCCCGGGCGCGCCCTGATGGGTTGTGCCCTCCACGGAGCCCCTTCGCACCGCCTCTGATACCTATAAATTCCCAAATATTCCAAAAACCCTAGGGGAGTCGACGAAACACAATTCCAGCCGCCGCAAGTTCCAGAACCTCGAGATCCAATCTAAACACCATCACAGAGGGGTTCATATTCCTCATAGGTGCCTCTCCGATGATGCGTGAGTAGTCCACCATAGACCTACGGGTCCATAGGCAATATCTAGATGGCTTCCTCTCTCTCTCTTATGATTCTCAATACAATGGTCTCTTGGAGATCTATTTTATGTAAACTTTTGCGTTGTGTTTGTTGGGATCCGATGAATTTTGAGTTCATGATCAGTTTCTATCCATGAATATTATTTGAGTCTTCTTTGATCTCTTATATGCATGATTACTTATAGCCTCGTATTTCTTCTTCGAATATTTGGTTTAGTTAGGCCAACGAGATCAATTTTTCTTGCCATGGGAAGAGGTGCTTTGTGATGGGTTCGATCTTGCGGTGTTCTTTCCCAGTGACAGAAGGGGCAGCAAGACACGCATGTATCATTGCTATTAAGGATAACAATATGGGGTCTATTCCTACATGAATAGATTTTGTCTACATCATGTCATCGTTCTTATTGCATTACTCTGTTTTTCCATGAACTTAATACACTAGATGCATGCTGGATAGCGGTCGATGTGTGGAGTAATAGAGGTAGATGCAGGCAGGAGTCGGTCTATCTATCTTGGACGTGATGCCTATATAATGATCATCGCCTTGGATATCGTCATGACTATTCGATTTTCTATCAATTGCCCAACAGTAATTTGTTCACCCGCCGTGCGCTATACTCATGAGAGAAGCCACTAGTGAACCCTACGGCCCCCGGGTCTACTTTTCCATCATATTGCTTTCCGATCTACGTTTTTGCAATCTTTGTTTTCAGATCTACAAAACCAAAAAACCAAAAAATATATTGCTGCATATTTACTCTTTTTATTTGTGTTCTTGAGAGATCTATCTCTCCTATCTATCACTACCTAATCTATCTTTTTACCGTAGAGAGATTGACAACCTCTCTTTCGCGTCGGGTTGCAAGTATTTGTTGTTTGTGTGCAGATGCTGCTTATTGGGTGGTGGTGATCCTCCTACTGGTTCGATAACCTTGGTTTCATAACTGAGGGAAATACTTACCATCGCTGTGCTGCATCATCCCTTCCTCTTTGGGGAAATACCGACGCAGTCTCAAGCCACGCCAGTGACCTAGGCAGTTACCAAAACTCGGTGAGACCAATTTCTCAAACTCGGTGGGACCGATTCTAAGAAATTGGTTAACAGAGAGTTGGTCCAACACTCGGTGAGACCGATTCTCAAAACTCGGTGGGACCGATTCTTGAAAATGGCTAACAGAGAGTTGGTCACTGGTTTCGGTTACACCGAATGGAATGTTGGTAGTACCGAGATGCTCGGGATTGGTTTGGCTTCTGTCTAGGGTAAACTCGGTGGATCCGAAATGGGAAGTTGGTGTCACCGAATTTTGGCTTATGGCTTTGGACAGAAGATATGTGTGGGAAAGTGGGTGAGTATTTTTGGTGGCTAATCTCCAAGGACTTGAGCAACCAGATCATCATATTTACCTCATCCCCTTTTAATAATATTGGCATTCCTATGGACTCAAAAGTGATTTCTCACAAAATGTAAAATGTAGAGTCCTCATCCTTGAAGCATGGCCAATCCTATTCCTTCCTTTCCTTGGGGAGGTTCTCCACACAATCCTTAGCCAATCCCATCATTGAACTTTTTCCTGAGATACACTTGGTGGAAACATTAGTCCAATGAAATATAAGTTGTTATTAATTACCAAAACCACCTTGGGAAACGTTGTGCTTTCAAGCTTTCATACACTTATAGCTTTACTGCATCCGTTGCATGGCAATCCCTACTCCTCACATTAATATCGATTGAAAGGCCTCTCCATTACCTAATGCTCCACTGAGTTGATGCGAGACTTTATCAAAAAAATTGTCTTCTCCACTAAACCCCTACCAGTATTCTCTTTGCCATCCAAAGTGCTAAGTCCATAGCTCACGCTCATAAGTTGAGTGAAGTTGAAAAAGCTGAAGCGAGAGAAAGTATGATGCAAATGCTTGGTTTGACACAAGAGTGACTCATGATGTATACTTTACGTTAGGAAGACCGAGCTATGACATTGCTTACATAACTAGATGTATAAGACTAAAGTTCTCTAGTACTCTTTATTTTGAAAGTTAATGGTTGTTAGCTAACACTTATTTATGTTGTCGTTTTGATATCTATTCACCGTTTCCCAGTATTCATACCGTAAAGGATTACATGATATGTAGATAGCATTCAACATCAAAAAATTATGTTTTTATCATTTACCTACTTGGGGACGAGTGTTAATTAAGCTTGGCGATATTGATACGTCTCTAACATATCTATATTTTCTTATTGTTTCATGCTATTATAGTATCAATCTTATATACTTTATATGCCATTTTATATCATTTTTGGGTACTAACCTATTAACCCAGTGCCAAGTGTCAGTTGTTGTTTTCTGCATGTTTTAGGTTTTAAAAAAATCCATACCAAACGAAGTCCAAACACGATGAAGCTTTTGACTTTTTGTGGACTAGAAGACACCCTGGAAGCTTCGGGAGGAACCAGATGGCGGACGATAGAGCCACAAGGCAGGGGCGTGTCCGTTTACCGTAAAACCAACGCTATAAATTCACATCTATCTAGAAACATGCGTACCACATCCCGAAATAATTTTATCGCTGGCGGAAGCCTCTGTTCTTCCACAATCTCATCTGAAGGCCTTTTCCGGTACTTGCTACTTGTGAGCTGTGTTGGGTTTTTCCCCGAAGAGGAAGGGTGAAGCAATATAGTAGCAATATGTATTTCCCTCAGTGAAAACCAAGGTTATCGAACCAGTAGGAGAATCATGACAACTTCACGTCAACAATACATGCACACACAAAACCAAACTTGCACCCAATGCAGGCAAGAGGGTTGTCAAGCCCCTTGAACTCGTTACTTGCAAGGATTACTTATGATAGTGATAGATAAATAAATAAAAGTAAAATAAAATGAAAGTAAATAAATTGCAGCAAGGTTTTTAGGTTTTTAGTAATATGATTTGAATAAACCCGAGGGCCATAGTTTTCACTAGAGGCTTCTCTCTCGAACACATAGCATATGGTGGGTAGAAAAATTACTGTTGGACGATAGCAAAGTGCATAGTTATGATGTTATCCATGGCAATGATCATGTATATAGGCATCATGTCCGTGCCAAGTAGATAGAAACGATTCTACATCTACTACTATCACTCCACCAATCGAGCGAAATGATTCTGCATCTATGGTATTAAGTTCATGACAAACAGAGTAACACATTAAGCAAGATGACATGGTGCAGACAAAGTAAGACAAGCAATATGTTCAGACCTCGTCGTTTTATCGTTAGTAGCAACAATACAATACGTGTCTTGTCCCCTTCTATCACTGGGATATAGAGCACCGCAAGATTCAACCCACTACAATGCACGCCTCCCACTGAAGACAAATCAATCTAGTTGGCCAAACCAAACAGATAGATCAGAGAGAATTACAAAGCTATAACAATCATGCATACTAAAGTTCAAAAAAATACTCAATTACGTTCAATGAATAATCTGATCATAAACCCACAATTCATCGGATCCCAAAAAATGCACCACAAAAGAAGATTACATCGGATAGATCATCGCGAGAATCGCGAAGAACATGGTATTGAAGATCAAAGAGAGAGAATAAGCCATCTAGCTACTATCTATGGACCCGTGGGTCTGTGGCAAACTACTCACACATCATCATGGAGGCAGCAAGGTTGATGTAGACGGCCTCCGTGATCGATTCTCCCTCTGACAGATTACCGAAAAAGGCCTCCAGATGGGATCGCGGAAGAACAGAGGCTTGCGGTGGCGGAAAAAGTGTTTCAAGTGTCTCTCTGTTGTTTTTAGGGTAACTGGGAATACTTCTGACGCGCTTTAGCATTTTCAACTCCACGCAATACATGAGCATGAGCCATGGATATAGCATATGGGTGGAATAGAATATGCTGGTAGATATCAAAGGAGTCAAAATGTGTGAAAGTCTCGGATCAACTAGGCAGATCAACGGGCTATGGAGATGCCCATCAATTTATATCGATGCGAGGAGTAGGGATTGCCATGCAATAGATGCACTAGAGTTATAAGTGTATGAAAGCTCAAATGAAACTAAGTGGGCGTGCATCCAGCTTGCTTGCTCATGAAGACCTCGGGCATTTGAGGAAGACCATCATCGGAATATACAAGCCAAGTTCTATAATGAAAAATTCCAACTAGTATATGAAAGTGATGAAACTGGAGACTCTCTATATGAAGAACATGGTGCCACTTTGAGGCACAAGTGTGGTAAAGGATAGTAACATTGCCCCGTCTCTCTTTGTCTCTCAATTATTATTCCCTTTTTCTTTTTATTTTCTTCTTCCTTTTTTTTCTTTTTTTCATGGTGCGCTCATTTCGCCTCCCCCATTTTTTATTTTTCGTCCGGAGTCTCATCCCGACTTGTGTGGGAATCATAGTCTTCATCATACTTTCCTCACTAGGACACTGCTCTAATAATGATGATCATCACACTTTTATTTACTTACAGCTCGAAATTACAACTCAATAAAGAACAATATGAGTCTATATGAATGCATCTGGCAGTGTACCAGGATGTGCAATGATCTAGCGTAACATGCAATCAATGATGAACTATGTATGATCATGCAAAGCAATATGATGATGAATACACAAGTCATGTGACGGAATGGTGGAAGTTGCATGGCAAATATATCTCGGAATGGCTATGGAAATGCCATGATAGGTAGGTATGGTGGCTGTTTTGAGGAAGATATAAGGTGGCTTATGTGTGATAGAGCATGTCATATCATGGGGTTTGGATGCACCAGCAAAGTTTACACCGACTCTCGAGGTGAGAAAGGGTAATGCACGGTACCGAAGAGGCTAGCAAATTATGGAAAGGTGAGAGTGCGCATATCCATGGACTCACATTAGTCATAAAGAACGCGTATACTTATTGCAAAGCCTTATTAGCTCTCTCAAAGCAAAGCACTACCGCATGCCCCTAGGGAGGAGGTTGGGAGGAGTTAATCATCGCGTGCCCCCGATTCGAACAACACGATATGATCATCACCATGCCATGACCAATATTTAGATGAGAAGTAAATAACAAACTTTAATATCAATATTTCTACTAACCAATGATCATGAACCTATATCCTTCCATATTACTACATCAATATAATTAACCCATGTTTCCTATTTGGTGAGCTACATGAAAGTTTTTATTATATCCCCCTTGAATACCTATCCCTTTTGGACTGGTCTTATAACACGTGCAAATTACCATTCCTATGACTTATACTCTCAAAAAGATTTAAGTGAAGCACGAGAGTTCAACTATTTCTATAAAAATATGAATGCCGTCGTGCTCTAAAAAGATATAAGTGAAGTACTAGAGCAATTGCCGAGCTCAAAAGATACAAGTGAAGCACATGGACTATTCTAACAAATTATGATGAAAATGTGTCTCTCTCGAAAGGTGTGTCCAGCAAACAATGATTGTTGCAAACTAAAAGGAAAACAAACTATAATACACGACGCTCCAAGCAAAACTCATATCATGTGATGAATAAAAATATAGCTCCAAGTGACATACTGATAGACTGGAGACGAAAGAGGGGACGCCTTCCACGGCAGCCCCAAGCTTAGACGTTTGGGTCTTCCTTGAATATTACCTTGGTTTCCTTGGGAATCCCCAATCTTAGGGTCTTTTTGCTCCTTATTCCTTCATCCATCATGGTCTCACCCAAAACTTGAAAACTTCAGCACACAAAACTTAACAAAACCTCATGAGATCCGTTAGTATAATAGACATATCAAGTACTTTAGGTACTATTATAAATTGATTCATATTTCATTATTGCATAATAGGTACTGTATTCTAACTTCTCCATTACTTATATCCCCCGATATAATCCATAGCATCATCAAAACAAGCAAACTATGCAAGAAAAAACAGAATATGTCCAAAACAGAGCAGTCTCTAGTGATATGTACTAAAACCATACTTCTGTAACTTTGGAAATTCTGAAAAATTAGGAAAACCTAGGAAATTTGTACATAAATACTCTTGAAAGATCGTGGATGTCGCCTAGAGGGAGGGGTGAATAGGCGCTTTAAAATAATTACGGTTTAGGCTTGAACAAATGCGGAATAAAACTAGCGTTTAATTTGTCAAGCACAAAACCTAAATCGACTAGGCTCACCTATGTGCACCAACAACTTATGCTAAGCAAGATAAATAACTAAGTGATAGCAAGATATATAACAAGAAACAATATGGCTATCACAAAGTAAAGTGCATAAGTAAAGGGCTCGGGTAAGAGATAACCGAGGCACGCGGAGACGACGATGTATCCCGAAGTTCACACCCTTGCGGATGCTAATCTCCGTTAGAGCGGTGTGGAGGCACAATGCTCCCCAACAATGCCACTAGGGCCACCGTATTCTCCTCACGCCCTCGCACAATGCAAGGTGCCGTGATTCCACTAAGGGACCCTTGAGGGCGGTCACCGAACCCGTACAAATGGCAACCCTTGAGGGCGGTCACCGAACCCGTCAAATTGCTCGGGGCGATCTCCACAACCTAATTGGAGACCCCGACGCTTGCCCGGAGCTTTACACCACAATGATTGAGCTCCGAGGCACCACCAAGCCGTCTAGGGCGCCAAGGCACCCAAGAGGAACAAGCTCTAGGGTGCTCAAACACCCAAGAGTAATAAGCTTCTCAACTACTAACTTCCACGTATCACCGTGGAGAACTCAAACCGATGCAACTAATGCAATGGCAAGAACACACGAAGTGCTCAAGTCCCTCTCTCTCAAATCCCACCAAAGCAACAAAAGCTATGGAGGAAAGTGAGAGGAAGAACAAGGAGAACACCAAGAACTCCAAGATCTAGATCCAAGGGGTTCCCCTCACTTAGAGGAGAAAGTGATTGGTGGAAATGTGGATCTAGATCTCCTCTCTCTTTTCCCTCAAGAAGGAGCAAGAATCATTGGAGGGATTGAGAGATAGGCAAGCTCAAGAAGGTCAACAATGGGGGGAGAAATGAGCTCAAAGGATAAGATAACCGTTGGGGAAGAAGACCCCTTTTATAGGGCCACCCCAAATCCAACCGTTACCCGTGCTGGACGCGTACAAGCGGTACTACCGCTCTTGCGAGCGGTACTACCGCTTAAGCGGTAGTAATTCAAAAACAGCAGGCGAGAACACGGAACTGGAGAGGTAGTGCCGCACCAAGCGGTACTACCGCTCAACTAAGCGGTACTACCGCTAAAGCGAAAAGAGCAACAGAAGCTTGCACACTCTGCGAAAAACAAGCGGTGGTACCAGCGGTAGTGGAGGGCGGAAGTACCGCACCAAGCGGTACTACCGCCCAGCAGAGCGGTACTACCGCTCTGAGCGGTACTACCGCACTACAGCCGCACTACTACCGTTTAACAGAAAACGGCAACAGAGACGTGCACAGAAGGAAACCCCGCAAGCGGTAGTGGCGGCGGTAGTAAGGGCGGTAGTACCGCCAGAGCGGTACTACCGTGCTACTACCGCTCTACTACCGTGAATGGCAAACTGGCAACAGAGAGTTGCACGCTCAGGGAAACCCCAAGCGGTAGTGCCACGGAAGTACCAGCGGTACTACCGCATAAGCGGTACTACCGTGGGCACCAGCGGTACTACCGCTTGCAAGCTACTAAAAATCCACAGAAAACAGAGGATACAAATAAAACCAGAACTGCCATAACTTCTGCAAATGAGCTCCAAATTGAGCAAACTCAAGCTTGTTGGATAGAAGACAACGAGTACTATCCAAACAGCGACTGGTTATAATAAGAAGTGGCAGGGGAGATATGCCTAACATATAGAGATGAGAAACCTCTATGAATGAAGAACCGGCATAAACTCCAACATCGAAAACATCATAGAAGATGCATATATGAACTCCGTTTTCGATGAACTCGAGCTTGTCATGAAGATGACCAAAAGCTCAAAGACTCACAAAGAGAAACACCAAACACGAACTAAGAAAGATGATGCAAGGATGCAATGGTTTGAGCTCTCTACGAAGATACGATAAAGCTACTCACTTGAGAGCCCCCCTTGATAGTACGGCTATCGATCCTATAACCCGGTCTCCCAACTACTACCATGAGACCGGTAAAATAGAAAACCTATCAAGGGCAAACCTTTGCCTTGCGCATAGTCCACTTGAGCTAGATGATGACGATCTTGACCTCCTCAAGTTGGACCACCTTTCTTGATTGCGCCGGCTCGATGAAGACTAGTTGATTGCTCCCCCATACTCCACTATGGGTGAGCCAGTCTTTGGCACATCTTCACAAGTCCATTGTCACCACAATGGACGGCAAGCTTCAAGCATGTGATCTCTTCGTGATGCTCCACTTGAACTTGCACACCGCAATGTTGATGACGATCACCACTTGATGTCATCCTCCATGGGTTGTGTGATATCTTCCTTTTGATGCACGCCCATGGAAACAAACCTAACCCCACAAAGAACTCTCACATAGAACACGGGATAGTACACAAAGCGTAATGGACAATGCTTACCATACCATGAGATCACTTGATCTCGCTTGGTACATCTTCTACGCTTTGTGTGTTGATCAACTTGAATCACTCTTCGTATTTAGTCTTGATCAACATGACCAATCTTTGGATAAATCCTTGAATAGCACCTTGGTCAACACATATTCTTCTTCAAATCACCTTGAGACCAACAAATGGTCTACAAGCAAATCCTATGGACAAACCCTTCAAATATAACTCAAGGCAACCATTAGTCCATAGAGATTGTCATCAATTACCAAAACCAAACATGGGGGCAGCACATGTTCTTTCAACTCTGTAAAAACTTCAGATCCAAAAGACGCTCCGGTAAAATTGGAGAAATTCTGCACTAGGCGTAAATATTTCTGTTTTTGCACAGAATCGATCCTGCTATCATCCAAATCATCCCAAAGACTTTACTTGGTACAGACACCAATTAAAACATAAAAACATGACCATTACAGTAGAAACAAGTGTGTGAACTCAAAATAATAGAAAGTAAAAGCAAAAATTTAATATAACTATTGGGTTGCCTCCCAACAAGTGATATTGTTTTGTGCCCCTAGCTAGGCATAATGCATTGTTTCAAGTATTGTCACCCTTGACATCCAACTTCTCAATTATGAAACCATGCTTTCTAGGAGGTTTAGCACACAAATTATTGATAATCACACTCCTAGGAACAAAATGAGGAGGTTTGTTTTTAATGATAAGTTCCTTTATTATATCTATTAAGTTTGGGTGCACACTAATCATTTTAAGATCCTCGTTCCCTTTACTAGATGTGGCACTTTTATTCTTAGGAAGATACATAACATTTGGATTCTTATTAGGAGGAGTCCTATCGATAGTTTTAGTGGAAGTGAAAGCGGAACCTAGTTTATTAATGATTGCTTCCAACTTATCAATTCTAGAGGGACTTTATCCTAATCGTTCACTAATTATTGGTTCATTTTCTTTTAGAGTCTTTAGAACAATTCCTACTTTAGAACCAACTTGATTGATTTGACTTTGGAACTTTGTGTCTATATTTTCAATACGTTCAATGGTAGGCATTCTATTATCAATAGCTTCTAGTCTACGCATAACATCTTCCAAAGTCAATACAGTTTCATTAATAATGATAGGTGATGATCCCACTAAATTACCCATAGCATTGAAAGCATCCATAGTGTTACTACTCAAGAAATTCCCTCCAGTAATAGTGTCAAGCACATATCTATACCAAGTAGTGACACACACATAAAAATTATGAAGCATAATAGTAGTGGATTGCTTAAGAGTTGATCTATTTTGAGCATCACAAATCCTATACCAAGCATCTTTTAAATTTTCTCCTCCTCTTTGTTTAAAATTAAGCACTTCATTCTCGGGAGTACAAGGAACTAAAGAAGAACTAGCCATAACGATAAGCAAGCAAACTACCAAGCAGACTAGTAAATAGAAATATCCGTGTTTTTTTATATAAAAGCAAATATAAAAAGACAGGTAAAAAGGAGAACAAGTGATGATAGTTTGTGTGAAGGGACGATGTCTCCCCAGCAACGGCTCCAGAAATTCATTCTGCTACTTGTGAGTTGCGTTGGGTTTTTCCCCAAAGAGGAAGGGTGAAGCAATATAGTAGTGATAAGTATTTCCATCAGTGAGAACCAAGGTTATCGAACCAGTAGAAGAATCACGATAACTTCATGTCAACAATACCTGCACACACACAAAACAAAACACTTGCACCCAACGCGGGCAAGAGGGTTTCCAAGCCCCTTGAACTCGTTACTTGCAAGGATTACTTCTGATAGTGATAGATAAATAAATAAAAAAGGTAAAATAAAAATAAAGTAAATAAATTGCAACAAGGTTTTTAGGGTTTTAGTAATATTACAACACCAATCGACCGAAACGATTCTGTATCTATGGTATTAAGTTCATGACAAGTAGAGTAACGCATTAAGCAAGATGACATGATGTAGACAAAGTAAGACAAGCAATATGTTCATACCCCGTCATTTATCCTTAGTAGCAAAAATACAATACACTAGTAGGCAGAGGTGCGGTGAAATCGGTGGATCAGTAACTTTTGTTTATCAAGCAGTTTGACGAAGTCTATGTGTATATATTTTTAATCAGCAAAGACGTGTGCATCAAACGTGAATCTATATAAATACATATAGGATCATATGGACCCTTTAATCCGCACAATATACATAGAACATTTTTCTAAATAGAGAACTGAAACCCTGCTGATTAGAATTTAGAACCTTAATACTTCCATGCAACAACTAGAACTGATGAACTACTGAACCATTTTAACCGGTCTATCTGTCAACACCTTCTGAGAGCAAGAAAGACCACATGAATAACTACAGGAAAATAAGACAAAACTTAGCATAGAGGAAAGGAAAAGGAGAAGATGCAGACCAAATACAAAGTGAATGCCATCATGATGGCGCTCATGGATCATGGCAACCTCCATGGCATGAAGCAACGGTGACCGCGACAAGCATGGCAACATAGACCACGCTAACCCATTAGGGAGGGCAATGGAATGCAGCAACTTGAGGCAGTCGACAAAGATGTGCACATGCAGAATTTAGATAAGACATTGGCAAGCTCCAAGCAAGAAGTTTTAAACTGGTTAGTGCCATGATCACATTAAAAAAATCCCAACAAAATGTAGGCATCAACCACAATCTGAAAAATGACAGATGATTAAACCATCGAATATTCGGCCATACCATTACTTTTTCATGCTCACATGTATCTATACTATAAAAAAACAAGCTCTTTTGTTTTTGTGATTAGTAAGAATAGGTTGTAGAGTACAGGGGTGCGACTCCTATCGTCGTAATAGAATGATACACAACCTTGCGTATTCGCGAAAAAAAGAATAGGTTGTAGACTCATGTGAGGAGCCTTTCATTGGTGAGCATATGTACGGCTTGGGAGCTGTAGAGCAAGATATTTAATTGAGTTTCTTTGATAGGCACCCAAAAATAAAAGGGACACATTTAACAAACTTGCTCATAATATGCATATCCTATATTAAAGGGATAATTAGTTTTATGCCCCTAGTTGTGTCCCACTTGTTTTACCCCTAATTTCAGAAACTCACCTATTCTGTCCAAGCCACTTTGCAATTCTTATGCTTTTGCCCTTTGACCGTTTGGCAGTCACTTTGAAAACTTCATAACAAATTCGTAGTAAATCATAAAAATGCAAATAAGATACCAAAATGTTTAGAAAAATATCAATATATGTCAATGTCATTTGCATTCATGACAAAAGTGTTGGAAAGTGCCCATCCAAGTTTTAGCTCTTATCATACCACCATCACTACAGGAATCAGCTTCTTTGCCGTCTGCTATAGCGTACGGCAAACACCTTTCCCGGCTGCTGGCTGACGGCCCCACTTTCAGCATTGAAAGTCACGGTAATCACCTACTTTGCCGTCTGCAAAACCATAGCGGACGGCAAAGACCTTTGTCGTCCGCCTTCCTGACCTAGCTGACAGCACAACTCGTGGACGGCAAAGTATAGTTGTTAGCCCTGTTAGGTGGCTAACGACAGACTTTGCCGTCCGCCTGCTAACGGCAAACAAAATGTTGCCTTTGCCGTCTGCTTGTGACGTCACCAGTCCTGTGGTTGCACGTCACAGCTGCTCCATCTTTGTCGTCTGTTGGCTCAGTCTTTGCCGTCTGCGAGCTGGCGGCAAAATGACCAAATGGATCAGACCTGGTGCTCCCAGGTTGCACAGGTTGCTGCCACATGGCACCTTGCCGTCTGCCTACCGATGGCAAAGGGCTTTGCCGTCCGCTGGGAGACGGCAAAGTGCCTGTATTGCCACTTTTTTGTCTGTTTTCTATTATTTCCCTGCATTTTCATAACACATATATGACTATATGATATATATCACACATATAAGATATATTTGGTCATCCATATATACATACATAGTTTCAGAAAGACGCATAGGCCATGTATCCAACATCATCGTGAAATATTGAACAAGCTAGAGAACACATAGGCTATTAAAAGAACCAATACATACATAGTTTCACATTGTTCATCAATACAAATCAAAACAAAAACTAAACACTAGCAGTCCATCAATGCCAGCTTCCATGAAGTGAATCAAATCTACAAAAATGGGAGTAATTAAGAAAGTTAGAAGAAGAAGAAGAAGAAGAAGAAGACTAGAAGAAGAAGAAGAAGAAGACTAGAAGAAGAAGAAGAAGAAGAAGAAAGAGAAGAAAAATAATAAGAAGAAAGAAAGAAGAAGAAAGTAGAAGAATAAGAAGAAGAAGAAGAAGAAGGAGTAGAAGATGGAGAAAAAAAGAAAGAAGAGAAAAGGATAGAATAAGAATATATTTTCTTCTTCTTCTCTCGTCTATCTTTTTATCCTTTTCCTTCTCATTCTTCTTCTTTTATTCTTTATTTTTATTCTCTTTCTTCTTATATTCTTTCTTTTTCTCCTCTTCCTTGTTTTTCTTCTTTTTATTCCTTATTTGTGTCATTTTAGAGCTAACTTAGGTAATTATCCCATTTTAGAGCTAACTAAGCTTATTATGTCATTTTGGAGGAAAATAGGGTAAGTATAGGTCATTATTGAGCTAACTTAGGTAATTATGCCATTATTGAGCTAACTTAGCTTATTATGTCATTTTGGAGGAAAACAAGCTAAGTATATGACATTTATGAGCTAACCAAGGTTATTATGCAATTTTTGACCTAACTAAGCTAATTATGTCATAAATGAACTAAATAAGCTAATTATGTCATTTTGGAGGATAATTAGCTAAGTATGTCTCTTTGGGGGAAAATAAGCTAAGTATGTGGCATATTAGGGCTAATTAGCATGTACGAAGCTAAGTATGCATTTGTTAAGCAAACCACTAGAAACTTACCGTCGTCGTCATCACGGAGGTGAAGCACCGGGGTTGCTCGGGCCGGTTTCACCTGGAGAAGGATGCCCTGGAGAAGGGTTGTGCGATGCGGCTTGGGAGTTATGCTGCACCAAAGATCATTTGCAATGTCTTGTTAGCATGATGACACTCAAATGTTAAGACTGGTAACTAATGACCATTCAAATGAAACTCACCGTTCCCACCGGAGTAATGACTCGCATCGGCGGAGGGGTCTGACCGGTCTTCTCGCACACAGACTGCACATTTGGTTTTGACGAGTAAGTCATATTAGTTAGTAATGAAACGAACATTATGTGCATGATTTGGCTAACATGCAGAAGAAACTTACCACGAGGAGCCTTACATGGCTCGGTGAGCCGCCTCATTCCGTTCCCTCTCCTCCTCCAACAACCTAGCCGTCGTCTCCTCCGCAGCCAGTTCCTTCTCCGCCGCCACCTGGTCCCTCTCCTCCAGAAGCGCCTGGGTTGTCGCTCTCTCTTTCTTAAGAGCAGCATGCAACACCACTCCTTGTTAGCATTGTAATCATCGTTGGACGCACACACAATGTAATGGAGGAAAGATATCTGAGTCCATATAACTAACCTCGATGGCGAGATCGACTGGCCGTGGACGGGTCCTTATCTTAGGACAGGAGCTCGTTTGACGCGCCTTGATCTCCGGGAGAGTGAGAGGACAATGTATCAGTCCATCTCCAATGGCTAGCAAGCCATGGGGCCTCCGGCCACCAGCTCTGGATCAGCAGGATGCAGGCTCGGGTTATAGTCATCCCCTTTCCTCGCCTTCGCCTCCTCGTTGTACCTCACGAGCTTGTTGTGGGAGGAGATGTTGGTGAACTTTTCTGGATGATCGAGGTCAGACTCAGAGAATGCCTTGGCCTTCTTGTACGAGGCAGTATGGGCCATGGCATAGAAGTCGTACACCTCTGGCACCTCCGTGTTATTGTGTCACGCATAAAAGAGAGGAACAAAGTATTAGTAAAGGGCTCAATCTAGCATGAAGAATGAATTGCATGAATCATGAAGCAAACCACATACCCAGTTTCGCCCGAACTGAAATAAGTTGGCGTTGCCTTGATGGTGTGGCACACCAACCATTTGGGCACGCCGGTCCTTCGCATTGTCGTGGACGGCTCGCTAGTGGTCTGTGCACCACTCATCCACCAACGCCTCCCAACAATCCATCTTATCCGCACACCATCTCGGGGGAACCTAAGTTAGTAAAGAGAAATTTGAGCGCTATGCCTACGAATCAAATCAAGGAAACTAAGTACAAGGCCTTAAGAATAGGTAATTACCTTCATGTACTGATGCTTCTTCAGAAACTTTTCACGGCATGACGGCTTGTCCTTCTTAATACCACGTGCGTAGTAGTAGTATCGAACAGCCTGCGGCCGAGCCTCGGTATCGATAACCTTTGTCGTAAGTTTTGTAATAGGCACTTGCACTCGGTATCGATAACCTTTGCTGCGTACTCCTCGTATCCCTCCTCACACCTGTAGAAGGTCTGCAATCAAATGAGACAACACTTATTAGTACAATAACTAGCTATTGTTAATTTTTAATTGTGTAAGGGAGAAATTACCCAAAAGTTGTTGATCACCATCTCGGCCCTCGTGTGGCACAAGACACCGTCGATCATCTCCTCCGGCGGGGCCTGGGAAGCCTTGTAGTGCTCCCAGCTCAATCCTAGCTGTGGAAGTTGTCCCTCACCGGGCAACGTGACAAACCCCAGAAAATTTTGCCGACAAAGCACACCAAGGACGGTGTTGGGCCTGCGGACTCCAGTGGCATGATGCCAACTCCTGCAGTATGACAAGGCCCAAGGCCCATCGACCCGAGGCTCGTGGTCCGGAGTCCTCGTAACCTCCACCTTAGACGGGTCCACCCTAGTAGTCATGTGCTCGGGCGAATGAGCTGGGGGTGGCGGCGAGGAAGGCATAGCAGTCCGCCTACCTCTCCCGCGGCCACGTCATGTACCTCTCTTCTTCCCTCCCCGACCTCCTCTCCCGGTGGGCAATGACGCCGACGAAAAAGCGCCCGCCGGTGTCCCCATACTGTCTATCAACGCTCTCCGGAGAGATTGGGGTGGAATGGAAGTAGCCCTCTCGCGGGCCGCCACCTGCTCTGGACCCGCGCCCACCATCTTTCAACAACTGCCATGACAAAGAGTAAACGAAATTAGTACAACATAAAAAACTGAATACCTGACATTAACAATAATATGTACATAATTAAAGTTGGGATGCATACAAACTAATAATAGTCCGGATCGTCCATATATGCTCCGGGATCAATAAATGCATCTGCATCATCATCACTATCACGCGTGTCATCATGAATGACATGCTCATCGGGTTCAGCGGCATCAACATGTGGAAGGCCTTTCTGCAATCAGTCAAGCATTGACAGGTCATCCGCAGCAGTAACCTCTTCTTCTTCCGGCTCTTCTTCTTTCAGCTCAGGGGTGAAGTCAGATTCACTGTCGATGTCTACTTCCATGTTCTGGGGTATAGTAGAGCGGTTCTTGAAATGTTTTTTTGGAAAGACGTGTTTCTTGGAAGAATTCTCCTTCATATGTGTCTGGGTTAATGTGAGGTTCATAACCCTCTTCATTGGGGGGAGGTGGTCTAGCACGTGGCGGCACTTCATAAACGACATCCCAACCATTCAGATTTTTATTAGTTTGGCAGGCCCACGGTAGATAGAAAACTTGGGTCGCCTGTTGAGCCATAATATAAACATCGGGAACATCTAAATGGGTGCTTTGTTTGATTTCGACTAGCCCTATATGTCCATGAGTCCTTCTAGTCTCCTTCGGCTGGAACCAACAACATTTGAAGACTACGACGTTCGGTGGGTTTTCACCATAGAATAGAAGTTCATAAATTGCTTCAACTCGTCCATAATACTCGGTACCTCCTTCGCCGATAGCAGAGACACCACAATTTGTAGATTTTCTGTCAGCCATAGATTGCTCTTTGCCAAAGATACGAAAGCGATACCCGTTGATGTCGTATTTCTCAAATGAACGGACCTTATAGTCAAAACCATTAGCGGCTTGTCTCAATTCGGCGTCCATAGACTCTGAATTAGCCTACAAGTTTAATACGAAATGATAGTTGCATTAGCCGCAAATTAGACCAAGAAATGAAATGGCCTATTAATGGTAATTATCGTTTGTTTGAACCAAGAGATGAAATCGGGATAGCCGCCTCCATGCTTTGCCAGAATCTCATACTCTTCGATGGAATCCTTTTGGATCACCGCCCCATCCGAGAATTTGGCGACATATCGACTGTATCAAATATCCAAGAATAAGAGCAGTTCAAAGGAATTAGAAGTTGTGAAACAATGTACCAAGAACTTACTCGATATACGGCCGCACTTCTGTTAGGTTGTTGAAGATATACAATGAAATGGTCCGCCATTCTTCGACATCCAACACTATTGGTTTCCAAGCACCGGCTGGTGCGAGCTTCCCTTTGAATAGGCTAAGGTTGGATCCACATTTTCTAGGGTCGTCAGCATTGTACCGAGGCTTCGGATTATGCAAATGATGATTTTTGGCTTCGTAGTGTATTGTCATGAAGTTTGTCGCCTCCTCGGTAATTAATGCCTCGGTCATCGATGCTTCAATTCTACGTTTATTTTTACATTTTGCTCGAAGCGTCTTCTGGATCCTCTCAGTTGCATAGCACCAATGATTTTGCATGCCCCCCCCCCCCCAATCTTGCCTTGGTCGGGAGATGTAAAATCAAATGCTGCATTGGATTAAAGAAGCCCGGTGGAAAGATCTTCTCTAACTTGCAGAGCAACTCCGGTGCCAACTTTTCCATGTCATCTAGCACGCCAGGCGATATTTCTTTCGCACAAAGAACACAGAAGAAATAGCTCAGCTCTGTCAGTACTAGCCATTCAGCCTCAGGGATAAAGCCACGCAACATCACCAACATGACCCGCTCAAGCCATGTGTGCTAATCATGACTCTTGAGACCAAATATTTTCAATTTTTAAAGACTCGCTCCCCTCTTTAGATTCGCTGCATACCCATCGGGGAATAGCAAGTGCATTTTCACCCACAAGATAATTTCCCTCATAGCTCCCCTTGCAAGATTGAACCAGGCTATTGGCTTCGACCAGTTCTGCTTTCCTTTCGGTTGTCGCATGTTCTGTAACGGTCTATCACATAGAGTCTGCTGATCGACTCTAGCCTTAGGATTATCCTTTGACTTCCCCTCTATGCCGAACAATGTACCAAAAAGGGCCTCTCCGATATTCTTTTCAGTGTCCATCACGTCGATGTTGTGTGGAAGAAGGAGGTCTTTGAAGTAAGGTAGATCCCACAAGCATGTCTTGTGAGTCCAGGCGTGTTCCGAATTATACCCCTTGAAATACCCTGGACGCTCTGGATCACGCTCGAGAGCGTTTAACTGATCCAGGATCTGTTGGTCTCTCAATGCAGGTGCTGTAGACTTTTTGACAATTGTACCTTTGATGAAGTTATTCTTGTCTTTTCTGAACTCATGGCGAGGATCCAGGAACTGTCTATGCAAGTCGAAGCAAGAATACTTCCAACCCGCCTGCAGCCAATGAAACTGAAGAGCTGCCTTGCATGTGGGGCACGAGAACCTTCCATGCATACCCCAGCCAGCGAATAGCGCATACGCCGGCAAGTCATGCATCGAGTACATGTACCAGACATGCATTTTGAAGTTTTCTTTTCTAGCGGTGTTGTATGTCTTGCACCCATTATCCCAAGCTTCTCGCATTTCATCCTTAAGCGGCTGCATGTACACATTCATATTCTTCCCCGGATAGTTGGGCCCTGGAATTATCAACGTCAGGAAAATGTTCTTTCTTTGCATAATCTGTCCAGGGGGGAGATTGAGTGGAATGACAAATACAGGCCAACAGCTGTATTGGGTTGCCGTCATACCAAACGGATTGAACCCATCCGTGCCGACGCAGACTCGAGAATGCCTTCGGTCTGCCGCTTTATCCTCATGTAATGCATCGAAGTGCTTCCACGCAAAAGCATCTGATGTGTGTACCAACATCTGATTCCCATCTGCATCTAGTTCGGTTCTTTTGCCCAATTTGTGCCATGTCATCTGTCTGACCGTCCCTTCGACCATGAAAAGACGTTGAAGTCTTGGTATGATTGGCATGTACCAAATAACATTAACTGGGATTTTGGTCTGCCTCTTCTCACCTATACCGTTGTCTACCACAACATACCTGGAAGACTTGCAAATGGGACAATAGTTCAAGCCCGCATACTCAAGCCTAAATAAGGCACACCTGTTCTCACAGGCATCTATCTTCTCATAGGGCATCTTAAGTACACGGAGGATTTTGTGCGACTGGTACAGGTTTGCAGGCATGACATGGCCTTTGGGTAGAAAGCGTCCAAATAGTGTCATCATCGCGCCGTAGCATTCTATGCCCAAGTTGAATTGAGCCTTTAGAGCCATTACTTGTGCGATGGCATCCAACTGACAAAGCTCAGTGTGCTCGTGGAGAGGACGTTTTGAAGACTCCAACATTTCATTGAAGGCCTTTGCAGATTCCTCCATCTCATCGTCCGAATCCCGAGCATCATCAAAGTCTTGCACCATGTCTTTGATCCCGGTACCATGCTCGTCGGTGCGGCGACGAACCACCTCAGCTCTGGTACGTTGGACAGACTCACCATGAAATGTCCACACCGTATAATCAGGCGTAAAACCCCACTTCTGCAGGTGTTTACCAATTTCACCCTCTGTCCTCTGTGAAAAGTTGACGCACCTAATACAGGGGCACCAGGTTTTTCTCTGTCCATTTGCAAATGCGGCTATCACAAACCCCTTGGTTTTTGTTAACCATTCATTGGTCGTGTGTTTCTGACTAGTGTGACCGGTGTACATCCACGCACGATCACTCATCTTGCCTAGCTACTAAACACACAAGAAATATATATATATAATTCAACATATATATTCATCAGTTAATCAAGTCTATCAATTTTATTACGCCCATGCAACCTACACGCTAATAGGTAAAGATATGTCCTAATCCCACCCGAGTATGTGTAGATTGGGTTCGTTTTCCCATGCTTTGCTCCGGATCCGACGCGGAATTTTGGCAGTACCTCCCCGTTGTTCTCCTGATACACGTCTCGGCATTAAACAGAGAGGATGTGTACCCGGAGAACAACAGGGAGGCACTGACGAAATTCTCCATCGGATCCGGAGCAGAGCATGGGAAAACAAACCCAATCTACACATGCTCGCGCTGTCCATGGATAACGTTGGACAATTCAAAAGAATCACGGTTATAAATATGCAAATGCATGCATATTTAAAACTATAACCCTTTCGAACGGGAGACGCATACTGGTCACGCATACTGATGATTGAGTCTACCTATAGCTAGCACGTATCATTGGCATGAAGTCCGGAACAGAGCAAATGAAGGGGGGAGGAGGAGATGTCATTTGTGATCACCCATGAACGCAGGGAGGTCGTCGAATGCACGGGGAGGTCGTCGAACACCAGACCCTCGCAGCGACGAAACAACTGCACATTTAAATCCACACGATCAACACGAATATTCAATCCCGATAAAAATCTTCTTCTTCTTCTTCTTCTTCCTCTTCTTCTTCTTCCTTTTATTCTTCTTCTTCTTCTTCCTCTTCTTCTTCTTCTTCTTCTTCTTCTTCTTCTTCTTCTTCTTCTTCTTTTCTTCTCCTCCTCCTCCTCCTCCTCCTCCTCCTCTTCTTCTTCTTCTTCCTTCTTTTCCTTTTTCCTCTTCTTCTACTTACTATTCTTTTCTTTTTTTTTCTAACCTAACCTAGCACTAACCTAACTAACCTAATTAACAGTAGCACTAACCTAATTAACAGTAGTAATTAAATGAAAAAAAGAAAAAAAGAAAGAAAAAATTTCCATTCACCGGAGGGGGGGCGGCCGGGCGGTGGGGGCGCCGGGGCGGCGCGTTGTGAGGCCGCGGGGGTTCGTCGGGGGCGCGCGCGTTGTGAGGCCCCGGGGGTTCGTCGGGGGCGCGCGCGAGAGAGAGAGAGAGAGAGGTGGGGGCGAGGGCGGCCGTTAGATCTATATGATCTTTGCCTTCTGCTAGCAGACGGCAAAGAGCATAGTAGCAGACAACAAAGAACCCCTCGCGGGACTGGATGGTTTAGGGAAAAGATGGTCTTTGCCGTCAGCTAGCAGACGGCAAAGAGTGGACAGATGGCAAATTCAGTAATTCCTGTAGTGCATGAATAGTAAAATCTAAAAACATTCAAAAAATTGCAAAAATGGTGGCAAATAATGACAAATGTTTTAAGTGCTTGCCAAGTTTCATGAGGGAATGACATTCGTGTAAGTCGTGGAAAAAAATCTATTATGGGTTCAGATTGTTTTTCTTTGCCACGACTTGCACGAATGTCATTCCCCGATGAAACTTGGCAAGCACTTAAAACATTTGTCATTCTTTGCCATAATTTTTTTTGGAATTTTTGAATGCTTTTAGATTTTACTGTTCATGGTGGTATGATAAGAGCTAAAACTCGGATGTATAGTTTCCAACACTTTTGTCATGAGTGCAAATGACATTGACATATAGGTGATGTTTTTCCGAACATTTTGGTATCTTATTTTCATTTTTATGATTTAGTATGAATTTGTTATGAAGTATTCAAAGTGATGGTCAAACGGTCAAAGGGCAAAAGCATTGGCTTGGACAGGAGAGGTGAGTTTCTCGAATTAGGGGTAAAACAGCCGAGTGGGACACAACTAGGGGCATAAAACTAATTATTCCTATATAAAATTATGTGCAATTTTATTTAGACATGTCTTTCTAGCAATGTATAACAATGGCATGCATCCCCGGAAACAAAATCAGTAAAGATTGAATGATAAAGTAATCGAAGAGACGATCATTAAAATAGCTAGCTATTAAAGTCGCCGGCAAGAAATGAAGAATCTAAAAAATAACCAAGCGCTGCAAATCCTCGCTGTCTAAATATGGGATTCATGTTTTGTGAGACTAAAATATATATTTATTCGGTAATTTCTGAGTTCCTTTAGCCAAGATTAATCCACACACTTTTATATGTTTCCTCACTCATATTTGATGCAACATTGATAGAAATCAATGCACTTGTCTTTGTAGGGAGTTAACTCTGCAATTGTTGCCAGATCAAAACGAAAGAATCTTACTACAACATGACAATCATAAGAAAATAATAGCTCAAAAAAGGTCATGTACTTGAGTGATTACCTTTCAAGATGGAAGATAACATATAATGTCGATCCTAAATCTGAAAGAGGAAGAAATTTTGAGAAGGCTATGCATCAGGAAATGGATAAAATATGTAATGATGTGCAAAGGAAGAAAAGCAAGCCAGGGAAACAAAAACACACCTGGCTATCAAACTCTAGGCAGCAATTCGTCATGGTATTATTCTCAACCATCAATTCAAGAGGATGGATTTTGTTTGGTATCACTAATCAGGAAAATAAACCGAACTTGAATAGTACATGTAATTGTCAAAATGTTATAGCTGATAATAGTCGGCCTCGGTAGTTTTCTTAGATCAAGAAAATATGAATCACAATGGCACCACTTCTAACTCTCACTAAAGCCTGATTCGAGTTCTTCCAAACACACAAAAATAATATAGATAAGCTACATGTAAAGGTGAAAGGTTTATTCATATGCAATCATCTGAGATCAACTTCCCATTGGACTCTAGTATTGAGACTGAATCTTAATCTCATAATGAACATTTTTTTGCATATGTGTGCAAATTTGGTGATGGATAAAATCATCCATGTGATCATAACCAACAAATAAAGGGTGATGTGCATGGAAACACGAACAATGTGAAACTTAGAAAGTAATGTATGGTTTGGCCACTAAGTAAGCAACTGAGCTGAGAATACATATGTCATATTGCTGCCGCTAAAAAAACATACTTTTTGCGTGCAATGTGCAGAATATATCTTTTCATATTCTAGAATAGCTTAACAGATATTGGCCCATGAGCTTAATTCAGGGAAAATATACATAAGACGAAAAAATGTAAAAAAAAAGAATAGCAAAGTAATTATAATTTCAGTTCACCTAGATCATAGCATAAAACTACATCTTCATCAGATGAATATATGAAGCATGTATCATCTTCCACAAAAACTATGTGGAGACCTATGTGGATACTCACAAAACCTTCTGCTCAAACGGAAGCTAAGATCAGTCATTCAAGAATAGGTATATACCTTAGAATGTCTATCAAATCCCTTAGTTGCCGTATTGGATTGCTTCACACCGTTGCAACAATATTTTTTAATTCAGTAAAGAGTCTGCTATGCATGAACTCTGTAGGAAACATCTCCTAAGGTTAGCTAAATTTAGTATTCTATCTGTACAACTTTCTCTGCAGACTTTAAAGTTGGGATAGTAGTTTACTAATTTAGTATGAATAGGCATAAACTAAGTTTATTTTCTTGAAATATCCTCACCTATGCTTCGCTGCTGCTATTCACCTTTTTAATTAGGAATGACAATGGAAAATGACACAAGTGTAGACTGTTGAGTACGGTTCAACTTCAAATTAACCTATAGCAGCTTAGGCATTGGAGTACAAATACCAATTGATGGAGATTTTTTTATCTTGGAATAGCATTGCCAATGGAATACTTCAGTTAACCTGCTGCTCACCTTTCGAGCTACAGCCTTTGCTCCGGCGCATTGGTAGCCAAGGGAGTAACATCAAACTGGTCATGTATAGGGGAAGAAGGGTCAGTGTGGAGGTGGAGATCCAAGCGGCATCGTCGTCGTGCACCCCATGTCGTCAGCCTCCACCATCTCCCACTGTGTGTCCCATAGAGAAAAAAGAATAAAAAATAATTATTTTACAAAATTGTATTGAAAAAGTTACATGCAAGCAACAATTGTACTCAATCATGGTCTATACATTACAATGCTACACCAGCCTTTCGAATCTGCATACCAATAAATAAATTGTACTCATTGACACTAATCTTTCGCTATGTGATGCAAACGTAATTATAGATGGAGGCTAATTTGGCTTAACCAACAACTCAACCAATTCAACTTAATTTCGGCCCACCGAAGAACACGTACCTCATAGTGAACCAACAACCGTGGTTGATGTATATCCTCCCATCTTTCACTATCTTTCAGGTGTATTTGGATCTTCGCAAAGCCTAGCTTGGCTAGGCCATCGGTTTAGTACTACAAAAATTCAGGAATTTTTAGCCAAGTTAAGAGAAATAAATTGGCTCACATCTGCCATCATTACTCAATTTTCCATTCCATGAAACACAAATCAAAGTCCTTGGAATTACACATAGCATACTACTGGGTCTTATAATTAACTTATGTACGCTAGCTAAATTAAACGCATCCTCGTCACATTGTTCTAATGCTTCCTGCACATTGGAGTATTAAAGCAAAAATTGTTTGGTTATCTTTCATCAGACATACAAATCCCGATTACGAAACTGAAAATTTAAAACTGAACAATGGTTTAGTACGAAGTCAACACTATTGGCTATGCAAGCAGGACTACCCTTTAGACAATCACTTATGTCTAGATGACCACAACTACGGAGATACAACAACATTTATTGTCTATGAATTCCCACATGTACAAAGTATTGGAAAAATTCAAGGGGCGTCGAGTTACAGTAAACAGGTTACAGACCACCATGTCACCGAATTCAAACTCATCCTCTTCGCACATTATGTTCACACTGATGTGATTCCTCAGCATCATTACATCCATTGCCTGAGGAATTGTGGTCTGAAGCAGCATCCATCACTAAAAATTCAATTCACAAATTCGTTCAGCAGAAAAGGGATGCCGAAAATAATCTAATGTTTTGACAACGGTAGCTTACCGGATCTCTAACTCTTCAAAGAGGAAACCCAACCCTCCATATGTATACCAGATCCTCGCCGCAGTAGAATCTGCCGCTCGCGGGAGATGGGCTACTCAAAGCCGGCTGCAGCCTGAAACCGTCTCTTGTTGAACGACCGGGGACGGGAGGGCCGCTGACTCCCATGGCTAGTACTAGAAAGGCTTGGGGGGAGGGGTACCGTGCTGCTGGGAGGGATCGGGAGGCAGGGCGCTACCTTCATCATCGTTGCACCGCCGTCTCCATTGCGCGTGGCTGCACGAAGGGAGAGGATGGACCGGGGGATCTGCGAGAGGCCTTGCTTTCCGTTTGATTCTGTCGTCGAACGGTGGTGCGACGGTGAGGGATCAATGGGTGAAGGTGGCAAACATCATCGTCCCCTCTTTCTCTGACCCCTTTCTCATTCCCCCTCTCTCTGCGTGAATGAAGGAGGAAGGAGTGCTTCAGCGGTGGATAGTGAGCCTCAAGTCTAGATATTTCACTAGAGACGTGGCAACCAAATTGATCTGGACACGCGACAGCTCAGTATAGCCCATGCTGAAGCGCTCCAAACTCATGACGTTGTTGATAGCTTAGCCACTTTAATTCTATGATATATGTCTTGTCCCCTCCCGTCATTGGAATATAGAGCACTGCAAGATTGAACCCACTACAATGCACTCCTCCCACTGAAGATAAATCAATCTAGTTGGCCAAACCAAACGGATAGATCAGAGAGAATTACAAAGCTATAACAATCGTGGATAATAAAGTTTAGAAAAGACTCAATTACTTTCAATGAATAATCTGATCATAAACCCACAATTCATCGGATCCCAACAAACGCACCGCAAAAGAAGATTACATCAGATAGATCATCGCGAGAATCGCTAAGAACATTGTATTGAAGATCAAAGAAAGAGAAGAAGCCATCTAGCTACTAGCCATGGACCTATAGGTCTGTGGTGAACTACTCACACATCATCCTGGAGGCGGCAAGGTTGATGTAGGCGGCCTCCGTGATTGATTCCCCCTCCGGCAGAGTACCATAAAAGGCCTCCAGATGGGATCGCGGAATAATAGAGGCTTGCGGCGGCGGAAAAAGTGTTCCGGGTGTCTCTGTTGTTTTTCGGACAATTGGGAATATATAGAAGTAGAATTAGGTAAGGAGGTGCCACGAGGGGCCCACGAGCCAGGGGGCACGCCCTACCCCTCAGGGCGCGCCCTCGAGGGTCGTGGCCACCTCGTGGGTCTTCTAGCCTCCTTTCGAAGCTTCTCGGGTCTCTTTTGGTCCAAAAACGACTTCCGTAAATTTTTAACCAATTTGGACTCCGTTTGATATTGATTTTCTGAAAAGTCCAAAAATAGGCAAAAAATAGGAACTGGCACTGGGTTAATAGGTTAGTCCCCAAAAATGATAGAAAATAGCATATAATTGCATATGAAGTATTCAAGGTTGATAATATAATAGCATGAAACAATCAAAAATTATAGATACGTCCGAGACATATCAGTACTCTGCCGGAGGGGGAATCCATCAAGGAGGCCATGTTCATCAACCTTGCTGCCTCCATAGTGATGTGTGAGTAGTTCCCCACATGCCCTGTGGGTCCATAGCAATAGCTATATGGATCTCTCTCTCTCTCTCTCTCTCTGATCTTCAATACCATGTTCTCGTTGGAGATCCTTTCGATGTAATCCTTGTAGTGCGTTTGTTGGGATCCGATGAATTGTGGATTTATGATTAGATTATTCATTGAAAGTAACTGAGTCTTTTCAGATCTATTATGTATAATTTTATAGCTATGTATGCTTTCCGATCTATGAGTTTTTTTGGCCAAGTTGATGATTAGATCTTCAAAGGAAGTGGTGCATAGTAGTAGGTTCAATCTTGCGGTGTCCTTACTCTGTGACAGGAGGAGTTGCAAGGCACGTATTGTATTGTTGCTACTAAGGATAAAATGATGAGGTTAGAACATATTGCATGGTCTTTTTTTGTCTACGTCATGTCATCTTGCTTCATGCATTACTCTGTTTGTTATGAACTTAATACCTTGCGATGCATGCTGGATAGCGGTCAATGGGTGGAGTAATAGTAGTAGATGCAGATGGATGTCGAGCTACTTGTCATGGATGTGATGCCTATATATAGATTATGCCATGGATGATCATCATAATTATTCGATTTTCTATCAATTGCCCAACAGTAATTTGTTACCCACCGTTACTATGCTCATGAGAGAGATGACACTAGCGAAGCTATGGATCCCGGGTCCATTTACTTCATATTATGAAAAACCCTAAATACCTAGCTATTTTAATTACTTTTTATTTTAGTTTTTATTTACCATCCACAACTTCAAAACTTGATCTTGCAATTGGCGAGAACAAGGGGATTGACAACCCCCTGCCTTCATTGGGTGCAAGTATTTTGTGTGTGTGCATGTATCGCTTATCTTGTTTGTGTGGTGTCTCCTATTGGTTCGATTAACCTTGGTTCTTAGCTGAGGGAAATACTCTCTGCTACTACTACACCATCCCTTCCCCCTCGAGGAAAAACCCGACACCTATGCGAAGTAGCAGCCACCTACCCGTGTGGGGCCTTGGGGTCTCGCCTCCTGATGCCCTTTGGCCATAAATTCCCATTTACCCAATAAAAAATATAGAAAATTTTCGGGACTTTCCGTCGCCGTCTGCGAGGCTGAACTTGTGCGGAGAACTTTTGCTCTATGACGGAGCGATTCTGCCGGGGAAACTTCCCTCTAGGAGGGGGAAATCAAAACCTTCATCATCACCAACACCCCATTCATCGTGGGGGTCATCATCTTCATCAACACCATCTCATATTCAAGCCCTGGTTCTTCCTTTGTGTTCAATCTTTGTATCAAACCTTAGATTGGTACTTGGGGGTGCTAGTAGTGTTGATTACATCTTGTTGTTGATACTTGTTGGTTTAATTAGTGGAAGATGGTTATGTTCAGATTGCGAATCATATATTTGTACCTATTGATCATGATCAATATGATGAGTTGTGAGTAGTTTCCATTAGTTCTTGAGGATATGGGAGAAGTCTTGTTACTAGTAATCATGCGAAGTTGATGCCCGTTCAATGTTTTGATATTATGTTGTATTGTTCTTTCTCTAGTGGTGTTATGTGAACGCCGACTATATGACACTTCACCATCTTTGGGCCCGGAGGAATGCATTGTCGAATTAGTTTATGGATGATAGGTTACGGGATTGATAGAAACCTAAACCCTAGTTTGTGAATTACTTTGTAAGGGACTGTTTTGGATCCAATTGTTTAATGCCACAGTTAGATTTATCTTAATTATTTCTCTTGTAGTTGCAGATGCTTGCATGCAAAGTATAATCATAAGTAGGTATTTGTTCAAGTTAGGACAATACCTTAGTTTCGGCCCACCCACATAACACTTATCAAGGAAATGAACGTAATCCGATGAATCATGGTGAAAGTAACTTGGTGATATTCCCGTGTGTCCTCGAGAAGTATCACCGGCTTGTCCTTAGCACTATTAAAGATTGGTCCACTTGATGTACCTTGTTACTTTTGTTACTTGTTACCTTGTTGCCATTTATCTTGCTGTCAAACTATCTGTCAAAAACTATCTTACAACACTTGAAGTGAAACCTTACTGAAAACTGTCTATCGTTTCCTTCTGCTCCTCATTGGGTTCGACACTCTTACTTATCGAAAGGATTACGATTGATCCATATACTTGTGGGTACGCTCTCACCGTACGTCGGTTTTGTTGTCGTTCGATTGGGATGACCGTCCATCCTCGTCATTCATGCTCGTTGTGTCGAGGGTTGCTTGCTTGATTTACACCAGTAAGATAATTGTTTTTTTGTGCTAATAAAGCCATGTTATTTTGTAGAGTGTGGGCATCAAGACATTGGCCAACGCCTTTGAACTAGCGTCGGTGTGTAGCCCACCGTCAAATCCGGGTAGGTACATGATCTTTACTGTTTAGCTTGCTCATGATGTACTGGTCGTTGTTTTGTTGTTCTTGCTGAATAGAGATGCCCACACTTGGAACTTGAAATCTTATGATGATTAATACATTGGTTGTTCCTATGTATTACATTTCATTCTTCGTTGTGTAATCGTGTATGTGCATCGGGTCTACTTCGCAGTCGCATAAAAGGTTGGATGTGTAAACCCCTCTGAGCATGGGCATCAAGGCATTGGTGTCCATATCTTTTACAAGCTATAGTTTCTAAAAACTACAAACTACTCTTCTTAAAATAGAAGGAAGCAAAAACACGAAACTAGCTATGCGGGAGAAAAAGATAATACTTCAATGCACGCATAAAGACAACGAGTTCAACCCCTAAGGCCTCCTTTGGTTTGGAGGAATTTCACAGGAATTCTATAGGATAGGATTCTTGTAGGAAATTTTCCTTTAGAGCCATTTGGTTTGTAGGAATGCATTCCTATTCCTACATAGGATTGGTTCTTATCCTCCACATTTCAAAGAAAAATAAAAAAGAGCCTAGACTCAATGGAAAAATTCCTATGATATGAACCAAACGACATCTCTTTTCTTAATCCTACTCATAGGATTTAAAATGCATGTCATCTCCTATTCAATCCTATCATATGAACCAAAGGAGGCCTAAAAAGAATACTGTGGGGCGAGATATAAGGACCCGACGCCCGATCAGTAAGTAAGCCCGTGCTAGCCCGCTGGTTAGTCGCATAAAAGAAAAGAAAAACTATGATTTCTTTTAGATTAATATATGATTATACTATAAGGTTGGATTTGACATAGACATATAATACCATATACTAGTACATGTTAACCACACCAAAATTATGTACAATTATATAATCAGATTTATTTACAATCTGACCACTGGCCTATCCTCTTTTCAGTAAAAAAAAATCTTGAAAAGGTTAGCCATTAGTTCAGGACAAGAAAAAAGGAAAGGAATTGCACAAGTAGCAAAACACCACGCTTCGCCACTCGATTCCTCTTTTTATGCGCCCCCCTCTCCTGTTTGTCTGTCCGACGTTGCGATTGGAGTGCGTTCAGACCATTTTCTCTTCCCATCTCCATACATGCGCCACGCCTCCACCCAGAATTCCCAATTCCACGGCCCCCGGGCCTCCTGCCGCCGACGCAAGCTCGCCGCCTCGACGAAATTCTTCCGCACCCTTCCGCCGGGCCGGCGCGGAGTGGAGATCCGCCCGCGCTGATTCATTCTGCTGGTAAAGCCCTAGCCTTGTCGGATTTGCTCTGTTCTCTCTCGCCCGTGGGCAATCGAATCCAGACCCGCCCCTGAATTCGGGGCCAGCTAGGGGTGCTACTTAGATCTGTGTGTTGTTTGGGACCAATTTCGTGGATTGCCGTGCGGAATTGCCCCCGAGGATCCCTGGATTCGCCATTCTTATGGTGCCCCGTAGACTTTGATTTCTGTTTGTCCCGTTGGTTAATTTTGTTCTGACGCGTATGACTTAGTGCTGTTAGTGCCCGTGCCACTTTGACACGACGTCGCCCATTGCATACTTAATAATCATGTAATGTAAATACCCGAGCAGGTTTGAGTGCGTTAAATCTTAGTCACAACGAACCTGTATCTTTATTTTCCCCAAAAAATAATATATTTATTTCTACCAGTTGGTTCGCTCACCTTGTTTGAAACAGGTAGCTGTCTTGGAATGCAGCTATTCAAAAATAAAATAAACCTTTAACACTGTTGTTGCTTGGTCCGGTATTCTCTGTTGCTTCGTGGATCGCCTACTCATCAGAGTATGGTTCAAGAACAATAGTCTGTTGGCTTCATTAAGAATTAAGGAATTTGGTGGGAAGCTGTGACCTTTATGGAACAATCAAATCGAAGTAGACTTCTTTGTTTCTAATCCCTCTGTTTCAAAATATTAGGTGATTAATTTTTCAAGAAGTCAAATTTCTCTAACTTTGACCAAATTTATAGAGAAAATATCAATGTCTATAATGCCATATTGTTATTATTGGATTAACTATCAAATATATTTTTATATTATACTGTATGTATTTAATAATTGTAGATGTTGGTATATTTTGCTATAAACTTGGTCAAGCATAGGAATGTTTGACTTTTGGAAAAACTAATACACCTTATATTTTGGAATGGGGGTAGTAGCACAGAGAGAACTTGTTTTCAGGTCAGGTGTGGTCTACTACTTGCTGATGGAGTAGTTGAGTTGTGCTTGGATTCTTTAGCACAGAGAGCATATTTGTGTACCTTACCCATCTCTGGTAGATTGACAGCCTCGCCTTTGTCCGCTCTGCGATGTGTTACCATGATGCTGTCGAGGCCCCTGCTGCTGACTATGCTGGCTGCACGAGTCAACCCCTTATCCACGCTATGCAAATTCTTTTGGGCAAAGGCTATCTTGACATTTCATCTCCCCTTAATTTACATAAAAAATACGAGAGGCAAAAATTACTACAACTAATTAAAAATAATAGCCGATGAATGATGATAGACCCCATAATGCTAACTGCTAAATGCAGCTGGATGGGTCTGCTGGATGATGATGGCACCCTAAGTTGTTACCTTAAATAGTTGCCATCAACATCTACCAATTATGCCTATATCTCATTGCCAGGACAACTTAAGAGTAAGCAGGAGCCCAATTAAGCAAATCACTGCACCGCCTAATAGTTTTTGCTCTCAAAGTTCACCATCATGATGGCCCTAATATAGTTTTGTTACCCCATTATAGACACTGATGATGAACCCTGTGAAACTAGTTGTGTTGACAAATCGCTTAATGGTGGTAATGCTGCTATCTTATTGGATACTCGTGGTATAAATTTAATCATGCTATGGAAACAGATGTTTCATGTGCATTGCTAGTCTGGAACATTATAGTTACTATTTATTTTTAGCAAGGTATAATTGGTGTTTCTACCCTTTTGATTTTTTAGCAAATGTTATCAATACATTCTATGATATTCTTTGTAATAAAGAAGAAAATTCCTTGTGGCGTTCAGGTCTGGTTAGATACTCCATTGCTCCATCTACAAAACGAAGGACACATAAAAGAACAAAGGTGCGTGTGGGTAGGAAGCTGCTACCTTTCCTTTATGTTCGTCATTTTACTTCATGGATTTCTGTCATATATGTTATCTTTTTATAGTTCTGATTCACTTTTGGGTTATCCGATGTTCTGGCATGCTAAATTTCTATCTTCTTTGAAATATTTTGTGTCACCATAATCTAGCCTCCTTGTTTGTCTGAATTATTACTTTTTAATTTCACTCGGGCAAGAGGTAGATCTGGTTTAAGCGCCATGATAGATATAGTTGAAGATAATTGAAGATGAAGCCATTAAGGCTAGTGATGTAAGATCGCTTCAGAATTTTTGTGTGAGTGTTTTGTTTGTTTTTACTCAGAATGTGGCCTTTATGATTCACCCAAAGCCTCTCGCCTCTGTGGTATATATAGTGGCAGTAGAGTTGTAGTAAATTGGTGAACATGATCGCTTAAATGATGTATGGTAGGTACACGATGTAGATCAAGAAACGAAAGTTGGTTCTATGAATCACTGTATATGTATGTCTGAGCACGAAAGTTGGTTTTGCTGTTGTTTGTGTATATTTGTTAAGTTTAGTAGTTTAAAACAAGAACTGACCTTTTTCGGTGTTCCAAATCTCACAAGCTCACTTGGGGTGATAAAATATACAATATTTTAATGTTGAATCATATTGGAGAGAATAGAATGAATTTTTAATTATACACATATTTCTGTAGATGATCATTTTTTCCCATTAGAGCTGATTCTCAGAACTATTGTTTTCCATAGTTGATTGAAAGAGAAAGGACAGGCCTGGTGCAGTGGTGAAGTACTCCCCACTTGTGCCAAGAGGTCCTGGGCTTGACGCGGCCTCTCTGCATTGCACTGTGCAGTGGTAAGGCTTGTCTCGTATAATCCTTCCCCAGACCCCGCCTGGCGTGGCCTCTCTGCATTGCACTTGGTCTGTCCTTTTTTTAGTTGATTGAAAAGCGCTAACCTGGTAAGTGTCATGCTTTTCTCGTAAAATCGTACATTTCCAGTTGAAACATTTTTTGAGTGTTTAACAGCACTATCCGGATGTGACCCCTTGGTTGGTATATAGGGTGTAGAATTTTCCACTTGATGGTGCTTTTACCTTCTGTAGGTCACACCTAGATATTTCCAACGAACTTCTTATCTGCACAGTGTCAATCTCCCTTGTTCCTTCTTTGCAGATAGGAGATGATTTTAATGTTAGTATAGGCCCTTGATTTCGATAATTGTTGATTTCTCATGGACTTTATTGTGTGTTGCCTATAGCCGTCATCCCAAGTTGTTTTCTCTTGCTATAAAGGGTAAACCCCGTGTTACTTTTTGTAACTTAGGAGGTGAAAGGAAGAAAGGACTAGAGGCGAGGAAATAATAATGGGAAAGGGAGATGTGGCCACTAGGTCCAAATCCCAGAAATCGTCGACAGCACAGGTCTGTGTGAATAAACTGAACTGCGTGAGTAATTATTGTCACTGTCTTACCTTGTTTTACTTGTTTCAGAATGAACAAAGTACACCTACTAATCCTCCTACAGCATATCCTGACTGGTCCCAGTTTCAGGTTCATAGAATTAGACTATCCTGCGTTCCTTTCTAATGATCTAGTATCTTTGTTATTATAACACATCTAGCATACATCTTTAGGCATACTATAATGTCCCTGGCACGGCTCAAATGACCCCGCCGGCTTATTTTCATTCAACGGTGGCTCCAAGTCCTCAGGGGCATCCATATATGTGGGGTCCACAGGTACATTATCTATATTTGTAGTGTTTAATTACTGTTATTTCGACATAATGTTGTAATCGATGACTGGCTGGCTACTATCACTTAATCTGTTCTTCAAGTGCAAGCACTATCATGACTGTTGGTGAGATGAACTTCTCCATGGATGTACGAGTTAGGCAGATCCTTTAACCTTCAGTCATAGGGTTTGCTAATATTTACGAAGGACATTATTAGCTAGTACAACCTCTGAAAGTCTTGGGGAATTAGTATTTTAACATGTAATCTGAATTCATCTGCTGGCAGATGATGCCTCCTTACGGGACACCACCACCATACGCAACGATGTATGCTCAAGGCACACCATATCAGCAGGCACCTATGCCACCGGTAGTCCACTCTCTTTTATTTTACTTGGCTGTATAATTTTATCATGCTCCTGTATGGCTCTAAATGTTTCCACATCAGGGCTCACACCCATACAGCCCATATCCCGTTCAAGCACCCAATGGGACAGTTCAAACTCCTGTAAGTTATTGACATCTTTTAGCTGCTCTATTGCTCGGTAGACCAAAAGAACGATTTCACCGGATACTTGTAGGAAGTTTATTCTTAGAGTCTTTCTGTTGTGTCCTTATATTTCGGGTCGGGATACATTGCTGTCAAACTTGTTACTTAACGATTATCACTATTCAATTATTGTGCTGCATAGGGAATCATATTTTAAAATTTCCCATTCTGTTTCATCATCATTAGACATCTGGTGCTGGAGGGTCAGAGACAGATAAGTCAAACAAAAATAAGCGGAAGACACCCCTGAAGAGATCCAAAGGAAGCTTAGGTAGTCTGGATGTAGTTACAGTAAAAGATAAAACACCACCTCCAAAACCTTTAGTGTCATCCTCCAATGAAGGTTCTTCACAAAGGTAATTCCTTTTATTCCGTTCATGTGTTTCTAATGGATGAGTGACGAGTCCTCAATACTGTGATATGCAGCGAGAGTGGAAGCGGAAGTTATTCTGGAGGAAGCAGTACAAATTCTAAAAGTGTATGTCATTTCATCATTTACCTTTTTACGTTTATCTTCATTAAGCTCATAGTAATCTGGTACAGATTCCAAAACAGTCTACTTTTTGTTTCACTGTTCCCCAGTTATAGGTCTTGTTTGGCATGAGAAACCACCAAACTTTCCGATTTTTGATTATTGCCAGATGACTCCTGCACCGCCGATCCAGTACATATAGAGGTGCTATTTGGTAGCGTTGCACACTTGTTCTATATAGCGAAGTAGGAAACTGACCGAATCAATTGGATTTTGCTTCTGGTCGGGGTGCAGGCCTTTTGCTAAATCCAGGAACGCGAATCCTGGTTAAGAGGATACTGACCAATGATTACCAGCTCTATTTTTTGTGACAATCCTGAAGAATTGAATGGTAGCCCTTCTATTGAATTCTTGATTGTTACCCATGCCCAGCACCTCCTAACTGATGTGCATTTGCTGATTATTAGTAGTTTCATATGTCACCTACTATATTCGACTCCATGTTAATATCAATTGTGGGTCATCCTCCTTATGCTGCATGCATCTTTGGTAGTTGTATAAGATTTGTCATTGCCAATGTTGTTCATGTCGTTTGAAACATATGGTTATCCTGCTAGCTGATGGACAAACTAGATGCTTTCTTGTCATGTATGGTTGATATTACTGTCGTCATGCTTACCTAAGACCGACATAAACGAATGATTTGCCTGCAGGGTTCACGGACAAAGGATGGTTCTGAGCATGGCCCGGCTAATGGTAGGTCCTAAAATCCCCTCTAGTGTAATATTTAAAAATTGGAACTCAGTGCCTCATTGGGAAGTGGGGAGAGAAGGATTGAGGAAGTACTATGATTCTTGTTATAAAATGCATATATATTAAGTTGCCAGGTTTTCCTCATGTGTTAGGAAACAACTACAATCTGATTGTTTCTTTTGGCCAGATGCTAGCAGTAAAGGAGTCACTGCTCAGGGCACGGCAGTTGAGCCCACACAAGTATCTTCTGGGCCAGTTGTACTTAACCCTATGATGCCATATTGGCCTGTTCCCACTCCCATGCCTGGCCAAGCAACTGGTGTAAACATGGGAATGGATTACTGGGGTGCTCCTACTTCTGTACCTATGCATGGCAAAGCTGTCGCGGCACTGACATCAGCTCCTTCATCAAATTCTCGTGATATCGTTCTCAGTGATCCGGTCATACAGGTCTGTTACTATTTGGGCTTTAGTTCTCCTGGTTATTTTATCCCAGGGCCCTGCCATGTACTTCTTTTTTCTTAGGTATGATTTTTTTTTGTTAATGTAGGATGAACGAGAAGTGAAGAAACAAAAACGGAAGCAATCAAACAGGGAATCAGCTCGTCGCTCTAGATTGCGCAAGCAGGTCTGTAGTTTTTGCATAATTCACATGAACGGTTCAGTATTATTTGTTGGCACGTGCATCTTCTGGGTACTTTGGACTGTTAATAGCTTATCTAGGAGAGACCAAGTTGTTGGAGAAAAGAACCAGTTGGCGATGGTTGTCTAGTTGCAGACTGCAAAGATGAGGAGATAGCTCAGGATTGACTTCAGATAGACTGCTTAAGACTGTATTTGGCATTGCGGTAGATTATGACAACCCCGTTTGCATAGCCAGCGTTTGCCTATTTTACCATTTGGCTAACCAAGTCTTTCCCGTATCCCAATTCACCGCTGTTTAGGCTAGATTTAGGTACACTTCACTAGTTTGAAACTTCACACTGGCCAGGTGCGCCACAATAACTAGACACCAGATCTTATAGTGGTTGTTTGCAGTTGCTGAACTATACTGCACTGAACTTATTTAAAAATCCGTTGTGAAAAAAATCCACGATTGGCTGGACTTGTTTGATTTGACTCCGTGGGAATAATTTCTAATTATGCATGATCATTTTCGGCATACATGTGTGCCTGCAAACTTTGCCATTAGTCTAGAATAGCGATGGTGTTTTCTGTAGTATCTTCAATGGATGGCATAAACTGATTTTTTGAGAAATATATGTGCAAACATTGGTCTGAAAAAATGTGGTTGTCAGAACCAGGATCATAGAGACAATATGGATTACCGCATTTGAGTAACTAATGAAAACTGGCACCTACATTTTCGTAGGGCTAAAAGCTAATTACTTGAGACACATCTTCAACTTTTCAGCATACATTTGTTCCCGAAGTCATGCGTGTAGATCAAAACATGATGAATATCCTGCTGATAAAACTTTAGATCGACTATGTATTTATTTGGTTATTCCCTAAGTCTGATACCTGCATGATTCGTTCATAGTTGGTTGTTTTGGCTTACTGAGAACTTTCACTCATCTAGCGTACCAAGTTACCAACCATATCTACTTTTCGTGCTAAGGGTATTGGAAACTGCTGTACACCAAATTATGCCATGGCTGGGTGTACACGGGATCAAGTTAAAAATATGATGTCATGCTATTTCTTTGGAAAGTAGCATGTTTGGAATACAACAAGTTTAAAAACACATGAATAAGAAAAAACCATGGGAATATTGGTGTAGGCATGCACACGGGAAAAAACTTAAAAATCTATCTAGACACAAAAGAGAGAAAAACATGAGGTAAGATGTAGTGTTAATCTTCCTCCAAATTCATATGGAATAGGCCATTCCTTAGGGAAATACTAATGAGGTAGCTATTCATTTGTTCCAAACGGCACCATAGGAATTTTTACTCTAGGGATTCAATCCTCCAAAATTTGTACATTTTTTCTTTATGCCAAAGGACGCCCTAATGGGAATTTACTAGTTACTTGTGATGATTATGTATATTTCCATATAAATTGTGTTATACTACAGGCTGAATGGGAGGAAGTAGCCAGTCGAGCTGATTTACTGAAGCAGGAGAACAGTTCACTTAAGGAAGAATTGAAACAACTTCAGGAGAAGTGTGATAACTTGACCTCAGAAAATACATCTTTACATGTGAGTTTTGCCTTCTGTTCTTTCTGTGTAGATCCTCAAAGCTGATAGTTATTATATATGTGAGACATTCCTAATGATTGCAGGAAAAGCTTAAAGCACTTGATAGTGAGAAATCAGATGGAAACTTGTGAAGCAGTGAAGGCCGCGGCCTCACTTTCTGACTGCTGATGTAAGGCATAAAATTTCTTGGCACTAGCTGCCACTACCATTGCACAGCACGAAACCTAAATATTGTCTTGGCTTTTTTCAGATAAATTGGAGGTGACATGATAGGTCGGAGATAATTAGGAGGTGTTCATGTGTGCAATTAGATTTTTGGCTGAGATGGTAGGATTGTATCATAGGATTCAACATGATGGCTACAGATTCTTCTTCTTCTTCCAGACGTGGCAGCTGCCGTGCTCTATGGTGTCTTTTTTTTTCTGCTCTTGTGTGAGATGCTACCTTAGCAGTATGTGAAGATCCCCAAGTTATGTTTGAGACTTTGCGGGATTAGCTTATAAGATGCTTGTTGTAGAGCTGCTGGTTGACCTGAACTGATGCTTGTTATAGCCATGATTTATAAACATTCAGAGTTACCGTACTTACCAATGTGTATACTGCACCGAGTGATGAGTGGTGTTGAAGGAATTATGCACTCCTGCTTGCACTGAAGGATGCATGGTGTCACAGGAATTCTGCTTGTACCACAAATGTCGTTTGCGAAAATGTCGGTGGTTTCACATACATAATTCTCATCTACAGTTTGCAAATTTATGTCAAATATTAGCGTGTGTCGGCGGTTTCAGGCACATATTCTCATCTACAGCCTGCAATTTTTATGCGAAAACATTGCCGGCCATTTTCGTACCAATCTGAAATCAATCGCGAGATGTATGTTGACCGTAGCTCTAGCCCAATCGCTTCAGCTAATCCATCCACTCTTTTTTCTTTCTGTCTTTTTTGGCCTCCAAACAGCACTTGGGCGGCTTACATTCTCTTCTTTTTACCCGTTTCTTTAGTAAAGTCTAGTCGAAACAAAAGGACATCCATCCTTGATCCATCCTGCTGTTCAAACATGGATGAAAAAGGCTGTGGTGGCTGCCTGCCTTTTGATCTCTTTTGTCACCAATCCGGCGCTTTCGTCAATCACGTGGGGGGATGGGGATGGCCATGGCACGCTTTTGATCCCTTTTCCATGCTGTTGTGTGAGCTGGTAGAGCATTTGGATGTCGTGTGGTGTGCTGACCAGACGGAATGAAATCATCGTGGCCAACACCACCACAACATTACATATATGGAGCAGCCGGGGTAGGAGTAGGACTCCTCAAAAGAAAGTGAAGAGGTGGTCCTGCTCGTTCAACTCATCACCTGTGACCATTTTTTTCCCCAAAAAAAGAAGAGATAAAGCGGATGGTCGTTTTTTTTTAAAAAAAAATGATTGACTTGGGCATCATCTGCTGTGCCTCACTGCAATGCTGCTGTACACCATGACACGCACTTGTTGCCGACATGTATAAATCTCAGGTCTCTCCCTTCACTTTCTTTGCGCTTCTCCACGAGAAAAGTTGCAAGAAATTCAGATCTCGAATTGCACGGTAGTTGCAAAGAAATAAGTCTTGTCACAAGGATGGGGACGGCGTCAGAGGAGGAGGAGGACAAATTCACGGTTTTGACCCTTTTCATTAACTTTAGCCCGATCTGACTTTGCTTGTGAAATTTTTTCGGATCTGACCCTTTTTTCCTACCGCCACCCGCTGTGGCGGTAGACATACACACCCTACCGCCAGAGACAGTGGCGGTAGGGTTTGTTTGACTCCGTTTGACTCCCATTTGACTCCGCTAACCCGATGCCTCCTGTGTTGATCCAATTCCTACCGCCACTGCCTCTGGCGGTAGGGTGTGTATGCCTACCGCCACAGCGGGTGGCGGTAGGAAAAAGGGTCAGATCCGAAAAAAATTCATAAGCAAGGTCAGATCGGGCTAAAGTTAACGAAACGGGTCAAAACAGTGAATTTTGCCGGAGGAGGAGGAGCTTTCACAGGGCTGTCCCCCTTGCAACCATCCGGAGGAGATGGCAGTGGCCAGTGGCAGTGCATGGGATCCATCAGAGAAGAGCAAGGACAGAGTGAGCAGTGGAGGAGCAGAGTTAACTTGCAGGCAGGCATGTTGTGCAGGACGACGCAGAGGAAACGCAAAAGCCACACTCAAACTGCTGCTTTCTGACAAGAAAAATAACTCACGCACTGCTCATGACCATGCCATACTCCACCATTGGGCACTGCACCGCATCGATGACACAAAGTACTCCTACATACATAAAATAAATAGTGACAAATAAATGAAGTGAAAGTACACCGGCCACCACCCAAACAAACCCAAGCAACTACGCAGGGCGAGTTGTAAATTCAGTCGGAGGCAGGCATCGCATCAGCATGCCATGAGCCATGTTGCCCAACGAGAGCGAGAGCTGGCTAGCTTCACCGCAATGCGCAACGGAAAAAGGGCACAATCCTGACTCACCCCTGGCCAAAGTATCATGCCACCCTCTGGTCCCCTGCAGCTGCAACCACTTCACACCTTGCACACACACACGGCACGCGCATCATCATCCTTTTCTACTACCCCTATTTTCACTTTTCACATGATATTCTGCTTCAGTTTTCTCATCCAATAGTACACCATATATATATATATATATATATATATATATATATATATATATATAGTACATGATTAATTATAATTATCATGTAAGTACTGGATGGACGGGTAGATGGAGCACACTTAACCCTAGGAATAAACAAGCGCTAGCCTAGCTTAGACCAGGAAAAGGAGCAGGAGCAGCCCGGGTCTCAATTGTCTAGCAATGGTGGGGCGCTTTCCCGCTGCTTTTGTGGGATGGTGGTGGCGCTAGTGGCTACTGATGGTCATGGTACAAAGGAAAGCGGTAGTACCAGTAGAAAGGAAAGCCAGAAGCGCGTGTGTGCATGCCCATTGCCCATTGCCCAGTCTCATCTCATCCCATCCTTGCAGTTTTATGCTGCTGTTGTATCCTATCAGACACATCCTTTTCTTGTACCACTTCCCAGCTCTGACCGCTGCCTGCCTGTCTACCCTACCAGTAATTTACCAAACCTCTGCCGCATTCCTCCACAATTAAGCACCACAGGCACAGGCACGGTGGGAGTCGGAGTGGGGGTGCCACCACTTTAACTGAACACACCACCTTCCTGCCTGCCCCTCCCCTCCCCTCCTTCCTCCTCACTTCGCTTCCCTCCCCCTCCCCTCCCCTCCCCCTTTGGTGCGCGCAGGAGATGCCATGGCCTGACCTCTGCCGCCGGTTTCTTCTTTAGATCTTCTCCAGGTGTGGTGTGGTGCGGTGTGGGGTTGGGGTGAAGCCAACGAAGCGACCAAGGGTTCTGCTGCTGGGTGCTTGAGGTAATTCGGCTCTTCTTCTTGTATGCCGCGAGTGATTCTCATCGCATGCATCTTGATTGCTTCTTCTCTTCTTCTTGTTGAATTCTGGCGTTTCTTCAGTTCATCCGTCCTTGCCTTCTCTTCTCGTTTCTGTCAGCAATTCCTTGTGCATGTCTTGTTCGGCGGCTCAAGGGAGTTCAGCACATCGAATTTGGGCCCAGATGTCCTTCTGGACTGGTTAAGATCTTTCAAGTGATTTTGCTCTGATGGTTCATTCAACTCAAGCATGCTTTTTTTTTTTTGTTGTGTGTGTTGCAATATACTGCAGTGGTAGTACGAATCCAGTTCGTGTGCGCTCCAGTCCATGCTCACTCCTGTTTTGCCGGTTGGTAGCACGTCGCTCCACTCCATCTGGGTTTTGTTCTTTATATACACACAAATAATACCAGATAGAGTTGATGGGATTTGGCACCTCTCTTCTCTGAATAATTATGTTTTCTTGCTTCCTATGTCTTGCCAAAATTGTCAAATCTCCTGGTCCAAGTGCCTCAATAATTTATATATCTCCTAAATAAGATACTACTCCATCACTAAGCTCTGGTGCATGCCTTGCCACTACCTTTCCCAAATTAATTCTTAGTATTACTACTCCAATTGTCATCGACTAGTGGTACCATGATGCATAATTCGAACCTGTAGGGTTGATGTTGTTTAGCATATTATTAGTAATGCAGTCTGGTAGTAGTAGTGATCTGGTGATATTTGCAATGGCATGAACAAAAAGAAGTCCAGTCCAAATCCAATCTAGTGGTCTTCAGAAACACTAGAATCAGATCACTTGTAGTAGGCACATACCAGGGAGGCCTTGTTTGTTGGGCCTCTTTGACAAAAAAAGTATAATTCTTTGTTGGTGAATTCGGCGTAGCTGTCCGGCATTTATGTTCGTGCTCTCATCTGACGATTCAGATCTCCAGAAACACCACAGGGGTTTGGATGGGAACACCAGAGCTTCCATCTTTTCATGACAACAACTGAATGTGCTATTCTTGCACCCTTTCTCTTTCAGATAAGGTTCCGTTTTAGAGATTCCCGGACCAGCAAAAGAGGACACGCTTTTCATCTCTTCGTCCTCTAATTTGGCATCAAAGGTAGCATATCCAGGCTTAGCAATTGGATCGGATACTTGTCTTGATCTGCCTGCGCTCCACATTCAGACACATTCAGTTATTCGATCAGCAAACATGAAGCCTGGAAAATTCTGTTTGTGCTCTGGATAAATCTGAACTATTTGCTTAGATTCCTACCTATATCGACAGCATAATTAACTGTCGTCTTCGGAATCACGTAAGTCGGAAGCAATTTTGGAGAAGAAAAGATGTGTCAATTCAGACCCCCATTGTGCTTATCCACAGGGCTATGGCTATCTAACTGCAAGCACACCCATGTCTAAAGTTGAGCTTGTCATGATCACCACACTGACAAGAGCAACACATGCTATTTTATCCTTGACTCATCTGCACTCTGGTCTGGTGAGTCAGTCAATGAGTGCCACTGAGACTAGAAACAAGAGATCATTGTCAGTTTATGCATCAAATCATCTCACCAAGTAGTAAGTACAGGAGAACACTTGCACTTGCTTACATGAATTGGCTTGTTCTCTGAATGCATGCAGGCAAGAGATTGTTCAGAGATGAAGAGCAGCAGCGTCCAAGAAGCGTGCGAGGATCAGCTGTCCGACATCAGCAGCCAGGCGGCGTCCAACAACGAGGCGTCCAACACCTCCTCCCGCCCCAAGCTCGCCCTCGACCTGTCGCTCACCGTCGTCGCCGCCACCGCCGCCACCGCCGAGTCGAGCACCACCGACAGCAACAACGGCGGCGTGCAGGCCGCGCGCGAGCCGGCGCGGGTGTTCACGTGCAACTACTGCCAGAGGAAGTTCTTCAGCTCGCAGGCGCTGGGCGGGCACCAGAACGCGCACCGGCGGGAGCGCACGCTGGCCCGGCGCGCCGTGCACCGGCTCGAGGCCTACCCCTACGGCTACGCCGACGTGGCCTCCCTCCCGCTCTACGGCTCCCCCGGGCTGTACCCCATCGGCATCCAGGCGCACGCGTCGGCGCACCCGGGCGCGATCGCGGCGCAGGCGGAGCGCCAGCAGCAGCACCAGCAGGACGCCGCCGTGCACGCGGCCACGCCGGCGCGCGCGCGGGCGCTGCTGGGCCCGATGCCGTTCCTCGTGGGCGGCGACGAGGAGGTCAGCTTCGGGTGGCCCGGCAGCTTCAGGCCGCCGCCACCGGGCGCCGGCGCGCTCCCTCTCCTCCACTCGGGCCACAACCTGGGCAGCAGCGGCGGCAGCGGCAGCGTCGTGGTGCAAGCCGACGAGGAGCCCGACCTCACGCTCAGACTCTAGCCGCCGTCCGTACGCCGTCGATCGCCACGCTTACACGTACTGCTAGGTCGGTGCAACTCGTGAGGCCCTCGGCGTCGATCAACGGATCATGATGGTAGACGACGACCCGTATTTGTTCCATGCGTGCGTACGTACGTACGCGGAAGTATTTCTGTACAGTTTTGGTGCCCTTGTGTCTGTGGTATTGGTAGTAGCGTGTACCCTACAACTTCCCGCGGTATAAAGATTCATGTGATCAAATCAATCAATCAATTATGTTGCTGTGTCCATGAACTCCAGAATGTTTTTCCCTTTTCCTCGCTAACTAATGTTGTCGTGTGAGACTTCCGGTCCTGGCCAGTGCGGCGTCGACACGCCGCCCCCGCCGTCGCTCTCGGCGGCGGAGCCAGCCGGAGTACGACGGTGAGCGACGGGTCGACGTCGAGGCCATCGCTGCTGTTCGACCATGATGTCCTAACAGGAGTTGCAGCCTGTAGCTATGGCCCCTGGAGGATAGGATCAGGGCGAACAACCGAACAAGAAGATCTACGCGGGATCACAACGCACGCACCAACAGTGGTGGCCTGCACCGGGGAAAAACATCGAAAAAGAGAGGAGAAAATGACAAGCTGGGAGGTTGAAATATTCTCATGACGACGATAGCATGGCAGCATAGCATGGGGCTAAATGCACAGGTCATGACCCAACGACTGCGCTCTGCACACCATCAGGCAGGCAAATGAGCAAGCAATGAACTGAAAATGCTGTCAAGTTATATCCGCCGGCGCAAGGTTAGGCCTCCTCCGCTTATAACAGTTAACAACGGGTGGTAAAAAAGAACAAATTACAGATGGAACACAACAGCTTTGGTTCGGAAACCATTTTCCATTCTAATGGACAACAACAACGAATCTCCAGGCATTCAGGAGCGGCGGATGGTGATTTTTTTTCGGGTTTACCGGGGTTCCTCTCTACACCCACATCTTCTTTGTGGCCTCCATCCGCTCGAGCAGGCCCTGGATCTCGGTCTGCATCCGCAGCTTCATCTTGTGGTAGTCGTAGTGCGCGTTCTCGAGCGTCTTGAGCTCCTCAATCTTCTTCCTCCTCTTCTCCTCGGCCTCCTGGAAGCACAGCTTCGCCACGTTCGACGCGTACTCCTCCTCCAGGCTCTGGTTTCTGTTGCGGACCATCTGCCGGTAGTTCTCCACGTCCTTCCGGGCATCGTCGGCCAGCTTCTGGAACAGTTTTGCTTCGGCTTCCTTGCACTTCACGACGGTCTCAAGGGTGGAGGCTTCGTCGTCCTTCGAGGTGGTGCTGAAATGGGGCTCGATAGAGAGCGGCTTCGGGCTGGCGCCGAAATGGGAATCGATGGACAGCGGCTTCGGGCTGGCACCGAAACGGGAATCCACGGACAGCGGCTTCGGGCTGGCGCCGAAACGGGAATCGACGGACAGCGGCTTCGAGCTGGCGCCAAAACGGGGTTCAATTGCGAGTGGGTTTGAGCTGGAGCCAAAACGGGGTTCGATAGAGAGTGACTTTGGGCTGGTCTTGAGCGCATCAATCTGGGAGTCGAGAATGGAGGTGCTGGCATTGAAATTGAAGGATTTTGGTGGACTGATGGTTGGAGATAGAAGGGGAATCGTAGATTGGCTCGCCTGATTTGCTGCCAATATGCCTTTGGACTTGCTGCCAGTAACAGAGCAGTCGGTAACGCCATCTGTGAAAACATAAATATTAATTAGAGCTGTGGTACCTGAGAAATTCTATAAAACTATGTCGGAATTATTTTCCATTGCTCTAAAAGAACATATCTAATGACGCCAGATTTTAGTTGTGTTTGGAGAGGTGGAAGTATTATGATAGATTTAGTCTCAACAGAATATGCATTTTGATTCTTACATCATGCCCAACATCGCATTTTGGAATCCATAACCTGATGGAATAGCTACCACAAAATATTAATTCAAGTACCACAAGCCTCTTATCTGTTCATGGTTCAGTAGGAGCAATATGTTTTCCAACAGAGTTCACCAAAGCTACTGTTGGCAAAAGAAAGATATTCAAGGTTAACTTATTCATTTAGAGCCATTGGCTTAATGCTATAATCATTTATTTTTTCCTTTCAAACTCAATTCAATCAAAGTCACTCGGCAAAAAAACTATCCAGCTTTGCCGTTATTGCAGTGCTAAATGACTGGAAGTTCATTGTGCATAAATATATCGATGATGTGGCCATGCATACATCCTTATGGCAAAGTGGTGAGTTGTAGTGCCACACAACAAATGGATTTCCCAAATAGGCCGGAAACAAATTGTGAACACCTAAACATGAGTGAGCAATGCCAGACTTGTAGTGCCACAGCAAATGGATTCCCCGAATATGGGACAAACAGAAGAAACTGTGAATACGTAACATGACTGACAGAGATGGTGTGTAGCACAAAATATACACAATTATCGTATTTCCAAGCAGTTTAAAGGGGGGACACACATGGAAAGTGTATGCAGATGCGACATAATCATGCTAACACAAATAACAAAGCAAGTAATAATTCATTTAGAGAACTCAAGTTTGTAACATGGTGCTTTAGAATGTAAAGTAAAGAGATCTCACATTTGAAGAATTGTAGCATGTTGTTCAATGCATCCGGCAGGGAAATAACTTTCTTTGAAAGCATGCTGAGGACCTCTTCAGCCTTGGCATGAAGTCCCTTCCCCTCAAAATCATCACTAGCAGCAAATATCTTCCTGACAACATCTAGCTCTTTCATCAGCGTCTCGGCATTCCAGTTCTCTGCGCAGCAATTGAACACCTCCTTAACAAACCCAAACATCTCAGAAGAATGGCTGCAACCAAGACACTGGAACTGCATCTCAGTTGTCCCGATCGGCCCCTTGAGCGTCGGGCCTGGTCTGATCAAGTTCCTCTCCAGCCCGCATGCAGCATGGCACCAATGGCCACAAACGTCACAACCTACCCAGCTGCAGGTATTTGCAGCACAGTCAAACTTGTGGCACACCGGGCACATACATGCTCCACAGAACCCTTTGTTGCTGGAGCAAATCTTACACTCGCAATCGTCCACAGGCAGCATGCTCTTGCAGTTGAGGTTGCGGCACCGTGTCATGAGGAACATCTCCACGAGCTCGCTGCTTGGTACGCGGCCCTTGCCGGTGACAAACGCGGCCGAACCAGTCTTGATGGCCACCAGGATCTCCAGCTGCGTCCTGTTGGCCCGCGCAAGTGCCTCGGCCGTCAGGTCCGACCGGCGGTCCAGCCTCCGCTGCAGGCTGGCCAGCTCGTCCCTCTTCTCTGGAGAATCCACCATGCTCCGCACCGCTGTCCGCAGCACCTCCAGAAACTCGCTGGGGAACTCCTGCAGCACATGTGCCATGGCCGACACGGAGTCCGACACGATGTCCCGCAGGATCCTATCAGGCCGCGACGTATGCCCGCCGCGGCCGCCGTCAAAGCTGCCGCCCGCGCTGGCCGCCGCCGCCGCCGCAGCGGCCGCTATCTTGGCGGGGAGCTCGGTGGGGAAGAAGGAGGAGGTGCCCTCCTTCATCGGCGGCGTGGCGAAGGCGACGCTGCCGTCCCCCATGGGGCGGAAATTGAATCTGCTGTGCACGGAGCCGTTGGTGCCCTCTCCGGCGGCGTAGATGTCGGTGGAGTTGTGCGTGAGGGAGCAGCTGGGGTTGTGCGAGAACATGGAGTAGGAGTAGGACATGTCGTCGGAGTTGATGCTCCGGGTGCGGCCCGTGGTGGCGCTGTAGGTTCGCCTGGGCGGCGGCGCGGCGGCGGCGCCGGCCGACGCGGCCCGGAGATCTCCATCGGCGGCGGGGGCCGACGGGGGCTGCTGCTGCTGCTGCGCCTGCCCCTGCCCTGGCCCGTCAGACGGGAGGGAGAGCGAGAGCTGCAGGGAGTCGAGGCGGGGCTTCTTCCCGCCGACCACGGAGGAGTCGTCCCCGGGGGGATCGCCGCGCTTGGGCGCGGAGAGGTGGAGGAAGTCGCGCTCCACGCAGAGCTTGGCGTTGGCGGCGTCCGCGGCCGCGTCGGCCGCGGCGGGTTTGGGCGGGGAGGATGGACCTGGGGCTGCTGCCGCTACCGCGGCCGCGGAAGCAGCGGCCTCGGCGGCGGCGGCGGATGCGAGGGTGGGCTTGTCGCAGAGGTAGCTGCTGAGGGTGAGCTCGCGGTTGGGGAAGGGCTGGTCGGCGGGCGGCGGCGCGGCGCCGGGGTCCTTGGATCCGTCGGAGTCGCCGTACATGGCCGCCGGATTCGCGGCGATTTCCTGCGGTGAGGGGGGCTGCGGGGTGGGTTGGGGTTGACTTCCGCACGCCGAGACGCGGAAATGGGGCGGACGGCGGGGGGTGGGAGCGAGGAAACTGAGCGCAACTATTTTTTAACCTGTTGCGTTTGGTCCGTCTCGAGGGCTTTTTTTTTTCCCTCCCGTGAGGAAATTCGGCTCTGCGGGCGCGGGGAAGGGGGAATGAATGTCTCGTCGCGGCAGGGTTGAGTTTCCTTCCGTTCCGTTCGCTCCCGGTGGCGCCCGTGACGTTCAAAGCGGCGTCGCCTTGCCCAGGCCAAGGACGGACGCGTGATGCTTTTGGCCGCTTGCCCGTCTTCCCATGTGGAAAAACAGACGGTAGCGCCAGCACAAGTCGCACTGCGTGTGTCTCGTTCTCTGACTATTTGAAACGTACTACAGATATTTACGAACTACTACCAGATGGCGTATGTGGTGAGCGCCTCCAAGCAATCAAAGATATTTACGACAGTTTTTACTACCGCCGTCATTGCTCGCGCGTAAAAGTGGGCTGGTAGAGAAAAGCGACCCGTTTGGCACGCAGGCGACGGGAGGGCGTCAAACTGCGTCATGTGATTTCGGACGGCGACGGCGATGGACGATCGATCCCGTGTTCCGGAAAGACGATCGAACCATCTCCACCCTCGTCTCGTGCGGGGTAAAGCAAAACCATCAGCTCATTTCGCAAAAATAAAAATAAGAAGAAAAAAAACATGGGCTCGGTGCGAGCGGGTAGAAAGAAAGAAAGACAGAGTGGGCCGTCTGGCCTCGGTGGACTGCCGACGCGGCAGCAATCAGCAGTTGAGCGCCCTCGGTGGGCGAATTTCTTAGGTTATCTCACGCCAGTGTGACGGCCTAGCTGTCTATCCATTCATTGTTAAGTGCGGCAATGCCAATCACTTGATAGCATAATGCGCTATTGCTGCCATATCGCTATGGTCCAACATAATGCCAGCCTAAACTAGCCTGCATTTGATCTGAAAATGATTTTAAAAACTTGCACGACCAGAAGTGCAGTGCTTGGCAGATACATGCCCACTGCTTGATCAGACGAATTCCTAACGGCGCCATGGTTCGAAAACAATAATCCCGAACGGCATTCGATTGTCAATTGAGCTAACAGGGGTGCTTGGTTTCAATGTCAACCCCACGGCGCCAGCCGCCCAGCTAACTCGGGTGATAAATTACGTCAGAAAAACAGGCTGTTTACGAGTCCTCGCCGTCGCCGGTTGCCACCCGTTGACCGGCCGGACATCTGTTTGACACCCCATTTTCCTCTGTCGATCCTACGCGTTGTCGCCTGAGCTTTAAGCCGACATTGCGCACAAAAGTCTGAACATTAGGCAGTATCCCACGGCGCGAGCGACGGTAGGTTATCGTCTCTGTTGTCCACTAGCCAGCGTTGCTTATTAGCTTTTGTTTTCCTTTGTTTATTACTCGTTTGGAATTGGACGGATGGATGATACACGTGCGTACACCGGAAGGCGTAAAACTCCCAAGCATTCTTCTGAAAGAAACGGAATCCCAACCTGTACTTTCTGCGGCAGTATGTGGATGTCTCTCTCGATTCGGCAATTTGGCCTCGCATCTCCGCACTCTACTCCACTGCTTTTTGTGTAAAGCTCAGGGATGGATGGCGCAGTCCACTCGCCGCAAAGCAAAGCAAAGACCGCACTGAGTTCAGGATGGAGTATAATCGACACAGGCTCCTCCACTTACAGTTTCAGCAGATGGGCTACGTTGGGTCGGCCGGGGCCTTCGGCTAAAAGTAGACCCCATCGACATATGGGCTGGATCAGAACGAGACCGTTCTCTGCTATGGCGCAGTCCAGAGGTTTTATTTCCTTTTTTCTTCACCGGCTTTCTCTCAGTTTTCATTTTTTTTCTGGGTTTTACCTTTTCCTCTGTTTTTTTGTTTCTAATTTTGGTGTTTTTTTTCAATTAATGGACCTTTTTTTCGAATTCGCAAACATTTTTGTATCATGATTGTTTTTCAAATGCACGAACATTTAAATTCGTGAATAAATAAACATTTTTAAATCCACATGCATTTTTTCAATTAATGAAAATAAGCCAATCCGTACTGATTTTCTGAATTTGCTAACATTTTTTAATTCTTGAGCTATATTGAATTCGTGAAGTCCTTTAAAATTCACGAAGATTTTCTAGGTTGGACACATTTTTAAGATTTGTGAATATCTTTCAAATTCATATACATTTTCTGAAACATGAACTTTTTGTAAATCTGCGAAAATATGAATATCTGAACATTTTTCGTATTCATGACCTTTTTCAAATTCATGGATATATCTTAAATACATATTATTGTTTTTAAGTTCAAGAACTTATATCAATTCATGAACATTTTTCAAATTTGCAAAAGAAATCAATTCGTGAACACTTTTTTGTATTCGCCAACAATTTTAGAATTCATGAAATATTTTAAATAATTATTTTTTAATCCACAATTTTTTTAATTCATAAACATGTTTTAATTTGTGAAGAATTTTAAAATTCATGAACCTTTTTATGAATTCATGAACTTTCTTCCAATGCATGATTTTTTTTCAATTCACAAAACTTTTTTTATTTTCGAACATTTTTCTATTCATGAACCTTTTAAGAATTCACGAATGTTTTCGTATTCAAAAATAGTTTTTGAATTGATGGCATTTTTTGTAAAAAAACTGAACATTTTTCTAAATTTACAAATATTTTTTAATTCGCTGGCTTTCTTTTTGAAGTTTCCGACCCTTTTGTGTTAAAATATTTCCATTAATGATTTCATGGAAAACCGTGATTTTTATTTCTCAAAATTTTGGGCTGGGCTGGGCTGTTTAGGAAGTTGAACGGTCGAAAAGGTTGAATGGTTGGTGAGTGGCGGTGCGTTGACACTAATTCATGGACAATTTTCAAAATAGCAAATATATTTTAATACGGAAACTCATGGCGATTTTTTATTCCGCCATAAAGTTTCATTTTTGAACATTTTTTCAAAGTCACAATCAAATGTCAAAATTATGATTTTTTTAATTCAAAACCATTTTTGATTTTCTCAAACATTTTTTAAATTATGAACATTTAAAATTTAGAAAAATGATTTCCTTATGTGTTTTGTTTAATTCATGGCAATTTTTAAATTCACAAATATTCCCAATCCACGAGCATTTTTTAAATACGTGAGCGATTTTAAATTCAAGAACATATTGTAATCCACGAACATTTTTCAAATGCGTAATTTTTTTACATTATTCTACCATTTTCCTGATTTGCAGGCATTTTTATAATTAGTGATCATTTTTAAAATTCGTGAACAATTCTAGAATGCAACAACATTTTTTAATATGTGATCATTTTGAAATATTTGAATATTCTTCACACAAAATAAATAATTTCCACGAAAAAATGTTGTGAGTGGACTAGAGTTTAATATTCAACAAATATTTCCCATTTCATTTTTTATTTCTTACTGGTTTTTCTTCCAATGGATAGACATATCACAAAGAAACGGGGGTGTAACTGCTTGTTTTCCGTATGAGTGGTTGGATAACCCCCAAGCGTAAGGGTGATGTGACCTAACAATAAGTATTTTCTCGATTGAGAACCAAGGTTTATCGAAGAGAGGCGACTTTCTATGTATGGTGGTAGCTACACATCCTTTGGTATAAGTGTCTTTTTGTGATATACGAGGTGTCGGGTTTGAATGGCATTGGCACAAGTGCGTTTTTGTTGTATAGAAATGACTTTTTGTCACTTCTCTGTCATTTTATTACCTTTTTGACACAAGTGTTTTTTGGTCGTGTAGAAAAGGTGATTTCTCACTTCTCTCAGTTTTTTTGCTTGCCTTTTTGACATAATTTACTCCTTGCTTGCCTGGGTGGTCCAAAGTCATGATATTTTCGTTATAGAGTTATTTTGCATGGTCCAAAATAATTTACCAAAATAATTGGGGCCATGTGTAGCTACTACCATTTGTAGCAAATTATTTCCGATTTATCGAATCAGCAGGAATTATCTCTGCAATGGCTCCGGCACCTACACACAACACACAAAACAAACTTGTCCCCAACGATTCAAGATGGTTGTCAATCTTCTTGACTTGTTAGTTATAAGGTTAAATTGTATGGTATGATAGGAAGTAATAAATATATGCAATAAAACAAACGGGACAACGAGAAAACAAAATAATAAAGAGTGGTTGCAATGATAATAAAATAGACTGGGGGACATAACATCACTAGGGGCATCTCTCTAAGCAAGATAGGTGTGTCGTGGTGAACAAATTACAGTTAGGCAACGATTGAATTGCAATGCTTTTTATTATAATTATTCATGGCATAATTTCATATAGGCATTACATCCATGATATGTAAACCATTAATCCAACTGTATCTATAACTAATATTCCTCCTAAAGATACATGTATTGTCCCCGCTTGTCACTGGGATATAAAACAATTCAAGATTGAACCTACTATCATACACCACTCTCTTTGAAGAACTACCCATCAAACTTGGTCAAAGAAGCCAAATAGATCGAAGAGCATATATGACTACCAATTATGCATCAAAGAAATTAAAATAAACTCAATCGAAATCATGACTATATCTGATCATAAAGTGAAATTTTATCATATCCCAACAAAAACAACACTGATTACATTAAATTGATCTTGTTCATGTGAGGCCGCTCACTGGAACTTCGTATCGAGGCATAAGGGAGAGAGGATGCCACCAAGAATTTAAGCGATCTAATTGAAGGTTATTTTTCCACAAGCTACTATGTTTGCCTTGCGTTATATTTACTAACGACGGACAACATTGACCGTTGCCTATGTCTTTCTTTGGCTACACATAAGTCGTTTGCCTGAGCATGCGAATTGAGTCTAAGAGTTTTCCTCCTACTCCAGTTTACTGACAAGGGCATCACACACCGAATGGCCACCACTGTTGCACGTAGCCATCATACCTGTCGGATAGAACCGCACACGATGGGCGGGCATGAGTGTAATGCCTAGGCTGGCTAAACACACTTGGGAGCTGAGTCGGACGCTCCCAAGGAGTCGGCCCCGTGAGGGCGCATCACTGCATGCCCACGTGTCTGCGCTACTTGGGAAGCTTGGAGGGGACGGTTGATGACCCACATGTATGAGGGATCAATCCTAGTCTTTTCAATAAGTAAGAGCGTTGAACCCAACGAGGAGCAGAAGGAATTGATAGCCGGTTTTCAACAAGGATTTCACTATAAGTGTTGTAATATAGTTTTGCTAGATAGTTTGATAGCAAAATAATTGGTAACAAGGTAACAAGTAACAAAGTACCAAGGTGCAACAAGTGGCCCAATCCTTAACCGTGCTAAGGACAAGCCGGTGATATTTCCTATAGTGATTAAAACACACTTGAGGACACACATGAATTTCGCCAAGTTACTTTCACCATGGTTCATCGGCTTACGTTCACTGCCTTGATCTTCTTATGGTTTAGAAAAAATCATCAAAAAGTTTCGTTGCAATTGGACTTCGTTTGGTAATGTAAACCTGAAAAGTAAAAAACATCCAAAAAACATCAACTGGCACTGGGTCAATAGGTTAGTGCTCAAAAATATTATAAATTGGTAAATAATGACCAAGTATCCTAGAATGATAATATATCAGCATGGAACAATAAAAAATTATAGATACGTTGGAGACGTATCAGGAAACCGCCCCGCTCCACCACTCCCCGACCCGCAGTTATTGTGCGTCGTGTGAAAGGTAACAAGAAGTCATCATAACTGCAGAAGATTGCGGCCATGTGCATCTGCACACTGTTTTTGGGCCTAGCCCAACAAACGTCGCGGACGCATGTGTGGCCCAGATCCGGGGGCTACTGTCGGTGTACTAAGAAATGGGGTCCTTAACACCCGGACTTGTGCACCAGACGCCGCAGCCTCCAGACCGGCAAGACCTTACCGGGCACGAGCACTCCTCCAACAATAACAAACAGAGGCCGAGCAACCCCGGCAAGACGCCTTGCCGGGGAGGCTCAGGGACGCGCGTACCCACCAAGGACTCCCCCGCCAGGGCTTAGCTCCGCATCGCCAGGCTGGTTGTCTACATCGACCAGGTGGCGAGCGGGCTGGCGGATAGGTGGAACTGGCCGGGATGCGTGGTGGCATGGAGGGACTTACAGTAGCTTTATCGACACCCGTCCTATGGCGTGGCGAAAGAATAGAAGGTAGCTGGGCGGACGTCACAGAAGGAGATGCAATCCTTGCCGGGAGACGTCGCCAGCTTGATACCTCATGGCGCATTCAATGCGCCTGTCCTAGTCCGTCAGAGTTAGGTATTTCCCACTACCACCTCCGCTGACAATCTGGCAAGAGACAATATCCACTGTTCGCCAGGTGTAAAGACTATTTTGCCATTGTGGTAACCCCTTTGTCTATAAAAGGAGACCCATGGCTACCATTAGAAAGGTCAAAACCTTGTTCATTCTACACACGTAGCTGCACTCCCGAGGCACCTCTTGCCGGGGCTGTTGCGCCTTGTACTGTGAACACCCATAATCCACAAGAACACAGGACGTAGGGTTTTACGCTCCAGCAGCCTGAACCTGTCTAAATCCTCCTCGCGTACGCAGAGATCTGTGATGCTCTTTGTGCCGGAAACCTACCCACCTGATTACAAAGGGTCCTTGCCGGATCCATAGACCGTCGCTTCCCCGACACGAAGAGGCTAGTATAATATGGAAAGGTGAGTGTGCGTACATCCATGGATTCACATTAGTCATAAAGAACTCATATACTTATTGCAAAGCTTTACTATCCCTTTCGAAGCAAAGTACTACTTGCATGCCCCTAGGGAGGAGGTTGGTAGGAGTTAACCATTGCGTGCCCCCGACCTAAACATCACTAGGATTTCAACGAGGAATAAGAATGCTCACACATCATCACAATGCCATAACCAATATTTAGATGAACAACAAATTAACACCCTTTAACTATCGATATTTCTACTAACCAACAACCATGTACCCACGCTATTTTATGTTACCACATAAGTATCATTAACCCACAATTTCTCTTTTATGTGCTACATGAAGGTTTTGATTATGCACTCCTTGAATATCTATTATTTTTGTACTAGTCTTATAACCCATGCAAATTACCGTCACTATTTATTAAACTCTCAAAAAAATTTAAGTGAAGAACGAGAGATCAATTATTTCTATAAGATCTATATGCCACCGTGCTCTAAAAGATATAAGTGAAGCACTAGAGCAACTGCTTAGCTCAAAAGATATAAGTGAAGCACATAGAGTATTCTAACAAATTATGGTGAACATGTGTATCAAGTAGGTGTGTCCAGCAAACAATGATTGTGGAAAACTAAAATAAAAGCAAACTACAACACACGACGCTCCAAGCAAAACACATATCATGTGATGAATAAAAATATAGCTCCAAGTGACATACCGATGGACTGAGACGAAAGAGGGGATGCCTTCCGGGCCATCCCCAAGCTTAGACGCTTGAGTCTTGATGACCCACAAGTATAGGGGATCAATCGTAGTCCTTTCGATAAGTAAGAGTGTCGAACCCAACGAGGAGCAGAAGGAAATGACAAGCGGTTTTTAGCAAGGTAATTTCTGCAAGCACTGAAATTGTAGGTAATAGGTAGTTTGATAGCAAGATAGTTGGTAACGAGCAAGTAACGGTAATGGTAAATAAAGTGCAGCAAGATAGCCCAATCCTTTTGTGGCAAAGGACAGGCCAGAACAGTCTCTAGTAATAGGCAAAGTGTTCTTGAGGGTACACGGGAATTTCATCTAGTCACTTTTATCATGTTGGTTCGATTTGTGTTCGCTACTTTGATAATTTGATATGTGGGTGGACCAGTGATTGGGTGTTGTTCTTACTTGAACAACCTCCCACTTATGATTAACCCCCTCGCAAGCATCCGCAACTACGAGAAAAGTATTAAGATAAAATCTAACCATAGCATTAAACATTTGGATCCAAATCAGCCCCTTACGAAGTAGCGCATAAACTAGGGTTTAAGCTTCTGTCACTCTAGCAACCCATCATCTAATAACTACTCCACAATGCATTCCCTTAGGCCCAAGGATGGTGAAGTGTCATGTAGTCGACGTTCACATGACACCACTAAGGGAATCATAACATACATATCATCAAAATATCGAACACATATCAAATTCACATGATTACTTGCAACATGACTTCTCCCGTGAACTCAAGAACAAAGGTAACTACTCACAAATAATATTCATGCTCAAGATCAGAGTGGTATTGAATAGCATAATGGATCTGAACATATAATCTTCGACCAAATAAACCATATAGTAATCAACTACAAGATGTAATCAACACTACTAGTCACCCACAGGTACCAATCTGAGGTTCCGGTACAAAGATTGAACACAAGAGATAAACTAGGGTTTGAGAGGAGATGGTGCTGTTGAAGATGTTGATGAAGATTGGCCTTCCAAAGATGAGAGGGGTGTTGGTGATGACGATGGCTTTGATTTCCCCCTCCGGGAGGGAAGTTCCCCTGGCGGAATCGCTTTGCCGGAGGGCAAAATTGCTCCTGCCCAAGTTCCGCCTCGAGACGGCGGTGTTCCGTCCCGAAAGTCCTCTCCTTATTTTTTAGGTTAAGAGACCCTATATACCAGAAGATGGGTACCGGAGGTGGGCCGAGGAGGCCACAACCCACCAGGGCGCGCCTGACGCGCCCTGGTGTCTTATGCCCACCAGGGTGGCCCCCTCCGATAGTTATTTGCTCCAGTATTTTTCATATATTCCAAAAATATTCTCCGTAAAGTTTTAGCTTCTTTGGAGTTGTGCGGAATAGGTATCTCTGATGTGCTTTTTTCAGGTCCAGAATTCCAGCTGCCGGTATTCTCCCTCTTTGTGTAAACCTTGCATATTATGAGAGAAAAGGCATTAGAATCACTCCCTAAAGCATTGTTATTCAACAAAACATAATAAATAACAGTAGGAAATCATGATGCAAAATGGACGTATCAAGTCTTCCTAGAATTTTACCCTGGGGTGCCTTGGGCATCCCCAAGCTTAGGATCTTGCCGCTCCTTAATCCTTCCTCCATCGTGATCGCACCCAAAACTTGAAAACTTCAGCACACAAAACTCAACACAAAACTCGTGAGCTCTGTTAGTATGATAGGTAAATTAAAAACTTTAGGTATTGTCATAAATTTATTCATATTTTATTATTGCATTAGGTACTGTATTCTAACTTACCCATGGCTTATACCCCCTGATACAATCCATAGCATCATCAAAACAAGCAAACTATGTAAGCAAAAATAGAATCTGTCTAAAACAAAACATTCTATAATGATCTGCGCAAACACCATACTTCTATAACTCAAAAAATTCCGAAACAGTAGGAAAATCTGGCTAATTTGTATACCAATATTGTGTAAAAAAATCATATCAAAAAGACGTTCCAGTAAAATCAGAGAAATTATGCACTGGACGCAAAAGTTTCTGTTTTTGCACTGTATCAATTCTACTTATCATACAAGTCATCCCAAAGGCTTTACTTGGCACAATCACTAATTTCAACATAAAAACACAATCATTACAGTAGAAATAATTATGTTATCATGCCAAGACAGGAAGTAAAAACAAATATTAAAGATAACTATTAGGTTGCCTCCCAACAAGCGCTATCGTTTTATGCCCCTAGCTAGGCATAATGCATAATATCAAGTGTTGTCATACTTGGTGTCAAGCTCCTCAATTACACATCCATGTTTCCTAGGAAAAAGAGGAGGCTTAATGATAGGATCTCTTATCATGTTTATGAAATTGGGATGCACACTAATCATTTTAAGAACCCCATTTCTTTTAATAGGAGTGATACTAGTATTCTTAAGGACATACATGACCTTAGAATTTTTTCCTTGAGAGGTACTAGCACTAGTTTTAGCGGGAGAAAATGTGGAACCCATTTTGTCAATTACTTCCTCAATTTTATCAATTCTTTTAAGGCTTTGATCCGTTTGCTCATTAATAATTGTATCTTTCTCCTTTGATGCTTTCAAAGTAATCCCTACCTTTGATCCAAATTGAGTAATATGATTATGAATCTTTTTATACAAACCCTCAATTTCTTCTTTAGTGACCATTTTATTTTCAATAATCTCTAGCCTTTGCATAACATGCTCCAAAGTAATTTAGTTTCATTAATAATGATGGGTGGTGACCCCACTAAATTCTCCATGGCTTTAAAAGCATCTGAAGTGTGAGTCATTAAGAAATTACCACTGGTAATAGTATCAAGCACAAATCTATGCCAAGTAGTAATACCCACATAGAAATTATGAAGAAAGATGTTGGGGGATTGCTTATGAGTTGATCTGTTTTGAGCATTGCAAATCCTATGCCAAGCATCTTTTAAACTTTCTCCTCCCCATTGTTTAAAGTTAAACACCTCATTCTCGGGAGTACACGAAAGAAAGGAAGAACCAGCCATGATAACAAGCAAGCAAACAAGTAAAGTAGCAAAGATAAATATTTTTGTATTTTTGTTTTTTATAGTAAGCAAAACTTAACATCAAATAAAAAGTAAAACAAGTGAATGATAATTTGTGAGCAGGTACTTGATAGGAATTTGGGGATGCTCCCCGGCAACGGCGCTAGAATTCCTTCTTCATACTTGTAAACTGCGTTGGGATTTTCCCCGTAGAGGAGGGGATGATGAAGCACAGTAGAGGTAAGTATTTCCCTCAGTGAGAACCAAGGTTATCGAACCAATAGGAGAACCACACAAATTCCCGTCTTCAGCGCCTACACACAAAAGAGCACACACTTGCACCCAACGCCAGCAAGAGGGTTGTCAATCCCCTTGAACTCGTTACTTGCAATCGATAAGTAGTGATAGATACATAAATTGATAAATATAAATTGAAAATAAAAAGAAAGTAAATAATGGCAGCAAGGTATTTAGAGTTTTTGTAATAATATTTGTGAAGAGACCCGAGGGCCATAGTGTTCGCTAGAGGCTTCTCTCTCGAAGAAAGCTTACGGTGGGTAAACAAATTACTGTTGGGCAATTGATAGAAAAGCGCATAGTTATGTAATATTAATTCATGGCAATGATCATGTATATAGGCATCACGTCCATAAACAAGTAGACTGACTCCTGCCTGCATCTACTACTAGTACTCCACCCATCGATCGCTATCCAGCATGCATCTAGAGTATTAAGTAAAAACAGAGTAATGCTTGGAGGATGATGACATGATGTAGACAAAGTAAATCCAATTAATATGAATGAACCCCATCGTTTTACCCTTAGTCACAGCAATACAATACGTGTCATGTCCCTTTCTGTCACTGGGATTGAACACCGCAAGATTAAACCCACTACAACCCATCACTCCCAGTAGAAGATAAATCAATCTGGTTGGCCAAACCAAACCAATATATTGGAGAGCATTACGAAGCTATAACAATCATGCATATAAATATCCAGCAAGGATTCAATATATTTTCATGAATAATCTAAACATAAACCCACAATTCATCGGATCCCAACAAACACACCGCAAATATGATTACATAGGATAGATCACCGCGGGAATCATGGTGATCTTTGCATTGAAGAACATAGAAAGAGATATAGCCATCTAGGTACTAACTATGGATCCGTAGGTCTACGGTGAACTACTCACACATCACCATGGGAGCAGAAAGGTTGATGTAGAGGCCCTCCGTGATTGATCCCCCCTCCGGCAGGGCACCGGAACAGGGCTCCAGATGGGCACACTGCGGAACAGAGACTTGCGGCGGCTGAAAAAGTGTTTCGGGAGTCTCTCCAGAGTTTTTGGGATATTAGAGAATTTATAGGCCAGAGATCGGGTTAAGAGGTCGTGGGAGGTGGCCCCAAGCCATCAGGGCGCGCCCTGTTGGCTTTGTGCCACCCCGTGTGGCCTCCGGTCTACCTCCGAAGCTTCCAGGTCTTATTTTTGTCCAGAAAAAATCATCAAAAAGTTTCGGGGTATTTGGACTTCGTTTGGTACAGTATTCCCGAAAGGCCAAAAACAAGCAGAAAACAACAACTGCCACTAGGCACTGGGTTAATAGGTTAGTGCTCAAAAATAATATAAATCAGCAAGCAAATGTTTAAAAAGTATCCTAAAATAATAATATAATAGCATGGAACAATCAAAAATTATAGATACGTTGGAGACGTATCAGTTCACACCCAGAGCGTTATCTAGAAATAGTCTATTGGTCGGTTGCTAGCGGAAATGATAATAAGTGTGGTTTCAACTAAATAACTATGAAGAGGTAAAAACATAAGTAAAACAATGGGTAAAGTAAAGGAGCGACACTTGAGTAATATGGGCCTTCTTGAGGTATTTAGAATCATCACTACACGCGTTCTAAGAATGCTAAGCTACTTTTCATGTAGTTATTTGTGGGCGGAGCCTGGTACAGCACATGTTCTACTCGAAGTAGACTTTGTGCCATGCACGCCACTACCATTTTCTCCCCCAGCGGGTTATGGCAACGATGATTATGGGTTTCCCCATGGACGCGGCCATGCGGTCTCCGTTATTCCCCTATCGAATTGGTAGAGATGGGATAGGCAGAGGATACTACTGTCACTTTTTCTCCTCCGCTTCCCTAGAGATTACACTATCACTTGCTTTATCATCTCTCTACTTCATCCAATAGTAATATCCATGTGTCCAAAATTGGCAAATGTTGGATGGTGCACTTGACCCAACATCACGAAGAACATTAACAATACATGAAAAGGTTATTTCATATCATGCAAAATTATTCGATGCTAGTACAAACTAGAGTTCATCCTATTCCCCAAGAACTAGTAACGCACTCAAACATGTACATGGAGTACACAGAGGATAGAGGCAAGTTACAAGCCAACATGATGTTGCAGATGGAGAGGAGTATGGTGGCGGCGGCGATGGAGATGGCACCGGCCGGATGTAGGGGGCGCCTCCTGTCCTCCTTCTTCTTGTCTTGGCCCTCTCTCTATGGTCGAGTTTCTGCCATGGAGGTGTGGTGGCTGTAGATGAGACTTGTGGAGGATGAAGATGGTATGAGATGGAGGCTAGGGTTTGAGGTCCTCATATAGGAGGCCTCCCCGGGTCTGTGTGGAGCTCAATTTTGGAAAGTTCTGGCCAATTTTCGTGGCTGTGTGGAGCTCAAACGACCGCTCAAATGGGTGGATCCAGTCGTATGAAAGGTCGTCTTTCTCTTTGGACTTCGGGAGCTGTTTCGTATTTTGGTCGGAACTCCGATTTTGACGTTCTTGGGTTCGTTGGATTGCTAGAGAAAATCCCGATGCGTCGATACCCTTGGATCTTCATTTTGGACACTTTGATAAATGTCAAATCATAAAACTCTCCAAAGGGCCTTGATCTGGTGCCTGGGACTTCTCCGGTTTGACCCCTAGCTTGATTCTTTTGATGTCCCAAGTTCATCAACACGTCAACACACCTACAAAGACCACAAAACAAGGGAAAACTAATTAAAAATAAAAAGTGTGCAAGAACTTGGTAAAATGTGGCATCCTAGCTTAGAGGAACCGGAACACCCCGTATTCCAACCCAGGGTTAAGTCTTCTAGAATACGACAGTGCTTAGCATAGAACAAATCAGCTCTTTCTTACAAATAATAGGGTACAAAGGTTCTGGTATCACAAAGGATTACAATGGCATGACAACACTACGCCTGCTAAGGTAGCTCTATGCTAGCAGCGGAACAACTTCTAGCAGCGGAACAATGATGTCGGTGATGAACTCCACTCCTCACGGACTCTAGCTGGGACACGCCCTAGAGCACAAACTCAGGATCCTCGACAAGCAATCAATCACGAAATCACCTGCAATCTGGCATGACACACCAGGTGAGTACTTTGAATGTACTCACAAGCTCATAGCAACCAAAGCATTCAAGACAAACAATAACATGGCATTTACAGGTTAATTGATAATAGGGTTTTCTATTCTTGTGCCCCTCGTTCCTTAGTTGTACTCATTCACCCCCACGCTCTTAACAGTTGCTCAATTTTCCCCACTCTCTTGTCCGAAACCCTCACAAATGGTCACAGCGGAGGATGCCGTCAGGTCAATGGTTTGACCGTTAACTGCTGACGAGCGGGGCCCTGGTTTCGGTGGACTGTTGGGCCGATGCGCGCCACTCCCTCCATCCCTTTTTACAGGCGTCTTTTCACAGGCGCCCACCACGTCGGGCTGACGGCGTGGCCCCACGCGGAATCGCCAGGAAACCCGACGGTCCGACGGGCGCCTCGACCGTTGGTGCGGTGTGAACGCCGTGTGGCGCCGCTTCGGATCGCCGCCCGAGGCCATAGCCGGCTATTTAAGCCGTTCGGCATCCCCCAGCCCTTGCACATCCTCCTCCTCCCTCCACCCCGTCACCGCCCGAGCCCATCTGCCTCCTCTCACACTTCCCTCGCCGTCAGGATGGTCTAGCGCCTCATCATCACCTACGCGCAGCTCACTTCGGAGCGGTGCCTGCAAATCGAGGCTCGCCGCGCTGCCCGCATCGCTGCGGGTCTCCCTTCGGATTCGCCGGAGATGGAGGAGGAGGAGGAGGAGGAGCAACAACAGAAGGGGCAGCAGGAGGAGGAGCATCAGCCGGCGGCCATGGAGGAGGATGACCCGGAGGCGGAGGTGGAGTTCGCCGTCGACCAGCCGGAGGAGATGGCGGAGCAGCAGGCCATCCTGGATTCCATCCGGGATGAGGCCGAGGTGGAGGCCGACCGCCGGCTCATCCGGCAGAGGCAGGCGGAGGTCGACATCCTCTTCGACGAGATGGATGCGGAGATAGAGGTAGAGGAGGCGGCAGCGAAGCAGCCGCAGGCGCCGGAGGGGGCGGAGCTACGACAGGCGACCATTTATCCGCCGGAGGGCATGAAGATCATTGATGTCTCCGACGAAGAGTAGATAGGTTCTACTATGTAGTACGTAGGTTTTACATCTTACATGCTTTTGTATGGATTTACCCTTTCTAATATGAGATGTCCGGTTGTGTAATGAAGTTTTCAATCTAATATGAGCCATGTTGAAGTTGAAAAAGAAGAAGGAAAAGAAACTATGTTTTGCATGATGAAACTAATTTGGTAGCCCATTTTTTACTTGTTGGTGGCCATATTGCATGAAACAAAACAGTGCAATCAAATCAATAAAGAAAAAATAGTGCAATCAAATCAATAAAGAAAAAACGGTGCAATCAAATCAATAAAGAAAAAAAACAGAACCAGCGCGTGTACCATTTTATAGGCCTCTTTTATCCTTGTGGGCCTTCGACAGTTCAACGCCTTGTGAAGGCCCAACAAGGAGTTGGTATCATTTTGGGACAGACGAATGGGCGAGCAGAACCAACCTCTCGCGGATCGCCCAATGATCCAACGATGCGGAGCCGTCCATGTGATCCAACGGCGCGGAGCCTGCACGCAGCCCACCCTCTGAATTCCTTCTAAAAGACCATATCTGAGGGTTGTCGCTTGGCGCTAGGGTATGATCGGATGGCTGCGGTTCGACGCTAGGGTTTGGAGAGATGCTACGGGGTTTTGAGCTGGTCAGCGGGGTTATCTTAGGTTTGACCAACTTTTAAATGACCTTAACTAATTCAAAAAAATAATCCTGAATGACTTAAGACATTACTTATGGGATGACCCACACCTTTATAAAGAAGGAGTAGATGGTATTATTAGACGTTGTGTACCTGAGCATGAACATGAACAAATCCTACGGAAATGCCATTCCGAAGCTTATGGAGGACATCATGCGGGAGATAGAACTGCTCACAAGGTATTGCAATCTGGTTTTTATTGGTCTACTGTAAGTTTGTCTTGTCTTGTGATGAATGTCAAAGAATTGGTAATATCGGTAAGCGTCAGGAAATGCCAATGAATTATTCACTTGTTGTTGAACCGTTTGATGTTTGGGGTTTTGATTATATGGGACCTTTTCCTTCCTTTAATGGGTACACTCATGTTTTGGTTGCTGTTGATTATGTCACTAAGTGGGTAGAAGCTATTCCAACTAGTAGTGCTGATCACCACACCTCCATTAAAATGCTTAAAGAGGTTATCTTTCCGAGGTTTGGAGTCCCTAGATATTTAATGACTGATGGTGGTTCACACTTTATTCATGGTGCTTTCCATAAGACGCTTGCTAAATATGATGTTAACCATAGAATTGCATCACCCTATCATCCTCAATCTAGTGGTCAAGTTGAACTTAGCAATAGAGAAATAAAATTAATATTACAAAAAACTATCAATAGGTCTCGTAAGAATTGGTCTAAGAAATTAGATGATGCACTTTGGGCCTATAGAACAGCTTATAAAAATCCCATGGGTATGTCTCCATACAAAATGGTATATGGTAAAGCTTGTCATTTGCCTCTAGAATTAGAACATAAGGCATTTTGGGCAATTAAAGAACTTAACTATGATTTCAAACTTGCCGGTGAGAAGAGGCTATTTGATATTAGCTCACTTGATGAATGGAGAACCCAAGCCTATGAAAATGCCAAGCTATTCAAAGAAAAAGTAAAAAGATGGCATGCCAAAAGAATCCAAAAGAGGGAATTCAAAATAGGAGACTATGTTCTTTTGTTCAACTCTCGTTTAAGATTTTTTGCAGGTAAGCTTCTCTCCAAATGGGAAGGACCTTATATTATCGAAGAGGTTTATCGTTCTGGAGCTATCAAGATTAATAACTACGAAGGTACTAACCCGAAGGTGGTCAATGGACAAAGAATTAAGCATTATATCTCAGGTACGCCTATTAACGTTGAAAGCAATGTTATCCAAACCATGACACCGAAGGAACACATAAAAGAAACCTTCCGGAACACTCCAGAATTCTGAAAAATAGGAGGTACGTGATACGGTAAGTAAATTGACTCCGAAAAATCCGCAAAAATATTTTTTGTCAGTTTTGGAATATTTTAAAATTTTGGAAATAAAGAAATAAACCGGAAGGTGATCGAGGTGAGCACGATACACCAGGGTGCGCCCTGGTGGGTTGTGCCCACCTCGGATACCTTCCCGACTCCGTTTTCCTTCCATATGCTTGTTTTCCAAGAATAAAAATTCTCTATATATACCCCCGACTGTTTTGACGACCGCATCGCAGAAAAATCCTCTGTTCTTGTTTCTTGCTGTTTTCTCGTCAGATCTAGATCTTCATGGCTCCACCAAGCTCCTCCAAGGACAAGTTCTTCGAGAAGGTCATCAACCCGTACTTGACGGAAGTGATGAAGCACCCTCAAGCCATTGAGATGCGTGAGGGGGTGCTCCACATCCGCGATGTTTAGGGACCCAAGAAGACCGAAAGCGTGGAGGCTAGGCTTGAGGCGGTGGAACAAGAAGTTTTTAAGTGCCAGAAGATGGTGGAGCACGGACTTAGTGCCAATCACTCCATGATCACGGAATTCACCCGTGATCAGGTGGTGGATGGCCGGCCTGTGAAGGTCATCATCTCCACCCTCAACGAGCAAATAAATTTTCTGCAGAGCCAAGTTTATGATCTTCAAAACCAAGTCTTTGAATATGAGGCAAGATTTAAAGGTATGAGTTTAGCTGCCAGTTGCAGGACTTAGGGGACTCTTGCGTCAACTTATGATGGGGAGCCCTTGCCCTGGAAGCTGGAGGACAAGCATACGACATCATCACCACCACCTTCTTCATCACCACCACCAAAGGAAACTTGAGCACACGGGTATGGGCACTCCCCTTGGCTTGAGCCAAGCTTGGGGGAGGTGCCCCGGTATCGTATCACCATCACTTTTATTCACCTTTACCTATTTTACTTCGATCTTTAGTTTCCCTTTGCTTTAGTTGAATAAAAGTTTAGCATGATCTATTTTCGTGTGTTAGTTTCGTGGCCTATCTATCTATGTAATCGAGTGAAAGTTATATAATAAAGTTTAGTTTGAGTTTTTGTCTCTCTACTTTCTTGTTGCAATCAAAATAAAAAGAAATAAAAATAAATGAAAAGAATCATATGCTAATCTTATGGTGAGTGATGACATCACATAAGGAAAAGTATAAGTAGTAAAATTTATTGGAGATTGACAAACATAACATTGGTCAATGATGCAATTCATGAAAGAATTAATAAGGGAAGAGAAGATTCACATGCAAATACACTATCTTGGACATCTTTTATGATTGTGAGCCCCCATTAAATATTATATGTCAAAATTATTGATGTTGGACAAGGAAGACAACGTAATGATTTATGTTTGTTTATATTCACATATAAGTTATATTGTCATAGATCCTTCAACATGTGGTGCTTGCCCAATATCTTTGCTAGCCAAAAATTCCGCACTAAGTAGAGATACTACTTGTGCATCCAAAAAGCCAAAATCAAACTCATTCTTTGAGAGTCCACCATACCTACCTATGGATCGAGAAAGATCCTTCAAGTAAGTTGTCATTGGTGCAAAAAGGCAATAAAAATTGCTTCTAAAAGTGTTTTGATCAATTAGTGTAAGAGAAAATTGAGCGTTATATGAACTTATGATGGCAAAGTAATAAAAGCGACAGACTGCATAATAAAGGTCGCTATCATAGGGGGAAATATAGCGTGACATTCTTTTACATTAGGGGATTGGGCATACAAACCAAAAGCGCATGACAACCTCTGCTTCCCTCTGCGAAGGGACTATCTTTTACTTTCATGTATTTACTTTTATGTAAAGAGTCAAAGTATTCTTCCCTATTCCTTTTTAGTTTTTCTCTTTTGCAAGCATCATGTGGTGAGGAAAGATCTATGCACATATATCCAGTTGGATATGGGTGGGCATGAGTTATTGTTGTTGACATCACCCTTGAGGTGAATGCGTTGGGAGGCGAAACTATAATCCCTATCTTCCTATGTGTCCGGTTGAAACTTTTTGTTCATGGGTATGCTGATACGTCTCCAATGTATCTATAATTTTTGCTTGTTCCATGCTGTTATATTATCATTCTTGGATGTTTTACAATCATTTTATTACAACTTTATATCATTTTTTGGGACTAACCTATTGACATAGTGCCAAAGTGCCAGTTGCTGTTTTTGCTTGTTTTTTACTTCGCAGAAAATCAATACCAAACGGAGTCCAATCGCGACAAAACTTTTTGGAGATTTTTTCTGGACCAGAAGACACCCAGTGGGCCAAACAACTGCCGGAGAGGTGGGCTGTGGAGATCACAACCCACCAGGGCGCGCCAGGGGGGCCCCGACGCGCCCTGATGGGTTGTGCCCTCCTCGACCCCCTTCCGCACCGCCTCTGATGCCTATAAATTCTCAAATATTCAGAAAACCCTAGGGGAGTCGACGAAACACAATTCCAGCCGCCGCAAGTTTTAGAACCTCGAGATCCAATCTAAACACCATCATAGAGGGGTTCATCTTCCTCATAGGTGCCTCTCCGATGATGCGTGAGTAGTCCACCATAGACCTATGGGTCCGTAGGCAGTAGCTAGATGGATTCTTCTCTCTCTCTTATGATTCTCAATACAATGGTCTCTTGGAGATCTATTTGATGTAAACTTTTGCGGTGTGTTTGTTGGGATCCGATGAATTTTGAGTTCATGATCAGTTTCTATCCATGAATATTATTTGAGTCTTCTTTGATCTCTTATATGCATGATTACTTATAGCCTCGTATTTCTTCTTCGAATCTTTGGTTTATTTAGGCCAACTAGATCGATTTTTCTTGCCATGGGAAGAGGTGCTTTGTGATGGGTTCGATCTTGCGGTGTTCTTTCCCAGTGACAGAAGGGGCAGCAAGACACGCATGTATCGTTGCTATTAAGGATAACAAGATGGGGTCTATTCCTACATGAATAGATCTTGTCTACATCATGTCATCGTTCTTATTGCATTACTCCGTTTTTCCATGAACTTAATACACTAGATGCATGCTGGATAGCGGTCGATGTGTGGAGTAATAGAGGTAGATGCAGGCAGGAGTCGGTCTATCTATCTTGGACGTGATGCCTATATAATGATCATCGCCTTGGATATCGTCATGACTATTCGATTTTCTATCAATTGCCCAACAGTAATTTGTTCACCCACCGTGCGCTATACTCATGAGAGAAGCCACTAGTGAACCCTACGGCCCCCGGGTCTACTTTTCCAACATATTGCTTTCCGATCTACGTTTTTTGCAATCTTTGTTTTCAGATCTACAAAATCAAAAACCCAAAAATATATTGCTGCATATTTTATTTGCCTTTTCTATTTTGTGTTCTTGAGAGATCTATCTTTCCTATCTATCACTACCTAATCTATCTTTTTACCATAGAGAGATTGACAACCTCTCTTTCGCGTTGGGTTGCAAGTATTTGTTGTTTGTATGCAGGTGCTGCTTATTGGGTGGTGGTGATCCTCCTACTGGTTCGATAACCCTGGTTTCATAACTGAGGGAAATACTTACCGTCGCTGTGCTGCATCATCCCTTCCTCTTTGGGGAAATACCGACGCAGTCCAAGCACGTCAAAGGAATTTCTGGCGCCGTTGCCGGGGAGGAAGCGGTCTCTTCTACGTGCCTATCATAGGTGCCGAGGGGACTCCATCATCATCTACCAGGTTCCTAATCACAAATCTCATCTCCTTGCAATTATATTATTTGCCATTTGCCTCTCGTTTTCCTCTCCCCCACTTCACCAATTTGCCGTTTTCTTCGCCCCCTTTTTCGTTTGCCCTTTTTCTCTCCGGATCTCTTGCCTAGTCATTATGGCTAGTTCTACCTTTGTTGCGTGTACTCCCGATAATGAGGTTCTTAATTTTAAGCAAAGGGGAGGGGAGAACCTAAAAGATGCTTGGTATAGGATTTGCAGTGCTCATAATAGATCTATCCATAAGCAATCTACCATTGTTCTTCTTCGCAGTTTTTATGTTGGCATTACCACTTGGTATAGATTCGTCCTTGATACGATTACCGGTGGGAATTTCTTGATGTGTCCATCTTTAGATGCTTTTAATGCTTTGGGAAGTTTAGTGGGATCACCACCTATCATAATCAATGAAACAACTTTAACTCTCGAACACGTTATGGAGAGATTAGATGCTATTGAAAAGAAGATGATTACTAAAGAACATCTTGAAGATTTGGATAAGAGATTGCATAATATTGCTAATAAAATTGGGGCTAAGGCGGGAGATGCCATTAAATTACTAAAAGCAAAAGAAACCATAGTCAACGAAAGGGTAGAAGAAAGTCCTTACCGTATTGATAAGTTGGAAGAGATCTTTAGTAATCTGGGTTCGGCTTTTTCTTCTATCAAATCTATTGAAAAAACTCCCGTAAAAATTGGCAAGACCACGCAAGTCACTAAGAACAAAGTTGCTACATCTAGTGGCCACAAGGGAGATCTTAAAATGATTAGTATTCATCCCGACTTAGTTGAAATCATAAGAGATCCTATTTACAAGAATAAATTTTTTGGTTTTCTTCCTAGGAGTGTTATCGTTAAAAACATGCATGCTAAATCCTAGAAGAAATCTAGTTGTGTGATTGAAGAGTTCAAAACTAAAGATGACAATACTTGAATCTATCCATTATGCCTAGCTAGGGGCATAAAACGATAGCGCTTGTTGGGAGGCAACCCAATGAATAAATAAATTTTTGCTTTTTCCTTTCTGTTTTTGTGTGTTTAAACAATTATTCCTCTGTTATGATTGTGTTTTTATGGTTTATTTAGTGTTTGTGCCAAGTAGAACCGTTAGGATGACTCATAGGATGAGTAGAAGTGATGCTGAATCTGAAACAGAAACTTTGCGTCCAGTATATGAATTTTCATTTTTTGATGGAAAGTGATCCTGAGCTGAAATTTTAAAACAGTGTTGCTATACAAATTCCTTATGTTTTCCTAATTTTTAAGAATTTTTAGAGTTACAGAAGTATGGCTAGAGTACAGATTACTACATACTGTTCTGTTTAAGACAGATTCTGTTTTCGTTGCATTGTGTGCTTGTTTTGATGAATCTATGGTTTGTATTGGGTGGTATAAGCCATGGTAAAGTTAAAATACAGTAGGTATAATGCAATTACAAAATTTGAATGGGTTTGCAACAGTACCTAAAGTAGTGATTTGCTTTGTTATACTAACGGATCTCACGAAGATTTTGTTGAGTTTTGTGTGATTGAAGTTTTCAAGTTTTAGGTGAGATCATGATGGATGAAGGAATAAGGAGTAGTAAGAGCCTAAGATTGGGGATGCTACCACACCCCCAAGATATATCCAAAGAGAAACAATCAACTAAGCTTGGGGATGCCCCCGAGTGGCATCCCCTCTTTCTTCTAACGACCATCGGTATTTTACTTGGAGCTATATTTTTATTCGTCACTTATCATGTGTTCTGCTTGGAGCGTCTTGTATCTTTTCTTGCATTGTTTGTTAGTTTTTCTTTTGTATCCTTGTTGTACACACCTATTTGAGAAAGCCAAAATCATGCTATGATTTGTTAGAATTGCTCTATGTGCTTCACTTAAACTTTTTGAGCTATAGAATTGCTCTAGTGCTTCACTTATATCTTTTTGAGCACGGTCTGCTTGAATTTTTTTGTAGAAATACTCTCATGCTTCACTTAGATTAATTTGATAGTAGGTAAATTTTGAAGAAATCCTCTCATGCTTCACTTATACCTTTTCGAGAGATGAAATCTTTATGCTCATGTGCTTCACTTAAATTTGTTTGAGCTTGCCAAAAAGCAATATAAATATATGAAACTAGTCCCAAAGTGATAGATATCCAAGGAGGATATAATAAAAACTTTCATGAAGATCATTGGACAAATTAAACTTGATTCCTTGCAATAGTTTTGAAACATGATGATAGTAATATGTGAGGCATGCTAGTGAGTAATTATGCTTAGTAGGAATATTGGTGTTAAGGTTTGTGATTCCCTATGCATGCACGAAAGTCAATAGTTATGCAATGAAGTTACATCCTACTTGTGGTGCATTATTCGGTGTTAGTTATGTTCAATGCTCACTTATGTGATTTTTCGTTTCTTGGTTTGGTTGCTTCCCAATCTATTTGCTAGCCTTCATTTGTACTAAGTAGAAATACTACTTGTGCATCCAAAATCCTTAAACCAAGTTTTGCCTTATGAGTCCACCATACCTACCTATATGCGGTATTTCCATGCCATTCCAAGCAAATTTGTATGTGCCATCTCCAAATTTTCAAAATAAATTCTCTTTTGTGTGCCCATACCGCTCATGAAACGGTGGGGAGTGTCCAATATTTTTCCATGCTAGATGTGTTATTCTCAAGATGAGTGTTTATTCACTTGTCATTGCATGAGAGTGCGGCGATAATAGGGATGCCCATTCCCGAAATGAAAAAGAAAAAAATATTTACTTTATGTTGTCAAATAATAAATTCCTTGGAAAGTGTTGGTATGGAAGGCAACCGTGGATACGGCCCGCCATGGAAAGTGAAAGTTTGGTGGAAAAAGGAATAAACTTTATTTTCTGTTTGGGAACCGCCTATGATATATCTAGCATGGAAAGTATTGTGAGCTAATTTGTCGTTTTCGTTGACAGGAAAAGCATGCCACCCAAAATATTTTTCTCTCTCAATTTAAAACTTTGAGCTCTGGCACCTCTACAAATCCCTACTTCCCTGTGCGAAGGGCCTATCTATTTACTTTATGCAATTTTTATTTTTGCTTTGAGTCTCCATCTTCTCTTATAAGCACCAACTAGGGGGCACTATGATCGTACTCGAGCATTGGGCATAGCTAATATTTGAGTGTGTTTCATGAATGGATCAATGATTGAGCATGATGGGCTAGGGATAACTTTCTTTAGTGTTGATATTTTGAAAGACATGGTTGCTTGTTGACATGCTTGAGTATTGAAGTCATTATGTTAAAACTAGATTATTGCTTTGAATCATTATAAGTCCAAATGTCCATGCTATACAAAAGAAAAGAATGTGATGAACATGTTAGGCAGCATTCCACATCAAAAATTCTGTTTTTATCATTTACCTACTCGAGGACGAGTAGGAATTAAGCTTGGGGATGCTGATACGTCTCCAACGTATCTATAATTTTTGCTTGTTCCATGCTGTTATATTATCATTCTTGGATGTTTTACAATCATTTTATTACAACTTTATATCATTTTTTGGGACTAACCTATTGACATAGTGCCAAAGTGCCAGTTGCTGTTTTTGCTTGTTTTTTACTTCGCAGAAAATCAATACCAAACGGAGTCCAATCGCGACGAAACTTTTTGGAGATTTTTTCTAGACCAGAAGACACCCAGTGGGCGAAACAACTGCCGGAGAGGTGGGCTGTGGAGAGCACAACCCACCAGGGCGCGCCAGGGGGGCCCCGGCATGCCCTGATGGGTTGTGCCCTCCTCGGCCCCCTTCCGCACCGCCTCTAATGCCTATAAATTCTCAAATATTTGGAAAACCCTATGGGAGTTGATGAAACACAATTCCAGCCGCCGCAAGTTCTAGAACCTCGAGATCCAATCTAAACACCATCACGGAGGGGTTCATCTTCCTCATAGGCGCCTCTCCGATGATGCGTGAGTAGTCCACCATAGACCTACGGGTCCGTAGGCAGTAGCTAGATGGCTTCTTCTCTCTCTCTTATGATTCTCAATACAATGGTCTCTTGGAGATCTATTTGATGTAAACTTTTGCGGTGTGTTTGTTGGGATCCGATGAATTTTGAGTTCATGATCAGTTTCTATCCATGAATATTATTTGAGTCTTCTTTGATCTCTTATATGCATGATTACTTATAGCCTCGTATTTCTTCTTTGAATCTTTGGTTTAGTTAGGCCAACTAGATCGATTTTTCTTGCCATGGGAAGAGGTGCTTTGTGATGGGTTCGATCTTGCGGTGTTCTTTCCCAGTGACAGAAGGGGCAGCAAGACACGCATGTATCATTGCTATTAAGGATAACAAGATGGGGTCTATTCCTACATGAATAGATCTTGTCTACATCATGTCATCGTTCTTATTGCATTACTCCGTTTTTCCATGAACTTAATACACTAGATGCATGCTGGATAGCGGTCGATGTGTGGAGTAATAGAGGTAGATGCAGGCAGGAGTCGGTCTATCTATCTTGGACGTGATGCCTATATAATGATCATCGCCTTGGATATCGTCATGACTATTCGATTTTCTATCAATTGCCCAACAGTAATTTGTTCACCCACCGTGCGCTATACTCATGAGAGAAGCCACTAGTGAACCCTACGGCCCCCGGGTCTACTTTTCCAACATATTGCTTTCCGATCTACGTTTTTTGCAATCTTTGTTTTCAGATCTACAAAACCAAAAACCCAAAAACATATTGCTGCATATTTACTCTTTTTATTTGTGTTCTTGAGAGATCCATCTCTCCTATCTATCACTACCTAATCTATCTTATTACCGTAGAGAGATTGACAACCTCTATTTCGCGTCGGGTTGCAAGTATTTGTTGTTTGTGTGTAGGTGCTGCTTATTGGGTGGTGGTGATCCTCCTACTGGTTCGATAACCTTGGTTTCATAACTGAGGGAAATACTTACCGTCGCTGTGCTGCATCATCCCTTCTTCTTTGGGGAAATACCGACGCAGTCCAAGCACGTCATATGCCGTGAGTGTTAGCAATCATAGAAGACTAAATGATGGTTGAGTATGTGGACTTGCCAAAATGCTTCGACATGAGACCCTTCCTGAAAATATGATGAATTGTAGTGGCAAAGTTGACTGAAAACATAGTTTGTTGGTTTTCAATAAGGTTTATGCTTCATACTTCTATGTTGTGATGAATTGTTACTTGTTCATGTGAAGTTATATGATAAAAGTGTATTGAATAAGTTTTATGATAGAGTTTGTTGCTGTTATGGTAATCAGCATGATGCTACTATGTCCGTATTTTGTTTTTATCGACACCTCTCTCTCAAATCATGTGGACATGCTTTTCAATATCGGTTTTTGCTTGAGGACAAGCGAGGTCTAAGCTTGGGGGAGTTGATACGTCCATTTTGCATCATGATTTCCTACTGTTATTTATTATGTTTTGTTGAATAATAATGTTTAGGGAGTGATTCTAATGCCTTTTCTCTCATAATATGCAAGGTTTACACAAAGAGGGAGAATACCGGCAGCTGGAATTCTGGACCCAAGAAAAGCACATCAGAGATACCTATTGTGCACAACTTCAATGAAGCTGAAATTTTACGGAGATTATTTTTGGATTAAATAAAAAATACTGGAGCAGAAAACTACCAGAGGGGGCCAGCCGAGTGGGCACAACCCATCAGGGCGTGTGGCCTCCTCGGCCCACCTCCGGTGCCCATCTTCTGGTATATAGTCACATTTAACCTAGAAAAAAAATCAGAGGAAGACTTTCAGGACGAAGCGCCGCCGCCTCGAGGCGGAACTTGGGCACGAGCACTTTTGCCCTCCGGCAGAGCGATTCCGCCGGGGGAACTTCCCTCCCGGAGGGGGAAATCGAAGCTATCGTCATCACCAACACCCCTCTCATCTTTGGGAGGCCAATCTTCATCAACATCTTCAACAGCACCATCTCCTCTCAAACCCTAGTTCATCTCTTATGTTCAATCTTTGTACCGGAACCTCAGATTGGTACTTGTGGGTGACAAGTAGTGTTGATTACCTTGCATAGTTGATTACTATATTGTTTACTTGGTGGAATATTATATGTTCAGATCCATTATGCTATTTAATACCTCTCTGATCTTGAGCATGTTTATTATTTATGAGTAGTTACCTTTGTTCTTGAGGTCACGGGAGAAGTCATGTTGCAAGTAATCATGTGAATTTGATATGTGTTCGATATTTTGATGATATGTATGTTGTGATTCCATTAGTGGTGTCATGTGAACGTCGACTACATGACACTTCACCATTCATGGGCCAAAGGGAATGCATTGTGGAGTAGTTATTAGATGATGGGTTGCTAGAGTGACAGAAGCTTAAACCCTAGTTTATGCGCTACTTCGTAATGGGCTGATTTGGATCCAAACGTTTAATGCTATGGTTAGATTTTATCTTAATACTTTTCTCATAGTTGCGGATGCTTGCGAGGGGATTAATCATAAGTGGGAGGTTGTTCAAGTAAGAACAACACCCAAGCACCAGTCCACCCACATATCAAATTATCAAAGTAGCGAACACGAATCAAACCAACATGATAAAAGTGACTAGATGAAATTCCCGTGTACCCTCAAGAACACTTTGCCTATTACTAGAGATTGTTCTGGCCTGTCCTTTGCCTCAAAAGGGTTGGGCTACCTTGCTGCACCTTATTTACCGTTACCGTTAGTTGCTCGTTACCAATTATCTTGCTATCAAACTATCTATTACCTACAATTTCAGTGCGTGCAGAAATTACCTTGCTGAAAACCGCTTGTCATTTCCTTCTGCTCCTTATTGGGTTCGGCACTCTTACTTATCGAAAGGACTACGATTGATCCCCTATACTTGTGGGTCATCAATTAACTTTAATTATACATTAATGCCGGCCACATTGGCCTGCGTAGTTCACAAGTCTGCTAGGCTTTAACTAAAAACATTTAAATTAAAATAAAAACGAGGAGGCGTGCTACCCTAGGCGTCCTCGTCGTCGTCGTTGTCGGGGCCGGTGAGGTCGACGAGGGTCGGCGCCGGGCCAGCACACGGGAACGCCGTCTCCCAGGCGGTGGCGACGTCGTTCGCCGGTGGCTGCACCACCGCTGCTTGGGCTTCGGCACGGCGCTCCTCCTCCTCTGCCTCGGCGTCCTTCTCCAACTCCTCGAACCGTTGACCCTTGCGACGCTCCGCCTGCAGGTGCTGCTGTCGCCAGAACTCCAGGTAGTCCCACTCCTCCTTCGGCGTCGCCAGCATCCAGCCGGGTGGCGCACCCACCCACTCGCGCACCACCCCCTCCCAGATGTACTCCTGGGGCTTGAGCGCGGTCGGCGCCGACTCGAGCTTGGCGGGGGACGGCAGGGCCAGCGGCGGCACGACGCAGTCGCTGGCAACGAAGAGCGCAATGGCCTCCGCCATCCGCGCCTGGTAAGCCACCTCCTCCTCCTCCTCCTTGCACCGCTCCTCCTCCTCACTTTCACGGAGGGCGATTGCCAGCGCCTCCTGGTATTTGGCCTCCGCCTCCTGGTCCTCATCGCGCATGACGAGGCATCACGGACGCCACGCCGGCGCTGCTCCTTGTGCTCAAACGCAAACCAGACCTCCCAAAGGGAGAGTCTTCAGCGTAAGCCTGGTTGAGCCGCTGCTCAGGCGTGAGCTGCTGCTGCCTGCGCCTCACCTCCTCCGCATGCGCCCGCGCCGACCGTGGCACCGCCGACACTGGGATCCTCTCCGGATCCAAGTGCCAGTCATGTGGCAGAACCACGTCGGGGTAGGGGAGAGGGATGCAGTGTTCCCAGTGCCACCTCGCCTGGTGCACTGGGACGCTAATCCACTGCCGATGCGGACGGGAAGATGACGACGGGGGTAGCGCGCGCCAAGGGACGGCGGGGCCTTGCCCTTCTTCTTGCTGGAGCTCGAGTCGGCCCCTGAGAAGATGCCCATGGTGGCTGCTGGCTAGGGTTTGTCGCCGGCGGGCTAGGGTTCGCAGATCCTGCCAGGGGTGAAGGGGGCAGGCTTCACTTTGGAAGGGTGGAAACTGCTGTGGACTGGCCGGTCCATGGGTTTCCACTTAAAGAAGGACGACGACCCAAACATGGGTGGCTGATGACCGGGGCCCGCCGCGTGTGCGCAATTACTTTGGGACGTGGGGGTAGTTGAAAGGCTGCCACGCGTCCCCGAAACGGACGAGGAGAAAGCGCGTGCGCGTCCGTTTGACGTCATTGTGGCCGGAAATGGGCTCGTCAGGTCCAACGGGTGACACAGTCCAGTGCGGCCCCACTTGTCAGTAGTTAACGGTCAAACCATTTACCCGACGGCATCCCCTAGTGTGACCATTTCTGAGGGTTTCAGACAAAGGTGTGGGGAAAAGTGAGCAAATGTTAAGAGCGTGGGGATGAATGAGTAGAGCTAAGGAACCAGGGGCACAGATGTAAAAAACCCTTGATAATAAGCATGATACTGCTAGAACAACATGAGAGTTAGCATGGCATGTAATGAGGGTCGATGTTTAAGGTCCCGTGGACCAACTTACTCTTCTCGGAGGTTATCTCGTAACCACCATATGTATCAAGCTTACCGTCGTGAACATCACACGATCACCTCAGGATCAACCAAGCTCGATATCAACAATACCATCATGATCATCACGTGACCACAAGAAGCTTGATCTTTACCTGTGATCACCATATGACCACATGAAGATCAACCAACTTCTTTCCTCATGGAACTTGGGTTGTTTATTATTCAGATTGTTATTACTGTTGACCCATAGTGTGACCTACTACGAACTGTGTACATGATCGAGGATGCTGCTATCGATAGATTATACACTCTGCAAAGGTTAGTACACTGTACCCACACCACGGAACTCATGGCCTCGTGCTCCCATTCGGGTGGACCAACGACATTCTGACAAAACCAATCTATTGCATGACACTCTCTCGGCCACTCTAACAAACTCCCCTTTGGGATATGTCATGGGTGGCCCCGATGTCAACTCGTGACATCCGCCACCTTTGTGGCTACCACCATCGTGGCCAAAACAAAAATCATCCCAAACAGGGACACCTGGGTACAACACAACTCGGGCACACAAGGTTATGCCTTCCCACCGGGCCAGGATAGCGCAAGTGCATAACCTTCCCTAGTTGGAGGCACCGACGAGAGGCATGAGAATAGACCGCATTAGGGCCTCCCATCCAGGCACGTGTGGTTGCACTGGCGAGCTCGATTCGGTGGCACCATGACTCAGCCAACAGATTCATCCAAGTTCGATTAATGTGAAGTTTAACTTGAATGGTGATGAGCTGATTCATAATAACATGATGAAATAACAATGCATATGAGCATGATATCAACATGAACATGGATGGGCAACATAACCATTTAACATATGAATCATAACATCAACAACAATAAATCATTTATTCTACGAGATGCAAATGAGCATGGCATAGTGATAATCATGCATATGACCAGTATGTTCATAACAAACGATATTAATTCATATGAGCATATTCTTATCACTATCATACGAAGTAATTTGAGGAATGAAACAAGAGAATAATAATACTAGCAAATAATCATTTAACTCACTAGCATCAAATGAACATGATATGATGATGAGCATGGATCCACAAGCATATATATATATATATATTTATATTTATATTTATATATATAGCATTTAATGAAATAAACAAAAAGTTATTAAATCATTCAAGTGAAAACCATGGCTACTGCAAGGCCATCATGCAAGTGGCTATTGTGGCTTGCCTAGAGATGAATAACTCATCGGGAAGAAGTGCGAGAAGCTCGCGAAAAGATTTGCTGAAAAAGTTTCTCTCCTAGCGGAGCTGATTAGAGGGCAAGGGCAAAATGGTCATTTTCAGAATGTGACAACATTCTGAAAATGGCACCAACAGAACGGGCTCGACGAATAGAGAATGTGGGCTTTTGAATCACCTTAATCGGAGTTACGGTTGCAGAGATACGGTCGTTCGTTCGTTAGGCAAAAAACAAACAGAAACGTGTTCGTTTCTGCTCTTAATGGGTGAACGCCCGCAATATAACCGTTTCGGCGCCGGGCTGGAAAAAAACTGAAACCGCCTTTCTGGAAATACATTTTCCTATGGGGAAAACGTATTTTGGTAAATACGCCTCCACTTAAACAGACGGGCGGGACCGCCTGGGGCTTAAGAGGCTGGCGGGTGGGGCCATGGGGCCCACTGGCAGGGAGTCATCGTCTTCCTCTCGCACGCGCATGGGCGAGGCAGGGCGATGCTCGGCTGGCGATTGCCGACGACTCCGATCGCCCCCCACGGCGCTCGGCCTATGGATGAGCTCGGCAAGAAGAGCAGCATCCAATGGCGTCGACCACAGCTGCCGGGGTGGACCGAGGCGACGGCAGCTTCGACGCCGGTGGACGGAAGCTTGGTGGTACGGGGCACTGGAAGAGGAAGGGGAGAGCGGAGGATCTCCACCGTGGCCAGGGGATCCTCTGGTGAGGAAAAGAAGGAGGGAGGAGCTCTACATTGCTCGGATTTAGGCGGAGGGCGAGGCGGCCATGGTGGTCGTGGAGGCCGAAGCTGATGGAGTGCTCGGGAGACCTCAGGCAAGGCTTAAATAGCCGAGCGGAATATGCTGAGCTCGGTTGCCACCGCGGATTCACGGTTGATGCCTCTGGCGAGGAGGCAGGGCACGCGTGGGTCCTTGAGGTGATGGGAGAGACAAAGGGGATGCGGACGTGGTGCCAGGGACGCGAGGGCGCGGACGGGGCGAGCATAGAGGCGACCGGCCACTCTGCGCTCGGGCATCCGTGGGCGCAACGGCTGGCGTCGACGAGGGCGCTTCTAGAGGGAGGGAGGGGTCCAGCGAGCTACGTGGGAGTATGGAAGGGCTGGATGGCAATGGGAACGCGAGGGAATCGACCGGGAAGAGGGGCCCGAAGCAAAACGACAGTCGGGGCGTGGCCAAAAAGCGAGCAAAGCATGCGTTTGGCATGCCAGACCGCGTGGTAACCACATGGCATGGCTCGGGGAGGGCACGAAGGCATGAAAAAAGATGTCCCTAGTGTATTCCATGTGTCCCGGGACCCCCTTGAGGTGATAGCTCGAAGAAAGTGACTTTGTGCTGATGGGTAGCATCAACTGTAGCTCCTGGCAGCAAAGTGTTTCTGGTGAACTGGGGCAGGCACACCTGGGGATAGATGCTTATCTTTGGCTGAGGGTGATCAATCACTAAGATGATCTCTGTGGCAAAATTTCAGCTCAAACAGAGAAGGCAAGCTGGTACTTCCTTTGCAAAGTGCCAAACTGGCCAGAAATTTAAAATGGAAGTTGTGCTCACGAGGTTGAATGGATTGGGCTGAAATTTGGTAGAGCATGACGATTTAGAGATAAGACGACACTGTAAAAGTTTCATACCATTTAGATAAGTAAAAATGGTACTTCCTTGACAGTGGTCCTCTCTGCACAAAAACTTAGGAAAATTCTTGATAATTATTGGCTCAATGAAATGAGCTCAAATTTTATGGAGGGAAGTTATATTGGTAGGAGAATGTCCTCGTAAAATATCAGAAATTATGGGGCAACATAAAATATAGTTGCTTCACAAACTGAAATTATGACCAGAAACAAAGATTGGATGGGGTGCTCACCATGAGCATGGAATCTTGAATATTTTTACATATCCAAGGTCCATGTGAGTAAAATGAAATTTGAGAATTTTGTGGGAATTAATGGCAAGACAGAAATATAGGTTGCTTCACAACCTAGGGCAAACAGGGTTATTCCTTTAATAGAAAAAGGAATATTCCCAGGAAATAAATATTGGGGTTGGACTAGGATGGAAATGACAAGATCTTGGAGGGATTTGAGAGTGACAAGCCTTTTGGGGGAAGGAAGAAGAGATGATCGTCTCAGGTTTCAAGACCAGAGAGCCATAGAAAAGGAACTCCAAATAAAAATTCAAAGAAATCCAAAAGAAAAATAAAGGGCCAAAAATTGGGGTGTCACATAAAACAAGTAAATACCGAAAACTATGCATTGGAGACATGAATAAGTGCTAGATGGGTATGATATGAGGGATTTTGGCACTAGAATATCCTCTAAAAAGTTTGTATAAAAACCACTCATCAACATCCCCAAGCTTAAACCTTGCTTGTCCTCGAGCAAGAAGGTTGATACACCAAAGTTATCCATCTAGCTCATTGATCACATTATTGCCCACAGGCGTGTCCTTGTCTTCTCTGCAAACTATAAGAATGAAGGATCATATTTGTGCAAGGTAACACATGCACAACTAAGTAACGTATATACATTATGATAACCAAACCAGTAGAGCTTCAGTAAAAATTTCTATGCCCCTTGTCAAAGTTTATCTAGCATGAAAACAGATACTTGGATCCTCTTACTTATTAGCTTATTCCTTTCTTTTTGTTGTTTTTCTTTTTAAACAAACTTGAGCACAGAGAGTTGTCAAAATATCAAGATATGGAGTTTTTCAGTCATGCCCACTAACATTCTCAACTCAAGGCTCTCAGGCACTTACTTCAATCATTGTTTGTTGAAACTTTTGTTGTCAGGTGACGGGATCATGCCAAAGAAATGATCATGCTTGGGTTTCGCATTGGCTTAAGTTCGAGTACTATGGACCAACATGTTCTCTCTTTCAAGCTCTTATGATCAGTACTCATTTATTACCACGTACACACTCACTCAAGAGAAAGTCGAATAATATTCCCTACAGTGTTGCCACTACGAACGTGAACAAACTCATAGCCTATATCCGAGTCGAAACTCTGGTCGATCGTTCATTGGCTAGTGGAGTTCTCAACATAACATCAAGAATGGTGACAAAGCCACATTTACACACGCACACGTGCATATAGTAGCAAGGCCATGGCACAAACGAGAAGATGAAGCACCATGTAAAAATGCAACACATATTTTGGCATAATCTCATTCACCTTTCAATGCAGTCACGGCCACACGCGACCAGGTGTGTAAATCAATCGTGCGATCATTTCGTTGTTTTCTCGCGATAGGAAAAGCGATCTAGATCAGCCGCCGCGACGGCCGCCACTTTAGCGGCGGCGTTGCCACCGCTGCTACCTTCGACCCCTTCGTATGGCGTAGGTGTGTCTTTCAGTCTAGCCGGTATGCTCGTCGGATCGTCTGTTTTTTGTCTGACCCTACTTGAACTTGCTTCGCAGCAGGCGTCGTTGTGGATCCAGTCGTCTTGCTTCAACAAGCAACCTACATTGATATGGCTTTTTACCGATTGTTTACTTGAGGTGAGAGATGTACATACAAGCCCAAGTCATATGTACGGGCAAGTATAGTCTGATCTGTAAGTGCAAGTTCAAGTGATCTGTACGTGTAAGTTTTGTTCCTTGGGGGAGTATCTTCGTGAGCAATGAAACTCCTAGCATGGAACCATTGTGGAATGCTTTCGTCCACGACAATGCGAGAGCTCTTGGACCTCCATGGGTGGGTGAAAGCATATGTGATTTTTTTGTCTGAATCCCATCTGAATAAAGCGAAGGCAATTGAGTTACGAGTTAAGCTAGGATTTGATCTTTTTCATATAGTGGAGAGTGATGGTCGCTCAGGTGGCCTTGTAACTTTTTACAATCTTGCTAACGAAATGGTGCTTAACTACTCTTCTCTGAATTTTATTGATGGTTTTGTGATGGAAGCAAATGCAGTGGCGTGGCGACAAATAAGGTTCTACGGTGAGCCAAACTGGGATCTGAAGCACCGATCCTAGGATATTTTGCGTAATCTGAACAATGGTACTTGTGCCCCTTGGATGATCATAGGGGACTGCAATGAAATCCTTGTGTCTACTGAGAAAGAAGGGGGAAATTTGTGGCCAGGACATGATACTCGTGATCTGCGTTGGGTTTTCCGTGAAGAGGAACGGGTAATCGCAGCACAAAGTGGGTAAGTATTTCCCTCAGTTATGAAACCAAGGTTTATCGAACCAATAGGAATACCAATCCTCAACCGTCTTCAGCGGTTGCACACAAAAGAACAAACAACTTGCACCCAACGCCGGCAAGAGGGTTGTCAATCCCCTTGATCTCGTTATTTGCAAGCAAGTGAGTTGTGTAGATAATTGGAGATGATAGTAAAGTGCAAAATAGAAGGTAATAAATAACAACAAGGTAATGATAGCGTTTGTGAATTTATAAGTGAATAGACCCAGGGGCCGTAGAGTTCTCTAGTGGCATCTCTCATAAGCAAAGCATACGGTGGGTAAACAAATTACTGTTGGGCAATTGATAGAAAAGCAAATAATTATGCGATGTTCACGACGATGATCATGTGTATATAGGCATCATGTCCATAAGCAAATAGGCCGACCCCTGCCTGCATCTACTACGATTACTCCACTTCAAGAGCGCTTCTATGCTTGCCTCTCTATGTATTAAGTTCATGACAAACGGAGTAATGCTTGGAGAACGATGACATGATGTAGACAAAGTAAACTCAACTAATATGAATAAACCCCATCGTTTTATCCTTAGTAGCAACAACAAAAAGACGCAACTTGTCACCTTCTGTCACTGGGATATAGAAACTCGTTAGGTTGAACCTACTACAACGCACCACTCCCACCGAAGAAATATCAATCTAGTTGGCCAAACTATCTCAATAGATCGGAGAGAATTATGAAGCTATGATGATCATGCAAATAAGAATCATAGTAATCAGGTTTGACTCAAATAGTTTTCATGAATAATCTGAACATAAACTCACAATTCATCGGATCCCAACAAACACACCATACAAAGGGATTACATCGGAAAGATCAAGGCAAAGATGCGATGAACATTGTATTGAAGATCAAGAGAGAGAGATTGCCATCTAGGTACTACCTACAGACCCGTAGGTCTGCGGTGAACTACTCACACATCATGGTGAGGGCAGCAAGGTTGATGAAGATGCTCTCCGTGATCGATCTCCCCTCCGGCAGGGTGCTGGAACGGAGGTGTAGATGGCCTCCCGTCGGAACAGAGGCTTGCGGCGACGAAAAAAGTGTTTCGGGAGCGTTTCTAATGTTTTTAGGGTAGATGTGAATTTATAGGCCAGAGAATAACGTCGGGGGACGCTCCAGGGGGCCACCACATATCTGGCCGCGCCCCTCCTAGGGGGCGCGTCTGGATATGTGCCGGGCCCCTGGTGCATCGCCTGGCCCTCCTCTGAAGCTTCTAGGTCTTGTATTGGTCCAAAAAAATCACCAAAAAGTTTCGTGGCAATTGGACTCCGTTTGGTATTGTAACTCTAAAAAGGCAAAAACGCGCAGAAAACAGGAACTGGCACTGGGCACTGGGTCAATAGGTTAGTGCTCAAAAATATTATAAATTGGTAAATAAATACCGAAAAAGTATCCTAGAATGATAATATATCAGCATGGAACAATCAAAAATTATAGGTACGTTGGAGACGTATCAGCATCCCCAAGCTTAATTCCTGCTCGTCCTCGAGTAGGTAAATGATAAAAACAGAATTTTTGATTTGACATGCTACCCATTATGTAATCTTTGGTATGTATGCTCATTGAGAAATGATGAATTAACAAACAACAACATAGTACTATTTATAAGTATAAGAAACAAAATCATTATTTTTTCAAAGTATACGATCCTAAAAGAATGTTTTACCCCTATTCATCTTATTATATTAGCAAGGCATGACTCCGTCTTCACCACATAGATGCAAATGTTAAGCACCAAGGTTTCCAAGTCAGGCAATTGGATCGTACTTTTTCAATATGCATCAACTTTTTATTCTTCACACAACACATGAGCGTGAACCATTGGACATAGCATATAGGTGGAATAGAATATGGTGGTAGGTATCAAAGGGGTAAAAAGTGGAGAAGATAGTCTCGCATCAACTAGGCGTACCAACGAGCTATGGAGATGCTCATCGATAGATATCAATGTGAGGAGTAGGGATTGCCATGCAAATGATGCACTAGAGCTATAAGTGTATGAAATCTCAACTGAAGCTAAGTGGGGTGTGCATCAAACTTGCTTGCTCATGAAGACCTCGGGCATTTGAGGAAGCCCGTCATAGGAATATACAAGCCAAGTTTATTATATCAAAAGGTAATTCCCACTAGCATATGGAATTGTCAACATAGGAGACTCTCTATATCAAGAACATGGTGCCACTCTAAGGCACAAGTGTGGTAAAGGATAGTAGCAAACTCCGTTCTCTCTTTTCTCTCATTTTTTTTATTTTTTTATGGTGGGCTTTTCTCTTTTTTTGTGCCTCCCCCATTTTCTCTTTTTTTATATGGTGGGATTATTTGGCCTCCCCCATTTTTATTTCATTTTTCGTCCGGAGTTGTTGATGCACTAGGACAGGGGTATCCTGTGCCCCTGACTTATGCAGAGGCAGTAGTAGCAAAACCCATTGGGAAAGCTACCATACCACCAAGCAAGCATTCAAGAACCAGCATCCGATAGCAACAACCTGCAGAAGGCCAAGCAAGCGTCGGCAACACCAGCACAACGGCCCAGGAGGGTCCCAAAGCGCGCCAGCCACATCCCCGGAGCCTGCCGGGGACCGAGGCGCGCACATCTCAGGAAGACTCGGCAAGCCGTCCCCCGGCAAGCACGAGCTGACCAACCACCACTCCACCGCATCGCTACGCCAGTCACTTATCGATGCGGTGTCGAGCCCTCAAGCGGCTAAGTGGCTCTTGCTAAGCACGTGGCGACGCACCGGAAGGCAAATTATACCTAGTTGACAACCGTCCAGCAACGTGTCAAGACCCTAAGCAACGGCTAGCTAAGCGATGGCGAGAGCTTGCCGGGGATGCACCCTCGAGCGCCACCTAGACTAATAATCATGGTATTTTGTCCTAAATGCCAGAGTTAGGTATGATAGCTCTGCTAAGCTATCTAATCGATAGATAATGACTGTTTTGCCATTGTGGTTGCCCCTTGCACTATAAAAGGAGGCCCGAGGAAACCTAGCTCAAGATTTGGACCTTTGGACACTTGTACTCGCATAGTAGCTCACCCCGACAACAACTCTTGCCGGGATTAGGCGCTGCGTGTTCTTTGTGTTCCTTTGATCAATCCACCAAAAGCAGGAGTAGGGTTTTACGCTTAGCAGCATCCCGAACCTGGGTAAAATGCCAGCGTCCTGATCGTCGCGCCGTCTCATGCTCTCTGCTCTTTGTGCAACGTGACCCCCCTTGCCGAACCACAAAGGGGCCTCCGGTCCCATAGGTGATCATGAGCATCCGTGCCCCGACATCTTTGGCACGCCAGGTAGGGAGGCGTGCATCATTTGCGTGAACCCGAGTTCGTGAACGGCGAGCCGGTCATCATCATCATCTTCTTCTTCATCCATGGCTCCCAAGAAGAAGCCCAGCGCGACCACACATCCCTCCACTTCGAAGGCTCCCTCGCATGCAGTTGCAGGCGCGGCGGGCGTCACGGCGGCTGCGAGTGGGGAAGGCGTCGTGGGCGACACGACTGGCGCAGGCGGCGCCACCGTCGTGTCCCCCGCGGCCGAGGTTGGAGCCGGGAACGCTGGGGAGGAGCAACAACAACAACGCCCTGGCGAACGCGCCCCTGATGCCGTGGACGGAGGGGATGGCCAATCACTGCCTCCCCGCCGTGTGGATGGCCATGGTCGACACGGCAGCGCGTAATCCGGAGCGAGTCATGACCCCCCGTCTGCGCCCGTTACCAGCGCGGCTACTGGGCGCATGCTTCGTCCAGAACAAGACAAAGCGCCGAGCGGAGCCGCGAACCTGCGGACTCGGCCTCCCCCACGTCGGACCGCCCCGGCGAGCGGCGCACGACGTCAAGAACACGGCGACGCCCCTCTTGGTTCCACCAGGAGCCGGGCGACGTCGCGGTCCGCCTCTTTCGCCATGCCGGACACGGCGTCGGAAGCAATGGCACGAGCCCAACTTCTGCTTAACTTCCCGCTGGTGGCTGACAAAATGGATGAGTGGAGAGCTACCATCCAGAGTCTGATATCTTTCGTCGAAGACAATAAATCTCAGCGCGCGGAGCCATCACAGCACACGCGTACGGCTACGGCAGCCCGGGCTGACGATCGTGTCGAGGGGGGCACACCAACGATGCAGTCCCCTCCGCAATAGCAAACCCAGGAGCAGCCGCGGCGAGCTTCACGTGCCGACGAGTTCGACGAAGTGTCTATGACCTCGTCCGACCCACGCGATCGCTGGGACCAACGGTGTGTCCTGGAGGATCGGCGGAAAGAAGACGCGCGCATCACCATCGAGCGGCGTCGAGAAGGACACCGTCAGTCTGATAGGCGCAATGGCCCAGACACTGGCGACCCCGCGCCCAGTGCTGGCGGGTACCTGCCTTACGAGGTAGGGTGCCCTGCTTTCACTCGTGAGCTGCGGCAGGTCCGCTGGCCATTGGCCCGAGCTTTCAAACCAGAGTTGACGAAGAAATATGATGGAAAGCTGAACCCGGCGGAGTTCCTGGCATCTATACAATAGCCGTCCAGGCTGCCGGAGGAAGAGATGAGAAAGTGCTCGCCAACTACTTCCCTTTGGCACTTAAGCCAAATGTGAGGTCGTGGCTGATGCACCTACCGGAAAACTCCATCTCATCCTGGGCTGATCTGTGCAACGAGTTTGTCGGTGCCTTCACAGGCGGCCATCAGGAGCTAGGACAGCCCAGCGATTTGCAAGTCCTGCCGCAAAAGGAAGGAGAAACTTTGCGGAAGTACATTCAGAGATTCAGTCGAGTGCATCGCAACATCCCAGAAATACACCCCACAGTCGTGATTGCCGCGTTCCATTCGAACGTGCGCAACAGGAGGATGCGAGCCAAGATGAATGTGAAACTCCCCAAGACTGTCAATGAGCTGTACACAATGGCGGACAAATGTGCCCGTGCTGAGGAAGGAAGGCGACTCCCTGGAGAGGAGGCTGGCGTCGAAGTCGACTCAGATGACGACGACGACACCCCCGGCTCGAAGGGAAGGAACCGATAGCGCAATAATAAGCGCAAGGGAAAGGCAGTATTGGCTGTGGAGGGCTCTGGTAGTCTCGCTGCCGGCAAGAAGGCCAAGGCCGAGACCCCCGGCAAGGAAGCTGCCGCGTGCGCTGACAGCCGGGAGGCCGCAGCAGCAGAGAAAACTAGGAAGTCCGACGGGCCGTACTGCAAGATCCACCGCACCAAGGGCCATGATCTCCAAGAGTGCCGCCAGGTTGAGCAGCTTGTTGAGAAGCAGAAGGCCGAGTACGAGAAATGTGACAAAGAGAAGGGCCAAGACGCTGCTGCCGGGAAGGGCCGTGGCGGCAGAGGAGGCCGCCGCGGCAAGACCCCACAACAGAAGGAAAGGCCAGCCAGAGGCCGTGAGAAGAAAGAAACAGAGGATATGAGTGAGGATGAGGATGACGCGGAGGATTCCAGTGATCGAGAATTCGAGAGAGAGAACGAGGCCATGTGTGTTGATGGGGGTGCATCTTTGCACTCCTCTCACCGACAGCTCAAGCAATGGGCACGTGAGGTCAACGCTATGGAACCTGCTGCAGAGTCCAAAAGGCCACTCAGATGGTCCCGCACGCCTATCATCTTTGATGAAGAGGATCATCCTGATCGCACTACCACAGTCGGATGTTTGCCGTTGTTGGGTTCTCCAACAATCCGCAACCTCAAGGTCACCAAGATGTTAGTTGACGGCGGGGCAGGGTTGAACTTAATCTCCCCAAAGGTGGTCGAGAGGCTGCAAATCCCTGATGGAGAGCTCAATGCTACGGGTACTTTCCAAGGAGTCAATCCTGGCAGGAGCCGACCTAAGGGAAAGATCACTTTGCCTGTGACGTTTGGCGGGGAATTAAACTACCAAACCGAAAAGGTGGTGTTCGATGTGGTTGAACTAACCCTGCCTTACAACAGAATTCTTGGTCGCCCAGCCCTAGCAAAGTTCATGGCAGCATCCCACTATTCTTACAACACTTTGAAGATGCCAGGACCTATTGGAATCATCTCCGTCCCTTCCGACAAGAAGGATGCAGTCATATGCGTGGATAAGATATATCGAGACGCAGTAGCAGCTGAAGTCATGGAAACGCCGGCTCCCGCCAAGGAGTCGAGGAAAGAGAGGAAATCTAGCAGATACACCGTCAAGGACTCCGGGAAGCGCGCCTCTTCGAAGTGTGCTGCACCCCTCGAGGATCTGCCGGAGAGTTCCACTAGCAAGAAAGCCAAGGTCACCTATCCTGAGACGAAGAAGGTCCCGGCAGGGAAGGATGGCGCTGGTGGCACGTTCACCATCAGCGCCACCCTTACTGGCAAATAGGAAAGTGCGCTCGTTGCCTTCCTGCGGGCGAATGTCGATGTGTTTGCCTAGCAACCATCTGACATCCCCGGTGTTCCCAGGGAGGTAATCGAGCACCACCTTGCTGTCTGCCCCCACGCCAAGCCCGTCAAACAAAAGGTTAGGTAACAAGCCTTGGAGCGGCAGGAGTTCATCACAGAAGAAATCAGAAAACTTGAAGCAGCTGGTTTGGTCAGAGGAGTGTTGCACCCAACTTGGTTAGCCAACCCGGTGGTGGTGCGCAAGGCGAATGGGAAACGGAGGCTTTGCATAGATTTCACTGACCTGAACAAAGCATGCCCGAAGGACCCTTTTCCCTTGCTGTGCATCGACTAGATTGTTGATTCCACCTCCGGGTGTGACCTGCTTTCCTTCTTGGACGCTTACTCCGGATACCAACAGATCTTCATGGCTAAGGAAGATGAGGAAAAGACCGCGTTCATAACTTCGTGCGGCACGTACTGCTTTGTACGGATGCCCTTCGGGTTAAAGAGCGCTGGTTCTACCTTTGCCAGAGCCGTGCAGACTAGATTTGGACCACAGTTGCACAAGAATGTAGAAGCCTACATGGATGAGATAGTTGTCAAGACCAAGGATGAAGCAACTCTCATAAAGGCTTGGAAGAGACTTTTGCAAACCTGCGCAAGATCAACCTGAAGCTCAACCCTGAAAAATGTGTATTTGGCGTCCCATCTGGCAAGCTACTTGGGTTCTTTGTGTCTCAGCGGGGGATTGAAGCAAATCCCGACAAGATCAAGGCAATTGAGCAGACACAGGCACCCAAGACCATCAAGGACATCAGACGTTTGACCGGGTGCGTTGCCGCGCTAAGTAGGTTCATCTCCAAATCTGCCAAACGCGCCCTGCCGTTCTTCAAGATCCTGAAGAGGGCAGGCCCAGTAAAGTGGACCCCGGAAGCAGAAGCAGCGCTGCAAGATCTGAAAACTTATCTCTCTACCGCTCCCACCTTGGTCGCTCCTAAACCACGAGAACCGTTGCTGCTATACTTAGCGGCGACGAATCAAGTGGTTAGTGCAGCGCTGGTGGCGCAGCGAGAAGTAGATGAGGATGCGGCAGCTAAGGCTGATGTTGCCGGGGACAAAACCGAAGCTTCTACGGCAGGACCCAATGCACAACCAGAGGGATCTCAACAAGCTGAGGAAGGCAATTCCAAAGAAGTTGTAAAAAGGAAAGTGGTACAACGGCCGGTGTACTTTGTTAGCTCCCTGTTGCAGGGGGCTAGGTCAAGGTACTCTGGAGTGCAAAAGCTGATCTTCGGCCTCATCATGGACTCGAGGAAACCGCACCACAACTTCCAAGCCCATGAGATCACCGTCGTCACTCGCTTCCCGCTGCAGCGCATATTGAGGAACCCCGAAGCCACTGGCAGGATAGTTGAGTGGGCCCTTGAGCTATCAAGCTTTGGTTTGTTGTATGAGAGCACTTCCACAGTTCAGATCAGGGCGTTGGCGGTATTCATTGCAGAATGGACACCCACGCCTGATGAAGAGATCCCAGAGACAGTCCTCCCCTGTAAGGAAGCACCCAAGGATTGGATCATGTACTTCAACGGTGCTTTCTCGCTTGAGGGTGCCCGAGCAGGTGTGCTCCTTGTCGCCCCCACTAGAGAACACCTCAAGTACGTGGTTTAGATGCACTTCCCCTGGGAGGAAGCTACCAACAACACCGCTGAATATGAGGGGCTCCTTGCCGGACTCAGAATCACGGTGGAGTTGGGAATCAAGAGACTAATCATCCGAGGGGATTCCCAGCTCGTGGTGAAGCAAGTCAACAAAGACTATCAGAGCCCGTGGATGGAGGCATACATGGAAGAAGTGAGGAAACTGGAGGAGCGCTTTGATGGATTGCAAGCAGAGCATGTACCCCGTGCGGAAAATTCCATTGCTGATCATCTATCAAAGTGCGCTGCGCAAAAGCTCCTTGTGGAACCAGGAACCTTTATCCTTCGCCTCACTCAACCTTCAGTATCCCCCTCAATGATGGCCACGAAAAGAAGAAAACTGACCTTCGGCAAGCATTTCCTGGCAGAGCTTCCCGAAGCCGCTGGTAGAGAAGCTGTCGGAGACAATCTCACTTCGCATGGTGAGCAGCTTTCTCCTATGGATCCCCAGGTTCTCGTAGTCGAGACAAGTGCTCCCACGAACGAGGAGATGCCTTTAGTCCTAGTTGTCGAGCCCAGGCTCCAACTTGGGCACAACACATAGTCCGTTTCCTTCAAACAGGAGAACTCCCCGAAGAGCAAGAAGAGGCCGAAAAAGTAGCCCGTCGGTCAAGTATGTACCAGTTTGTCAATGATACTCTGTACAGAAAAAGGCCCAACGGCGTGAAATTGAAGTGCATTTGTCGGGAGGACCGACTAAGGCTGTTGGCGGAGATTCACGGAGGTGTATGCGGCTCGCACATTGGATCTAGAGCTCTTGCCAGGAAAGCCTTCCGACATGGTTTCTATTGGCCCACTACCCTCCAAGATGCAACTGAATTGGTCACCAAGTGTGAGGCCTGTCAGTTCCACTCCAAGAACATCCATCAACCAATGCAAGCTCTCCAAACGATCCCTTTATCCTAGCCCTTCTCGGTCTGGGGGCTCGATATTTTGGGCCCCTTCCCCCGCGCTGTCGGGGGCTTTGAGTTCTTGTTCGTGGCAATCGACATGTTCACAAAGTGGCCTGAGGTGGAGCCAGTAAGGAAGGTTACCGCGTAGTCAGCTATCAAGTTCATGAAAGGGCTGGTGTGCCATTTTGGAATACCCAACAGAGTGATCACCGACAACGGCACCCAGTTCATGAGCCGCGCCTTCATGCAGTACATCCAGAGCCTTGGAAGCAAGGTCTCCTTCACCTCTGTTGCCCATCCAAAAAGCAATGGGCAAGTCGAGAGGATGAATGCTGAAGTGTTGCGAGGTCTCAAGACAAGAACTTTCGATAGGCTGCGGAGGAGCGGCAAGCGCTAGATAGATGAGCTGCCGGTGGTTCTTTGGTCCCTCAGAACGACACCAAATCGAGCTACCGGCCAGACTCCGTTCTCCCTGGTATACGGGGCGGAAGCAGTGCTCCCCACGGAACTCATATACGGGTCACCTCCTCGAGGAAGATCATCTCCAGGCTGCTGTGCGTGCTGCACGCTACCAGCAAGCCCTGCGCCGCTATCATAGCCGCAGGGTACATGCCCGGAGCCTTGAGGAAGGCGACCTTGTCCTTAGGCGCGTTCAGTCCGCCAAGGGTACCAACAAGTTGACGCCAAAGTGGGAAGGCCCTTACCGGGTAGCACAAGTCACCAGACCTGGCGCAGTCCGTCTGGAGACCGAAGATGGCACCAAGGTGCTTAACTCATGGAATATTGAGCATCTTCGTAAGTTCTACCCGTAAGGCGCGGCTGCCGGGCGCAGTCCCCGGCAGCCACCTTTTGTACAAGCCTTGCCGAAGTTGCATGTAACCCTTTGTACAAAGCCAGGCGCAGACCCTGAGCAACAATAATAAAGCTAGGCATTGCATCATATCATTGCATTGCACGATCATTTTTCATCCTTTATGATTGCAATTTCATTGCCTATTTTCTAGAGATTTGCTAGAGTACTTGCTAAGTCTATAATCCTTGTTGCTACACTCTCTCCTCAAGGGATAGAGACCTCTTGCCCTGTGTGTTTTAACATGAGATAAATATGGAAGGAGGACAAAGGAACGAGGATGGCATCCCAGCGTACTTCGGAAGGGGATACTGCCTAAAATGAGATAAGTCTAATCACATATCCCAAGTTTTATGCTCCCTAAAAGAAATCCATACCCTCTTTTCGAACGTGTTCGGTGGAGTTCCCTCACGTGGTAGAAACATTTGTCGGGACGAGCTGCACCTCAGGTTCTGGTACTTATCAGCTCCGAGGGACCGCGTCGATACCGACAAGGACCCCTGCCGGAGAACAACACCAGCCTGCTGCCGGGGGCTCGTTCCCCTTTTTGGCGCTCGCAGTTAAAAGTGGCCCAGCAGGCAGTCTCGTGTGGCGAGAGCAAACACATTGACACGATAATAACAAAAAAAAGGGGGGAGGAGAGGGTATAGTACTCAAGGAAGTAAAATAGCATTCATTCATTCGTTAGTTGATACAAAACGGATCAAAATACATTGAAGGACTCCTTCCTAACAAATCTTTATTTGACTTTCTCCCCTAGGAGCAAGTTACAAAAAGAAAAAGAGCGAAGGGAGGACCTAAGCAGAAGCCCAGCCAGACCCCGTCGAGGCTGACGGGGAATGGCTTGGTGGGACCACCGGCAAGGAAGGCGAAGCCGAAGTCCACGAGCCTGCTGGGGTCCAGCTGAGAAGGAGAGGCGACACCCAGGTCAAGAACCCCCGGCAAATCGCTCTACCGGGGGGAAGGGGGGGAGCTCGATGATGATGATGGTGCGGCCGACGATCAGCTGGAGCCCAGGTCATCGTACTCCGACTTGACGGCCTGGAGCTCGCTGTCGCCGTCTTCACTGACACTGTCCTCCTCGTCGCTTTCGCTCGAGGCGGAACTTTCGTCACCACTCGAGCTCTCTTCGCAGCAGCCGAGACGAGCACCCGAATGCCCGTAGATCTTGACGGAAAGCGTGTCGGCCTCCACCAGCTTGAAGTGGAGGATGTACCCGCCCACGAAGTTGTGGGCGCATGCAAAAGTCTTCCACCCCCGCCTGAAGAACATGACGCGCGGCGCCGAGAACTCGACGTCGACCTGCGCGGCACCGTTACAACAGCCATGTACGCGCAACCACAGTGCGTGCGGCTTGTCAACCTCCATCACCCTGGCGAAGGGATGAGGGAGCCACAGGCAGCTACGAGGAGGACCGCGCAGCCCGATGACGAACTCCAACATCGTACTTTCGGTGTGCTCCGCCACCAAGGAGGAAGTTGCCACCGGCGGGAGGGGGGGGGGTCAGGGGCGGCGCTCCGCCTCCCCTGACCATGACCCCCGCGCTGGCCTCGGCCTCTTCCAGTCCTCCCGCCGTGCGTACTGGAACCGTCTCCCGTCGCCGCGGCTGAAGTAGTGGCACGATCATGAAGGGAAGCTCTTGTCGCCCCAGCGGAGGCTGAGAGTCGTCCTCTCCCCCGCGTCATGGCAGGAGCTAGCACATCCAAAGACGAACCAGAAGTGGAGGACGAGCAGTGTGGACTTGGGAGAAAGGAGGAGATGGAGCTGGATGAGCATCGCCACCGTGACCCCCTAATTTATAGGAGATGGCACGGGGGCTGGCTCTCCCCCGCTCCTGAGCGGCCGCCCATCTCCACCAATCCCACTACCCACGACTCATGGGCGGGCAGGTAACCATCCAATTGCTCCAATCCATGGCGCTGTGGTTTCTGCCACGATCAGGTCTTTAAGTCACGAGCGCCCACCGCAAGTTCTTCGCTATGCATGCGGCGCGCGTGGCGGAAACGGCCTGAGGTGGTGGGATAGTGCTGACTAGTAAATTGGCAATTACCCCCTCACATTGCGCGCCTGTGCATAAATTTTGGGCCTGACCCAACGGCACTAAGCAAGCGCGTGTGGGCCGGACCCGGGGGCTCCTGTCGGTGCACTAGGATAGGGGTATCATGTGTCCCTGACTTATGCACAGGCAGTAGTAGCAAAACTCATTGGGAAAGCTACCACACCACCAAGCAAGCATTCAAGAACCAGCATCCGACAGCATCAACCTGCAGAAGGCCAAGCAAGCGCTGGCAACACCAGCACAACGGCCCAGGAGGGGCCCAAAGCGCGCCAGCCACGTCCCTGGAGCCTGCTGGGGACCGAGGCGTGCACATCTCAGGAAGACCCGGCAAGCACGAGCTAACCAGCCACCGCTCCACCGCATCGCTACGCCAGTCACTTATCGATGCAATGTCGAGCCCTCAAGCGGCTAAGTGGCTCTCGCTAAGCATGTGGCGATGAACCGGAAGGCAAAATATACCCAGTTGATAGCCGACCAGCAGCGTGTCAAGACCCTAAGCAACGGCTAGCTAAGCGGTGGTGAGAGCTTGCTGGGGATGCACCCCCGAGCGCCACCTAGACTAATAATCATGGTATTTTGTCCTAAATGCCAGAGTTAGGTATGATAGCTCTGCTAAGCTATCTAATCGATATATAATGACTGTTTTGCCATTGTGGTTGCCCTTGCACTATAAAAGGAGGCCCGAGGCAACCTAGCTCAAGATTCGGACCTTTGGACACTTGTACTCGCGTAGTAGCTCACCCCGACAGCAACTCTTGCCAGGATTAGGCGCTGCGTGTTCTTCGTGTTACTTTGATCAATCCACCAAAAGCAGGAGTAGGGTTTTACGCTTAGCAGCGGCCCGAACTTGGGTAAAATGCCAGCGTCCTGATCATCGCGCCGTCTCATGCTCTCCGCTCTTTTTGCAACGTGACCCCCCTTGCCGAACCACAAAGGGGCCTTTCGTCCCATAGGTGATCGTGAGCATCCGTGCCCCGACAGGAGTCTCACCCCGACTTGTGAGGGAATCATAGTCTCCATCATCCTTTCCTCACTGGGACAATGCTCTAATAATGATGATCACTACACTTTTATTTACTTCCAATCTCAACATGAAGAACTGATAGGAAGATATGACTATGTATGAATGCCTCTGGCAGTGTACCAGGATGCGCAATGATCTAGCGTGACATGTATCGAAAATATGAAGAACGGTGGCTTTGCCACAAATACTATGTCAGCTCTATACGATCATGCAAAGCATTATGATGATGAACGAACTAGTCATATGAAGTGACGATGGAATTTGCATGGAAATATATCTCGGAATGGCTATGGAAATGCCATAATAGGTAGGTATGGGGGCTGTTTTTAGGAAGATATAATGAGGCTTATGTGCAACAGAGCGTATCATGTCACGGGGTTTGGATGCACCGGCGGATATTTGCACCGATCCTCGAGGTGAGAATGGGCTATGCACGGTACCGAAGAGGCTAGCAAATATGAGAAGGTGAAGATGAGTATGTCCATGGTGTCACATTAGTCATAAAGAACTCACATACTTATTGCAAAGTTTTATTAGTTTTATCACAAATCAAAGTACTCCTCGCATGACCCAAGGGAGGAGGCTGGTAGGAGTTAACCATCGCGCGCCCCCGACTCAATACAACACTAGGATTTCAACAAGGAATATAAATGCTCACACATCATCACCATGCCTCTTTAATTTTTAGATGAATAACAAGTTAACACCTCTTAATCTCGACACTTCTATGAATCAGCAATTTTGTACTCACACCTTTTTCATATTACCACATCAATGTCATTAACCCACAACTTCTCTATATGTGCGACACAATGGTTTTGATTATCATTCATTGATTACCTAATATTCTTGGACTAGTCTTATGACCCATGCAAATTACCGTCACTATTACTCAGCTCTCAAACAAATATAAGTGAAGAACGAGAGCATATTATTTCTATAAAATCTACACGCCACCGTGCTCAAAAAGATATAAGTGAAGTACTAGAGCAACTGCCTAGCTCAAAAGATATAAGTGATGCACATAGAGTATTCTAGAAAATTATCATGAAGGTGTGTCTCTCTCAAATAGGTATGTCCAGAAAATGATGATTGTTACAAACTTAAAGTAAAATCAAACAAAAGCAAACGACGCTCCAAGCAAAACACATATCATGTGATGAATAAAAATATAGCTCCAAGTGACATACCGATGGATTGAGACGAAAGAGGGGTTGCCTTCCGGGGCATCCCCAAGATTAGACGCTTGAGTATCCTTAGAATTATACTTGGGGTGCCTTGGGAATCCCCAAGCTTGGGCTCTTGCTACTACTTATTCCGTAGTCCATCGTGATCACACCCAAAACTTGAAAACTTCAATCACACAAAACTCAACAAAACTTCGTGAGATCCATTAGTATAAGAAACATATTGCATACTTGAGATACTGTGATAACTTCCCCATGGCTTACACCCCCCCGATATAGTCCATGGCATAATCAAAACAAGCAAACTATGCAAGCAAAACAGAATCTGTTTAAAACAGAACAGTCTGTAGCAATCTGTAAAGAGCCCATACTTATGTAACTCTAAAAATTCGGAAAAATTAGGACAATGTAAACAATTTGTATAGAAATACTGTGTTGAAATTTCAGATCATTATCATGCTCCAGTAAAAAATGAAAATTCCTGCACTGGAGTCAAAGTTTCTGTTTCAGATTCAGCATCGTTTCTACTCATCTTGTGAGTCATCCCAAAGGCTTTACTTGGCACAAACACTAACTAAAACATAAAAACACAATCATTAAAGAGGCAAAAATCATGTTATCACAAAAAAAGAGAAAGTAAAAACAAAAATAAAGATACATATTGGGTTGCCTCCCAACAAGCGCTATTGTTTTATGCCCCTAGCTATGCATAATGCATAGTTTCAAAGTGTTGTCATCTTTGACACTCAACCCGTAGGTAGCTCTCATGATTGATTCATAAGACTACCCACAATGGTAAGTAACATGGAGTCGTAACATGCATATGTTACTAGTTTAAGTTACTACCTCCACAGTGGGTAGTAACATAGAGGTAGTAACATTGAGCCTTTCATTTATTAGCTTATACACTCATCTTGTCTTGGTATGTGTTATGTTACTCATAGTAGTAGTAACATAATATGTTACTCAATTTCTCTCTCTTCTCATTAATTAGCTGCCACATCATATTTTTTGCTTAGGTGGCATCTATGTTACTACCTATGTTACTCCCACTGTGGGTAGTCTAAGGTGGTTTAATTTTCTTCCTAGGGAAGTGTTCCATCCCCTTCTTTAATGGGAATTGGAATCTTATGTTTCCCTCTTTCATATCAATAATTGCACCTATAGTTCGTAAAAATGGCCTTCCAAGTATTATGGGACAAGAAGGATTGCAATCAATATCAAGCACAATGAAATCTACATGCACATAATTTTTGTTTGCAATAATAAGCACATCATTAATTCTACCTAAAGGTTTCTTGATGGTAGATTCCGCAAGATGCAAGTTTAGGGAACACTCTTCAATATTAGTGAGACCAAGCACATCACATAAAGTTTTGGGTATAGTTGAAACACTAGCACCAAGGTCACACAAAGCATTGCATCCATATATATTTATCTTTATTTTTATAGTAGGTTCCCACTCATCATGCAATTTTCTAGGAATAGAAATTTCAAGCTCAAGTTTCTCCTCATAAGCTTTTATCATAGCTTCTACTATATGTTCGGTAAAAGCTTTGTTTTGTTCATAAGCATTGGGTGAGCTAATAATGGATTGTAGCAAGGAAATACATTATACTAAAGAGCATTCATCATATCTAAAATCCTTGTAATCCAAGATAGTGGGCACATCACTAGTTAAAGTTTTGACCTCTCCAAACCCACTTTTTTCAGTTTTAGCATTAGAATCATCACCCTCCAAGCAAACGGGACGCTCCTTAACTAAAGTTGACTCATCTCCAGTCCCTTTATAATTTATATTCAGAGATGTAAACAAAGATTCAATAGGAGAAACACCAATCATTTTAAGATCTTCATCATGATTCCGGTAAAAACCGGGTGGAAGAGCTTTTTCTAAGAATTCTCGCTTAGCTGTCAACTTAGCGATCCTCTCCTTACTTTCATTAATAGATAATTGGATAGATTTAATAGTCTCATTAAAATCATGATTGGGTGGGAAAGACTTATTTTTAAGAGTTTCAACATCAACAGCAATTCTATCCATGTTTTTAGCCAAAGTATCAATCATATGCAACTTTTCTTCTACCGTAGTGTTGAAAACCTTTTGAGAATTAATAAATTCTTTAATTGTGTTCTCAAGATCAGAAGGTATCCTATTAGAATTTGTAGAAGCATTTCCATATTAATTACCATAAGAATTTCCATAGTTGTTAGAGGAATTACCGGGATACGGTCTAGCATTGAAATTTCCTCTATAAGCATTGTTGTTGAAATTATTTCGCGAGATGAAGTTCACATAAATAGAATAATTATTTTGCTCAATCAAAGTAGACAAAGGCATATCATTGGGATCAATATTAGCATTTTTATTAGCAACCATATTCATAAGAGCATCCACTTTTTCACTCAAAGTAGTGATTTCTTCAACATAATTTACCTTCTTACCAGTTGGAGCTCTTTCGGTATGCCATTGAGAATAATTTGTCATAATGTTGTCCATAAGTTTAGTGGACTCCCCTAAGGTCACATCCATGAATGTACCACCTGCGGCAGAATCTATAAGATTTCTAGACACAAAGTTTAGTCCAACATAGAAATTTTGGATAATCATCCACAAGTTTAAGCCATGAGTTGGACAATTTCTTATCATCAATTTCATTATATCCCAAGCTTGAGCAACATGTTCTTGATATTGTTGTTTAAAATTCATTATTTGATTTCTAAGGGAGATAATCTTAGCAGGAGGAAAATACTTGGCAATAAAAGCATCTTTACACTTATCCTACGTTCCAATACTATTACGAGGTAAAGATGAAAACCAAGCTTTACCTTTGTCTCTTAGTGAAAAAAGGAAATAATTTTAATTTCACAATATCATTATCAATATCCTTTTTCTTTTGCATATCACATAATTCAACAATGGTATTAAGATGTGATGCGGGATCCTCATTAGGACTTCCCGAAAATTGATCTTTCATGACAAGATTGAGCAATGCAACATTAATATCAAATGCCTCTGCACTAGTATTAATAAAATCATTATTATTAGTATTTGAGAAATCACACAACTTAGTAGTATCTTGAGACATGGTGACCGTACTAGCAAAACAAGCAAGACAAGGAAACTAGCAAGTAAAGCAAACTAGAAGCAAACTAGTAACTAGCAAAGGTAAATATTTTTGTATTTTTGTTTTTTATGAGACAAACTAAATATAACAACTAATAAAAAGAAGAACAAGTGAATGAAATTTTGTGCGAAGTTACTTGATAGTTGGTGATGGTATTCCCCGGCAACGGCGCCATAAATCCTTCCTGATACTCGTGATCTGCGTTGGGTTTTCCGTGAAGAGGAACGAGTAATCGCTGCCCAAAGTGGGTAAGTATTTCCCTCAGTTATGAAACCAAGGTTTATCGAACCAATAGGAATACCAATCCTCAACCGTCTTCAGCGACTGCACACAAAAGAACAAACAACTTGCACCCAACACCAGCAAGAGGGTTGTCAATCCCCTTGATCTCGTTATTTGCAAGCAAGTGAGTTGTGTAGATAATTGGAGATAATAGTAAAGTGCAAAATAAAAGGTAATAAATAACAGCAAGGTAATGATAGCGTTTCTGAATTTATAAGTGAATAGACCCGGGGGCCGTAGAGTTCTCTAGTGGAATCTCTCATAAGCAAAGCATACGCTCATTTCTGAGAACACTTTTTTAAATAATTACCGTATTACAAGTTTATTATTTTTCCTGATAACTTGGTCAGATGTAATGACACAATGTGAAGGTTTTCCAATTTTCTGTTTTTTTTTGAATTTTTCATGCCCATTTCAAAATGTGTTCAAAACGGCGGGCATGACCGTTCTGAGCTAGTGGTTGAATCTTGGAAAACTTTTGGTGTTTCTCTGATTAAATAGATAATTATGTACCTAAAAATGATTTTTCGAAAAAATAAAGAACAAACTATAAGGCAGCTACAGTTCAAACTTGACCCGCTTCCATCTGGATCGGCAGAAATTTGTCTTTTTCACGAGAGGTGAATCAAAACTTTTGACACCCAACTATTTGGTCAATTGTACATTAAATATGTCGTAATATTTTATAAAATTTATTTGATCCAATTTTGCAACAAATATATTGTAGGTCCTTCACAAAAAAACTCATTTTGAGCACTTGAAAAATGGAAAATGAATTTTTAGTCAACTACGACCAATTTTTTAGTTAACTACAACCAATTTAGATGGTCATGACATCATACGCGTGTACTGCATTTTGATTGGTCCGTGGGGGTTTCACGCGGATCGTGGATGGAACACCGTCGGATGCTCGCGGATCCAACGGCAGTCTTCACCCCAAGCCCACCTAAGCCAAAACCCTAGCTCTCCTAAATCCTCGTGGACATTTTCCATCCACCCCCCGCCTCCTTTCTTTCTTCCCTCACTCTCTTCTCCTTCCTCTCTCCCCTCCCCTGTGCCGCGCGCCCCTCTGCCGCCCGCGCGCGCCCCTCACCTCCTCCGAGACCGCTGGAGACCCCCACCCTCTCCTCTACCCCACCACCGCCGGCGCCCCCCACGTTATCCTTCTTTCCCAAGCGCCCGGAACCCTAGCCCGCGGCGCAGCCATGGCGACCGAGCTCTGGATCCGCGGGCTGGAGGTGCAACATCGGATGCGCCGTCGACGAGGCCCACGCGATCATCCCTCCCCTCCCCTGCGCCGTCCGCCTCCTCCCTCCCTTCCCCTACGCCGCCTCCCTCCGCCCTCGCGATCTGATTCAAATCCGTCCTCGCGGGGGAGATCTGATCCGATCCGGTCCAGGGCGCCGCCATCATGCACCACCACCACCAGCTGGACCAGTGGCTCGCCGACGGCGTGGGCGGGATGCTGCGCCCGACCAAGTCCGCCCCCTGCCTCCCCGTGCCCGACCGCTCGCTCCGCCTCAACCTCGCCGTCTCCTAGGACCTGCGCCGTCGCCTCCAGGACCACGTCTTCATGCTCGACGAGGACCTCCATGCTGCCGCCCGTCGCATCGACCTCCTCAGGGTCAGTCCCTTTCCCCCCTTCCCCAATTCCCCGTCCATTCTGTTGTGGTCCGGCCTGACGGATCGAAACGGCCCCGTGCAGAGGGATTCCGCGATGAACGCGGAGGGGATCCGGCGCTGCGTGGAGGATAAGGAGGCCATGGAGTCCTACGACGAGCTCGCCAGAGAGAGCGACGAGCTGCGCAAGCGCCTCAGGGACACCCCGCTTCCATCTCCACCGCCTCCGGCCCCGTCCATTCTGCTCTGTGGTTCTTCTTCCGTGTGAGCAGAAGGGACACCGCTGTATGCTACTATTTCTCTTTTCATCATGCTCTGTATGCCATTGCTGCTGCTCTGTGATGCCATACTCCCAAACGAATTGTTGCTTTAGAGCCTCTGAATTGCTACTCTGTGATGCCATTGCTGCTGCTCTGTAGAACTTTGCACGACTGTTGCTTTAGAGCATGCATCCTAATTGCTTAGGTTTTTGTTAGTAGTTTACAGTGTGCATGAGCAAAATCTAGGTAGCTTGTCTTGCACAGGACCAACCTAATTGAACTACACATGTCAGTGTAGATGCTACGGTTGTCTCTTGGGTTCCAAAACTTAAAATTCCACTCCGGTTTATCTATATTTTATATCATGGATTTGACCTGAACCTGCATTACACATGTGTTGATACAATCATATAGCTTATCTGATCAAACAATCTGTTCATGTTATTTTTACCTGCTGCTCTTATACCTTACCAAAACAAAAATAATTCTAACTAGAAGTACTTCTTTTTGTTCAGATTCTGTATTTATTACTGCTGACATATTGTCGTGATTTACTTTTTGTACTGAGTAGCTCTTTCTGATATTCACATGTTTTAGCGATAAGCCCTAGCTCTTTCATCAAAGGTGCATGGTGCATGGTGCAATAGAGGACAAGCGCTTCATGTCCAACCAAGGTGCATGGTGCTCGCAAATGACGAACAGAGGCTATTCGACATCGGCTACACAAACCACCACTGTGAGCTCCTCCCTTTCCTCTGCTACAACCATGCTTTATTAGGATGTGGCTGCAACCATTTGATGGCCTTCCTGGACATGTTTTGCTGCTATCTAGAATTAGTACTTGTCCCATTTTTTGTTTCTTTGCTGGACATGTTATGGTTCAAGGGTTGATGATGTCTAGTAGATAGTTTGCTAGCTATATACCTGCTGCTGATTGATGCTCTTGTGGTTAGCATTATACTCCTGGAATCATATTATACTATATCTAGTGTTCTTGTGGTTCTGCGAAGATGCATCACAAACATCTAGTGTTCTGATATAAAATTGGTCTCTAAAATATCTAGGACTTTGAAGTTGGCTGAATCTGTTGCTTTATCATACATTTGGTCCATAAATCTATATTTCTATGATATCTCTTTCAATATATAATTTTTCGATAGTCTGTACACTAAACCTGGAGGTTTGCAAATCTACTCCAGGAATAATAGCTACTCTAATGCTGGTAGCCTATATGTTCACTCTTTTACAGGAGCTCCAGGTCTACGAAATTTGATGTTCGAAGCCGGATAGCCCTACTCAACAAAGAGTCGTCTCTTTTGTTTGACTGTAATAGACTGTAAATATTGTAATATTGTAATAGTAGGCATATTTGGGTTGTAATAGACTATGTACAGATTGTAGTAGACTTAGTTAGTGTTATTTGATGAACTACATTTGTAATGTTCCATTTGAAATATTGATTATGTATGTGATTTGAAAACGTGTGGAATGGAAACCTGACTTGTGGGACCCATTTATGAAAATAATTTGAGCAGTTTTGAAATTTCTGTCAAGTGGGCCGAATGTGTGAGATGATGACAAGTGGGACCCATTTGATTAGTGGGACCAGCTCCAAAATATAATGGCCCAAAGAATGTTAAAAGGCCATGGCCCAGAAATAAATAAAAGGCCAAATTGTTGGGCCAGGCCCATGTAGCTGACCAAAATTGAAAGGAAAAAACAATAAATGGACTGAATTAATGGGCTCGACCCATATAGACACTGAATTGGACCGAGCTGATTCTAATCAACGACCTTTTCATTTGGTCGCAATTTTGCCACGTCAGTTTGCCACGTTGGATCCGACGTGGCCTGGGCAGACAACCAGCGACCAAAACAAAAGGTCGTTGGTTCAACGACCTTTTGTTTTGGTCGTTGCCTTCTACGACCATATCACAGAGAAGGTCGTTAATTTTCATTAATGACGGTCAGCTTTTGACTAATTGTTTTTGGTCATAAAAAGGTCGCAAATGAAAAACAATGACCATTCAGCGACCAATAGTGATGGTCGCAAGTTGACATATTTCTTGTAGTGTAGTTACAGGTGCAATGTTTCCATGTGCCAACATGGATGTTTTTGAGCTATCACAATATTATTGCTATTTAATTTAATGCACATATATATTTGATAAAAGGTGGAAGGCTTGGCCTTTTTGCTCGGTGTTTTGTTCCACTTTTGCCGCCCTAGTTACTTGTGAACCGGTGTTATGTTCCATATTTTGCGCTCCTAACATGCTCGGGGTTGTTATGGGGACCCCCTTGATCATTCGTTTTAGATTAAAACTTGTCTGGCAAGACCCAACATTGGTACTATATTTTCCTAATAACTAATCAACCTGCATAGGGAGTAATTAACCCGAGGATCTTTAATCAACAACCCGGGCCAGTGCTCCTCATGAGTGTTGTTCCAAACTAGAGCACCGTGCGAGGCCAACCCGGGGCAACTTGGGAGATGTCTATCAGGCCACCGTACACTTCGCTTATCCGTCGTATCCTGAGAGCGAGATACACGGCTCCTATCGGGTTCGTCGACACGTCGGGCGGTCTTGCTGGACTTGTTTTACCTTTCTCGAATGTCTTGTGCGCGGAATTCCGAGAATACTCCAGGCTATCTCGAGGTTGCGGTTTTCCTACGGAATTTCCTAGGAGATCACGGGATTTGTAGTCGAGGTTATTCCCGCGGCGTGTGGTTAGTTTGTGATGGATGAGTTGGAGCACCCCTGCAGGGTTAAATCTTGGAAAGCCGTGCCCGCGGTTACGTGTCAACTTGGAAACTTTGTTTAACACCCGGTCATAGCAAACTTGAAGTAAACTCCAATAAAATACACCAACCGTGTGCGTAACCATGACTGTCTCTTCTCGTGAGTCCTTATCCGAGAGAGAACACGGTGGGGTTATGTTTGACGTAAGTAGGTGTTCAGGATCTCTTAGAGATCATTACTAGATCACGTCCGTTTATGCGACAATCATCCCCCTTTATTCTTGTACTCGTAAGTTACCCACTCAAATAAATGCTTAGTGCTTGCTGCAGCCTCACCACTTAACCATAACTCACCCATTAAGCTTTAATAGTCTTGATACCCTTGGAAATGAGATTGCTGAGTCCCTGTGGCTCACAGATTACTACAACAACAGTTGCAGGTACAGGTAAAGCGATGCGTTGACGTGAGAGCGATGCTTTGTTTGATTTGGAGTTCTTCTTCTTCTTCATCGATTATAGGATGGGTTCCAGGCGGCAGCCTGGGATAGCAAGGGTGGATGTCATTTTATCGTTTGATTTCGTCCGTAGTCGGACCCTGCTCTTCTGTATGATGATTGTACATGTTGTTGTATTGATGTGATATTGATGTAGCTTGTGGCGAGTGTAAGCCAATTCCATAAACTCATATCTTCTTTACATGTACTTGTAAAGATATCCATTCTTGCAAAACGACGAGATGCGCTTCTATCCCTGTCGAGGCCCTCGTGCCAAAATAAGGATAGGATCGCATCTTGGGCGTTGCAAGTTTCCTCTTTGGTGATAGAGGAGAAACGCCAGCCCGCGGGTTCCCAAAGAAACTCCCAAAGGTTTCCTTTCTCATGCAAGAAGACGAAGACCGAGGGCTCGGCATGACGGATGTCACCCCCGAGCCCACGAGCATGTCACAACGAAGAGCTTTGGCAGGCGAAGACAACTTTGTTGGAAATATGCCCTAGAGGCAATAATGAAAGTAGTTATTATTATATTTCCTTGTTCACGATAATCGTTTATTATCCATGCTATAATTGTATTCATTGGAAACACTGATACATGTGTGGATACATAGACAACACTGTGTCCCTAGTATGCCTCTAGTAGACTAGCTTGTTGATCAAAGATGGTCAAGGTTTCCTAGCCATAGACATGAGATGTCATTTGATAATAGGATCACATCATTAGGAGAATGATGTGATGGACAAGACCGAAACTATGAACGTAGCATATGATCGTGTCAGTTTATTGCTATAGATTTCTGCATGTCAAGTATCTGTTCCTATGACCATGAGATCATGCAACTCACTGACACCGGAGGAGTACCTTGTGGGTATCAAACATCGCAACGTAACTGGGTGACTATAAAGATGCTCTACAGGTATCTCTGAGGGTGTCTGTTGAGTGGGCATGGATCAAGACTGGGATTTGTTATTCTGTGTGACGGAGAGGTATCTCGGGGCCCACTCGATAATACAACATCACAACAAGCCTTGCAAGCAATGTGACTAAAGTGTTAGCCACGAGATCTTGTATTATGGAACGAGTAAAGAGACTTGCCAGTAACGAGATTGAACTAGGTATAGAGATACCGACGATCGAATCTCGGGCAAGTAACATACCGAAGAACAAAGGGAACAACGTACGGGATTAACTGAATCCTTGACATAGAGGTTCAACCGATAAAGATATTCGTAGAATATGTAGGAACCAATATGGGCATCCAGGTCCCGCTATTGGTTATTGACCGTAGAGGTGTCTCAGTCATGTCTACATAGTTCTCGAACCCGCAGGGTTTGCACACTTAAGGTTCGGTGACGTTTCGGTATAGTTGAGTTATGTATGTTGGTGACCGAAGGTTGTTCAGAGTCCCGGATGAGATCCCGAACGTCACCTGGTCCGGAGGTAAAGATTGATATATAGGAAAGTGGTGTTTGAACTCCGGAAAAGTTTCGGGCATTTCCGGCTGTGTACCGGGAGTGACGAATGGGTTCCGGGGGTCCACCAAGTGGACCCACCACACCCCAGGAGGGCCACATGGGCCTTAGGGTGGCGCACCAGCCCCTGGTGGGCTGGGTGGCCAGCCCAAGTGGCCTATGCGGCTGGAATTTTGGGGAAAGGAAAGTCCAAGTGGGGAAGGGAAGGAATCCTACTAGGAGTTGGATTGGAGGTGGACTCCTCCACCTCCACCTCCTTCGGCCGACTCCTAGGAGGTTCCCTAGGTCGGCCAGCCCCTCCCCTCCCTCCTATATATACTAGAGGGGAGAGAGGGCAGCAGCACAAGAAACCCTAGCCATGGTGCATCCCTCTCTCCCCGATAGATCAAATCCTCTAGTTTCAGCGGCGCTTAGGCGAAGCCCTGCTGGAATAGTTCCACCACCGCCGCCGTCGCACTGCCGAAGAAATCATCTACCTCTCCGCTCCCTCTTGCTGGATCAAGAAGGCGGAGATCGTCATCGAGTTGTACGTGTGCTGAACGCGGAGGTGCCATCCGTTCGGCGCTAGATCAGGACGGATCGTGATTGGATCGCGTTACGCTTGGCGATTTGGATCGCGAAGACGTTCGACTACATCAACCGCGTTTCTTAACGCTCCCCTCTTAGCGATCTACAAGGGTATGTAGATCCACTCTCCCTCTCGTAGATGCTCATCACCATGGATAGATCTTGCGTGTGCGTAGGAATTTTTTTGTTTCCCATGCAACGTTCCCCAACAGTGGCATCATGAGCTAGGTCTATGTGTAGATGAGATCACGAGTAGAACACAAAGGAGTTTGTGGGTGTTGATATTCAGATTGCTTCCTCCCTTGGTCTTTTCTTGATAAGGCGGTATTGTGGGATGAAGCGGCCCGGACCAACATTACTCGTACGCTTACGAGAGACCGGTTCCATCAACTGACATGTAACTTCGTTGCATAAAGATGGCTGGCGGGTGTCTGTTTCTCCCACTTTAGTTGGATCGGATTCGACAAAGGCGGTCCTTGAGAAGGTTGAATAGCAATTTGTGTATCACCGTTGTGGTTTTTGTGTAGGTAAGAATTGTTCTTGCTAGATACTCGTAGCAGCCACATAAAATTTGCAACAACAATTAGAGGACGTCTAACTTGTTTTTGCAGGGTATGTTGTGATGCGATATGGCCAATTACATGATGATATATATGTGATGTATGAGATGATCATGTATTGTATAGAATATCACGACTTGCATGTCGATGAGTACGGCAACCGGCAGGAGCAATAGGGTTGTCTTTAATTTATTTTCGCCCTTTTGCTTTACTTTATCGCTATGAGTTAGCAATAGTCGTAGAAGCAACCGTTGGCGCGACAACCTCATGTTTACACATTGATGGAGATCAAGATGATGGAGATCATGGTGTCATGCCGGTGACGATGGAGATCATGCCGGTGCTTTGGAGATGGAGATCAAAAGCACAAGTTCATGGCCATATCATGTCACTTATGATTTGCATGTGATGTTAATCCTTTTATGCATCTTATTTTGTTTAGGACAACGGTAGCATTATAAGGTGATCCCTCACTTAAATTTCAAGATAAAATTGTGTTCTCCCCGAGTGTGCACCGTTGCGAAAGTTTGTCGTTTCTAGACACCACGTGATGATCGGGTGTGATAGACTCTACGTTCGCATACAACGGGTGCAAGCCAGTGTTGCACGTGCAGAATACTCGGGTTAAACTTGACGGGCCTAGCATGTACAGACATGGCCTCGGAACACAAGAGACCGAAAGGTCGAACCTGAGTTATATAGTAGATATGATCAACATGAAGATGTTCACCATTGAAACCACCTCAACTCACGTGATGATCGGACTTGAGTTGGTGAATTTGGATCATGTGACACTCGAATGACCAGAGGGATGTCAATTTGAGTGGGAGTTTTTAAGTAATATGATTAACTAAACTCATTATCTTGAACAATAGTCTAAGTTGTCTTTGCAAAATTTATGCTGTAGATCAATGGCTCGTGCAGTAGCACCCCTGAATTTTAAATGCGTTCCTAGAGAAAGCTAAGTTGAAAGATGATGGAAGTAACTTCGTAGACTGGGCCCGTAATCTAAGGATTATCCTTACGGCTTCCCAAAAGGCTTATGTCCTTGATGCACCGCTTGGTGATCCACCCGCTCCAGTAGAGTCTCCAGACGTTGCGAACGCCTGGCAGGCTCGTTCTGATGATTACTCAATGGTTCAATGTGTAATGATGTATGGCTTAGAACCGGGACTTCAAAGACGTTTTGAACGTCATGGAGCATATGATATGTTCCTGGAGTTGAAGTTTATCTTTCAGAAGAATGCCCAGATCAAGAGGTATGAGACCTCCGATAAGTTCTATGCCTGCAAGATGGAGGAGAATGGGTCTGTCAGTGAACACATACTCAAAATGTCTGGGTATTCCACCCGTCTGACTGAATTGGGAATGCCCCTTCCAGCAGAGGCGATCACTGACAGAGTTCTTCAATCATTGCCACCTAGCTACAAGAGCTTCGTGTTGAACTATAACATGCACGGGATGAACAAGTCAGTCGTCGAGCTGTTTGCGATGTTGAAAGTCGTTGAGTCTGAGATTCAGAAGGATCATCAAGTGTTGATGGTCAATAAAACCACTAGTTTCAATAAGAATGGCAAGGGTAAGAAGGGTAACTCCAAGAAGAGTGGCAAAGCAGTTGCCCCTCTCGTGAAGAAACCCAAGGCTGGACCCAAGCCAGAAACTGAGTGCTTTCATTGCAAGGGAACTGGTCACTGGAAGCGGAACTGCCCCAAGTATCTGGCTGACAAGAAGGCGGCCAACACCAAACAAGGTATATATGATATACATGTTATTGATGTGTACCTTACCAACTCTCGTTGTAGTGCCTGGGTATTTGATACCGGTGCGGTTGCTCACATTTGCAACTCAAAACAGGAACTGCGGAATAGATGGAGGCTAGCAAAGGACGAAGTGACGATGCGCGCGGGAAATGGTTCCAAGGTTGATGTGATCGCCGTTGGCATGCTCGCACTTCGATTACCATCGGGATTAGTGATGAACCTGAATAATTGTTATTTAGTGCCTGCGTTAAGCATGAACATTATATCTGGATCTTGTTTATTGCGAGATGGTTACTCATTTAAATCAGAGAATAATGGTTGTTCTATTTATATGAGTAATATCTTTTATGGTCATGCACCCAATGTGAGGGGTTTATTCTTATTGAATCTCGATAGTGATGATACACATGTGCATAACATTGATGCCAAAAGATGTAGAGTTGATAATGATAGTACCACTTTCTTGTGGCACTGCCGTTTAGGTCATATTGGTGTAAAACGCATGAAGAAGCTCCATGCTGATGGACTTTTGGAGTCTCTTGATTTTGAATCACTTGACACATGTGAACAATGCCTCATGGGTAAGATGACTAAAACCCCGTTCTTTGGGACAATGGAACGGGCAAGTGACTTGTTGGAAATCATACATACTGATGTGTGCGGTCCGATGAGCATTGAGGCGCGCGGTGGATATCGTTATTTTCTCACCTTCACTGATGACTTAAGTAGATATGGGTATATTTACTTGATGAAACACAAGTCTGAAACTCTTGAAAAGTTCAAGCAATTTCAGAGTGAAGTTGAGAATCATCGTAACAAGAAGATTAAATTTCTACGATCTGATCGAGGAGGAGAATATCTAAGTTATGAGTTTGGCAGTCACTTAAGACAGTGTGGAATTGTTTCACAATTGACACCGCCTGGAACACCACAGTGTAATGGTGTGTCCGAACGTCGTAATCGAACCTTATTGGATATGGTGCGATCTATGATGTCTCTTGCCGATTTGCCACTATCGTTTTGGGGTTATGCATTAGAGATAGCTGCATTCACTTTAAATAGGGCACCATTGAAATCCGTTGAGACGACGCCATATGAACTATGGTTTGGCAAGAAGCCAAAGTTGTCGTTTCTTAAAGTTTGGGGATGTGATGCTTATGCCAAAAAGCTTCAGCCTGAAAAGCTGGAAACCCAAAGCGGAGAAATGCGTCTTCATAGGATACCCAAAAGAGACAGTTGGGTATACCTTCTATCTCAGATCCGAAGGCAAAGTGTTTGTCGCTAAAAACGGAACATTTCTTGAGAAAGAGTTTCTCTCAAAAGAATTGAGTGGGAGGAAAATAGAACATGATGAGGTTGTTGAACCTTTACTTCAACCTGAGAGTAGCGCAGCACAGAAAGATGTTTCTGTAGAGCCTACATCGGTTGAAGAGGAAGTTAATGATGATGATCATGAAGCTTCGGATCAAGTTGCTATCGAACCTCGTAGGTCGACAAGGACGCATAATACTCCTGAGTGGTACGGCAACTCTGTCTTAGGGTCATGTTATTGGACAACGATGAACCTACGAGCTATGGAGAAGCGATGATGGGCCCGGATTCCGAGAAATGGTTAGAGGCCATGAAATCCGAGATGGGATCCATGTATGAAAACAAAGTATGGTCTTTGGAAGTATTACCTGAAGGGCGAAAGGCCATTCAGAACAAATGGATCTTTAAGAGGACGACGGACGCGGACGGTAACGTCACCGTCTATAAAGCTCGACTTGTGGCAAAGGGTTTTTCACTAGTTCAAGGAGTTGACTAGGATGAGACCTTCTCACCCGTAGCGATGCTTAAGTCCGTCAGAATCATGTTAGCAATAGCTGCCTTTTTCAATTATGAAATTTGGCAGATGGATGTCAAAACAACGTTCCTTAACGGTTTCCTTAAGGAAGAGTTGTATATGATACAACCAGAAGGTTTTGTCGATCCAACGAATGCTGATAAAGTTTGCAAACTCCAACGATCCATTTATGGACTGGTGCAAGCATCTCGGAGTTGGAATCTTCGCTTTGATGAGGTGATCAAAGCGTTCGGGTTTATACAAGTTTACGAAGAAGCTTGTATTTACAAGAAAGTGAGTGGGAGCTCTATAGCGTTTCTAATATTATATGTGGATGACATATTGCTGATTGGAAACAATATAGAAATGTTGGAAAGCATGAAGGAATATTTGAACAAGAGTTTTTCAATGAAGGACCTAGGAGAAGCTGCTTTCATATTAGGCATCAAGATCTATAGAGATAGATCGAGACGCTTAATAGGACTTTCACAAAGCACATACCTTGACAAAGTTTTGAAGAAGTTCAAAATGGATCAGTCCAAGAAGGGGTTCTTGCCTGTATTGCAAGGTGTGAAGTTGAGTAAGACTCAATGCCCAGTGACTGTAGAAGATAGAGAAAAGATGAGTGTCGTCCCTTATGCTTCAGCCATAGGATCTATCATGTATGCAATGCTGTGCACAAGACCCGATGTCAGCCTTGCCATAAGTATGGCCGGAAGGTTTCAAAGTGATCCAGGAATGGAACACTGGATGGCGGTCAAGAATATCCTGAAGTACCTGAAAAGGACCAAGGACATGTTTCTCGTTTATGGAGGTGATCAAGAGCTCATCGTAAAGGGTTATGTCGATGCAAGCTTTGACACTGATCCGGATGACTCTAAGTCTCAAACCGGATACTTATTTATTCTTAATGGGGGTGCGGTAAGCTGGTGCAGTTCCAAGCAGAGCATGGTAGCTGATTCTACATGCGAAGCGGAGTACATCGCTTCCTCGGAGGCGACGAAGGAAGGTGTCTGGACAAAGGAGTTCATGACGGATCTTGGAGTAGTGCCTAGTGCACTAAACCCAATGCCTCTGTTATGTGAAAACACTGGTGCCATTGCTCTAGCCAAGGAACCAAGGTTTCACAAGAGGACCAGACACATAAAGCGACGTTTCAATTCCATCCGCGATTACATCAAGGAGGACGACATAAATATTTGCAAAGTGCACACGGATCTGAATGTTGCAGATCCGATGACTAAACCTCTTCCATGGGCTAAACATGATCAACACCAGAAATGTATGGGTGTTAGATTCATTACAATGTAAATCACATAGTGATGTGAGCTAGATTATTGACTCTAGTGCAAGTGGGAGACTATTGGAAACATGCCCTAGAGGCAATAATAAAAGTAGTTATTATTATATTTCCTTGTTCATGATAATCGTTTATTATTCATGCTATAATTGTATTAATTGGAAACACTGATACATGTGTGGATACATAGACAACACTGTGTCCCTAGTATGCCTCTAGTAGACTAGCTTGTTGATCAAAGATGGTCAAGGTTTCCTAGCCATAGACATGAGATGTCATTTGATAATAGGATCACATCATTAGGAGAATGATGCGATGGACAAGACCCAAACTATGAACGTAGCATATGATCGTGTCAGTTTATTGCTATAGTTTTCTGCATGTCAAGTATCTGTTCCTATGACCATGAGATCATGCAACTCACTGACACCGGAGGAGTACCTTGTGTGTATCAAACGTCGCAACGTAACTGGGTGACTATAAAGATGCTCTACAGGTATCTCCGAGGGTGTCTGTTGAGTGGGCATGGATCAAGACTGGGATTTGTTATTCCGTGTGATGGAGAGGTATCTCGGGGCCCACTCGGTAATATAACATCACAACAAGCCTTGCAAGCAATGTGACTAAAGTGTTAGCCACGGGATCTTGTATTACGGAACGAGTAAAGAGACTTGCCAGTAACGAGATTGAACTAGGTATAGAGATACCGACGATCGAATCTCGGGCAAGTAACATACCGAAGAACAAAGGGAACAGCGTACGGGATTAACTGAATCCTTGACATAGAGGTTCAACCGATAAAGATCTTCGTAGAATATGTAGGAACCAATATGGGCATCCAGGTCCCGCTATTGTTTATTGACCATAGAGGTGTCTCGGTCATGTCTACATAGTTCTCGAACCCGCAGGGTCTGCACACTTAAGGTTCGGTGATGTTTCGGTATAGTTGAGTTATGTATGTTGGTGACCGAAGGTTGTTCGGAGTCCCGGATGAGATCCCGGACGTCACCTGGTTCGGAGGTAAAGATTGATATATAGGAAAGTGGTGTTTGAACTCTGGAAAAGTTTCGGGCATTTCCGGCAGTGTACCGGGAGTGACGAATGGGTTCCGGGGGTCCACCAAGTGGACCCACCACACCCCAAGAGGGCCACATGGGCCTTAGGGTGGCACACCAGCCCCTGGTGGGCTGGGTGGCCAGCCCAAGTGGGCCTATGCGGCTGGAATTTTGGGGAAAGGAAAGTCCAAGTGGGGAAGGGAAGAAATCCTACTAGGAGTAGGATTGGAGGTGGACTCCTCCACCTCCACCTCCTTTGGCCGACTCCTAGGAGGTTCCCTAGGTCGGCCAGCCCCTCCCCTCCCTCCTATATATACTAGAGGGGAGAGAGGGCAGCAGCACAAGAAACCCTAGCCACGGTGCAGCCCTCTCTCCCCGATAGATCAAATCCTCTAGTTTTAGCGGCGCTTAGACGAAGCCCTGCTGGAATAGTTCCACCACCACCGCCGCCGCACTGTCGCACTGCCGGAGAACTAATCTACCTCTCCGCCCCCTCTTGCTGGATCAAGAAGGCGGAGATCGTCATCGAGCTTCACGTGTGCTGAACGCGGAGGTGCCGTCCGTTCGGCGCTAGATCGGGACGGATCGTGATTGGATCGCGGGACGCTTGGCGATTTGGATCGCGAAGACATTCGACTACATCAACCGCGTTTCTTAACGCTTCCCGCTTAGCGATCTACAAGGGTATGTAGATCCACTCTCCCTCTCATAGATGCTCATCACCATGGATAGATCTTTCGTGTGCGTAGGCAATTTTTTGTTTCCCATGCAACGTTCCCCAACACACTTTTGTCAGGATAGGCTGCACTCCTGTCCCCCTTCAAACCGGCCATTGTGGCAACCCTTCCCGCCTTGTTTTCGGGGGAAGAGGACCAGGGCCAATATAAGAAGAGAGAACCCCGGGCAAGCAAGAACACACCTTGTACTCACCCTCATCCTCAAGCAATCCACCAAGCAGGAGTAGGGTTTTACACCGCGAGGTGGCCCGAACCTGGGTAAACCGTGTGTCCCTTGTTCATCTTCCTTAGCTCGAGCCGCCGGAGAGTCACCGTGAGGTTGCGAAGCAGAGTAGGGCAGGAGAGCGAGTGCACCCCAGTGTTCGAACCTTTTTGGGTCCTCGGAGGCCCGATTCTGACACTCGCCAATATTTTCACTTGGCTTACGGGCGAAGGAAAGATAGTTGTCGATCTGCAAACAAGTATTCAACCTGAACCTTTTGTGATGAGTGTTTATTCAGAGAAAACAATGATGGTTTTTTGTTTGCTATGTGAATTTAGAGATAAATACTTAGTTCATCAAACCATAGATTTCATTCAGTCAAGCTTAGACTTTACATTCATACAATTGAGATACAATATAAAGAAAACTAGTTGTGGCGGCGGCGGCGTCCTGCGGCGGCGTTCTCATGCTCGGGGGTGCAGTTGTACAATTCTTCAAACAAGACCAGAATGTTATGGACTTCATAATCAAAGAGCCGGTCGTCGCGCGATGGACGGGCGCGGGGTCGGGGGGCGGCGACTAGCGGCACTGCGAGGAAGTTGTCGACGACGGCGGCCCAATCCTCTGAGGGGCCCGTGACGGGTGCAGGCATGTGCACGGGCACGGGCGCGGTGGGTACAGGCGCGCGCACGGGGTCGGGCGCCGTGGGTGCGGGCACGCGCACTGAGACCGACGTGGCGTGTGCAGGGGCGCGCACGTGCACGGGCGCAGGAGGAGGCGCTGGCGCTTGCACGTACACGAGCTCGCGCGGGTCCGCGGGGACCTCTCTGACGCCTGCGGTTTCCAGCGGTGCTATGATGCTCGGCAACCAACCCGTCAATGCCACGGGGATGGTTGCTGGCGTGGGCGTGGGGATGATTGCTGGCGAGTGTGTCGGGGCAGCATCCGCTGCGGCATGCAGCTCTTCCAGGGCCATGTCCATGGCGTCCCATTCGTCTTTATGTTCTATCTCTTTCGGCTCAGTGTCAACTTCCCCAAACCGGAAGAGTAGTGGCATATGATCGTTGTGCACCATGGCGTAGGTCGCCGTGGAGGTCTGAATGATGGAGGGGAATGGGAGGCGAAGATATAGAGAGGATTGTGAGTGAGTGGGCAGTAAAGCCGCCTATTTAACAGCGGCTCGGGCGCCATTGATGGACAGGTTGGAAGCGAGGAGGGAGGATACGGAGGTCAAAGGGCTCGCTTCCCGGTGAGCCTACGGGGTACTGCCCACACGCCTCCCGATGAGCCCGCGCAGCAGAGGCCAGCTCGCATGCCTCCTGTCAACTCAAGCAGCTGCTCGCACGACACCTCTTAAGCCCTAGCCAATAAAAGAGTGTGATGCTTGGCAGCACGTAAGGGCAGTAGAACGCCCACGGTTTGAAAATAATGCAACCGTTTGTGTGGAAATGTGACCGTTCTTTGTTCCAAAAAGCTTTTGTTCGCTATTAAAGTGTCCGCCTTTTCCCAAACTAGACACGAAAAATACCACAACATATTTGTGCTATATCATGACGCCATGCCCAATTTCTTGAATTTTGTGTGAGTTCAGATTTACTATAATTTAACGTAATATTCTCAATGTTGGCTCTAAAAGAAAATATATATTAAAAAATGAGTCCCAAATAGGAAAACAAAATGCTATGACGCCTTTATGTGCCATGTTCATGACACCATGTCAAGTTTGATGAATCTTTTGACGCGTTTTTGATTTACATGATTTAAAACCCGAGTTTCTCAATGTTTCTGTGGCTGAGCCAAGACCCCGAGATGTTTGAAATTCATTCCCATATCTTGCATGGGACCTAAAGATGCATGCACACTAATATGGTTTTCAAACCATTTTGATGCACCGGACCTTGTGATTGTAGTTCAAATTTGAGTTATGCATATAAAATAATGCATATAAAAGTCAATTAATGTATAAAAAGTCCAAACGAACCATGTATAATTTCATATTTTGGCACGACACTCTCATTTTGGTATATGTTGCCTATAGAAATAGTTCAAGACGAGAAGAGGCCGCGGATTTCGATTCCCCCACGTAAGGTGACACATTCCATATCGAAACAACAAAGCTTCCCGTGAGAAGCTCTGGTTTGTGAGGGGCTTGTGCCAAAACTTGTCCCAAATTGGACATTATTTTACCAGGGCACATATGAGCCATGCATGTTTTGACACCATGCCAAGTTTCATGAATTTTCTGACGAGGTTTTGATTTATACATGATTTAAAACCCGAGTTTCTCAATGTTTGTGTGCCCGAGCCAAGACCGCGAGATGTTTGAAATTCATTCCGATATCTTGCATGGGATCCTAAAGATGCATGCACACTTATATGATTTTCAACCCATTTTGATGCACCGGACCATGTGATTGTAGTTCAAATTTGAATTATGCATGTTAAATAATGCATATAAAAGTCAATTAATGTATAAAAAGGCCAAACGAACCATGTATAATTTCATATTTTGGAACGACACTCATTTTGGTATATGTTGCCTCTAGAAATATATAGTTCAAGACGAGAAGATGCAACGGATGTCGATTCGCCCACATAAGGTGACGCGTTCCATATCGAAAACACAAAAGCTTCCCATGAGAAGCTCAGGTTTGTAAGTGGCTTGTGCCAAAACTTGTCCCAAATCAGACATTTTTTCACCAGGGCACATATGAGCCATGTCATGACACCATGCCAAGTTTCATGAAATTATGATGAGTTTTTGATTTATACATGAATGTAAAACCAAGTTTCTCAATGTATGTGGCCGAGTCAAGACCCTGAGATGTTTGAAATCCATTCCCATATCTTGCATGGGGCCCAAAGTAGCCATGGACACTTATATGATTTTTCAACCCATTTTGATGCACCGGACTTTGTGATTTTTCTTCAAATTTTAATTATCCACATTAAATGCCTAGAGAACTCAATTAACGTATGAAAGTTCAACAAGAACCCTGAATAATTCCATATTTTAGCAAGACACTCTTACTGGTCTGTGTTGCCTCTAACAAAAGTTCAAGGCGAGAAGATGAGTGGATGTCGTTTTGCCCACGTAAGGTGACGTGTTCCTTATTGGAACCACAAAGCTTGCAGTGATCAGAAGCTCCGGTTTGTAAGGGACTTGTGACTAAAATTGTCCCAAGTTGGACAATTTTTTTACCATGGCACATATGTGCCATGTCATGACAACATGCCAAGTTTTTAGAATTTCTGACGCGTTTTGGATTTACAGTAATTTAGAAACCAAGTTTCTCAACGTTTGTGGCCGAGCCAAGATGCCGAGATGTTTGAAATTCATTCCCATTTCTTGCCCGTGACCTAAAGATGAAGCCATGGACACTAATGTGATTTTTCATCCCATTTTGATGCACTGGACATTCGGACGATAGTTCAAATTTGAATTATACACATTAAATGTCTAGAAAACTCAATTAATGTATAAAAATGTCAAACGGACCCTGAATAATTCCATATTTTAGCACGACACAACTATTGGTCAGTGTTCACTGCAGATAAATGTTATTGCAATACAAACACCGTCCTTTGTCGATATAACCTCATTTTTTGTTTTAAAACATTTTGAAAATCAAGTCTTTCACAAACAGTTCATGTTCATGAATCGCGTGTGATGCAGTAAAAAATATCTTGGTCCAATCCTCATAATGCATGGCTTAGGCTGGAAGCTTCGTCGGCTATAGTACACCGCCGACCAGTTTACCGCATTGACTCCTCTGACCATTTTACTTTTCAATCGTCGCCGGTGAAAGATGGGGACATGGATCCCCGTCATGAGGGCAACTTCGGCAACCCACTCCGGCCCGAGCGCGGCCGCATCAGCCATGAGATCGCTCTCAACATGCTTGAAGGCGGCCGCTACCTCCGACAGGGTGGCTGCAGCAACCGAAAGGGCAGCTGCTGCAGCTAGGAGGGCGACAGCAACAACCGCAACGGGGATAGAAAATTGTGAGAATGGCACATCAGCTATCAGTTTCTCGGCGGTCGCCGTAGCCCTGATGGCGGACGCCCAGTCCCATCTCGAGGCCGCCCACGCCCATCTCGTGTCGGTCACTGCACAAATCACATCTGCCTTCTCCGACACCGATCGACAACCCACATCCGATGAGTTGGTAATCGCTGAGTGTGCTCGAGCAGGCGTTCGTTCGTCGGCGGCCTCCCTAGCCAAGATTGTGGCCGTCCATGCCTGGAGCAAGGCCGCCCATGGCCGGCTCATGGCGACCTTATCCAAAGAGATGGTGGTCAAAGAGTGCGAGATGCTTGAGTATGTGGCGATGGATCCCATGGATCTCCTTACCCCGGAGGTCGTCGAGCGGGAGCTGGTCATCGAAGAGGTGGCGGAGATCGATGAATGCCAGGCAGAATATTAGTCTCCGTCTAGAGCGATGGTATTTTGTTAGAGTAATGTTTAGGTTAACTAACTAATGTTTATTAGTAGCTCGATTAAGTAAGTGCGGGCAGTGCTATAGGCTCTTTTGTGTAGTACTAAAATTTGCAAGTGTTGTTAAATTAAGCAATGACGTCGATGACCAATGTAACGAGGGAAATCCGGACCAAAATTTGCCGTCGTATCCCCATTTTCTCTTCCAAATGAAAATGAAATACAAGTACCATGTGCAATGTAGTATCCGATATCTTACGCCGGAAGCTTGGAGACCAAAATTTCCACGTTCAGTCTCATCACACACAGGATAAACTATAGGATCCGTTTGTGTTGTTGAATATCGCACACAGTTATGGTAAAGGGACTGTGTCCGATGTGACTGTGCGCGCTACTTTTTTGCCGCGCCGAACGAAATTTTGGGCTGCCGTGCAAATATCTACCTCCCCCGGCCCTCGTACCAACCAAAAGCCACATTCCCCCTGCTCCCCCCTTCCTTTCCTAAGTTCAAACCTTCACTGCTTGCTTGCAGCGCCATCTCCTCACCGGCGACGCTCCTTCCTGCTGCTCGTCCTCCTCCATCTAGTCAGGTAATCCACACCTTCCCCATACCCCATCCCCCTCCACCCCCTCCTCCTCCATTCCACATGCCCCGACCACCGGCGTGACACATTCCACCAAAATCACCGGCCCACCCCCACATAATCGCCGCCGAAAGACATGGTGCATGCAGTATAGCCAGGATCTCAAGGAGCACCTGGCAGCGGAGAAGCAAATCGCGACCGCACGCGCGGATGAGGCCGCGATGGCTGCCATGCGTGCCGACCCCCAGATCTTGGAGCAACACCTCGCCATCGAGGCCACCGTCGATGCCTTACGCGTGGACGCCACTACACGGTTGGCTGCTTTGAACAACAACTCGTCATGTTTTCTTGAGGGCTCCACTTTTGCCTTCGACGATGACTACAAGTTGCTTTCTCAGCGTGCCCGTGCTTTCCTCAACTCCAGAGCCGGCAGGTTGGTGTCGGGACAGGCTGAGGCCACTCACCACTACGAGGAGGGCACCCACGATGTGGAGGCCTCGCCCTCGTCCAAGCCTATCATTATCGATATCTCCAACAACGAGGAATATCTTGTTTTAAGCTTAATTACTAATGACCTGTGTTCAGCTAGCTACGCGTGTTAAGCATGTTTGCTTTACCTGTTGCATGTGCTGCTCCTGGCTTTCCTTAAGAAATTCTAGTGAAACATGCAATGTAATGCTACTATGCAATCTGACCTTCTAGTATGTTCTATTGTGCAATGTGATGCCCAGTTAACTTTTAGGTTCATTTGTTTTGGTGATCATCTGCAATGTGATGTTCGATTATTGTTGGTACAATTTTGTTTTGTTATGCATGTGAAACATACAATTGCTATATTTCATAGTTCTTAGCACGCTTGGATTTTCCATGTGGCTTGAATTCATATGTTGGATCTGTAATGCGTTTATTTTTCATTAACATATTTTTTCTGATAGCACGCCAAATCTCACTTAAAACCTGATCAATATCTATCTTAAACGTGTTACAGGGGGAACAATGGGAGACACTAAAGTTTACCATCGAGGTTTGCACTTTCATGATCCTTTGGCTAATAGCACATTATTGTGCAATTGCAGGAACCATTCTAATATTTAGGTTTCTAATAATAATTTGGTCTTGCACATGTAGGTCCTACTGTAAGAGATTTAGACCCACTGTTCGACCCATTTTGCATGTGGGGAAGTGATGTGTTCATGAATATCAGTCAAATCAAGAAACTCAGAAAGATTGTTAAGATAAAGAAACTTGTGACGAAAAACAACAAGCCGTTTGTCTGCACAATGAAGAAGACATCAGTGAACTATATGATGGTACTATCTCTTTTACCTTGTCTTTTTCCCTTTGTGACATTTCAATATTTCGAAACAAAATTTATGCGTATCTTTGTTTCTAGTCCTTTCCAAAGTAGTTCATCAATGAGTACGTCTCAAACCACCTGTATGGTCAAGAGGCGAGGAAGGTATTCATACAGCAAGCATTGTATAATCTTGAAGTCTTCCTCAAGAGGATGACGGATGGGCGGGCAACCATCCACAGGCACTGGCATAAAGTTGCAAGGACCTTCGACATCAGCGAAGGCTCAATATTTGCCTTCCGCTTCAACAACTTTCTAGACGAGATTCATCTGTCTATTTACTGTATATGATGCTATTTTCCAAAGGTTTTAGATGTTGCATGTGAAACTCGGTCCTGTCGTGTAATTGGGTAGCTAGGTAGTATATGCCTATATGATGTTGTATTCTGATGTATTTCGATTATGAAATCCTGGTTGCCGTAATACAAAATGAAATATATTGCATGCTTGATATGAAGTGTCTTTTGTTTACTAGCTGGATTATAAATAATAGAGCAATTAGCCTGATTATTGGGGTTTCATATTACAGACAGTTTGTCATAGAACACCGTGAGCGATGATTGAAAATTGGCGTGTCACTATGGGGTTTCATATTACACACCCTAATGGTTTCTGGAAAATTGGCGTGTTGGATCAGTGAAAAATCACACGCGACTTCCGGCCGAAAACTGTGTGCGTTAGAACACCCATTCGCAAACGTTTTCACATAAAACATGTGTGTGATGGACAGCCCTATGCCAAACAATTTCTTCTAGGCATCGTGCGTGATGGCCACCCCTAACACAGACGATGTTAGGCAGAAAATTGTGTGTGATGTAGAATACGAACAGAAACATACGTTTGGGATTCACTGTGTGGGATGCTAAGCACATCTCACACGACTTCCCCAATATATCTGTTTGTGATGGCCCTTCCAATCGCACACGACATATTTTTTCTCATCGTGTGTGACCGGGCGCAACCATCGCCAACGGGTTTTTCGTGTTATGTGGGATAGCCCCCCCTATCGCCCACACATGCAAGGCGACGGTTTGAGACTACGTCACTGATACGTCTCCAACGTATCTATAATTTTTGCTTGTTCCATGCTATTATATTATCATTCTTGGATGTTTTACAATCATTTTATAACAACTTTATATCATTTTTTGGGACTAACCTATTGACATAGTGCCAAAGTGCCAGTTGCTGTTTTTGCTTGTTTTTTACTTCGCAGAATATCAGTACCAAACATAGTTCAATTGCAACGAAACTTTTTGGAGATTTTTTGGACCAGAAGACACCCAGTGGGCCAAAGAAGTGCCAGAGAGGTGGGCCGTGGAGACCACAACCCACCAGGGCGCGCCAGAGGGCCCCCGGCACGCCCTGATGGGTTGTGCCCTCCACGGGGCCCCTCTCCACCGCCTCTGTCACTAGATCGATTTTTCTTGCCATGGGAAGAGGTGCTTTGTGATGGGTTCGATCTTGCAGTGTCCTTTCCTAGTGACAGAAGGGGCAGCAAGGCACGCATGTATCGTTGCCATTAAGGATAACAAGATGGGGTCTATTCCTACATGAATAGATCTTGTCTACATCATGTCATCGTTCTTATTGCATTACTCCGTTTTTCCATGAACTTAATACACTAGATGCATGCTAGATAGCGGTCGATGTGTGGAGTAATAGTGGTAGATGCAGGCAGGAGTCGGTCTACTTATCTTGGACGTGATGCCTATATAATGATCATCGCCTTGGATATCGTCATGATTATTTGATCTTCTATCAATTGCCCAACAGTAATTTGTTCACCCACCGTGTGCTATACTCATGAGAGAAGCCACTAGTGAAACCTACGGCCCCCGGGTCTACTTTTCCAACATATTGCTTTCCGATCTATCTTTTTTGCACCTTTGTTTTCAGATCTACAAAACCAAAAACCCAAAAACATATTGCTGCACTTTTTATTTGCCCTTTTATTTTGTGTTCTTGAGAGATTCATCTCTCCTATCTATCATTACCTAATCTATCTTTTTACCATAGAGAGATTGACAACCTCTCTTTCGCGTCGGGTTGCAAGTATTTGTTGTTTGTGTGCAGGTGTTGCTTATTGGGTGGTGGTGATCCTCCTACTGGTTCGATAACCTTGGTTTCATAACTGAGGGAAATACTTACCGTCGCTGTGCTGCATCATCCCTTCCTCTTTGGGGAAATACCGACGCAGTCTCAAGCCACGTCAGTCACGGAAAGGGGTTAAAAACCGTTTGTATAGCAGGCGCCTGAACTAGTGTTCCTCGCTGGCAAGAATCTTCGGGTTGGACAGACCGTCTTAGTCACTATCAGGAACACCCCACGCCATGACTTGAGGATGATGATTGTCATCGACCTCCTTTAGCTATGTTAATAAGTTTGCCCGTGCGAAATGAACTCCTTATTAACTATGCTATATCTAGTTTGCTCGTGTTTGTGAGGATTGTCGTTTACCAAAAATAGCTACTTATTATCTCTAGCTAGTACTGCTTGTGAAATTGGCACGTATTATTAACTGGAATGCATTGTTCTATTAGTCTAGTTCCAGGCGTGCAATGGTAAATGCTAAATGTTATGTGCTGGGACAATTGTTTTTGGCTGCATGAAACGTTCCTGGCGTGCAATGTACATTGCACGCCGCTAGGTGAGCTATTATAGTGGTGGCGTTGTCGACGTGGCACACCATCAGCATGAAGAATACCGCTGACGTGGGACCCAACGCCACCATTATTTTTTAACAATGGCGCCATATTGGTGGCGTCGGGCTACCACGCCAACAAAGCCTTTTTTGCCATGCCAGAGGTAGGCTTTTCTGCACTAGTGGTATGCTTTCTGATCTATGAGTTTGTTTTGGTCAAGTAAATGAGTAGATCATCAAAGGGAGTGGTGCATAGTAGTAGGTTCAATCTTGTGGTGTCCTCACCGAGTGACATAAGGGGTAGCGAGGCACATATTTGTATTGTTGCTACTAAGGATAAAACGACGGGGTTTAATCATATTGCTTGATTCTATTATGTTTACATAATGTCATTTTGCTTAAGGCGTTACTCTGTTTGTTATGAACTTAATACCATAGATGCATGCTAGATATCGGTCGATTGGTGGAGTAATTGTAGTAGATGCAAGCGGGAGTCGGTCTACTTGTCACAGACGTAATGCCTATATACATGATCATGCCATGAATAACATCATAACTATGCGCTTTTCTATCAATTGCTCAACAGTAATTTGTCTACCCACCGTATGCTATGTTCTTGAGAGAGATGCCTCTAGTGAAAACTATGGCCCCCGGGTCTATTCAACATATTTACTAAAACCCTATTTACGTTGCTGCAATTTATTTACTTTTATTTTACTTTGCAATTTATCTATCTACAACTATCATATTTGATCCTTGCAATTAACGAGTACAAGGGGATTGACAACCCTCTTGCCCGCGTTGCGTGCAAGTATTTGCCCTTGTGTGTGTAGGTACTATCGACGGTTTGTTGTGTGATTCTCCTATTGGTTCGATAAACCTTAGTTCTCAAATGAGGGAAGTACTTATTGCTACTTTACTACTTCATCCCTTCCTCTTCGGGGAAAAACCCAACGCATCTACAAAGTACCTGAAGGATTTCTGGTGCCGTTGCCAGGGAGTATCATCAAACAACTCAGGTTCCTTCACACACATTATGTTTTACTTATTATACTTTTTACTTGCTTTTATTTTCTGTTATATAAAAAAATCAATACCACATTTTTATCCTGCTTGCTTGATTTGCCACTATGTCTCAAGAAAACATTGAGGTGTGTGACTTCTCGAATACCAATAACAATGATTTTATTAGTACTCCAATTGCTCCTCCTGCCACTAGTGTGGAGTCATAAGATATTAATGCGGCATTATTAAATCTTATTATGAAAGAGCAATTTGCTGGAAATCCTCATGAAGATGTTGCATCCCATCTTAATACCTTTGTTGAACTATGTGATATGCAAAAGAAAAAAGATGTGGATAATGATATTGTCAAGTAAAAAAAATTCATTTCTCACTAAGAGATAAAGCTAAAACTTGGTTGTCATCCTTGCCTCACAATAGTATTGATTCTCGGAACAAATGCAAGGATGCTTTTATTACTAAGTATTTTCCTCCTGCCAAGATAATATCCGTTAGAAATCATCATGAACTTTAAACAACATGAGCAAGAAGATGTTGCTCAATCTTGGTAAAGAATCAAATTAATGATTAGGAATTGTCCTACTCATGGTTTGAATTTATGGATGATTATACAAAACTTCTATGCTGGATTGAACTTTGCTTCGAGAAACCTTCTAGACTTGGCTGCAGATGGAACATTTATGGAAGTAACATTAGGGGAAGCCATGAAGCTTCTCGACAACATAACCGCAAACTATTCCCAATGGCACACTGAGCGAGCTCCAATTGATAAGAAGGTAAGCTCTATTGAGGAAATCTCTACTTTGAGTGATAAAATGGATATTCTATGAAAATGCTGTCTAGTAAAAGTGTTCATGTTGATCCTCATGATATTCCACCATCTACTTTCATTGAGCTAAATAATGATACTATTGATGTGAATTTTGTCGCTATAAATAATTTCAATAACAATGTTTAGAGAGGGAACTTTAATCCTAGACCTTATCCCGGCAATCCTTCTAATAATTATGGTAATTCATATAATAATAATAGTATACCTACTGAACTTGAGGACAACATTAAAGAATTTATTTGTTCTCAAAAGATTTTTAATTCCATGGTAGAAGAAAAACTACACAAGATGGATGACTTAGCTAGAAACATGGATAGAATTGCTCATGATGTGGAAACACTCAAAATTATAATTTTGCCACGTAAGAATGACATAATAGTTGAGTCTCCAAAGTATATCCAAGTCACCATGGATGAGAGTAGAAAAGGAATTGAAAGTATAAGAGCTAAACAAGAGTTTCTAGATAAAGCACTCACACCTGGTTTTTATCATAATCATGATGAAGAAGTTAAAATGATATGTGTGTCACCTATTGATGCCTTGTTTAGTAATATAAAACTTGATGAAAAAGGGACTGGAGATAAGTCAACTTTAGCTAGAGGGCATCCCAATTGTTCGGTGGGTGATGATCTTAATGATAGAAACATCAAAAGCGGGTTTGAAGAGGTCAATACTTTAGATAGTGATGTTGAAAGGACGAGGATTTCGCCTAGAGGGGGGTAAATAGGCGCTTTGAAATAATGATGGTTTAGGCTTTAACAAATGGGGAATAAAACTAGCGTTTAATTTATCAAGAACAAAACCTAAAGCAACTAGGATCACCTATGTGCACCAACAACTTATGCTAAGCAAGATAAACAACGAACCAATAACATGAATCACTATGGCAATCACAAATTAAAATGCATAAGTAAAGGGCTCGGGTAAGAGATAACCAAGGCACACAGAGATGACGATGTATCCCGAAGTTCACACCCGTGCGAATGCTAATTTTCATTTCGAGTGGTGTGGAGGCACAATGCTCCCCAAAATGCCACTAGGGCCACCGTAATCTCCTCACACCCTCGCACAATGCAAGATGTCGTGATTCCACTAAGGGACCCTTGAGGGGGGTCACCGAAGCCATACAAATGGTGACCCTTGAGGACGGTCACCGAACCCGTACAATTGGAAACCCTTGGGGGCGGCCACCAAACCCATACAAATTGCTTGGGGCAATCTCCACAACTTAATTGGAGACACTGACGCTTGCTCGGAGCTTTACACCACAATGATTGAGCTCCTCAACACCACCAACCATCTAGGACGCCCAAGCACCCAAGAGGCACAAGCTCTAGGGTGCCCAAACACCCAAGAGTAATAAGCTTCGCAACTTTCACTTCCACGTATGATCGTGGATAACTCAAACCAATGAAACTAATGCAATGACAAGAACACACAAAGTGTTCAAATCCCTCACTCCCAAATCCCACCAAAGCAAGGAAAGCTATGGAGGAATATGAGAGGAAGAACAAGGAGAACACACAAGAACTCCAAGATCTAGATCCAAGGGGTTCCCCTCACATAGAGGAGAAAGTGATTGGTGAAAATGTGGTTCTAGACCTCCTCTCTCTTTTCCCTTAAAAAGAATCAAGAATCATAGGAGAAATTGAGAGTTAGCAAGCTCGAAGAGGTCAAGAATGGTGGGGGAAAACTTGCAAGAGGATTAGCGTTGGAGGAGGAAGAAGGGGGATATGTATACCCCCAAGGAGAATGTGGTCGTTGCACACACACCGGGCACCCAGACTCACCAAAGAAGATACCAACAAAAATGAAGAGGACCAGGCACTCGACGGTGAAACCCCGGGCAACCAAGGCGTCCGAAGCATGGGGTCCGGGCACCCGGGGTGGGATTCCGGGCACCCAGGGGCGCACACAAGTAGGTCCGGGCACCTGAGGGTGGACGAACCAACGTGTAATATTGTGGGTGATCCTGGGCACCCAGACTTGGGACCCCAGGCACCCGTACCCGGACGAGCCCGATCATGATAAACTAAAATAGCCGTAACTTTGGCAAATGAACTTTGATTTCAATGAAATCAAGTTTGTTGGAAAGCACATGACGAGAGCTAACACAAGTTTGATAGAAATATTAAGAACTATCAATGGAGAAAATAAAAATAATAAAAGGGTGATAACCCTTGGCAATATAAGATGCATATGAAATCTGTTTTCATTGAACTAGAGCTTATCACGAACATAACCACAAGCTCTAAAACCTCAGAAAGAGAAAATCCAAACAAGAACCAAGAAATATGATTATGCCAATAATGCAATGGTTTGAGATCTCTACGAATGATATGATCAAGCTACTCACTCAAGATCCCCCCTTGATAGTACGGCTATCGATCCTATAACATGGCCTCCCAACTAACACCGTGAGACAGGTAAAATACAAGACCTATCAAGGTCAAACCTTTGCCTTGCGCATAGTCCACTTGAGCTGGGTAGATGAAGACTAGTAGATTGCTTCCCCATACTCCACTATGAGTGGGCCTCTCTTCAGAACATATTCACATGTCCATTGTCACCACAATGGATGGCATGCTTCAAGCATGTGATCTCTTCATGATTCTCAAACTGAACTTTCACAACACAACATTGATGACGATCACCGCTTGATGTCATCTTCCATGAGTTACATGAGATCTTCCGTTTGATGCAAGCCCATGGAAACATAGCTAACCCCACAAAGAAACCTTAGAAAGATCATGGGTTAGTACACAAAGCGCAATGGACAATGCTTACCACCATGGGATCACTTGATCCCACTTGATACATCTTCTACGCTTTATTCTTGACCAACTTGAATCACTCTTTGATGTAGTCTTGATCAACCTTGTATCATATTTTCTCTATGACAAATATTTGTATAACTCGTTGAATAACACCTTGGTCAACACATAATATCATTCTTATAACCTTGAAACCAAAAAATTATCTTCAATCAATGCCTATGGACAAACCTTAAAGTATAACTCAAAGCAACCATTAGTCCATAGAGATTGTCATCAATTACCAAAACCAAACATGGGGGCACCATGCTCTTTTAGATGTGCCCACTATTTTGGATTGTAAAGGTGTCAGTTTTGATAATTGTTCTTTAATTGAGTGTGTCACCTTATTACAATCCATGATAAATTCACCCAATGCTTACGAACAAAATAAAACCTTCACTACACATATCATTGATTCTATCATAAAAGGCAATGAAGAAAAGCTAGAGTTGGAAGTTTCAATACCAAGAAAATCGCAAGATGAATAGGAACCGACTATTAAAGTTAAAATTAAGGATTATGAATGTAATGCCTTGTGTGATCTGGGTGCTAGTGTCTCTACTATACCAAAAAAAAATCGACGTTCTAGGTCTCACCTATATGGCTGAATGTTCCCTTAACTTGCATTTGGCGTATTCAACTATTAAGAAACCATTGGGTAGGATTAATGATGTTCTCATAATTGCAAATAGAAACTATGTTCCCGTGGATTTCATTGTGTTTGATATTGAATGCAACCTGTCTTGTCCTATAATACTTGGTAGGCATGTCCTACGAACCAGAGGTGCAGTTATTGACATGAAAGAAGGAAATATAAGGTTCCAATTTCCACTAAAGAAAGGGATGGAACATTTACCAAGGAAGAAAATTAAACCACCATATCAATACGTTATGACAGCCACCTATGGAATTAAATTGAAGGACGAGAAACGTGAAACTATGCATTATGCCGAGCTAGGGGCATAAAACAATAGCGCTTGTTGGGAGGCAACCCAATACTTACCGTATTTACAACTTTTATTTCCTGTTCTTGTGTGATAACATGATTGTAGCTATTGTAATGATTCTGTATTTATCTTTTAATTAGTGTTTGTGCCAAGCAAAGCCTTTGGGATGATTGTGTTGATAGTTGAACTGATACGATGCAGAAATAGAAAGTTTTTACACCCAGTATTTGAATTTTGATTTTTTTTAACTGGTACATGATAAATTGCTGAAACTTTTACACAACATTGAGATATAAATTTCCTAGATTTTCCTCTTTTTTCAGAATTTTTGGAGTTGTAAAAGTATGGTTTTAGTACAGATCATTACAGATTGTTCTTCTTTAGATAGATTCTGTTTTTACTTGCATAGTGTGCTTGTTTTAATGATTCTATGGATTGTATCGGGGGGCATAAGTCACGGGAGAGTTAGAATATAGTAGGTATTATTTAAGAACAATTATGAATCTATTTATGATAGTACTTAAGATGTTTGATCTTATTATTGTACTAACGGATCTCACGTGGTTTCTGTTGAGTTTTGTGTGCTGAAGTTTTCAAGTTTTGGGTAGGATGACAATGGATAAAGGAATAAGGAGCAGCAAGACCCTAAGCCTGGGGATGCCCAAGGCACCCCAAGGTAATATTCTAGGAAGACCCAAGCGTCTAAGCTTGGGGATGCCCCGAATGGCATCCCCTCTTTTGTCTACAATTCATTGGTATGTTACTCGAAGATATATTTTTATTCATCATATGATATGACTGTTTCTTGGATCATCGTGTATTATAGTTTTTCTTGTTTTATTTTTAGTTTGCCACAATCTTGTTTTCTGGGAACACCTTTTGAGAGAGTCACATAGTGCTCATAATTTATTAGAATGCTCATTATGCTTCACTTATATCTTTTGAGTTAAGGCAATCATGCTCATGTGCTGCACTTATATCTTTAGAGCACGACAGAAATTATATTTTGTAGAAATCATTAGCACTCTCATGCTTCACTTAAATATTTTTGAGAGTCTCTGAAATAGGAAGTGGTAATTTGCACCGGTGATGAGTGGATTTTATGCATACTTTTTAGAGGATATTCTAGTGCCAAAATCCCTCATATCATACCCATCTAGCACTTATTCATGTCTCCAATGCACACTTTTCGGTATTTACTTGTTTTAACAAGTTTGTTGCACACTTTTTATTTTTATTAGTTTTCCCTTGTTTTGTGGTCTTTGTAGGTGTGTTGACGTGTTCATGGACTTGGAACATCAAAAGAATCAAGTTAGGGGTCAAACCGGAGAAGTTCCAGGCACCAAATCAAGGCCCTTTGCGAGTTCCATGATTTGACAATTATAAAACTGTCCAAAATGAAAATCCAAGTCGACTTACGCATCAGGCTTTTTGCTAGCAATCCAACGAGCCCAAGAACGTCAAAGTTAGAGTTCATATGAAGAAATGGCGACCAAAATACAAAAGAACTCCCGAAGTCCACACAGAAAGACGACCTTTCATACGACGGGAGACGCCCGTTTGAGCGGTCGTTTGAGCTCCAGACAGCCACGAAAATTGGCCAGAACATTCCAAATTTTACTTCGATTTCATTCTCATTTTTTCCTACGAGATCCTTGACGACCAAGGCTTGTTTGGGATGTGGATATGGCTCCCCTTGAGCCCTAGGATGAAAGGGACGAGGCTAGATCAATGGAGGAGACCCGAGGTGGACTCCTATATGAAGACCTCCAACCCTAGCCGTTGTCTCATACCATCTTCATCCTCCACAAGCCTCATCTACAACCGCCACACCTCCATGGTAGCAACTCCACCATAGAGAGAGGCCCAAGACAAGAAGAAGGAGGAGAGGAGGTGCCCTCTACATCCGACGCTGGCCGGAGGGCCGGTGCCATCTCGATCGCCGCCGCCACCATGCTCCTCTCCATCCGCAACATCATGTTGGCTTGTAATTTGGCTCTATCCTCTATTTAGTCCATCTACATGTTTGAGTGAATTACTAGTTCTTGGGGAATAGGGTGAACTCTAGTTTGTACTAGCACCGAATAATTTTGCGTGATATGAAATAACCTTTTCATGTATTGTTAATGTTCTTCTTGATGTTGGGTGAAGTGCACCATCCAACATTTTCCAATTTTGTGACACAAGGATATTATTATTGGATGAAGTAGAGAGATGAGAAAACAAGTGATAGCGCAATCTCTAGGGAAGTGGAGGAGAAAAGTGACAGTAGTATCCTCTACCTATCCCATCTCTACCAATTCGATAGGGGAATAACGGAGACTGCATGGCCTCGTCCATGGGGAAACCCTTAATCATCCTTGCCATAACCCACTAGGGGAATAAACAGTGGTGGCGTGCATGGCATGAAGTCTACTCCGAGTGGAATGTGTTCTGTACCAGGCTCCGCCCACAAATAAATACATGAAAAGTGGCTTAGTATTCATAGAACGAACGTGTAGTGATGATTACGAATACCTAGATAACACCCTTATTACTCAAGTGTCGCTCCTTTTACTTTACTCGTTGTTTTATTTATCTTTTTACGTTCGTGTAGTTGTTTAGTTAAAACCACACTTATTATTATTTCCGCTAGCAATCGATGAATATACTATTTCCAAATAACGCTCTTGGTGTGAACGTAGCCACGTAAGTGACGACGTAGCTACGGGGTTGGTAGTTACCAGTGCACCACTGCTCCCTGTAGGATCAACATACTCTACTTATCGCGAATTGCAAAAGCCCTATACCCTTGCAGGTCATCAAGCTTTTCTAGCGCCGTTGTCGGGGAGCAAAAGCGCTCGGTTATTACCTTCCCGCTCACACATAGTAATTTTGTTAGTTGTTATTTATCTTTCAAGTTTTTCCATTAAATCAAAAAGAAAAAATATTGCTAAACATATCTTCTGAGATGACTCTCCAGGAACACATGGAACTTGCAATGAAGGAAAAGAGATACAAGAGTCTACCATATTTGGCTACTGACGAAGCAAAGTTGAAGGAATGGATTGAATTGGTTAAAAAATTCACGTCCCATATACTCCATTCATATCCGACATCATGTGAAGATTGTGGATCCAAAAAGCACCTACAATATCAATGTATACAATATTGATCCCACATAAGCAAGATATAATATTCTAAGTAAATCCAATGCTAGTGCGGAGGTCTTACAATTTGTGCTTCTTGCGGGTGCTGATGAGGTTCTACATTATATACTGGGTTTGGAGATAAGAGACGCTATCCTTGATACAATTTACATTGAGTTGCAACCTATCCATACTTTTTACCTAGATAATTTCTGCGATAATGCATTACTTGTCAATGAACAAGAGCGGATTGCATCCATTCCAGAAATAGAAAAACTCTTGCAGGAACCACAGAATGATGAAGAAAAGGATGCAACCAATGAAGAGCAAACAACCCCCATTGAAGAATGGCTGCAAGAAATGGTAAGAGATCATGAATTAAATATTTATGGAACTAACTTGCATCAAAATAATGGGGATCACAAAGAACAAATGAACTTGGACGAACAAGTGTGCCTAGAAGAAAAATAAAGCATCAAGGAAGAAGAAGAAGAGGAGGAACAAATTCATCCATGCCCACCTCCCACTTCCAAGAGTAACCTCTTGCACACACTTGATAAGTTCTTTGATAATGCAACTCTCAAGAAGAGAATTAATTCTATGAATACATTAGAACTACGAGGAAAGTTAAATACATGTGCATCTATGTATCAAGTTTCTTGTAGAAGTTGCGGGTCTCTGGAACACCTTGACTTCCAGTGCACAAATACTTATGACGAGGTGGTAGCCCACTACAATTGTAGTAAGGTGAATGCCACCGAGGAAATCATACGGTTGTGTTGACCACAAGTGCATGGAAATTATTTGTAGAGATCAAAGTTGTTCAAGCTCAAAGGAAGGATGAAATTCTTGACTGGATATACTGGATACCGTAAAATATTTTTTTCAAGACTATCTTTCTGGTAATAAAAAGGCAGAAGATGATACACATGAAGAAGTGAGCTCATAGGAAGAATCCAGCAAGGAAGAGGAGGACGAACGGTTTTACCGCCTCCTCACAACTACTAATTTTCATAGTGATTTCTTGCAATTATTTGAAGTGCTCACTGGTAAACGTATGGATACCATGGACATGAGTCTATTAATAGATTTGTTGGATGAATGTGCATTTATGTTATGTTCCTCATATCCAATCTCTTGCAGGAATTGTAATAACAAAAATAATTTGCTACCCATGGTGGTAGCTACACATGGCCTCAATTTTTATCTCTAATTATTTTGGTAAACTATTTTGAACCACGAAAATAATGCTATAACGAAATATCGTGACTTGGACCAGCCACGCAAGAAAAAAAGGCACATGTGCCAAAAAGCCAAACAAAAAAACTTAGAGAAATGAGAAAAGGGCATTTCTACACAACGAAAAGGCACTTGTGTCAAAAAGGTAATAAAAAAGACAAAGAAAAATGAGAAAAAGTTCTTTCTATGCAAGAAAAATGCACTTGTGCCAATGCCATAAGAAACCCAACACCTCATATATATAAAAAGCATGTATGCCAAAGGGTGTGTAGCTACCACCAAGCATATAAAATTTCCTCTCATTGTAATAATAAGAATCACTTGGAATTCCAATGTGCAGATTCTCCTGACAAGGTCATGGCATATTACCACAGTGGTTGTGAGAGTGAATACGATGAGGAAACATTGGTTTATGCTTTATGCGAAGGTGTCAGGATGTTGTTTAAAAAAATTAAATAGGTTTAAGCCAATGAAGAGAGTGCCAAACTTACTGAGATGTATCATGCGGTGACCATCATATTTAATTTTTGTGGTGGTAAGTATATTTGTGAATATGATGTGTTAGAGGGAAAAGATGAAGAAGAAAAATAAGAGGAAGAAGAAAAGCACCAGGAAGAGGAGTTTACGATAAAAGAACCCTCCAATATACATGAACAAGCGTATAGTGATAACTCTACTCTGAATGAATTAGATGCTAATAAACTTCCCATGCAGAAATGTCACCCTCAAGTTGAGGATGATAACTATCTTGTTAGCTCAAATGCCAAACTAGAGGAATAATATACTCTTGATTTATCAATGCTAACGTCCAACTATGCTTCTTTGGACGATTTCCTTATGGAGCGGAAACCATTAAGGAGTGTTGAATTACCCACTCCAAAGGAAGAATTCTATGAAGTGTTCCCCTACAATGGTAGCCAAGGTGACACATTAAAATTTATTCAAAAATCTCTAACCCTTGAACTACATAAGTACATATGTGATGCGGATGCACCGCAAGAGGGTACGACGCCGACCACACTTTGCTATGAGATGCTCCAAACAGTGGTCGGAGGCAAGTCCAACTACACACCGGATCGATATCCCTTGGGACCTGGGTGGATATATGGAGCATTGAAGCCTAGCTATATGGCTCTAAAGAAAGCGCTATCGGGAGGCAGTCCGGAAGTAAGTACGGGACGTTATTAGTTTTGGATCTTTATAGTTTAGTTTGCATTCATATTATTGCATTGGCACTTTACAAGAATTGCTATTAAAGTTGGTTTGGTTTAAGTCTTCAGTAGGTGAAATTTTTCGTCTGCTCAAAATTTTATACGTGGTACAATTGCACTATTGGATCTTCTTAATATATGGCTAGTACAAGTGTTGGAGCTTGTCGGCGTTCTGGATACCAGGGTACCCAGACTTGCCTGCCTGCGGCCCAAGACGTGGCCCACCTCGACGACCAAGTACGGCCTGGCGCGGCCTCACTCGATACAAGGCCCTCGCGAGACCCCGAGCTCGCGAGGGAAACAGCGCCAAGACCCGCGGGGAGATAGGCCTCCCCAGGCTTCCTCCCGAGCGGCGGAGATCTCTATGCAGCGCTGGGCCTCAGGAGGTCAAGGGTGACGACAACCAGGTCAGGCAGGCGCCAGCGCGCCAGAGGGGACAGTTTCCTCTTTGGTGTAAAGGAGACAAGGACGAGCGCAGGCTCCCAAAGAGCCCTCAGAAGGTTTCCCTTCTGGTGCAACAAGACCAAGACCCCGAGCCTCGCAGAACAAACGTCATCGTCGAGCCTACCTCCGCATCATCAACAACTACTTTGCAGGCGAAGACCGCCTTTCGTCAGGATAAGATGTACCTCCTGTCCCCTTTAAAAATTGTCCGTTGTGGGATCCCTTCCCGCCATGACGATAAGGGAAGAGGATTCGGGCCACTATAAATAGAGGCTAGGCTGCTCTATAGAGGGAGGAGGGAACCACCCCACAAACTCATCGGCAAGGCGACACACCACTGTACTAGTTCATCCACAAACCTCCTCGTGAGGCAATCCACCAAAAGGCAGGAGTAGGGTTTTACGCTTCGCAGCGGCCCGAACCTGGGTAAACTCTCGCGTGCCATCTTCTTCCCCGCCATCGAGCGGGGGTATCATGTTGTGGGCTTAGAGGGGGTGAAGCAGCTGGGGATCTTTGCACACACCCCTGGGTTCGAACTTCCTTATGGTTTTGCGAAGCCCGAAATCTTACATTTGGCGCGCCAGGTAGGGGTCGTGTCGGAGTCTTCAGCAAGCTTTGCTTCTTCTTTGCCTCGTCGTGTCGATGGCCGACGCAACCCCTAAGGCCGGGCAGCCCTCGGTTCGCAGAGGCGCCCCGGCTCGTAGGGTCGGCCCGGCAGTCGCTTGCATCCTCGGCGGATCGCAGGCACCCGCCTCCAACTGCCAGGTCAAGCAGTTCCTCCGCCAGGCATGCGCGATCCGGCCACGGTCCGAGACCCCGCTGCACCGAGCATGGCCAGAGATCGACATCACCTTCGGCCCCGATGATCACCCCAGAACAACGGCCGCTGCCGGAGCGCTCCCCATGCTGTGCATGCCGACCATAAACAGGGTGGCAGTCACGAGAACCCTCATAGACGGCGGGGCCGGCCTCAACGTCCTCTCCGTGGAGACCTTCAACGCGCTGCAGGCGCCCCAAGGTCAGCTCGCACCTTCAAGGCCCTTCTCCGAGGTGGCTGGGGGCTCCGTCGCCCCCTTGGGGCGGGTGCGCCTCCCCGTCACCTTCGGCACCCGCTCCAACTACCGCAACGAGCAGATCGACTTCGACGTCACCCACATCCACCTCCCTTACAACGCGATACTTGGCTACCCCGCCCTTGCCCAGTTCATGGCGGCAACGCACCCGGGCTACAACGTCATCAAGATGCCCGGGAGCGGCGGCATCCTCTCCGTCGCCGGAGACACCAAAGACGCGGCCCATGCACTCAAGCTCACCTACAAAGGTGCTGCCGCGGCGCGCCCCAACGCAGGCGACGTCGCGCAGGCCTCGGAGGGCGTTGGGGACATCGCCAACGTCGCGCCGGTGAAGAAGAAGCAACTGTTCTCTCAGAATCGGGCTGAGATGAAGCAGGTGCCCGTGGGCGACGAAAATCCTGGCCTCACCTTCACTATCGGCGCCGGCCTGCCTCAGGAGCAAGAAGGGGCGTTGGTAGCTTTCCTCTGCGCGAACAAAGATGCGTTCGCGTGGAACGCCTCTGACCTGGTGGGGGTCCCGAGGGATGTGATCGAGCACCACCTCATGGTGTGTCCCAATGCGTGACCGATGAAGCAAAAGGCGAGGGGGGCAGGCTCAAGAGAAGCAGGCGTTCATTTCCGAAGAGGTAGGCAAACTGAAGGAGGCAGGAGTCATCCGGGAGGTGCAGTACCCGGAATGGCTCGCCAACCCGGTGGTCGTCCCGAAGAAGTGCGGGAAGGAGTGCCTGTGTGTCGACTTCACGAACCTCAACAAGGCCTGCCCTCAGGACCCGTTCCCGCTGCCGCGCATCGACGAGATCATGGACTCCACCGCCGAATGCGACCTCCTGTGCTTCTTGGACGCCTTCTCGGGCTACCATAAGATCAAGATGGCGGTGGAGGATGTTGAGAAGACAGCCTTCCTCACCACATGCGGTGTGTTCTGCTACACGTGCATGCCCTTCGGGCTACGGAACGCGGGCGCGACCTTCCAACGGCTGATGCACATCGCCCTGGGGCCATAGCTCGGGAGGAACACGGAAGCCTACGTCGATGACATCGTGGTCAAGTCGTGAGAAGCCAAGACCCTGATCGAGGACCTAGAGGAGACGTTCGCCAGCCTGAGGCGGGTGAACCTGAGGCTCAACCCCGAGAAGTGCGTCTTTGGGGTCCCGTCGGCCAAGCTGCTCGGTTTCTTCGTGTCGCACCGAGGGATAGAGGCGAACCCGGAGAAGGTCAAGGCTATAAGCAAGATGAGCCCGCCTCAAACACTCAAGGAAATGCAGAAGCTGGCGGGATGCATGACCTCCTTGGGGCGCTTCATCTCGAAGCTTGGCGAGCGGGCCCTATCGTTCTTCAAGCTCATGAAGAGGAAGGGCCCCTTCGAGTGGACTCCGGAGGCAGATGCGGCATTCGAGGACCTCAAGCAGTACCTCACGAGCCCACCTGTAATGGTGGCACCTCACCCTTGGGAGCCCCTGGTGCTGTACCTGGCCGCCACCCCGCACTCCGCCAGTGCTGCGCTTGTGGCGGTCAGGGAGGAGCGTGTTCACAAGCTCGTTGCGCCTTCGGGCACGGACGGGGGGCAGAGCGACATGACGGCCGCCAAGAAACCTCCATCCCCACGAGACAACGCTCCCTAGGCCCAGGCCGCCCCGGCAATCCCCGAGGCACCCGGGCCTCGAGGGCCCGCAGAGGAGAGAGGTGGTGCGGAAGGCCTCTCCCTCGTCGAGCGACCTGTGTACTACGTCAGTACCGTGTTGCAGGACGTGCGCTCGCGCTACCCTATGCAGCAAAAGCTCTTGCTTGCACTCCTTGTTGCCTCAAGGAAACTGCGCCATTACTTCCAGGGGCACCCAATCAGGGTCGTCTCCGCGTACCCCTTGGAGAAGGTACTGCACAACCCCAACGCAGCAGGGAGGGTGGCAGAATGGAACATCGAGCTGCAAGCCTTCAATATAGAGTTCAACATGACCAGGGTCATCAAGGGAGCGGCCCTGGTGGACTTTGTAGCCGAATGGACGGATGCTCCCGACCGGGGGCTGGGCGAGGGCCAGTCCCTCGCCCCCAACGGCGAGGCGCCGGAGGGTTGGATCATGCACTTCGATGGGGCCTTCGCGCGCAGGGGACCGGGGGCCGGAGTCGTGCTCATCTCCCCGACCGGGGACAAGCTCTACTACGCCGTGCAACTCTGTTTCCAGCATGGTGAAAAGGTCTCCAACAACATCGCAGAGTATGAGGGCTTAATCGCCGGCCTCCGGGCCACAGCGGCCTTGGGGATTCAACGCCTCACCATCAACGACGACTCCCAGCTCCTCGTCAACTTCTCCAACAAGGAGTACACGCCTAAGGACGAGCACATGGAGGCATACTTGGCGGAGGTACGTAAGATTGAAAAACGTTTCCAGGGCTTGGAGTTGCAGCACATCCCGCGCGGCGCGAACAAGGAGACCGATGACATCGCCAAGAGGGCATTGCGCCGTGAGCCTCAAGAGCCGGGCGTCTTCGAGGAGCGGCTCTTCAAGCCATCCGCAACACCACCTACTACGGATCAGGCGTCGCGGAATGAAGAGCTCCCCCCAGCGCCGCCCTCAGGAGCTCCAACTTGTGGTCCGACCTCAGGAGCCCGGCTGCTCCTGGCGCTGGAGCCCCAAGTCGACGACTGGACACAGGAGTTCAAGGCGTACCTGCTTCACGGCACGTTACCCGAAAAGGAGGAAGACGCGGAGCGTGTGGTTCGATAGGGCACAGCTTATTGTCTTCGGGACGGCGAGCTGTACCGCAGGTGCCCGAACGACGTCGCGTTGCGATGCGTATCCAGGGAGCAGGGGTGCGAGCTACTGGCTGACATCCATGGGGGAGACCGTGGGCATCACTCCTCGTCACGCACCCTTGTAGGGAAGGCGTTTCGCACTGGCTTCTACTGGCCCACGGCGCTCAACGACGCCATTGAGCTGGTCCGGTATTGTGAGGCCTGTTAGTTCCACGCCAAGCAAATTCATCAGCCCGCGCAGGGCCTCCAGACCATCCCGCTTTCCTGGCCCTTTGTGGTCTGGGGGCTGTACATACTGGGGACCTTCCCGCGGGCAGCAGGCGGGTACCGCTACCTCTACGTCGCCATTGACAAGTTCACCAAGTGGGCGGAGGTGGAGCCCATCCGCACCATCCCCGCCGGATCAACCGTCAAGTTCATCAAGGGCATTGTGAGCCGCTTCGGCGTCCCCAACCGCATCATCACTGACAACGGTTCGCAGTTCACAAGTAACCTCTTCAGGACTTATTGCTCTAACCTTGGAACGCAGATATGCTATGCCTCGGTGGTGCACCCCCGAAGCAACGGTCAGGCAGAGCGCGCCAACGCGGAGGTCCTACGGGGCCTCAAGGCAAGAAGCTTCAAGAAGAAGCTTGAGGCATGCGGCAAGGGTTGGGTCGACGAGCTTCAGTCCGTGTTGTGGTCTATCCGCACCACCGTGACTAAGCCCACTAGTGAGACCCCGTTCTTCCTCGTCTACGGAGCCGAGGCCGTCCTCCTCCATGAAGTCAAGCACCATTCCCCATGGGTTTTGGCATTTGGCGAGGAGCGTCAGAATACCTCGCGAGGGACGGATCTCATGCTCAGGGAAGAGGCCCGGCGTCGAGCCTCGCTCCGAGCAGCTAGATACCAGCAGGCGCTGCAGCGCTACCATTGCCGTAACGTCCGCTCTAGGACCCTCGAAGTTGGAGACCTCGTCCTGAGGCGGGTCCTCTCCAGGGAAGGCTTGCACAAGCTCTTGCCCATGTGGGAGGGCCCGTTCAAGGTCGCCCGCGTCTCCAGACCAGGCGCCGTGCGTCTGGAGACTCAAGACGGCGTCCCCATCCAGAATGCCTGGAACGTCCAGCACCTTTGCAAGTTCTACCCGTGATACTCTCACGTAATAATGAGTGGGCTGTATACGCCCGGAGCCCCCCGAGGATGCGGAGGGGTTCCCACCCACGCCCAAGTGGAAGCCCCATGCTCTGCACTGGCGGACAACACTGTCCTCCAATGACTATGCCCACGCAACGTGGATGCCCTATGTTCCGCGTTGGGGGAAGACGAAGACTAGCCTAGGTGCCAGACGCGGCTTTTCTCTACCTTTCTTGTGTTCGAGTTTGCCTTTTTCCCTGGAAAGAAGTCCGAGGCTTTTTGTTGACTCTATTTAAAGGAAAAGGGGCGGGAATTTTTCTTCTTCCAGTCCTCTCTCTCTTGAAGTTTCTTTCTTCGGATAATGCCTGCCAGCTTCTCCCTCTCGCGCCCCACGAGCGGGGGCTACTCGCACGGTGCGCACACCTCGCCAAGGCCTTGGCGTCCTGGTCCCCGCGTGGCCTTGGCGTCCTGGTCCTCGCGTGGCACTCTTGAGCAAGCTAGCAGGCGTGCGCCGTCTTACCCTCGCTCGGGGGCTCCGCCGCGGCTCGGTGCGCTGTCTTAAAAACCCCAGGAGGCTCACGCTACCTGGGGACAAGAACCGGCAGAAAGGATTGGTCGCCACTTGAACATCAAGGGAGGCTCCTGAGCACTGCGCCTCAGGAGCCTCACCGATCACGTGGCTACTCGCCCGCCATTGGTCTCGTCCTGGTGATCCGGACGGCCCCAATGGCGATCGAGGCCTCGCCCCCTTTGGTCTCGTCTTGGTGATCTGGACGCCCCAACGGTGGTGGGGCATGCACGGGATCGGGCCCCGCCGATGTAGAGTGCCGCTTGAGCGTCAAAGGGGGCTCCTGAGCACTGCGCCTCAGGAGCCTCACTGATCGCGTGGCTACTCGCTCGCTACTGGTCTTGTCCTGGTGATCCGGACGGCCCCAATGGCGATCGAGGCCTCGCCCCCTTTGGTCTCGTCCTGGTGATCCAGACGCCCCAACGGTGGTGGGGCATGCACGGGATCGGGCCCTGTAGACGTAGAGCGCCGAAAGGCGCTCCCCCAAGTCGCCTCATTCGCAGGAAAGAAGAACCTCCCCAAGCTCTCCAAGCGCTATTAGCTCACGGGACGCCACTGCTAAACCTCGCGACACGGAGGCCCGCCGCGGACGCATCAAGCTAAGCACCCTAACTACAATCAAAGGGAGGCCTCAGTTAACTGTAACACAACGACCATAATGCGTAACGAGAGTGCTAATAAGAGGGCGCAAGCGCCAAAGTCCGTCATGCACCCGAAAGGGTCCCCCATGATTTTGATTACAGGCAAAAGAGAAGAAAAGAAGACGAAGGAGCCCCGCCCCGGGGGGCCGCCGCTCCTAAGGCCCTGGCCTTGGCGTGCCGGCGCTCAGTCGGAGTCCTCCTCCTCCTTGATGGCGCCGTGGTGGCATGGCGGTGCGATTGTTTCCCGGGCGGGGGAATGGCGCCGCCGCGGCTGGCTTCCCCCCGAAGTCCGGGTGCGCCGGCGCGGTGGGGCGTCATGGCTATCGGCGCTCGGGCTCTCCTCGGAGGATGTATCGCTGCTGCTGGAAATATGGCGGCCGTCGCCAAGGGCAAGCTCATCTCCAAGATCGCCACCGCCGCCGCCCTCCGGGCAGCACTCCGAACGCCTGCCGTCTTCACCGAAGATCTTGACAAATAGCGTGGGCCTCCCCTTCAGGCCGTGGGCGCGGGCGAAGGTCTGCCACCCGCGGCCCAAGAAGGCGTTGTCTGCGGGGGTGACCTCAACCTCCACCCACAACGCGCCGCTGCAACACCCGTCGGCCTGCAGCCACAGGCCCGTGGGTGCATCAGCCAGCAACGCCTCTGCGAAGGGGCATGGGAGATGCAGCCAGGAGCTCGCCACCCTCTCCACCGGCACCAGAAACTCCAGGCCTGCGTCGGCCGTGTGGGCTTGCGGACGCGGCGGCCGGGCACCGACTGCAAGCCCCTCCCCCTGCCGCCCATTTATAGCCGGATGGAGGCCAACCGGCGTCTTCCCAATCCCGGGTATCGATGGCCCCACAACGTGCGATGGTTGAAGGCCAGTTGAAGCAGTTGCCGAGACATCGTGGGAAGTGGAGTCGCCAGGCATCTCGAGTGGTGCGTTCCAGACTCGACCGGTGTGCTATCCTGCATCACGTCGCTTCCCCTGCCTCCGTCGGGTCACATCCGCGTGGCCCGAGGCGGGGGAGGACGCAAGGGGTCAGCCGCATTCAAAGAAGAGCAATTATGGCCAAGGAGGCGCGCAGGCCAGGCGCCAACTCGACTCAAGGCAGTTCCCAACGTCCTCGGGGAGCCGAGATGCCCACGTCTCGTGGTGCGCCACGCATCAGGTCGGGCCCGCATGCGATTGGGGCCCACGGCGCTTCGGTCCATCTTCCGTGGCTTCACCCCTAAGCTAGCTCGAGCGCGCCTCGGGCCCGGGGGCTACTGTCGGCGTTCTGGATACCAGGGTACCCAGACTTGCCTGCCTGCGGCCCAAGGTGTGGCCCACCTCGACGACCAAGTACGGTCCAGCACGGCCTCACTCGACACAAGGCCCTCGCGAGACCCCGAGCTCGCGAGGGAAACAGCGCCAAGACCCGCGGGGAGACAGACCTCCCCAGGCTTCCTCCCAAGCGGCGGAGATCTCTATGCAACGCTGGGCCTCAGGAGGTCAAGGGTGACGACAGTCAGGTCAGGCGGGCACCAGCGCACCAGAGGGGACAATTTTCTCTTTGGTGTAAAGGAGACAAGGACGAGCGCAGGCTCCCAAAGCGCCCCCCCCCGAAGGTTTCCCTTCTGGTGCAACAAGACCAAGACCCCGAGCCTCACAGAACAGACGTCGTCGTCGAGCCCACCTCCGCATCATCAACGACTACTTTGTAGGCGAAGACCGCCTTTCGTCAGGATAAGATGTACCTCCTGTCCCCTTTCAAAATTGGCTGTTGTGGAATCCCTTCCCGCCATGACAATAAGGGAAGAGGATCTGGGCCACTATAAATAGAGGCTAGGCTGCTCTGTAGAGGGAGGAGGGAACCACCCCGCAAACTCATCGGCAAGGCGACACACCACTGTACTAGTTCATCCACAAACCTCCTCGTGAGGCAATCCACCAAAAGGCAGGAGTAGGGTTTTACGCTTCGCAGCGGCCCGAACCTGGGTAAACTCTCGCGTGCCATCTTCTTCCCCGCCATCGAGCGGGGGTATCGTGTTGTGGGCTTAGAGGGGGTGAAGCAGCTGGGGATCTTCGCACACGCCCCTGGGTTCGAACTTCCTTAGGGTTTTGCGGAGCCAGAAATCCGACAGAGCTAACCCCGGAGGAATTTTTGAAGAAAAAGGAAGTTCCAGATGAAACGGAGTGCAACACGGTCGTATGCACGGTCGTATTGACTGAGGGAGGCGCCAACAAAAATACCAAAGGCAACAGAGCCAACGACGGTGTGTCATACTAGCGCAAGTGCTCGTATGCATGGTCGTATGGCCTCTCGGGCAATAGCGGATAAAGATCCAGAGCACAAGACATCGTTTGGTACGAGAGCGAGCACGAGCGCTCATATGAGAGCTCGTTTGGTTGTGTGTCGGTGCTGGGTGTCATAACAGATCAAAAGACGGCAGACCGTACAACTGCAAGTGGTTGTACGAGCGCTCGTATGAAGGTCAGAAAATACTCATTTTTTTTATTTCTTCGAGCCAAGGTTAGTGTATTATATTTTAACCGTCTGTTTGCACTCTAATATTTCTTATTTACCTTTGAAGCCTCTGAACCAATAAATTTTGTAGTTCTTCATGTTGACTTTAATTTCTTGTGCCCGGTTGGGTATACGAACTACCGAGCCATGTTATTTATATCTTGTGTATTATTTTCACAGAGTTTTGACCTAGTGTGGTGATACATACGGTATGGTGCCAACCATATAAAAACCCTCACAAGTCACTCGGTCGTTTTGATTCAACAAAGTCTCCAACTACAAGTGCCCGGTTCTACCGGACCACATAAAAAATGTTGATGAGGCATAGGTCCATGTACATTTTAAAGGAGAGGTTATTTGCACCTCATTGGTAAAAGGTTTAATTACCCTTGCTTATATTTAAGCTTGGGGAGGTAACCACTTTCCACACTCTCCTTTAATAAACTGTGCTTTCTCTTTTCATGATTTTCTTGAGATTAGTTCTTGCAAAGTTCTAAGCTTGGGGAAGTTATTTTTGCATGTGTAGAGTTTTGTGCAATGATCTTCATTTGATAAATACTATGCAATCATTTGTCCCACTATTTGATAAGCTTGCTTTGTATTTGTATAAGGTAATCACTTCCTCAAGTTGGGCCCCATATTGCCAAGTTAATGTTTTTATGCACTTTGTTCAATTTTTTGGTTAGCTTGGGAACAATCTTGTGATCCTCTTGCCATATTTTCTACTTTTACAAAATAAAAAAAATGATGATAATAGTTCAATAAAATCTTTGACACTTGTTTGAATTGTTTTAAAAGAAAAAGTTATGAGTAGCTTAACATCATGGTGTTTTTTTCATAACTCATCTCTTCCTTTATTCCATCAAAATGAGCGTATCACTTATATGGAAGGAAATCAGCTCATCTGGTGGTGAATCCATCCGGACACTAGGAGGAGCGCACTTAGCTAATTTTGCTAGTTCATGAACAGCCTAATTACAATCTCTATTACAATGCTCAAACAAGACATGGTTAAAATCTAACTTCACGAAGAAACAATCATCGATGATGGCACTTGCTACTGAATTCAAGCCACCTTCATTAAGATCATTGACAACCCCTTCACTATCCGAGGCCACTTCAATCTTGCTGCAACCCACCATACATGCCAAGTTTAGTCTGAATCTAACTGCATTGCTTCAGCTGTGAAAGCATGATAACAAGAACTCAATCTGTCGTTTGCAGCGGCAATAAACTTTCCAGTGTGATCGCGAATCATTGCACAAACGACCCATTTAAATGTTCTTGACCAAATACAGTGTCCACGTTTAGTTTCATATATCATGGTGTGGTTTCATCCATGGCGTTGATCGCTTCTTCGCCTTCAGACTACATGCGATAAGATAGTTTGTTATAAGACTATTCACCGCGAGAAGAATTTGGGCTATTGTTTGTGTTTTCCCACCATGAGTGAGTTGTCTCCGTTCAAACCATAAGTACCAGGCAGTGGTTGCTATAGTTTCTCGCAGATTTGGTAAACCCAAGACATGAAGATCCGAGTCCTGGAGACACAGAAGTTTCTCGAGCACTACTTCTCCAGACCAATTAACTTTGCACGCCTTCTTGATCACACCATATACCCCCATCATCTTCCAAACTTTCTCAGCCTTTTTTGCATTGGAACAACAGATGTATGATATTATCAGTGCCTTTGTTACAAGATGGGCAATGGGATTTCACATTAATATGCTTCCCTGCTAGATTCGCACGACATGGTATGGCAATATGCAACGCCCGCCATATAAATAATTTATCTTGGCTGGGCGTTTGAGGTTCCAAACTGAATCCCATACATCCACTTGGTTGAACGACGAACTGGTCGGTTGAATTTTTTCCCCATACTGGAACTCCCATTCCACCTGATATGCAAATCGCACTGAAAAAGTTCCATGCTTCGTCGGGTTCCAAGCTACAAAGTCTTCCATCTCATGTAGCGGGAGAGGGATAGCCAGTATTCTGTGAACATCTACATGCCAAAAAGTTTGGTTAACTAACTGCTCATCCCAGTCACCGCTAGAAGGATCAATGAGGCCATTCACTCGAGAAAGCATGTTATTCCCACGCACTGTCAAAACTCACCTCGAGGGTGATTGTGGTATCCGTGGATCATCCCAAATGTTCACTTTGGTTCCATCTCCTATTCTCCATATGTAACCTCTCCTCAAGGTGTCAACTCCTACCATTATACTCTGCCACGTGTATGAAGCTCTCCTCTTAAATGTAGCATCCATTAGATCACAATCAAGGAAGTACTTTGCTTTAAGAATGACAGGACATAATGACGTTGGATTGTCAATTAGCCTCCACGCCTGCTTAGCTAACAAAGCCAAGTTAAATCACTGGATATCTCAAAAGCCCATGCCACCTTTTTTCTTAGGAATAAACATCTTCCACCACGCAAACCAGCGCATCTTCTTCTGTGTAGCTTCATCACCGCTCCAAAAACTTGACATCGCATCCGTGATTCCTTTACAATTTTTTAGGAATTTTGAAGACCGACATCGCATAAGTTGGTATGTCTTGTGCAACAGACTTCAGAAGCACCTCTTCCCTCCAGATGACAAACATTTTTCTTTCCACCCCATTAGTCGTTGAATCAAGCGATCTACCAAGTCCTAAAATTTGTCACTCTTATCTAGGCCGAGAGTGGCAGGGAGGCCCAAGTACTTATCATATGGAGCCTCAGTTATAATATTGAGCAGACTTCAGCTTTCAGTGCTTAGGCAAAAAAATATGCTCGATTTATCAACACTAACCAGTTGTCTAGAAGCTTCACAATACAAGTCCAAAAATGATTTTAAGCAAATAGCATTACTGAATTTGCCTTCATTAAAATCAATGAATCATCAGCAAATAAAAGATTTGTAACAGCAGGTGCATCTCGACAAACCTTTACTCCCACAAGCTCACCACTTTCTTCTGTGTGTGTGCTAATAGATCCGTGAGTCCTTCAGTACACAAAAGAAAAAGGCATGGGGATAGGGGGTCTCCCTGCCGCAGCCCCCTAGATGGCTTGATTATGTCAGTTTCAGATGAATTGAACCTCACCCTATATTCCACTAAGGAGACACACTCCATGATAAGTTTTACCCACTGGTTATCAAACCCCAGATTGAGTAATATTGCTTCCAGGAAGACCCATTCTACTCTGTCATAGGCTTTATGCACATCAAGTTTTACTGCACACCATCCATCCTTCCCCAACTTCTTCTATTTTATTGCATGTAAGCTCTCATATGCAATTAAAACATTATTTGTAATAAGCCTCCCATGTATGAAACACTCTGTGTGGGACTGATGATATCAGGGAGCATACCGTTTATTCTAGCAGCAATCATTTTTGATATAACCTTATATACCACATTGCATAAACTAATAGGGCGAAACTGTGTGGCTTTCTCATGAGATTGTACCTTTGGGATCATGACGATGGTGGTACTGTTCTATCCTTTTGGTATAAACCAAGAGATCGCCTACAAAACTTCCACTACCAAATCCTCTCCTAGCATAGGCGACAACTTCTTGCAAAAAATAGCATGCAAGCCATCTGGACCCGGGGCTTTGAAATCCCCAATTGAAAAGAGTGTCTTTCTCAACTTGTCCGAAGAATAAGGTTTCATCAAAGTTGCATTCATCACAGTTGTAACCCTACTGTGGACTTGATCAAGTACATACCAATTAGGAATTTATACTTGAGATGTAAAGATTTTAGAAAATTACCCAGTGATAATAGCATTAAGGTCTTATGTATCCTCCTTCCACACACCCGTATCATCTAGCAGTCCCTTTATACAATTTCTCTTCTTCGGAGCTCAAGCTGCCCGATGAAAAAATGTTGTTTTCCTGTCTCCATGCAGTAACCGGTTAGCTCGTACCCTCTAGAGCTAAAACATTTCCTCCTGGTCTAGGAGGTTCTCGATAAGCGTATGTACTTCCTTCATCTCTTTTCTAGTTTGTACAGTAAGTTGGCTACTGCTACTTTTGAGCTGTGTTGGGTTTTCTCCAGAAGATGAAGGTTGAAGCAATATAGTGGAGATAAGTATTTCCTTCACTGAGAACCAAGGTTATCGAACCAATAGAAGAATCACAACAACTCGTCTTTCAAGCGGTACCTACACACACAAAACCAAACACTTGCATCCAACACGAGCAAGAGGGTTGCCAAGCCCCTTGAACTCGTTACTTGCAAGGATTACTTCTAATAGTGGTAGATTGATAATTATAAAAGCAAAATAAAATAAAAGTAAATAAATTGCAGCTAGGTATTGTTTAGGTTTTCAGCAAATATGATTAAGTAGACATAGGGGCCATAGTGTTCACTAGAGGCTTCTCTCTCGAAAGTAGCATACAGTGGGTAAAAAAATAACCGCTAGGAAATTGATAGAAAAACGCATAGTTATGATTATGTATTCATGGAAATGATCATGTATATTGGCATCACGTCCGTGACAAGTGGACCGAAACGATTATGCATCTACTACTATTACTCCACCAATGGACCGCTATCCAGCATGCATCTATGGTATTAAGTTTATGCAAACAAAGTAATGCTTTAAGCAAGATGACATGATGTAGACAAAGTATGTACAAGCAATATGTTCAAACCCCATCATTTTATGCTTAGTAGCAACAATACAATACATGTATTGTCCCTTTCTGTCACTGGGATATAGAGCACCGCAAGATTGAACCCACTACAATGCACACCTCCCACTGAAGATAAATCAATCTAGTTGGCCAAACCAAACTGATAGATCGAAGAGACTTACAAAGACATAACAATCATGCATAATAGAATTCAGAGAAGACTCAATTACTTTTCATGAATAATCTGATCATAAACCCACAATTCATTGGATCACAACAAACACACCGCAAAAGAAGATTACATCAGATAGATCAACGCGAGAATCGTGAAGAACTTTGTATTGAAGATTAAAGAGAGAGAAGAAGTCATCTAGTTACTAGCTATGGACCCGTAGGTTTGTGGTGAACTACTCACACGTCATCATGGAGGTAGCAAGGTTGATGAAGATGGCCTCTGTGATGGATTCCCCCTCCGGCAGAGTACCGGAAAAGGCCTCCAGATGGGATCACAGAAGAACAAAGACTTGCGGCGGCGGAAAAATTGTTTTGAGTAGCTCTGTATTGGTTTCCCTATTTTAGAGAATTTATGGAGGTGGAATTAGGTGAGACGGAGCCACGAGGGGCCCACAAGGCATCAAGGCGTGCCTACTGATACGTCTCCAACGTATCTATAATTTATGAAGTATTCATGCCATGTTTACAATGATTTTATATGATTTTGGTATGATTTTATTAGAACTAACCCGGACTGACGTTGTTTTCAGCAGAGCTACCATGGTGTTGTTTTTGTGCAGAAATAAAAGTTCTCGGAATGGGCTGAAAATTTACGGAGAATATTTTTGGAAAATATAAAAAATACTGGGGCAAAAAGTTGGGCCAAGAAGTGACCGAGGAGGCCACAAGCCTGGGGGGCGCCCCCCCTAGGGCGCACCCCCTAGCTTGTGGGCCCCTCGGGCACTGCCTTGACGTGAGACCGACGCCAAAAACTTCTATAAATCGAGAAACCCCCAGAAAGAAACCTAGATCGGGAGTTCCGCCGCCGCAAGCCTCCAGAGCCACGAAAAACCAATCGGGAGCCCGTTTCGGCACCCTGCCGGAGGGGGAAACCATCACCGGTGGCCATCTTCATCATCCCGGCGGTCTTCATGACGAGGAGGGAGTAGTTCACTCTCGGGGCTGAGGGTATGTACCAGTAGCTATGTGTTTGATCTCTCTCTCTCTCTCGTGTTCTTGAGATGGCACGATGTTGATGTACCGCGAGCTTTATTAATATAGATGAATTATATGGAGTTTTCCCCTCTCTATCTTCTTGTGATGAATTGAGTTTTCCCTTTGAAGTTTTCTTATCGGATTGAGTCTTTAAAGGATTTGAGAACACTTGATGTATGTCTTGCGATGGGATATCCGTGGTGACAATGGGATGTTCTATTGATCCACTTGGTGTATGTTTTGGTGATCAACTTGCGGGTTCCGTGACCTTGGGAATCTATGCATAGGGGTTGGCACATGTTTTCGTCTTGACTCTCCGGTAGAAACTTTGGGGCACTCTTTGAAGTTCTTTGTGTTGGATTGAACATGATGAATCTGAAATTGTGTGATGCATATCGTATAATCAAGCCCATGGGTACTTGTGGTGACATTGGAGTATCTAGGTGACATTAGGGTTTTGGTTGATGTGTATCTTAAGGTGTTATTTTAGTACGAACTCTAGGGCTGTTCGTGACACTTATAGGGATAGCTCATATGATTGATTGGAAAAGATAACTTTGAGGTGGTTTCGTACCCTACAATAATTTCTTCGTTTGTTCTCCGCTATTTGTGACTTTGGAGCGAACTCTTTGTCGCACGTGAGGGATTTACATATGATTCAACTATGATAATATTGTTGAGAGAACTTGCACTAGTGAAAGTATGAACCCTAGGCCTTGTTTCTAAGCATTGCAATACCGTTTTTGCTCACTTTTGTTACTTGCTACCTTGCTGGTTTTATATTTTCAGATTACAAAAATCTATATCTACCATCCATATTGCACTTGTATCACCATCTCTTCGCCGAACTAGTGCACCTATACAATTTACCATTGTATTGGGTGTGTTGGGGACACAAGAGACTCTTTGTTATTTGGTTGTAGGGTTGTTAGAGAGAGACCATCTTCATCCTACGCCTCCCACGGATTGATAAACCTTAGGTCATCCACTTGAGGGAAATTTGCTACTGTCCTACAAAACTCTGCGCTTGGAGGCCCAACACGAGTCTACAAGAAGAAGGTTGCGTAGTTGACATCACCTACCCCCAGGGTGTGCCCTGTTGCCTTGCCCTGTCCTCGCTTCTCGTCTGGTCTCCTTCCGAAGCTTCCAGGGTCTTTCTTATCCCAAAAAAATAGTCAAAAAGTTTCGTGGCGTTTGGACTCCGTTTGGTATTGATTTCCTGGAAAACCAAAAACAAGCAAAAAACAACAACTGGCACTAGGAACTGGGTTAATAAGTTAGTCCCAAAAATGATATAAAATAGCATATTATTGCATATAAAGTATCCAAGATTGATAATATAATAGCATGGAACAATCAAAAATTATCGATACATCGGAGACGTATGAGCATACCCAAGCTTAATTCTTGCCCGTCCTCAAGTAGGTAAATGATAAAAACAGAATTTTTGATGCGACATGCTACCCAACATGTAATCTCTTTTAGGTATGATCTTTGAGAAACAATGAATCAATTAACATTAACATGATAATATCCATGAATATAATAAGCACAATCATTACTGTTTGAAAATATATGATCAATAAAAAATGTTATCCCCTACTCATTTTATCATATCAAGCATGGCATGACTCCGTCTTCACCGCATAAGTATAAATCATGAGCACCCCGGTGTCAAACAGTAATGATAAAAACAGGATTTTTGATGCAACATGCTACCCAACATGTAATTTCTTTTAGGTATGATCTTTGAGAAACGATGAATCAATTAACATTAACATGATAATATACATGAATATAATAAGCATAATCATTATTGTTTCAAAATATGCGATCAATAAAAAATGTTTTCCCCTACTCATTTTATCATATCAAGCATGGCATGACTCCGTCTTCACCGCATAAGTATAAATCATGAGCACCCCGGTGTCAAACCATGCAATTGGATCATGCTTCTAACGTGCCTCAGAATTTTCAACAACATGCAATACATGAGCGTGAGGAGTATAAATCATGAGCACCCCGGTGTCAAACCAGGCAATTGGATCGTACTTCTAACGCGCTTCAGCATTTTCAACAACACGCAATACATGAGAATGAGCTATGGATATAGCATATTGGTGGAATAGAATATGGTGGTAGATATCAAAGGAGTCAAAAGGTGGGAAAGTCTCACATCAACTAGGTGAATCAACGGGCTATGGAGATGCCCAGTGATTGATATTGATGGGAGGAGTAAGGGTTGTCATGCAACGGATGCACTAGAGCAATAACTCTATGAGAACTCAAATGAAACTAAGTGGGGGTGCATCCAACTTACTTGCTCATGAAGACCTTGGGCATGTGAGGAAGTCCGTCGTCGTAATATACAACCCAAGTTCTATAACGAAAAATTCCCACTAGTATATGAAAGTGACAAAACTGGAGACTCTCTATATGAAGAACATGGTGCCACTTTGAGGCACAAGTGCGGAAAAGGATACTAGCAAAGTCCCTTGTCTCTCTTTCTCTCATTTTTTCCTTTTCCTTTTCCTTTTTTTCCTTTTTCTTTTTCTTTCTTTCCTTTTTCTTTTATTTGTTTTCTTTCTTTTTGTGGTGGGCTCATTTGGCCTCCCTTATTTTTTATTTTTCGTCCGGAGTCTCATCCCGACTTGTGGGGGAATCATAGTCTCCATCATCCTTTCCTCACTGGGACAATGCTCTACTAATGATGATCATCACACTTTTTTTACTTACAACTCGAAATTACAACTCAATGAAGAATAATATGACTCTATATGAATGCCTCTGGCAGTGTACGAGGATGTGCAATGATCTTGCGTACCATGTAATCAATGATGAATGGTGGCTTTGCCACAAGTACTATGTCAACTCTATATGATCATGCAAAGCAATATGATGATAAACACACATGTCATGTGATAGATTAATGGAAGTTGCATGGCAATATATCTCGGAATGACTATGGAAATGCCATCATTGGTATGTATGGTGACTGTTTTGAGGAAGATATAAGGTGGCTTATGTGCGATAGAGCGAATCATATCATGGGGTTTGGATGCACCGACAAAATTTGCACCAACTCTCGTGGTGAGAAACCGCAATGCACGGTACCGAAGAGGCTAGAAAATTACGGAAAGGCGAGAGTGCATGTATCCATGGACTCACATTAGTAATGGACTCCTTTCATATTACTACATCAATATAATCAAAACATGTTTCTTCTTTAGTGAGCTACATGAAAGTTTTTATTATATCCCCCTTGAATACCTATCCTTTTTGGACTAGTCTTATAACACGTGAAAATTACCATTCCTATTGCCTTATACTCTCAAAAAAATCTAAGTGAAGCATGAGAGTTCAACTATTTCTATAAAATATGACTGCCGCCGTGCTCTAACAAGATATAAGTGAAGCACTAGAGCAACTGCCTAGTTGAAAAGGTATAAGTGAAGCACATAGAGCATTCTAACAAATTATGATGAAAATGTGTCTCTCTCGAAAAGTCTGTCCAGAAAACAATGATTGTGGCAAACTAAAAAGGAAAATAAAATATAATACACGACGCTCCAAGAAAAACTCATATCATGTGATGAATAAAAATATAACTCCAAGTGACATACCGATAGATTGGATACGGAAGAGGGGATGACTTCCAGGACGCTTGGGGATTCCTTGAATATTACCTTGGGGTGCCATGGGAAGCCCCAATCTTAGGGTGCTGCCGCTCCTTATTCCTTCATCCATCGTTGCCTCACCCAAAACATGAAAACTTCAGCACACAAAACTCAACAAAACCTCGTGAGATCCGGGTATAATAGACATATCAAATACTTTAGGTACTATTATAAATTCATTAATATTTTTATTGCATATAAGTTACTGTATTCCAACTTCTCCATGGCTTATACCGCTCGATACAAGCCATAGTATCATCAAAACAAGCAAACTATGCAAGCAAAAACAGAATCTGTCTCAAACAGAACAATGTGTAGTGATCTGTACTAAAACCATACTTCTGTAACTCCTAAAATTATGAAAAATTAGGACAACCTGGGCAATTTGTATACCAATAGTATATACAAAACTCAAATCAAAAGACGTTCTAGTAAAAATAGAGAAATTCTACACTGGGCGTAAAAGTTTTTGTTTTCGCACACATAATTCTACTATCTTCCATATCATCCCAAAGCCTTTACTTGGCAAAAACACTAATTTAAACACAAAAACATTACCATAACAGTAGCAACAAAAGTATAAACTCAAAATAACAGAAAGTAAAAAAGCAAATTTAAAGATAACTAATGGGTTGCCTCCCAACAAGCGCTATTGTTTTATGCCCCTAGCTAGGCACAATGCATTGTTTCAAGTATTGTCATCTTTGAAATTGATTCCATAGGTGGCGCTAATAATAGATTCATAAGGTGGTTTAATTCTATTTCTAGGAAAACGTTCCATCCCTTTCTTTAATGGTGACTGGAATCTTATATTTCCTTCTTTCATGTCAATAATAGCACCCATAGTTCGTAAGAAAGGCCTACCAAGTATAATAGGACAAGATGGATTGCATTCAATATAAAGCACAATGAAATCCATGGGAACATAATTTCTATTAGCAAGAATAAGCACATCATTTGTTCTATACAATGGTTTCTTAATAGTAGAATCTGCTAGATGCAAGTTGAGGGAAGATTCATTTATATCGGTGAGACCTAGCACATCACATAAAGATTTTGGTATAGTAGAAACACTAGCACCAAGGTCGCACAAAGCATTCCATTCATAATATTTAAGCTTTATTTTAATATTAGGTTGCCATTCATCATGCAATTTTCTAGGTATTGAAACTTCTAGTTCAAGCTTTTCTTCATGAGCTTTTATCATAGCTTCCACAATATGTTTAGTAAAAGCTTTATTTTGTTCATAAGCATTGGGTGAAATTATCACGAATTGCAACAAGGAAATACATTCAACCAAAGAGCATCTATCATAATTAAAGTCCTTGTAATCCAAAGTAGTGGGAACATCACTATGTAAAGTTTTAACCTCTCCAAACCCACTTTTTTCATTTTTATCATTAAGATCATCACCCTCCGAACAATTGGGACGCCTTCTAACTAGAGTTAACTCATCTCCAAACCCTTTTTCATAAAGTTTCAGATTAGTAAACAAAGATTCAATAGGAGAAACACCAATCATTTTAATATCTTCATCATGATTACAATAAAAACCGTGAGGAATAGCCTTTTCTAGGAACTCTCGCTTAGCTCTCAACCTAGCGGTCCTCTCCTTACTTTCATTAACATATATTTGTATGTATTTAATAGACTCATTGATTTGATGCTTGGGGTGGAAATTTTTGATTTTTAAGAGTTTCCACATCATGAGCAATCATATCCATGTTTCTAGCCATATCGTCAACTTTATGTAGTTTCTCTGCTACCATAGTGTTGAAAATCTTTTGAGAACTAATAAATTCTTTAATGGTGTTCTAAAGATCAGAGGATATCCTATTATTATTATTGGAAGAATTACCATAGTAATTACCATAATTATTAGAGGAATTACAGGGATACAATCTATCATTGAAATTACCTCTATAAGCATTGTTGTTGAAATTATTTCTAGAGACAAAATTCACATCGATAGCATCTTTATTTTGCTCAACCAAAGTAGATAGTGGCACATTCATAAGAGAATCCAACTTATCACTCAAAGTAACGATTTCTTTAACAAAATTTACCTTCTTACCAGTTGGAGATCGTTCGGTGTACCATTGACAATAATTTGTCATGATATTATACATTAGATTTGTAGCTTCTCCCAGTGAAATTTCCATAAAGATGCCACCTGCAGCAGAGTCTAGAAGATTTTATGACACAAAGTTTAGTCCCACATAGAAATTTTGTATTATCATCCATAAACTTAAGCCATGAGTGGGACAATTTCTAATCATTAAGTTCATTCTCTCCCAAGCTTGTGCAACATGTTCTTGCTCATGTTGTTTAAAATTCATAATTTGATTTATTAGAGATATAATCTTAGCAAGAGGAAATACTTAGCAATAAAAGCATCCATGCACTTGTCCCAAGTTATAATACTATTGCGAGGCAAGGATGAAAACCAAGTTTTAGATTTATCTCTCAGTGAGAAAGGAAATAATTTCAATTTAACCACATCATTATCCACATACTTTTTATTTTGCATATCACATAATTTAACAAAAGTGTTAAGGTGTGAAGCAATGTCCTCATTAGTGTTGGAAATATGCCCTAGAGGCAATAATAAAATAGTTATTATCATATTTCCTTGTTCATGATAATGTTTATTATCCATGCTATAATTGTATTGATTGGAAACTCAGATACATGTGTGGATACATAGACAAAATTGTGTCCCTAGTAAGGCTCTACTAGACTAGCTCGTTGATCAAAGATGGTTCAGGTTTCCTGACCATGGATATGAGTTATCATTTGATAACGGGATCACATCATTAGAAGAATGATGTGATGGACAAATACCCAACCGTAAGCATAGCATTTGATCATTCTAGTTTATTGCTACTGCTTTATCCATGTCAAGTATCTGTTCCTACGACCATGAGATCATGCAACTCCCGGACACCGGAGGAATGCCTTGTGTGTATCAAACGTCACAACATAACTGGGTGACTATAAAGGTGCTCTACAGGTATCTTCAAGGGTGTCTGTTGGGTTGGCGTGGATCGAGACTGGGATTTGTCACTCCGTATGACGGAGAGGTATCTCTAGGCCCACTTGGTAATACAACATCATAAGAAGCTTGCAAGCAATGTGACTAAGGAGTTAGTCATGGGACCCTGTATTACGGAACGAGTAAAGAGACTTTCCGGTAACGAGATTGAACTAGGTATCTAGATACCGATGATCGAATCTCGGGCAAGTAACATACCGATGGACAAAGGGAACTGTATACGGGATTGATTGAATCCTTGACATCATGGTTTGACCGATAAAGATCTTCGTAGAACGTGTAGGAACCAATATAGGCATCTAGGTCCCGCTCTTGGTTATTGGCCGTAGAGGTGTCTCGGTCATGTCTGCATAGTTCTCGAACCCGCAGGGTCTGCACACTTTACGTTCGGTGACGATTCGATATTGTTGAGTTATATATGTTGGTGACCGAAAGTTGTTCGGAGTCCCGTATGGGATCCCGAATGTCACGAGGAGTTCTGGAATGGTCCGGAGGTAAAGAATGATATATAGGAAGTTCCGTTTTGGTCACCAGAAGTAATTCGCGTGTCATCGGTAGGGTACTGGGAGTGCCGAAGGATTTCGTGGGTCCACCGGAAGGGGTCCACCCAAGAGCGGAGGCCACATGGGCTGTGAGGGGGCCGCACCAGCCACTAGTGGGCTGGGCGCCCCTCCCACTTGGGCCCATGCGGCCAAGGGTCTGGTGGGGGGAAACCTTAAAGGGGGCGGCCACCATAGCTTGGGGGCCAAGCCACCCTTGGGGCGCCGCCCCACCTTGGCTGCCGCCCCCCTAGCGGGGAACCCTAGGGCACCGGCCCCCTCCTCCCTTCCCCCCCTATATATATATATATATATGAGAGGAGAGGGCAGCCGCACCACAAGCCACGGCGCAGCCTCCCTCTCCCCTAGATCGTTTCTCCTCTAGTTTGTCATGGTAGCGCTTGGCGAAGCCCTGCCGGGACAGCTCCACCACGACCGCCACCACGCCGTCATGTTGCCGAAAAACTCATCTACCTCTCCGCCCTCGCTTGCTGGATCAAGGAGGCAAAGACGTCATCGAGCTGCACGTGTGCTGAACGCGGGACGGATCGTAATTGGATCGCGAAGACGTTCAACTACATCAACCGCGTTTCTTAACGCTTCCCGCTTAGCGATCTACAAGGGTATGTAGATGCACTCCCCCTCTCATAGTTGTTGATCTCCATAGATAGATCTTGGGTGTTCGTAGGAAATTTTTTTGTTTCCCATGCAACGTTCCCCAAAATTGGAATCATGAGCTAGGTCTATGCGTAGATAACATGCACGAGTAGAACACAAAAGATTTTCTAGGTGTTGATGTTCAGTTTGCTTACTTCCTTAGTCTTATCTTGATTCGGCGGTATTGTGGGATGAAGCGGCCCGGACCAACCTTACTCGTCCACGTACAAGAGACCGATTCCACCGACTGACATGTAACCTAGTTGCATAAAGGTGGCTGGCGAGTGTCTGTCTCTCCCACTTTAGTTGAATCGGATTCGACAGAGGCGGTCCTTGTAGAAGGTTAAATAGCAACTTGAATATCACCGTTGTGGCTTTGCGTAGGTAAGAACGGTTCGTACTAGTTTCCCATAGCAGCCACGTAAAACTTGCAACAACAAAGTAGAAGACGTCTAACTTGTTTTTCGAGGGCATGTTGTGATGTGATATGTCCAAAGACATGACGTGATATATGTGATGTATGAGATGATCATGTTTTGTATAGATTATCACGACTTGCATGTCGATGAGTACGACAACCGGCAGGAGCCATAGGGTTCTCTTTAATTTTTTTCGCCATTTTTTTGCTTTACTTTATCGCTATGAGTTAGCAATAGTTGCAGAAGCAATAGTTGGCACGACAACCACATGACGACACGATGATGGAGATCATGATGATGGAGATCATGGTGTCATGCCGGTTATGATGGAGATCATGCCGGTGCTTTGGAGATGGAGATCAAAAGCACAAAATGATGATGGCCATATCATGTCACTTATATGATTTGCATGTGATGTTTATCCTATTTATGCATCTTATTTTGCTTAGAACGACGATAGCATTATAACGTGATCCTTCACTAAAATTTCAAGATAAATTGTGTTCTCCCCGATTATGCACTATTGCGAAGGTTCGTCGTTTCGAAGCACCTCGTGATGATCGGGTGTGATAGACTCTACGTTCGCATACAACGGGGGTAAGCCAGATTTACACACGCGGAATACTTGGGTTAAACTTGACGAGTCTAGCATGTATAGACATGGCCTCGGAACATAGGAGACCGAAAGGTCGAACATGAGTCATATAGTAGATATGATCGACATGGAGATGTTCACCACTGAAACCACCTCATCTCACGTGATGATCAGACTTGGGTTGGTGGATTTGGATGTTACACTTAGACAACCTGAGGGATGTTGATTTGAGTGGGAGTTCTTTAGTAATATGATTAATTGAACTCATTGTCATGAACATAGTCTAAAGTTGTCTTTGCAAAATTATGTTGTAGATCAATGGCTCGCGCAGTAGCTCCCCTGAATTTTAATGCGTTCCTAGAGAAAGATAAGTTGAAAGATGATGGAAGTAACTATGCGGACTGGGTCCGTAATCTGAGGATTATCCTCGCGGCTTCGCAAAAGGCTTATGTCTTTGATGCACCACTTGGTGTGCCACCCCTCCAGCGTCGTCTGTGGACGTTGTGAACGCCTGGCAGGCACGTTCTGATGACTACTCTATAGTTCAGTGCGCAATGCTGTATGGATTAGAATCGGGACTTCAAAAGCATTTTGAACGCCATGGAGCATATGAGATGTTCTAGGAGTTGAAGTTAGTATTTCAAGCAAATGCCCGGATCGAGAGGTATGAGACCTCCGATAAGTTCTTCGCCTGCAAGATGGAGGAGAATAGTTCTGTCAGTGAGCACCTACTCATAATGTCTGGGTACTACAATCGTTTGAATGATTAGGGCGTCCAGCTTCCGCCTGAAACGGTCACTGACAGAATTCTCCAGTCACTGCCACCTAGCTACAAAGGTTTCGTGATGAACTATAATATGCAAGGGATGGAAAAGTCTGTCTCCAAGCTGTTAGCGATGCTGAAAGTCGCGGAGGTAGAAATCAAAAAGAAGCATCAAGTTTTGATGGTGAATAAAACTACTAGTTTCAAGAAAGGCAAGGGAAATAAGGGAAACATCAAGAAGGGTGGCCAGCAAGTTGTCGCTCCCATAAAGAAACCCAAGGCTGGACCCAAGCCTAAGACTGAGTGCTTCTATTGCAAGGGGACTGGACACTGGAAGCGGAATTGCCCCAAGTACCTGGCTGATAAGAAGGCTGGCAACGTCAACAAAGGTATATTTGATATACATGTTATTGATGTGTACCTCACTAGCTCTCGTAGTAGTGCCTGGGTATTTGATACCGGTTCGGTTGCTCATATTTGTAACTCGAAACAGGAACTACGGAATAAACGGAGGTTGGCGAAGGATGAAGTGACGATGCGCGTCGGAAATGGTTCCAAGGTTGATGTGATTGTCGTCGGCACGCTCGCTCTTCAATTACCATCGGGATTAGTAGTAAACCTAAATAATTGTTATTTGGTGCCTGCGTTGAGCATGAACATTATATCTGGATCTTATTTATTGCGAGACAGTTATTCATTTAAATCGGAGAATAATGGTTGTTCTATTTATATGAGTAACATCTTTTGTGGTCATGCACCCAATGTGAATGGTTTATTCTTGTTGAATCTCGATAGTAGTGATACACACATTCATAACATTGATGCGAAAAGATGCAAAGTTCATAATGATAGTAGCACTTTCTTGTGGCACTGCCGCTTAGGTCATATTGGTGTAAAACGCATGAAGAAGCTCCATGTTGATGGACTTTTGGAATCACTCGATTTTGAATCGCTTGATGCATGCGAACCATGCCTCATGGACAAGATGACTAAAACCCCGTTCTCTGGTACAATGGAGTGGGCAAGTGACTTGTTATAAATCATACATACTGATGTGTGCGGTCCGATGAGTGTTGTGGCGCGCGGTGGATATCATTATTTTCTTACCTTCACTGATGATTTAAGTAGATATGGCTATATTTACTTAAGGGATTTCTATTCTTGTGCCCCTGGTTCCTTAGTTGTACTCATTCATCCCCACGCCCTTAACTTTTGCTCACTTTTCTCCACTCCCTTCTCCAAAACCCTCAGAAATGGTCACAACGGAGGATGCCGTCGAGTCAATGGTTTGACCGTTAACTCTGACGTGTGGGGCCGCGCTGGACTGTGTTGCCCATTGGACCTGCCAAGTGGGGCCGCGTTTGGACTGTGTCGCCCTCCTTTGACCATTCTGACATGTGTGGCCACGCTGGACTGTGTCGCCCGTTGGACGGTGGTGCTGGTTGGACCGTTGGGCCATGATTTCGTTCGGGCCGTTGAATTAAACGCCCGCGTCCATGCGCTGATGCATGCCGCCATGATAAGCCTGCTATGCATGTGTGACATGATCCAACTAGCCTGCCTGCATGCGCCGATGCGAGCCGCCACGGACGCAGCCTTCCTGTGAGCCGCCATGGATGCAGCGACTGTCGCTGCTGCCGGTTCGTCTCTTCTCGCACGCGCCTCCTCGATCGATTCAAAGTTCACACCATCTCAGCCTTTGACGTCCGCAGCATCAATTCAGCGTGGCAATTAAATTCTAGGGCATAACGATCGACGTGCGCCTCCAGGAAGCCTGCTATGCATGCCACGTGATCCAGCTAGCCTGCCTGCATGCGCCAATGCGCCGCCATGAACACAGCGACGGTCGCTGCCTCTGGTTCCTCTCTTCTCGCACGCGTCTCCACCTTTCAAGTGCCACAGACCGAGGCCAGGGTGCAGTACTACGTGCGAGCTTCGCCCAACTTTTTTACCCACCCATATGTCACTCCCTCCATGTACAAAAGCATGCAATATTTTTTTTGAAGCATAGAATAGAGCCAGCAACCAGAGTCAACTAAACATAGCTCAGAGAGCATAATAGCAGCATACAATCTAAATCCTACGTACTACATAGTGCACTACGCGTCTTCGTCATCGGAGATGGCCTGATCCGCTTGCGCCGGAGTCTGATCCGCCTGTGCGGGAGCCTGGTCCGCATGCGCCTCTCCGCCCGCGCTGCCTCCATCTGCTGCTGACGAAGACGCCCGGCCTGCTCCGACCGGATGGAGTTGAGGATCACCACCTGGTCGGGCCACAGATAGTAGACCGGTGGTGCCTCCACTTCCGGCTCCTCCGGCGGTGCCTCCTCCTCCGGCTCCTGCGGTGGCACCTCCTCCTCCTGCTACCGCGGCGGTGCCTCCTCCTCCGGCTCCTGCGGCGGCGCCTCCTCCACCGGCTGCGGCGGCACCTCCTCTGGCTCCTCCTCCCCCATCTCCGACCCCTCCTCGAAATCCTCCTCCGGTTCCAGAGGTAGCCTCGCTTTCCTCCGGATTTGCGCCTGCCGAAGGAGGAAGAGACGATGTTCGACTGTGTAGTACTGGTGGCGTGGTGGCATGGCTGATGGGCTCGGAGAGGGGAGTGCTCGGGTGCTGGCAGGGAGAGGGAGTAGGCGGATGAGCTAGGGCTGGGGGACGCCCTCCGGCTTAAATAGCCGTCTATGGATAATGACTGGGAGCCGAAGTGGTGCCTCCTCCCTCGACAGTCAACGCGTAGCGAAGGACCAACCAGGACTTTTTTTTTATTTCCCGCGGGCGAGTGGGTGAGCAGAACCAACGTCTCGCGGATCGCCCAACGATCCAACGATGCAGAGCCGTGCATGTGATCCAACGGCGCGGAGCCTGCTCACAGCCTGCCCGTATCCTTCTACAAGACCATATCCGACAGTTTTCGCTTGGCGCTAGGGTATGATCGGACGACTGCAGTTCGACGTTAGGGTTTGTAGAGATGCTGCGGGGTTTTGAGCCGGTCAGCGGGGTTATCTTAAGTTTGACCAACTTTCAAATGACCTTAACTAATTCAAAAAAATCAAAAAAATATGAAACCTTCCATGTTCGTCGTTTTATAAGACATAGTTACCCTAAAAAATATAAACCTCGGTTTAGGGACTTTTTAAGAAAAAACTTCTTTTGAGATGAGCTGCCGTTTCCAAATTCAAATGAGCAGAACTAAATTCAAAAAAATTCAAAAAAATGTAAAACCAGCTCACAATGCCTTAGTATGTGACATGGTTATGGAAAAAAATAAAAATCTTGGTGTATGGGCATTTCCATGAAAACTCCTTCACACATATGAGCTATCACGTACGGGGTTGTATAGAGTTCGAGAAGAGAGCGACAGTGGGTTTATGTTTACGAAAAATAAAAAAAATAAAAAAAATCACCAGAGCTCCATTTCAGTGTGAGTAAGAAGGATCCGAACGTATTTTTCCTTTTTGAAATTTTAAACCATCTTCATATAAATGGGTTTTGTAATAAAGGGTTAGGGTTAGGGTTTAGGAGTCTATTTTTGTTTTGTTTGCTGTTAGATCATTTCAATATAGGGTAACATGATCATTACAACTTAGGCCTCTTTCAACATGTCGCTTATATTTCAAATGTTAGTTCAAATTCAAGTTTTTAACTTAATTAATCATCAAATCACATCATATTCAAACATCACATAGGATTGGCGGCATATAAGTGGTTAGATGATGGCCATCTATCTTATTGCAGATGCAGGTATTTATTCACTGGATTTCTTCTTGTTTACGAATAATGGGGCATCTGCCTAACCCTATCAAACTTTTCGGTAAGATAATATTAGAATCGTATTTGGTTGGGTTCTAACTCTGATGTTCAGTCTGGCGCGGGTGTGATACCGGTCACATCATATCACATCACATCACATCACCATACATTAGCTTTAATTAAACATCAATGCCGACCACAGAGGCCGGCGATAGTTCTAGTGCATTATACACAATGCCAGTAGCAACTAATATAAAAACACAAATAAAAATATAACACATGTAAAATATAGACAACTCCGCCCGTTGGTGAAGCCACCGCCATCTTTAGGAGCACCGTCCTACTCGTCGTCGTCGCTGGTGAGGTCGACGTAGGGAGGCGGCTGCCAAAGGTGGGTTGGCGGCCCTTGCTAGGCCGGAGGTGCCTGCAACACCTCCTCCCGTGGCTCCTGCTCCAGTTCGGGTGACCGCGGCGGCGTGGGTGCCCACGGCTGGACAGCCAGCGCGTCGGCCATCTGCGACGCAGTTGCCGACCATCCCCACAACTGGCCCACCAGCCGGGGGTTCCACGCTGCAAGGGCCGGCTCCTCCGCCAACTCCTCCTTCACCTCCTCCTTGACGACGACGGCCATCTCCAGCTCAGGGATGGCCACGTCGCCGGCCGCAGAGAGGGCCAACGCCCTCTCCATGTCCGTCCATTGACGCTCGTCGTGCGTGCGCGCGGATTCCTCCGTGACACGCCTAATGAGCTCGGCCTCCTCCTCCTCGGTCATCGGAGGTGGTGGTGACGAGGACGGAGATGGTGTTGGGGTGAGGCCATGGACACGCCTACGACCGCGCACTTGGGGCGGGCTAGTAGCACGTCGTCGTCGTGGGCTAGGTGGATGATCGGCAAAAAAAGACTGCCGCCGCAGGTCGTGCTCATCGTGGAGCCACGTATCCCACAGCGGCGAGTTGACGCCGTACCTTGGGTCGTGGAGGAGATCCGGAGGCAGGCGCGCGCGACGTCGGTCGATCTCCTCACGGCGAGCGCGGCCGCTCATCGGCACCAGGGGGATTGGAACCCGATCCACGGACAGATGCCAGTTGTTCGGGAGGTGGGCATCTCCCCACGACAATGGTGTGGCCGTCTCCCAGTACCTCTGGCATATTTCCGTGCCGACGTATGGGCGCGTGCGCTGCGGGGCGGCCGGCGGACCAATTGCAAATGCGGGCGGAGCGGACAGAGCAGGCAGTGGCGGTGGTGATGGTGGGCTCCTAGAGCGACCGGAGCGGCGCCTACCAGAAGATGAGCCGGCCTCATGGCCGTGCTTCCCCTTCCCGGACCACGGCCAGGTCATGGCGACGGCGGCGGGCTAGGGTTTCTAGAAACTGCCGGGGGTGGAGGGGGCAGGATTGGCTTTGGAAGCGGAAGCTAGTGTGTGGGGTGTGATTGGCCGGTCCATGGGTTTCCACTTCAAGTAGGACGACGACACGAAGGTGGGTGGCTAACGACCGGGCCCCACCGCGCGTGCGCATTTACTTTGGGCGGTGGGGGTAGGTTGGACGCCGCCACGAGTGACGGCCCGTCTGTCCGTTTTGCCCCAAGCGAACATGGGCATACGATTTGGAGTTGCCCTTACGATGCGGCCCCACTAGTCAGAGTTAGCGGTCAAACCATTGACCCGACGGCATCCTCCGTTGTGACCTTTCGTGAGGGTTTTGGACAAGAAAGTGGGGAAAAGTGAGCGAATTCTAAGAGCGTGGGGATGGATGAGTACAGCTAAGGAACGAGGGGCACAGATGTAAAAAACCCTTTACTTAATCAAAAACACAAGTCTAAGACATTTGAAAATTTCAAGGAATTTCAGAGTGAAGTAGAAAATCATCGTAACAAGAAGATAAAGTTTCTACGATCTGATCGTGGTGGAGAATATCTGAGTTATGAGTTTGGTATGCATTTGAGACAGTGTGGAATTGTTTCACAACTAACGCCACCTAGAACACCACAGCGTAATGGTGTGTCCGAGCATCGTAATCGTACTCTATTGGATATGGTGCGATCTATGATGTCTCTCACTGATCTGCCACTATCATTTTGGGGTTATGCATTAGAGACAACCGCATTCACTTTAAATAGGGCACCATCAAAATCCGTTGAGACAACACCGTATGAATTATGGTTTGGCAAGAAACATAAGCTATCGTTTCTTAAAGTTTGGGGCTGCAACGCTTATGTGAAAAGGCTTCACTATCATAAGCTTGAACCCAAAGCGGACAAATGTGTCTTCATAGGTTACCCTAAGGAAACAGTTGGGTATACCTTCTATCTCAGATCTGAGGGATGATGTCTACAACACAACTTGTTCTTGTAGACTCGTCTTGGGCCTCCAAGCGTAGAGTTTTGTAGGACAGTAGCAAATTTCCCTCAAGTGGATGACCTAAGGTTTATCAATCCGTGGGAGGCGTAGGATGAAGATGGTCTCTCTCAAACAACCCTGTAACCAAATAATAAAAAGTCTCTTGTGTCCCCAACACACCAAATACAATGGTAAATTGTATAGGTGCACTAGTTCGGCGAAGAGATGGTGATACAAGTGTAGTAATGATAATATATATTAATTTTTGTAATAGTAACAATACAAACAAGGTAGCAAGTAACAAAAGTGAGGACAAACGGTATTGCAATGCTTGAAAACAAGGCCTAGGGTCCGTACTTTCGCTAGTGCAATCTCTCAGCAATGCTAATATAATTGGATCACATAACCATCCCTCAACGTGCAACGAAGAATCACTCCAAAGTTCTTATCTAGCGGAGAACATAAGAAGAAATTGTTTGTAGGGTACGAAACCACCTTAAAGTTATCCTTTCTGATCGATCTATCCAAGAGTTCATACTAAAATAACACCAAGTTATCCTTTCCGATCGATCTATCTAAGAGTTCGTATTAAAATAACACCATATGATACGCATCAACCAACTCTAATGCCACCTAGATACTCCAATGTCACCACAATTATCCATGAGTTAATTATATGATACGCATCAAACAATTTCAGATTCATAATACTCAATCCAACACAAAGAACCTCAAAGAGTGCCCCAAGATTTCTACCGGAGAAAGTAGGACGAAAACGTGCATCAACCCCTATGCATAGATTGCCCGACCTTGGGAATTCGTGAGTTGAGTGCCAAGAGATAGATCAAGTGCTCTCTAATCCATAAAAGCATTCAATCCGGTAATAACGAAATCTCAAAGGGAAAACTCAATTCATCACAACAAGATAGAGAGGGGAAAACACCATATGATCCAACTATATTAACAAACCCCGCGATGCATCAAGATCATGCCAAATCAAGAACACAAGAGAGAGAGAGAGAGAGAGATTAAACACATAGCTACTGGTACAAACCCTCAGCCCCGAGGGTGGACTACTCCCTCCTCATCATGGAGACCATAGGGATGATGAAGATGGCCTCCGGTGATGATTTTCCCCTCCGGCAGGGTGCCGGAATGGGGTCTAGATTGTTTTTTTTTGTGGCTACAGAGGCTTGCGGCGGCATAACTTCCAATCTAGGGTTATTTTTGGGGGTTTCTTAATATATAGGATTTTTGGGCGTCGGTTTCACGTGGAGATGGGCCACGAGGGGCCCACAAGACACCAGGGTGTGCTAGAGGGGGCTGGCGCGCCCTGGTGGGTTGTGGCCACCTCGTGGCTCTTCTGGCCCTCCCACAAAGCTTCTTGTGCCTCTTTTGTTCCAAAAAAATCGTCAAAAAGTTTCGTTGCATTTGGAGAACTTTTATTTCTACACAAAAAACAACACCACGGTAGTTCTGCTGAAAACAGCATCAGTCCGGGTTAGTTCCATGCAAATCATACCAAAACCATATAAAATTGTTGTAAATATGGCATGAATACTTCATAAATTATAGATACGTTGGAGACGTATCAGCATCCCCAAGCTTAATTCCTACTCGTCCTCGAGTAGGTAAATGATAAAAGAAAATAATTTATGAAGTGTGAATGCTAGCATAGTGCATAAGTTTGATCGATGATAATTTCCACCACTTTTCCTAGCATCATAACAGCAACTCTTTCTCATAAAACTCATTATGATAAAGTAGCAACCAATTCACATGTTATGGTTCAAACAATGAATTCACTTGAAACTTAACAACCTATGTTCTTAGTCACCAAACAATTGCAATTCAACTTATTCTCAACAAAGTCTAAGTAAGAGCTCCACATACTCAATCATCATATAGTATTCTATGATTGCTTGTACTCAAAGCATATTTTTAGAACAAGTGGCATTCATCGAACACAGAGAAAGATAGGGGCTTAATGTTTAGCCTCCCAACTCATTTATCATAGAGATAATTGTCAACAATAATAAGTCATGATCAAATATATTTGACTGGCCATATGTGCCTAGATATTTCCCCACCACATGATGCTTGCCAACTAGATAATAATTGAGGTTGAAATGAGAATGCATACTATTGACTCTTGCATAAAAGTAAATACTGAAAGGTAAAACATAGGCCCTTCGCAGAGGGAAGCAGAGGTTGTCATGCGCTTTTTGGTTTCGTAAGCACAATCCCATAATGCAAAAGAATGTCATGTTGTATTGCCGCTTATGATAGCAACCTTTATTATGCATTCCGTCGCTTTTATTACTTTGCCATCACAAGTTCGTACGATGCTCAATTTTCTCTTACACTAAATGATCAAACACATTTAGAAGCAATTTTTATTGCCTTTTTGCACCGATGACAACTTACTTGAAGGATCTTATTCAATCCATAGGTAGGTATGGTGGACACTCATGGCAAGAAACTGGGTTTAAGGGTTTTTGGATGCACAATTATTATCTCTACTTAGTACTAATTTTTGGCTAGCAAAAGATCCTAAGCAAACACCACATGTTGGAGGATCCATAACAATATAACTTCTATGCAAATATACACAACCATAACTCATTACGTTGTCTTCCTTGTCCAACTTCAACTAATTTTCTCAAGTTTGAAAATAATTAATGGGTATTCACAATCATAGAAGATGTCCAAGATAATATATTTGTATGTCAAAGTTCTCTTCCTTATACTAATCATTCACGAACTGCTTGTATGACCAATATTGTGATTGTCAAGCTTTAAAAGATTTCACTTTATAAACTCAATGTGAAGTTACTACTAGGCATGATTTGAACATATAATTTCAAATTCATGGTATTCAATTCATTCAACAATTTACTCATAGTATATAAGTGAAGCACACGAGTAAATGACAAGCTACTCCAAAACTATATAAGTGAAGATCAAGCGAGTAGTTAAGTAAATGGGTAGCCATTTGAGAACTCTCTCTCATCTAAAAACTTTCAGATCTAAGTGTTTTATTCAAATAGCAAGAAAAATAAAATAAAATGACATTCCAAGAATGGCACACATCATGCGAAGAAGCAAAAACTTGGGCTCAACCGCTACTAACCGATAATTGTTGATGAAGAAAGGCGGGATGCCTACCGGGGCATCCCCAAGCTTAGATGCTTGAGACTTCATGAAATATTATCTTAGTATGCCTTGGGCATCCCCAATCTTGAGCTTTTTTGTCTCCTTAATTCCTTTTATATCACGGTTTCCCTAAATTTTAAAAACTTCATCCACAAAAACTCGAAAAGAACTCGTGAGATAGGTTAGTACACCTAAGAATAAGTCCACACTTCTTGTACTGCCAAGACAAGTTGCACAATAATTTCCAAACATAATCTACTTTTTACTATCATTTCCACCATTTATATCTACCAATATAGGTTATGTAAACTATAGGATAAGTAGATAACGAAACTATGACAGCAATCTGTCCAAACAGAACAGTCTGTAGCAATTTATGAAAACAGGGTACTTCTGTAACTCAACAAATTATGAAAATTTATGACATGATAAATAATTTATATCAAAACACTGTGTAAAAATTTCAGAAACTTTCCACCTTCCAGTAAAATATGAAAATTCAAACACTACAGAGAAAGTTTCTGTTTTTACACAACACACATCAAACATGCAATGCAAGCATCCTAAGGCACTTCTTAGAACTTTTTATTGAAAAACTAGATTATAAATAACACCTAAAAGAAAATAAAAAAATATAATGATGATCCAAGCAAATCACATATTATGTGACGAATAAAAATATAGCTCTAAGTAAGATATACCGATAATGTTGAAGACGAAAGAGGGGATGCCTTCCGAGGCATCCCCAAGCTTAGGCGCTTGAGTCTACCTTGGATATTACCTTGGGGGTGCCTTGGGCATCCCCAAGCTTGGGGTCTTACCACTCCTTATTCTTCTTATATCGGTATCTCACCCAAAACATGAAAACTTCAATCACACAAAACTTAACGGAACTTCATGAGATGGGTTAGTATAATAAATAAAGATCATTCACTTAGGTGTTGTCAAGACAAGATTCATAATTGTTATCACATAATACCTATTTTATTCTACCATTCACATAATTTATATCACTGAATATAAGCTATGGGAACACCAAAACAAGCAAACTATGCATGCAAAACAGAATCTGTCCAAAAACCGAACAGTCTGTGAAGATCTGTAGTATAACCATACTTCCCTGTCTCTAAAAACTCTGAAAATTAGGAAAACCTGAAGAATTTGTATATCAACATTGTGTAAAAATTTCATATCATTATCACTCTCCAGTAAAAAATAAAAATTCTTGTACTTGAGTCAAAAGTTTCTGTTTTGGTTCAGCATCAATTCTACTCATCTTGTGAGTCATCCCAAAGGCTTTACTTGGCACTTTATTGAAATAAAAGACACAAAACATGATTACTACAGTATATTAATCATGTGAACACACAAAAATAGAAAGGAAAAGTGTTGGGTTGTCTCCCAACAAGCGCTTTTCTTTAAAGCCTTTTAGCTAGGCATGATGATTTCAATGATGCTCACATAAAAAGTAGTAATTGAAACATGCAAGAGAGCATCATGAATCTCATGACAAGCTCATTTAAGTCTAACCCGCTTCCTATGCATAGGGATTTTGTGAGCAAACAATTTATGTGAGCAAGAATCAACTAGCATAGGAAGGCAAAACAAGCATATCTTCAAGATTTTCAACACATAGAGAGGAAACTTCATACTATTGCAATTCCTACAAGCATATGTTCCTCCCCCATAATAATTTTCAGTAGCATCAATTGTAGTAATGATAGTAGATATTTATTTTTGTAATAGTAACAATAGAAAATAGCAAGGTAGCAAGTAACAAAAGTGAGCACAAACGGTATTGCAATGCTTGAAAACAAGGTCTACGGTTCGTAATTTCGCTAGTGCAATCTCTCAGCAATGCTAATATAATTGGATCACATAACCATCCCTCAACGTGCAACGAAGAATCACTCCAAAGTTCTTATCTAGCGGAGAACATAAGAAGAAATTGTTTATAGGGTACGAAACCACCTTAAAGTTATCCTTTCCGATCGATCTATCCACTTGTTCGTACTAAAATAACACCAAGTTATCCTTTCCGATCGATCTATCTAAGAGTTCGTACTAAAATAACACCATATGATACGCATCAACCAACTCTAATGTCACCTAGATACTCCAATGTCACCACAAGTATCCATCAGTTAATTATACGATACGCATCAAACAATTTCAGATTCATAATACTCAATCCAACACAAAGAACCTCAAAGAGTGCCCCAAGATTTCTACCGGAGAAAGTAGGACGAAAACATGCATCAACCCCTATGCATAGATTGCCCCAATGTCACCTTGGGAATTCACGAGTTGGGTGCCAAGACATAGATCAAGTGCTCTCAAATCCATAAAAGTATTCAATCCGATAATAACGAAATCTCAAAGGGAAAACTCAATTCATCACAACAAGATAGAGAGGGGAAAACGCCATATGATCCAACTATATTAACAAAGCACACGATACATTAAGATCGTGCCAAATGAAGAACACGAGAGAAAGAGAAATTAAACACATAGCTACTGGTACAAACCCTCAGCCCCGAGGGTGGACTACTCCCTCATCATCATGGAGACCATAGGGATGATGAAGATGGCCTCTGGTGATGATTTCCCCCTCCGGCAGGGTGCCGGAACGGGGCCTAGATTGGTTTTTCGTGGCTACAGAGGCTTGCGGCGGCGGAACTTCCGATCTAGGGTTATTTCTAGGGGTTTCTGAATATATATGATTTTTGGGCGTCGGTTTCACGCGAAGATGGGCCACGAGGGGCCCACAAGACACCAGGGCGTGCTAGAGGGGGCTGGCGTGCCCTGGTGGATTGTGGCCACCTCTTAGATCTTATGGCCCTCCCACAAAGCTTCTAGTGCCTCTTTTGTTCCAAAAAAATCGTCAAAAAGTTTCGTTGCATTTGGAGAACTTTTATTTCTGCACAAAAAACAACACCACAGTAGTTCTGCTAAAGACAGCGTCAGTCCGGGTTAGTTCCATGCAAATCATACCAAAACCATATAAAATTGTTGTAAATATGGCATGAATACTTCATAAATTATAGATACGTTGGAGACGTATCAAGGGCAAAGTGTTTGTTGCTAAGAGCGGGTCCTTTCTCGAGAAAGAGTTTCTCTCGAAAGAATTGATTGGGAGGAAGGTAGAACTTGATGATGTTATTGATCCGTCACTTCAGTTGGATAGTAGGGCGACTCCCCTGAGTGGTACGGCAATCCTGTCTTGGAGGTCATGTTGTTGGACAACAGTGAACCTACGAGCTATGAAGAAGTGAGGGTGGGCCCGGATTCCAACAAATGGCTAGAGGCCATGAAATCCGAGATAGGATCCATGTATGAGAACAAAGTGTGGAATTTGGAGGACTTACAATATGATCGTAAGGCCATACCGAATAAATGGATCTTTAAGAAAAAGATGGACGCAGACGGTAATGTTACCGTCTATAAAGCTTGACTTGTTGCAAAAGGGTTTTCACAAGTTCAAGGAGTTGACTACGATGAGACTTTCTCTCCCGTAGCGATGCTTAAGTCCGTCAGGATCATGTTAGCAATAGCTGCATTTTTCGATTACGAGATCTGGCAGATGGATGTCAAAACATCGTTCCTTAGTGTTTTCCTTAAGGAAGAGTTGTATATGATGCAACTAGAAGGTTTTGTCGATCCTAAAAATGCTGACAAAGTGTGCAAGCTCCAGCGATCCATTTATGGACTGATGCAGGCATCTCAGAGTTAGAATCTTTGCTTTGATGTGGTGATCAAAGCGTTTGGGTTCATACAAGTTTATGGAGAAGCTTGTATTTACAAGAAAGTGAGTGGGAGCTCTATAGCGTTTCTAATATTATATGTGGATGACATATTACTGATTGGAAACAATATAGAACTTTTAGAAAGTGTGAAGATATATTTGAACAAGAGTTTTTCAATGAAGGACCTCGGATAAGCTGCTTACATATTAGGCATCAAGATCTATAGTGATAGATCGAGACGCTTAATAGGACTTTCACAAAGCACATATATTGATAAGGTTTTGAAGAAGTACAAAATGGATCGGTCCAAGAAAGGGTTCTTGCCTGTCTTACAAGGTGTGAAGTTGAGTAAAACTCAATGCCCAGCGACTACAGGGGATAGAGAAAAGATGAGTGTCATCCCCTATGCTTCAGCCATAGGCTCTATAATGTATGTGATGCTGTGCACAAGACCAGATGTCAGCCTTGCTATAAGTATGGCCGGAAGGTTTCAAAGTGATCTAGGAATGGAACACTGGACAGCGGTCAAGAATATCCTTAAGTACCTGAAAAGGACTAAGGAAATGTTTCTCATTTATGGAGGTGATCAAGAGCTCGTCGTAAAGTGTTATGTCAATGCTAGCTTTGACGTAGATCCGGATGACTCTAAGTCTCAAACCGGATAAGTATATATTCTGAATCGTGGAGCGGTAAGCTGGTGCAATTCCAAGCAAAGCGTAGTAGCTGATTCTACATGTGAAGCGGAGTACATCGCTGCTTCAGAAGCGGCGAAGGAAGGAGTTTGGATGAAGCAGTTCATGACAGATCTCGGAGTTGTACCCAGTGCACTAGATCCGATTACTCTCTTGTGTGATAACACTGGCACCATTGCTCTAGCCAAAGAGCCCAGGTTTCACAAGAGGACCAGACACATAAAGCGCCACTTCAATTCAATCCGCGATTACATCAAGGAGGATGACATAAATATTTGCAAAGTACATACGGATCTGAATGTTGCAGACCCATTGACTAAGCCTCTTCCACGGGCAAAACATGATCAACACCAGAACTCTATGGGTGTTAGATTCATTACAATGTAAATCACATAGCGATGTGAACTAGATTATTGACTCTAGTGCAAGTGGGAGACTGTTGGAAATATGCCCTAGAGGCAATAATAAAATAGTTATTATCATATTTCCTTGTTCATGATAATCGTTTATTATCCATGTTATAATTGTATTGATTGGAAACTCAGATACATGTGTGGATACATAGACAAAACTGTGTCCCTAGTAAGCCTCTAGTAGACTAGCTCATTGATCAAAGATTTTTAAGGTTTCCTGACCATGGACATGAATTGTCATTTGATAACGGGATCACATCATTAGAAGAATGATGTGATGGACAAAGACCCAACCGTAAGCATATCATTTGATCATTCTAGTTTATTTCTACTGCTTTATCCATGTCAAGTATCTGTTCCTACGACCATGAGATCATGCAACTCCCGGACACCGGAGGAATGCTTTGTGTGTATCAAACGTCACAACGTAACTGGGTGACTATAAAGGTGCTCTACATGTATCTCCGGGGGTGTCTGTTGGGTTGGCGTGGATCGAGACTGGGATTTGTCACTCCGTATGACGGAGAGGTATCTTTGGGCCCACTCGGTAATACAACATCATAAGAACCTTGCAAGCAATGTGACTAACGTGTTAGTCACGGGATCTTGTATTACGGAACGAGTAAAGGGACTTGCCGGTAATGAGATTGAACTAGGTATGCAGATACCGACAATCGAATCTCGGGCAAGTAACATATAGATGGAAAAAGGGAACTGTATACGGGATTGATTGAATCCTTGACATCGTTGTTCGACCGATAAAGATCTTCGTAGAACGTGTAGGGACCAATATGGGCATCTAGGTCCCGCTATTGGTTATTGGCCGTAGAGGTGTCTCGGTCATGTCTGCATACTTCTCGAACCCGCAGGGTCTGCACACTTAACGTTCGGTGACGATTCAGTATTGTTGAGTTATATATGTTGGTGACTGAAAGTTGTTCGGAGTCCCGGATGGGATCCCGGACGTCACGAGGAGTTCCGGAATGGTCCGGAGGTAAAGAAAGATATATATGAAGTTCCGTTTTGGTCACCGGAAGGAATTCGGGCGTCATCGGTAGTGTACCGGGAGTGCCGAAGGGTTCCGGGGGTCCACCGAAAGGGGTCCACCCACCCCGGGAGGCCACATGGGCTGTGAGGGGGCTGCACCAGCCCCTAGTGGACTGGGATCCCCTCCCAGTTGGGCCCATGCGGCGAAGGGGCTGGTGGGGGGAACCTTAAAGGGGACGGGACCCTAGCTTGGGGGCCAAGCCACCCTTGGGGCGCCGCCCCACCTTGGCTGCCGCCCCCCTAGGGGGGGAACCCTAGGGCGCCGGCCCCCTACTACCTTCCCCCTATATAGCTATATGAGAGGACAGGGAGGGCATCTGCACCACAAGCCACGGCGCAGCCCTCCCTCTCCCCTAGATCGTTTCTCCTCTAGTTTGTCGCGGTAGCGCTTGGCGAAGCCCTGCCGGGACAGCTCCACCACCACCGCCACCATGCCGTCGTGCTGCCGTAAAACTCATCTACCTCTTCACCCTCGCTTGCTGGATCAAGGAGGCGGAGGCGTCATCGAGTTGTACGTGTGCTGAACGCGGGACGGATCGTGATTGGATCGCGAAGACGTTCGACTACATCAACCGCATTTCTTAACGCTTCCCGCTTAGCTATCTACAAGGATATGTAGATGCACTCCCCCTCTCGCAGATGTTGATCTCCATAGATAGATCTTGGGTGTTCGTAGGAATTTTTTTGTTTCCCATGCAACGTTCCCCAATAATTAGGACTTCCAGCGAATTGTTCTTTCGTAACAAGATTCAGCAAAGCGACATTTACATCAAAAGCTTCCGCACAAGTGGCGGGTAGTATAGGAGTACTAATAAAATCATTATTATTAGTATTTGAAAAGTCACACAATTTGGTATTTTCTTGAGACATAACGACGAAGCAAACTAACTAACAAGCAGACAAGTAAATTAGATAACTAAGCAAGCAAGCAAATATAAATATTTTTGCATTTTTGTTTTTTATGTAAAGCAAATATAAAGATAAAATAAAGGACTAGAAAAAAGTAGAACAAATGATTGATAGTTTGTGTGAAGGGACCTTCAAGCAAAGTTGGTGATGTCTCCTTGGCAACGGCGCCCAAAATCTGCATGTTGACGGGAGATTACTTGCGTACCTCCTCCCCTGCTGTCGGCATTCTGGGAACGGGGGTACCTAGACCTGCCAGCCTACGGCCCAAGGCATGGCCCACTTTGTCAGTCAGGCATGGCCTGGCGGGACCGCACCAAAGACAAGGCCCTTGCGAGGGCCCTAAGCTCGCGAGGAAGAACAGCACCAAGATCAGCAAGGAGCGGGCCTCCTCAGGCCCCCTCCGGAGCGGCGGAGATCTCTATGCAGAACCCGGCCTCAGGAGTCAAGGATGACGCAAGGAGGGACAGGCGGGCACCAGCGCGCCAGGCGGAGCAGTTTCCCCTTTGGTGCAAAGGGAGCAAGGACGTACACGGGTTCCCAAAGCATCTCCCAAAGGTTTCTATTCTGGTGCAACGAGACCATGACCACGAGCCCAGCAGGACGGATGTCATCGCCGAGCCCACCTCTGCATCATCGACAGCCACTTTGCAGGCGAAGACCACCTTTGGACAGGTCAGGGATGTACTCCTGTCCCCCCTTCGAATTTGGCCGTTGTGGGATCCCTTCCCGCCATTGCGATAAGGGAAGAGGACCCGGGCCGCTGCTATATATAGAGGCTAGGTTGCGCCGTAGAGCGGTGTCGGATTTCGGGATCCACAAAACCCTCAAGGTTCGAACACAGGGGCGTGTGCGAAGATCCCCAGCAGCTTCGCCCTACCTAGCTCGCTACTCGATGGTTACTATGGCGAACTCGCACGATGACGAGGGAGAAGATGAACATGGTGGTTTACCTAGGTTTGGGCCGCTGCGAAGCGTAATACCCTACTCCTGCTTTGGTGGATTGCCTCTCGGGGAGGTATGGTGGATGAACTAGTACAGTGGTGGGAAGCCTCGTGAGGGCGTTCGGTGGTGCTCTTGGCCTTCTGCTAGCCTTGTGGTCTCGTTCCCCTTCTACGGTGTAACCTAGCCTCTATATATAGCAGTGGCCCGGGTCCTCTTCCCTTATCGCAATGGCGGGAAGGGATCCCACAACGGCCAAATTTGAAGGGGGACAGGAGTACATCCCCGCCTGTCGAAAGGTGGTCTTCGCCTGCAAAGTAGCTGTCGACGATGCAGAGGTAGGCTCGGCAATGAAATCCGCCCTGCGGGGCTCGTGGTCGTGGTCTTGTTGCACCGGAATGGAAACCTTTGGGAGGCGCTTTGGGAACCCGCGTACGTCCCTGCCCCCTTTGCACCAAAGGGGAAACTGCACCGCCTGGCGTGCTGGCACCCGCCTGTCCTTCCTTGCGTCACCCTTGACTCCTGAGGCCTTGTTCCGCATAGAGATCTCCGCCGCTCCGGAGGGGGCCTGAGGAGGCCCACCCCTTGGTGATCCTCGTCTTGTTCTCCCTTGCGAGCCTGGGATCCTCCCGAGGGCCTTGTCTTGATTGGGGTCGCGCCAGGCCGTGATTGGCTGACGAGGTGGGCCATGTCTTGGGCCGCAGGCAGGCAGGTCTGGGTACCCCCGTTCCCAGAATGCCGACAATAGCCCCCGGGCCCAAGGCGCGCTCGAGCTGGCTTCCAGGCGAAGCCTTGAGGACGGACCAAAGCACCGCGGGCCCCAAACGCCTGCGGGCCAGGCTTGACACTTGTCGAACGCCTGGGCGGCGACGCCCCCGCTCCCCGAGGGTATCGGAACCGTCCCAAGTCAAACTGATGCGACGCCCGTGCGTAGCGCCGGACATCACTGCCCTTCCTTGAATGTGGCTGTTCCCTCGGCCTTCTCTCCTTGGGCCGCGTGGATGTGACCCTTCAGAAGCTGCACGCCTCCCGGGATGCGAGGGGGCGCCGGTTGGCCCTTGGCTATACATAAGCAGGCGAGGGCGAGAAAGCCCTCAACACATCTTCGTCTTCTTCGCCTCCCAAACTCCAAGCCGTCGCTCTCCCAGTCATGGCCTCAGTGAGGAAGTTCTCCGCCGCCTAGAAAGGGAAGGCCTCTGAGGAGAGCCCTGCCTCACCGCCGCCCAGGAGGGGCCTCGGACGTCCCCGAAAGCAAGCCACGACGCCGGCGGTGGGTCCCCGTGGGCGCGGTCGTGCTCCAACGTGGCCCGGGGTTACCATCGGCGGCCGTGGTGGGGCTCCGTCCAGCGCGGGCGGCCGCAGTAGTCGAGGGGGAGGCGCTCGCGGTGGGAGGGCGGCGGTGGCCATCCGGCTGCCGAGCCCTTGGCTCCATTCTGCCGACATGGCCCAGGAGTTCGTGGTGTGGGCGGAGAAGCTGGAGGCCGCTTGGTTTCAGCTCCCGCGCTTCTTCGCGGGGGCGCTGCCGGCCGGGGGGCCTGCTGGCTTATGGCTGCAGGCCGACGGCTGCTGCAACGCGGCGTCATGGGCGGAGGTCGAGGTCACCCCCGGGGGTTACGTGTACCTAAACCGCGGGTGGCAGACGTTTGCCCGCGCCCGTGGCCTGAAGGGGAGGCGCACCCTTCACTTTAAGTACGATGGGGTGGCGACGCTCTTCGTCAAGGTCTTCAGGGGAGAGGGCGAGTGCCTGGGATGCTGCCCGGAAGACGTCAGCCGCGCCGATCTTGGAGATGAGCTTGCCCTTCGTGACGGGCGCCGCGGCTCCAGCAGCAGCGACACCCCCTCCGAGGGGAGCCCGAGCGACGGTAGCGACAGCAGCTATGACGCGCCACCACGCCGGCGCGCCCGGACCTTGGGGGTTAGCCAGCCGCCACAGCGTCGCTCCTCCGCTCCAGAAGAGTCCGTGCCGACGCGCCTTCACGGGCCCGTGAAGGAAGAGGAGGACACCGACTGAGCGCTGGCGCGCCGATGCCGGGGCCTCTGAAGCGTCAGCCCCCGTGGGGGCTTTCTCACTTTCTTTCTCCTCCTCTTTTCCTGCTCCTGCAACCAAAGAATCAAGGGAGGCCCTGCGGGCGTGTAATGAATTTGGGCGCTTGCCTCTTTTTATCTGCGCTTCTGTCATGTGTCATGGCCTTTGTGTTTTTGTTAGTTGAGACCGCCTTTCGGTTGTGATTAGGGTACTTAGCTTGACATGCTCGCGGTAGGTTCCAGGGCTGGGGAGGCGTGGCTATGGCGCTTGGGAAGTCCGGACGTCCTGTGGACCTCTTCTCCGTACGGGTGAGACAGGTTGGGAGCCCTTTTGGCACTTTGTGTCGGCAGGCCCCAGTCCCGCACATTTCCCTACCACCGTAGTGTATGACCGAATCACCAAGGACGCAACTACGAGGCGAGGCCTCGACACCCTCGATGCCGACCGGATCACCAAGGATGACATCGAGGGGCGAGTGGCTATATGACCGGTAAGGCTCCTGAGGCGTGTTGCTCAAGAGCCCCCTTTGATGCTCAAGCAGCTCTACGTCGTCAGGTCCCAGTCCCGCACATTTCCCCACCACCGTAGTGTACGACCGGATCACCAAGGATGCAACTACGAGGCGAGGCCTCGACACCCTCGATGCCGACCGGATCACCAAGGACGACATCGAGGGGCGAGTGGCTATATGACCGGTAAGGCTCCTGAGGCGTGCTGCTCAGGAGCCCCCTTTGACGTTCAAGCGGCTCCCCCAAGAATATTTTTGTTTCCTGCCCCGGGAGGGGTAGGCCTCCCGAGGCTCCGAGACGGCGCGTCGGGCCGTGAGTGGAGCCCCCGAGCGAGTATGAAGCGCTACGCGCCTGCTAACTCATCCGGGAGTACCACGCGAGGATCCGGGCGCCAAGGCCTTGGCGAGGTGCGAGCACCGTGCCCCCCAGCCCCCGCTCGTGGGGTGCGAGGGGGAGGGGAGCAGGCGAGTGCTCAACCTGAAGAGGGAAATCCAAGATAGGAAATGGCGATGAAAACAAATCCCTGACCCGTTTCTTTAAAACATGATTTGGAAAAACCCCGAGCTTTGTTCCAGAAAAGTTGGCAAATCCAAACATGAGAAGAGTAAATAACAGTCGCGTCCGGCACCTTGACTAGTCTTCATTTTCGTCTTCCCCCAGCGTTGAGCGTAGGGCGTCCACGTTGCATGGGCATAGCCATTGGAGGGCAGTGTTGTCCGACAGCGCGGAGCTGTGGCTTCCACATTGCGTGGGAAGGAACCCCTCCGCGTCCTCGGGGGGCTCCGGGCGTATACAGCCCACTCATTATTACGTGAGAGTGTCACGGGTAGAACTTCCGGAGGTGCTGGATGTTCCAGGCATTCTGGATGGGGACCCCGTCCTGAGTCTCCAGGCGCACGGCACCAGGCTTGGAGACATGAGCGACCTGGAACGGGCCCTCCCACATGGGCGAGAGCTTGTGGAAGCCCTCCCTGGAGAGAACCCGCCTCAGGATGAGGTATCCGACTTCGAGGGTCCTAGAGCGGATATTACGGCAGTGGTAGCACCGTAGCGCTGTTGGGGAACGTTGCATGGGAAACAAAAAATTTCCTACGCACACACAAGATCTATCCATGGTGATGAGCATCTACGAGAGGGAGAGTGAATCTACATACCCTTGTAGATCGCTAAGCGGAAGCGTTTAAGAAACGCGGTTGATGTAGTCGAACGTCTCCACGATCCAAATCGCAAGTCGTCCCTCGATCCGATCACGAACTAGCGCCGAACGGACGGCACCTCCGCGTTCAACACACGTACGGCTTGATGACGCCTTCACCTCCTCGATCCAGCGAGCGATGATGAAGTAGTGGTTGAGTTCCAGCAGCACGACGGCGTGGTGATGGTGGTGAGGAACAATCTCTGCAGGGCTTCGCCAAGCACTACGGAGATTATGACGGAGGAACTAGAGGGTTAGGGTTGCCGCACACGGCTTGGGGAAATCTTGATGTGTCCCGTGTGCTAGCCCTGCCCCTCTATTTATATGTTGAGCCTTGGGGTCTAAACTTGGAGTAAAAGCCTCCTCCAGGTCGGTTTTGCCCGCACAAGGTCGGTTTGGCCCGCAGGGAAAGAGTCCAACTCGGATCCCTGCCGAACCGTGCACAGCCGCACACAAGCGGTAGTACCGCTTCACACAAGCGGTAGTACCGCTTGGGCGGTAGTACCGCTTCACACAAGCGGTAGTACCGCTCGGGCGGTAGTACCGCTTCACACAAGCGGTAGTACCGCTTACGCGGCAGCAAAACTACTTTTGCACCTTCCAATACCTCGTGGGCTTTTATCCCTTGGCCCATATAAAGTGTTGCTGCACCCGAACACTTCGGTAAACATCCGGAACCCCTTCCGGTGAACTTCGGAACTCTTCCGGAGATCAAAACACTATTATCACATATATCAATCTTTACCTCCGGACTATTCCGGAGATCCTCGTCATGTCCGGGATCTTATCCGGGACTCCGAACAACTTTCGGTCACCAACATAATAACTCAATTATACTAATCGTCACCAAACGTTAAGTGTGTAGACCCTGCGGGTTCGAGAACTATGTAGACATGACCGAGACACCTCTACGGCCAATAACCAATAGCGGGACCTGGATGCCCATATTGGCTCCTACATATTCTACGAAGATCTTTATCGGTCGAACCTCTATGTCAAGGATTCAGTTAATCCCGTATGCTGTTCCCTTTGTTCTTCGGTATGTTACTTGCCCGAGATTCGATCGTCGGTATCACTATACCTAGTTCAATCTCGTTACCGGCAAGTCTCTTTACTCGTTCCGTAATACAAGATCTCGTGGCTAACACTTTAGTCACATTGCTTGCAAGGCTCATTGTGATGTTGTATTACCGAGTGGGCCCTGAGATACCTCTCCGTCATACGGAGTAACAAATCCCAGTCTTGATCCATGCCAACCCAACAGACACCCTCGGAGATACCTGTAGAGCACCTTTATAGTCACCCAGTTACGTTGCGACGTTTGATACACACAAGGTATTCCTCCGGTGTCAGTGAGTTGCATGATCTCATGGTCAAAGGAACAGATACTTGACATGCAGAAAACAATAGCAATAAACTGACACGATCAAATGCTACGTTTACAGTTTGGGTCTTGTCCATCACATCATTCTCCTAATGATGTGATCCCGTTATCAAATGACATCTCATGTCAATAGCTAGGAAACCTTAACCATCTTTGATCAACGAGCTAGTCAACTAGAGGCTTACTAGGGACACAGTGTTGTCTATGTATCCACACATGTATTTGAGTTTCCAATCAATACAATTATAGCATGGATAATAAACGATTATCATGAACAAGGAAATATAATAATAACCAATTTATTATTGCCTCTAGGGCATATTTCCAACAAGCGCTTGCTGGTACCTCGCAGCTCGGAGTGAGGCTTGGCGACGTGCCTCCTCCCCGAGCACGAGGTCCGTTCCCCGCGCGGCATCCTGGCGCTCCTCATCGAATGCCAAGACCCGCGGGGACCGGTGCTTGACCTCGTGGGGGAGGACGGCTTCGGCTCCGTAGACGAGGAAGAACGGGGTCTCGCCGGTGGGCTTAGTCACGGTGGTGCGGATGGACCACCGCATGGACTGGAGCTCATCGACCCAACCCCTGCCTCAAGCTTCCAGCTTCTTCTTGAAGCTCCTTGCCTTGAGGCCTCGCAGGACCTCCGCGTTGGCGCGCTCCGCCTGGCCGTTGCTCCGTGGGTGGGCTACCGAGGCGTAGCATATCTGCGTTCCAAGGTTAGTGCAATAGGTCTTGAAGAGGTTACTTGTGAATTGCGAACCATTGTCGGTGATGATGCGGTTGGGGATGCCGAATCGGCTTACGAGGCCCTTGATGAACTTGACGGCCGATCCAGCCGGGATGGTGCGCACGGGCTCCACCTCCGCCCACTTGGTGAACTTGTCGATGGTGACGTAGAGGTAGCGATACCCGCCCGCTGCCCGTGGGAAGGGCCCCAGTATGTCCAGCCCCCAGACCGCAAAGGGCCAGGAGAGCGGGATGGTCTGGAGGCCCTGGGCGGGCTGGTGAATTTGTTTGGCGTGGAACTGGCAGGCCTCGCAAGACCGGACCAGCTCGATGGTGTCATTAAGCGCCGAGGGCTAGTAGAAGCCTGATCGGAACGCCTTCCCTGCAAGGGTGCGCGACGAGGAGTGGTGCCTGCAGTCCCCTCCGTGGATGTCTGCCAGCAGCTCGCACCACTGCTCCTTGGAGATGCATCGCAGCGTGACGTCATTCAGGCGCCTGCGGTACAAGTCACCGTCCTGCAAGCAGTAGGCCGTGGCCTGCCATGCTACGCGCTCCGCGTCTTCCTCCTTTTCCGGTAGCGTGCCGTGAAGTAGGTACGCTCTGAAATCCTGCATCCAGTCGTCGGCCTGAGGCTCCAATGCCAGGAGCAATCGGGCTCCTGAGGCCTGGCCACAGTCCGGAGCCCCCAGGGGCGGCACCGGGGGGAGCTCCTCACTTCGTGGTGCTAGGTCCTCAGTGGGTGGCACCGCGGAGGGTTTGAAGAGCCGCTCCTCGAAGACGCCCGGCTCCTGGGGCTCACGGCGCGACGCCCTCTTGGTGATGTCGTCGGCCTCCTTATTCGCGCTGCGCGGGATGTGCTGCAACTCCAAGCCCTGAAATCGTTTTTTGATTTTACGTACCTCTTCCAAGTACACCTCCATATGCTCGTCCTTGGGTGTATACTCTTTGTTGGAGAAGTTGACGAGGAGCTGGGTGTCACCCATGACGGTGAGGCACCGAACCCCCAAGGCCGTCGCTGCCTTGAGGCCGGCGATGAGGCCCTCGTACTCCGCGATGTTGTTGGAGACCTTCTCTCCATGCTGGAAACAGAGCTACACAGCATAACGGAGCTTGTCTTCTGCCGGGGAAGTGAGCACGACCCCAGCCCCCGCTCCCATGCGCGTGAAGGCTCCGTCGAAATGCATGATCCAACCCTCAGGTGTCTCATCGCCAGGGGTGAGGGACTAGCTTCCGTCCAGCCCCTGGTCAGGGGCGTCCATCCATTCCGCCACGAAGTCTGCTAGGGCTGCCCCTTTGATGACCCTGGTTGTGCTGAACTCTATGTTGAAGGCATGCAGCTCGATGTTCCATTCAGCGACTCTTCCCGCCGCGTTGGGGTTGCGCAGGACCTTCTCCAAGGGGTATGCAGAGACGACCTTGATGGGATGCCCCTGGAAGTAGTGGCGCAGTTTCCTCGAAGCGACAAGAAGCGCTAGGAGGAGCTTCTGTTGCATGGGGTAGCGTGAGCGCTCGTCCCGTAGCACTGTACTGACGTAGTACACTGGGTGTTCGACGAGGGTGAGGTCTCCTGCGGTGTCCTGCCCCACGGTGGGACCAAGAGGCTTGGGCGCCTCGGGGGCCGTCGGAGCGGCCGGGGCCTCATGAGGGTTGAACGCTTCAGGGGCTGTCGGAGCGGCTGGGACCTCATGACGGCTACGCGCATCGGGGGCCGTCGGGACGGCTGGGGCCTCCGGAGCACCGACTTGGGGAGAAACGGGCTCCTCGGGATCCTGCGAGTCCCCTTGTTCCATGCTTGGGGGCCCGCCGGTGCCCGTCGATGTGGCGCGGGTGCCGGCTCGCTCCTCCCTGACCGCCACCAATGCAGCGCTGGCGGAGTGGGGGTGGCAGCCAGGTATAGCAGCAGGGGCTCCCGGGGGCGAGGCGCCACCATCACCGGTGGGCTCGTGAGGTACTGCTTGAGTTCCTCGAAGGCTGCGTCCGCCTCCGGGGTCCATTCAAAAGGGCCCTTCCATTTCATGATCTTGAAGAACGGCAGGGCCCGTTCGCCAAGTTTGGAGATGAAGCGCCCCAAGGAGGTCACGCACCCCGCCAATTTTTGCATTTCCTTGAGGGTCTGGGGCGCGCTCATCTTGCTTATGGCCTTGAGCTTCTCCGGGTTTGCCTCGATTCCCCGGTGCGACACCAGGAAACCGAGCAGCTTGCCCGAGGTGACCCCGAAGACGCACTTCTCGGGGTTGAGCTTCAGGTTCACTTCCCTCAGGCTGGCGAATGTCTCCTCTAAGTCCTCGATCAGGGTTTTGGCCGCCCTGGACTTGACCACGATGTCGTCGACGTAAGCTTCTGCATTCCTGCCGAGCTGCGGCCCCAGGGCGATGTGCATCAGCCTCCGGAAGGTCGCCCCGGCATGCACGTGTAGCAAAACACCCCGCACGAGGTGAGGAAGGCCCTTTTCTCGACGTCCTCCACTGCCATTTTGATCTGATGGTAGCCCGAGAAGGCGTCCAGGAAGCATAGGAGGTCGCACTCCGCGGTGGAGTCCACGATATGATCGGTGCGCGGAAGCGGGAATGGGTCTTGGGGGCAGGCTTTGTTGAGGCTCGTGAAGTCGACGCACATACGCTCCTTCCCGCACTTTTTCGGGACGACCACCGGGTTGGCAAGCCACTCCGGGTAGCGCACCTCTGATACTTCCATTTTGCATCATGCTTTTATATCGATATTTATTGCATTATGGGCTGTTAATACACATTATGGTACAATACTTATGCCTTTTCTCTCCTATTTTACAAGGTTTACATGAAGAGGGAGAATGCCGGCAGCTGGAATTCTGGACTGGAAAAGGAGCAAATCTGAGATACCTATTCTGCACAACTCCAAAAGTCCTGAAAATCTACAGAGAATTATTTTGGAATATATAAAAAATATTGCGTGAAGAATATATCAGAGGGGACCCACCAGGCAGTCACAAGCAAGGGGGCGCGCCCTACCCCCCTGGGCGCACCCCTGTGGCTTGTGGCCCACCAGGCAGGTCTCCGGAGCCCATCTTCTGCTATTTGGAGGGTTTTGACCTAGAAAAAATCATAAGGGAGCTTTCGGGACGAAGCGCCGCCGTCTCGAGGCGGAACCTGGGCAGAACCAATCTAGGGCTCCGGCGGAGCTGTTCTGCCGGGGAAACTTCCCTCCCGGAGGGGGAAATCGAAGCCATCGTCATCACCAACGATCCTCTCATCGAGAGGGGTTCAATCTCCATCAACATATTCATCGGCACCATCTCCTCTCCAAACCCTAGTTCATCTCTTGTATCCGATCTTTGTCTCAAAACCTCAGATTGGTACCTGTGGGTTGCTAGTAGTGTTGATTACTCCTTGTAGTTGATGCTAGTTGGTTTACTTGGTGGAAGATCATATGTTCAGATCCTTAATGATAATTAATACTCCTCTGATTATGAACATGAATATGCTTTGTGAGTAGTTACGTTTGTTCCTGAGGACATGGGATAAGTCTTGTTATAAGTAATCATGTGAATTTGGTATTCGTTCGATATTTTGATAAGATGTATGTTGTCTCTCCTATAGTGGTGTTATGTGAACGTCGACTACATGACACTTCACCATTGTTTGGGCCTAGAGGAAGGCATTGGGAAGTAATAAGTAGATGATGGCTTGCTAGAGTGACAGAAGCTTAAACCCTAGTTTATGCGTTGCTTCGTAAGGGGCTGATTTGGATCCACATGTTTCATGCTATGGTTAGATTTATCTTAATTCTTCTTTCGTAGTTGCGGATGCTTGCGAGAGGGGTTAATCATAAGTGGGAGGCTTGTCCAAGTAAGGACAGCACCCAAGCACCGGTCCACCCACATATCAAATTATCAAAGTAACGAACGCGAATCATATGAGCATGATGAAAACTAGCTTGACAGAAATTCCCATGTGTCCTCGGGAGCGCTTTGCTTTATATAAGAGTTTGTCCAGGCTTGTCCTTTGTTACAAAAAGGATTGGGCCACCTTTCTGCACCTTTGTTACACTTGTTACTTGCTATCTATTACGAATTATCTTATCACAAAACTATCTGTTACCGATAATTTCAGTGCTTGCAGAGAATACCTTACTGAAAACCGCTTGTCATTTCCTTCTGCTCCTCGTTGGGTTTGACATTCTTACTTATCGAAAGGACTACGATAGATCCCCTATACTTGTGGGTCATCAAGACTCTTTTCTGGTGCCGTTGCCAGGGAGTGAAGCGCCTTTGGTGAGTGGAACTTGGTAAGGAAAAATTTATATAGTGTGCTGATATTTACTGTCACTTGTTACTATGGAAAATAATCCTTTGAGGGGCTTGTTCGGGGTATCTTCACCTCGACCGGAAGCACAAAGAGATGCTCGTCAACCTACTGCACCTACTGAAAATATCTATTATGAAATTCCTTCGGGTATGATAGAGAAACTGCTAGCTAATCCTTATGCAGGAGATGGAACATTACATCCTGATTTGCATCTAATCTATGTGGATGAAGTTTGTGGATTATTTAAGCTTGCAGGTTTGCCCGAGGATGTTGTCAAGAAGAAGGTCTTTCCTTTATATTTTGAGGAGAAGGCATTGACATGGTATAGGCTATGTGATGATATTGGACCATGGAACTACAACCGATTGAAATTGGAATTTCATCAGAAGTTTTACCCTATGCATCTGGTTCATCGTGATCGGAATTATATTTATAATTTTTGGCCTCGTGAAGGAGAAAGAATCACTCAAGCTTGGGGGAGGCTTAAGTCAATGTTATATTCATGCCCCAATCATGAGCTCCCGAGAGAAATTATTATTCAGAATTTTTATGCTCGGCTTTCTCGTAATAATCAATCCATGCTAGATACTTCTTGTGTTGGTTCCTTTATGAAGAAAGATATTGGATTCAAATGGGACTTATTGGAAAGAATTAAACGCAACTCTGAAGATTGGGAACTCGACGAAGGTAATGAGTCAGGTATAAACCTTAAGTTTGATTGTGTTAAATCCTTTTTAGACACCGATGCTTTTCGTGAATTTAGCACTAAATATGGACTTGACTCTGAGATAGTAGCTTCTTTCTGTGAATCTTTTGCTACTCATGTTGATCTCCCTAAGGAGAAGTGGTTTAAATATCATCCTCCCATTGAAGTGAAAGTAGTTGAATCTATTAAAGTTGAAGAAGAAACCATTACTTATAATGTTCATCCTGTTGTTCCTACTGCTTATATTGAGAAACCACCTTTCCCTGTTAGGATAAAGAAACATGCTAAAGCTTCAACTGTGGTTCGTAAGAGTTGTACTAGAACACCTCCGCCCCCTGAAGTTTCCTTGGTCCTGCTGGTTTTTATAGGAGGTTTATTAAAGATTTCTCTAAGATTTCTAGGCCTCTCACTAATCTTTTGCAAAAAGATGTTCCATTCGTTTTTTATGATGATTGTGTAGAAGCATTTGAAATTCTTAAGAATGCCTTGATTTCCGCACCTATTGTTCAACCACCTGATTGGAACCTGCCCTTTGAAATTATGTGTGATGCTAGTGATTATGCCGTTGGTGCTGTTCTAGGACAAAGAGTTGATAAGAAATTAAATGTTATCCATTATGCTATTAAAACTCTAGACAGTGCCCAAAGAAACTATGCTACCACTGAAAAGGAATTTTTAGCGGTTGTGTTTGCTTGTGATAAGTTCAGACCTTATATTGTTGATTCCAAAGTAACTGTTCACACGGATCATGCTGCTATTAAATACCTTATGGAAAAAAAAGATGCTAAACCTAGACTTCTTAGATGGGTTCTTCTGCTACAAGAATTTTATTTGCATATTATTGATAGAAAGGGTGCTGATAACCCCGTAGCAGATAACTTGTCTAGATTGGAGAATGTTCTTGATGACCCACTACCTATTGATGATAGCTTTTCTGATGAACAATTAGCTGTCATAAATGCTTCGCATAATGCTCCATGGTATGCTGATTATGCTAATTACATTGTTGCTAAATTTATACCGCCTAGCTTCACATACCAACAAAAGAAAAAGTTCTTCTATGATTTAAGACATTACTTTTGGGATGATCCACACCTTTATAAAGAAGGAGTAGATGGTGTTATTAGACGTTGTGTACCTGAGCATGAACAGGAACAGATCCTACGCAAGTGTCACTCCGAGGCCTATGGGGGACACCACGCTGGAGATAGAACTGCACACAAGGTATTACAATCTGGTTTTTATTGGCCTACTCTCTTCAAGGATGCTCGTAAGTTTGTCTTGTCTTGTGATGAATGTCAAAGAATTGGTAATATTAGTAGACGTCAGGAAATGCCTATGAATTACTCTCTTGTTATTGAACCATTTGATGTTTGGGGTTTCGATTTTATGGGACCTTTTCCACAGTCTAACGGGTATACTCATATTCTAGTTGCTGTTGATTATGTTACTAAGTGGGTAGAAGCTATTCCAACTAGTTGCGCTGATCATAACACCTCTATTAAAATGCTTAAAGAAGTTATTTTCCCTAGATTTGGAGTCCCTAGATATTTAATGACTGATGGTGGTTCACACTTTATTCATGGTGCTTTTCGTAAATTGCTTGCTAAGTACGATGTTAACCATAGAATTGCATCTCCATATCATCCTCAGTCTAGTGGTCAAGTAGAATTGAGCAATAGAGAAATTAAATTGATCTTGCAGAAGACTGTTAATAGATCCAGAAAGAATTGGTCTAAGAAACTTGATGATGCAATATGGGCTTATAGAACTGCTTACAAAAACCCTGTGGGTATGTCTCCGTATAAAATGGTTTATGGTAAAGCATGTCACTTACCTCTTGAACTAGAACATAAAGCTTATTGGGCAATCAAAGAGCTCAACTATGATTTCAAACTTGCCGGTGAGAAGATGTTATTTGACATTAGTTCACTTGATGAATGGAGATACCAGGCCTATGAGAATGCTAAGTTGTTTAAAGAAAAGGTTAAGAGATGGCATGATAAAAGGATACAAAAGCGTGAATTCAATGTAGGTGATCATGTCTTGCTATACAATTCTCCTTTAAGATTTTTTGCAGGGAAACTTCTCTCTGAATGGGAAGGGCCTTACGTTATCGAGGAGGTATATCGTTCCGGTGCCATCAAGATCAACAACGCCGAAGACACAACTCCGAAGGTGGTAAACGAGCAAAGAATCAAACACTATATTTCAGGTACTCCCATAAATGTTGAGACCAATATTATCAATACCATAACTCCGAAGGAGTACATTAGGGAGACCTACCAGAACGTTTCAGACTCCGAAAAGGAATAGGTATGTGGTACGGTAAGTAAACCGACTCCAAAACTTTTTCAACAGCATTTTTTCTCCGTTCTGGAATATTTAAAAAATTAGGAAAATTTAAAGCAGTCCGAAGAGTGCACGAGGAGGCGACAAGCCAGGGGGGCGCGCCCTACTCCCCTGGGCGCGCCCCTGTGGCTTGTGGCTACCTCGTGTACCCTCCGGACTCCGTTTTCTTGTGGTATACTCCTTCGGGTCGGTAAAAATTCATTATATAATCTCCCGAAGGTTTTGACCTTCGTATCACGACAATATCTCCTGTTTTCGTTCTGAGTTGTTTCTGCAGCAGATTTAGAGCAGATGTCTTCGCAAGAGTCGGTCGGGGAGAGTCGTGCCTCTCACCTGACACCGGGGCCTGGAGCAAACAGCGAAGCCAACCACTTCGGGCAGGCCATGGAGGAAGAGATGGAGGCCGACTTGAAAAGGATAGATGCCATGGAGGAAGACCAAGAAGTTACCTCTCGTTTACAACCTGGAGCCATGTTGGAGGAATTTCAGAGCTCAGCAATTCCGAATTTGGTTATCCCTCCCAATGCTAAATTCTTACTTATGAAAATATGAAAAAGAGTGTTGCTTCTTCCCCCACAGCAATGAAACATCCATGGGTTAGGGGAACTCTGACCGTCACTGGAAAACTTCGCAAGGAAATAATGGATCTCAGACAGCAAAATAATAAGCTTGAGGAGGAGAATCGCATTCTGAAGGGCATCATAGCCAAGAATATAACAACACCACCTTCGAAGCAAGACAACTAAACACATGGGTATGGGCACTCCCCTTGTCTTGTGCCAAGCTTGGGGGAGGTGCCCCGGTATCGTATCACCATCACATCTTTTACTTTTATTGTTTTTCTTAGTTCGGTCCTTTTGGTTAAATCTTGATCTAGTAGAATAAAGTTTTTAGTGTGATCTAGTTTTGAGTTTTGCTTTATGTCCCCCCTATGTAAGCAAGTCCGAGAGTTATATAATAAAGAGTGGTTTTGAGTTGAGGGCTTTGCTTGCTTGCTATGATCTTGAGAAAAAGAAATAGAAAGAAGTATTAAATAAAAGCAAAGAATATATATGATGATCTTATGGGGAGTGATGACTTTACATATAAGAAGTATGCCGATCGAAATTTGTTGTGAGTTGACAAACATAGCTATTGGTCATTGTTGCAATTAAAAGGAAGTAATAAAGAAAGAGAGGTTCACATATAAATATATTATCTTGGACATCTTTTATGATTGTGAGCACTCATTAAAATATTATATGCTAAGAAGTTGATGTTGGACAAGGAAGACAACATAATGGGTTATGTTTGCTTATTTCCGAATAGAAGTTATATGGTTATAGATCCTTCAACATGTGACGCTTGCTTCCACCCCATATCAGCCAAAACTTCCGCACCAAGTAGAGATACTACTTGTGCATCCAAACACCCTTAACCCAGTTTTGCCATGAGAGTCCACCATACCTACCTATGGATTGAGTAAGATCCTTCAAGTAAGTTGTCATCGGTGCAAGCAATAAAAATTGCTCTCTAAATATGTGTGATCTATTAGTGTGAGGAAAATAAACTTTATACGAACTTGTGATATGGAAGAAATAAAAGCGACAGACTGCATAATAAAGTTCTTTATCACAAGGGGCAATATAAAGTGACGTTCTTTTGCATTAAGGGATTGCGTATCCAACTATAAAAGCGCATGACAACCTCTGCTTCCCTCTGCGAAGGGCCTATCTGTTACTTTTATTTTTCTAGTACTTACCTTTATGCAAGAGTCGTGGTGATCTTCACTACTTCTTTTATTTCGCCTTTATCTCTTGGCAAGCGTCATGTGTTGGGGAATGATCTAGACACATATATCCACTCGGATGTGGGTGAGCATGAGTTATTTCTGTTGACATTACCCTTGAGGTAAATAGTTGGGAGGCAAAACTATAAGCCCCTATCTTTCTTTGTGTCCGATTGAAGCTTTGACCTCATAGGTACCGCGTGAGTGTTAGCAATTATGAAAGACTTAAAGATGATTGAGTATGTGGATTTGCTTTACAAGCTCTTATATTGACTCTTTCCGACGTTATGATAAATTGGAATTGCTTCAATGACTGAGATCATAGTTTGTTGGTTCTCAATAGAGTTCTTGATTCATACTTTACCTTGTGAATGAATTGTTACTTTAGCATAAGAAATTATATGTCAATATATGCTGCTGTTCTAAAGATGACCATGATGCCCTCATGTCCGTATTTTATTTTTTTGACACCTCTATCTCTAAACATGTGGACATATTTATCGATTTCAGATTTTGCTTGAGGACAAGCGAGGTCTAAGCTTGGGGGAGTTGATACGTCCATTTTGCATCATGCTTTTATATCAATATTTATTGCATTATGGGCTGTTAATACACATTATGGTACAATACTTATGCCTTTTCTCTCCTATTTTACAAGGTTTACATGAAGAGGGAGAATGTCGGCAGCTGGAATTCTGGACTGGAAAAGGAGCAAATCTGAGATACCTATTCTGCACAACTCCAAAAGTCCTGAAAACTAGCTTGACAGAAATTCCCATGTGTCCTCGGGAGCGCTTTGCTTTATATAAGAGTTTGTCCAGGCTTGTCCTTTGTTACAAAAAGGATTGGGCCACCTTGCTGCACCTTTGTTACATTTGTTACTTGCTATCTGTTACGAATTATCCTATCACAAAACTATCTGTTACCGATAATTTCAGTGCTTGCAGAGAATACCTTACTGAAAACCGCTTGTCATTTCCTTCTGCTCCTTGTTGGGTTCGACACGCTTACTTATCGAAAGGACTACGATAGATCCCCTATACTTGTGGGTCATCAACCTCCCGGATGATACCGGCCTCCTTCAGCTTGCCGACCTCCTGGGCGATGAATGCCTGCTTCTCCTGAGCTTGCCTTCTTACCTTTTGCTTCACTGGACGCGCGTTCGGGCACACCATGAGGTGGTGCTCGATCACGTCCCTCGGGACCCCTACTAGGTCGGAGGCGCTCCATGCGAATGCGTCCTTGTTCACACGGAGGAAGGCACCAACGCCTCCTCTTGATCCCGGGGCAAGTCGGCGCCGATGGTGAAGGTAGGGCCAGGGTTTCCTTCGTCCACAGGCGCCTGCTTCGTCTCCGCCCGACTCTGGGAGAACAGCTGCCTCTTCTTTACCGGCGCGACGTCGAGGACACCCCCGGAGTCCTCCGTGGCCTGCGCGGCATCACCGGCACTGGGGCGTGTCGCGGCCGCCGCTTTGTAGGTGAGCTTGAGCACGTGGGTCGCATCCTTGGCACTTCCCACGACGGTGAGGATGCCGCCGCTCCCGGGCATCTTGACGACGTTGTAGCCCGGGTGTGTTGCCGCCATGAACTGGGCGAGGGCGGGGTAGCCAAGCATCGCGTTGTACGGGAGGTGGATGTGGGCGACGTCGAAGTCGACATGCTCGGTGCGGAAGTTGGAGCGGGTGCCGAATGTGACGGGGAGGCGCACCCGCCCCACGGGGACGATGGACCCCCCCCCCCCCCGACCACCCCGGAAAAGGGCCTTGAAGGTGCGAGTTGGTCACGGGGTAGCTGCAGCGCGTCGAAGGCCTCCACGGAGATGACATTGAGGCCAGCGCCACCGTCTATGAGGGTCCTGGAGACGGCCACGCCACTTATGGTTGGCGTGCACAACATGGGGAGCGTTCTGGCGGCTGTCGTCGTCTTGGGGTGGTCGTCGGGGCCGAAGGTGATGCCGGTCTCCGGCCACGTACGGGGCAACGTGGGCTTGGGCCGCGGCCGGACTGCTCCTACGTGGCGGAGGAACTACTTGACCTGGCGGTTGGAGGAGGGCACCTGCGACCCGTCGAGGATGCAGGCGACCGTGAAGCCGGCCCTGCGCGTCCCGGCGCCACCGCGCGCCAAGGGCCGGCCGGCGTCGGGGATCTCGTCCGCCATGGGGTTGCCGAACCTGGGCTCGACTGTCGCCGCGAGTGGGGAAGCTTCGACACGCCCCCTACCTGGCGCGCCAAATGTCGGATTTCGGGCTCCGCAAAACCCTCAAGGTTCGAACACAGGGGCGTGTGCGAAGATCCCCAGCAGCTTTGCCATACCTAGCTCGCTACTCGATGGTTACTACAGCGAACTCGCACGATGACGAGGGAGAAGATGAACACGGTGGTTTACCCAGGTTCGGGCCGCTGCGAAGCGTAATACCCTACTCCTGCTTTGGTGGATTGCCTCTCGGGGAGGTATGGTGGATGAACTAGTACAGTGGTTGGAAGCCTCGTGAGGGCGTTCGGTGGTGTTCTTGGCCTTCTGCTAGCCTCTATATATAGCAATGGCCTGGGTCCTCTTCCCTTATCGCAATGGCGGGAAGGGATCCCACAACGGCCAAATTTGAAGGGGGACAGGAGTACATCCCCGCCTGTCGAAAGGTGGTCTTCGCCTGCAAAGTAGCTGTCGATGATGCAGAGGTGGGCTCGGCGATGACATCCACCCTGCGGGGCTCGTGGTCGTGGTCTTGTTGCACCGGAATGGAAACCTTTGGGAGGCGCTTTGGGAACCTGCGTACGTCCCTGCCCCCTTTGCACCAAAGGGGAAACTGCACCGCCTGGCGTGCTGGCGCCCGCCTGTCCATCCTTGCGTCACCCTTGACTCCTGAGGCCTGGTTCCGCATAGAGATCTCCGCCGCTCCGGAGGGGGCCTGAGGAGGCCCACCCCTTGGTGATCCTCGTCTTGTTCTCCCTCGCAAGCCTGGGGTCCTCGTGAGGGCCTTGTCTTGAGTGGGGTCGCGCCAGGCCGTGATTGGCTGACGAGGTGGGCCATGTCCTGGGCCGCAGGCAGGCAGGTCTAGGTACCCCCGTTCCCAGAACGCCGACAAGCGGGGACGGGGGGAGACACCGAACAGACAAGGCAGAGAGCCAAGAACACCACCCGAGCGCCCTCGCGAGGCAACTCGCCACTGTACTATTTCATCCACCACACCTCCTCGAGAGGCAATCCACCAAAGCGGGAGTAGGGTATTACGCTTCGCAGCGGCCCGAACCTGGGTAAATCATCGTGTGCATCTGCTTCCTCGTCATCGTGCGAGTTCGTCGTAGGAATCATCGGGTAGCGAGCTAGGTAGGGCGAGGCTGCAGGGGATCTTCGCACACGCCCCTGTGTTCGAACCTTGAGGGTTTTACGGAGCCCGAAATCTGACATTTGGCGCGCTAGGTAGGGGGCGTGTCGGAGTCTTCCTCAAGCCACGCTCTTTCTCCGCCTCGCCGCCCCGATGTCTGACGCTCGCCGAGCCCGCGCCGAGCGCCGAGCTGCCCGTGTCACCCAAACGGCGCCCGTGAGCCGCGCCGCCGCGCGCCGGTCCCCCTCTCCTGTGGCCAACGCCCCCACGGGGCTGGAGGCTCACGAACAGCAGGACTCCTCCCAGCCGGTCACCGCGCGGCGCGACGGCCACACCGCCACTCCGTTGATCATTCCGGCTACTGGGTCGTCCTCCCATACTCGACCCGGGCTGGCGTGCGGCTCGGGCGCACTCGCCATGGCGCGTGAGCTGCTCCGCTACTGCCCTACCCCCGACCGCCATGACGACTGGCTCGGGCGCATCGCGGAGCTCGTCAGTGCTGCCGGCGACGCTTCAGCACTCTCCTACTCGTTTCGACCCCAGCCTTCCCTGGCAGACAACGTGGCCCACGATGCGCCCCCACCTCCTCCACAACGCGGCGTCGACCCCGAGCCCAGCCGTGAAGCGCGCCCGCGCGACCAGCCCCGCGAACCGCGGGCAAGGGTGAGAGATGAAGTAAGCTGCCAGGTGGTGCCCCGGCCGCGCGTGTGCTCCCCGTGCTGCCGAACCAGCGTCGCGACCGGGCACCGCCCGAGGCGGCCCCTCAGGAGCGTCAAGACCGGGTCCCTCCCGCACATGCAGCACCAGTCGAGCTGGTGGGGTGCCACGCCATCGCCCCGGAGCTCCATCCAACCACGTGGCCTGCAAGTTCAAGCCTGACCTACCCCCTCGGTACGACGGCACCCCGGATCCTGCCGAGTTCCTACAGCTCTACTCGCTGAACATCCGGGTGGCCGGTGGAGACGACAAGGTCATGGCATGCTGGTTCCCCATGGCGCTCAAGGGCAGCGCGCTCTCCTGGCTCCTCAACCTCCTGGAGGGATCCATCACTTCCTGCGATGACCTGCGCAAGCGCTTCGTCACCAACTTCCAAGGTACCCACGACCTAGCGCTCACTGTGAACGACCTGCGACGTGTGAAGCAACAGGAGGGAGAGACCCTGCACAAATTCATACAGCGCTTCACGACTACACGCCTCAAGGTCCCGAGGGCGTCGGATGAGGCTATCATCTCCGCGTTCACCGACGGCGTCAAGGACCTCAAGATGAAGGAGGAGCTCGCCATGAATGACGAACTGTGCTCAGCCCTAGAGATTTTAACCTGGCGAACAAGTGCGCCAAGGCCGAGGAGGGCCGCCTTTCGCTCCGTGCGCTTCCGGAGGCGGAGCCAGAAGACAAGAAGACCAAGACCAAGGAGGCGAAGCGCAAGGCCCCAGCGGTACTTGCGGCCAAGCCTGAGGCGAAGCGCAGCCGAGGCGAGGAACACCCCGCAGGAGGGATACCATCCTGCATCTTCCACGGCACCAACAACCACGACACCATCGATTGCCAGGAGCTCAGGCTGGTCCGCGACGAGCACTTCGGCCGGCGCCCTGGACACATAGACCGTGACTTCGGACGCGGCGGAGGCCGCGGCGGAGGCCGCTGGGACAACCAGGAGCCGCATCAGGAGTGGCGGGACCGGCCTCGGGAGGACCGCTGGCGTGATGACCCTCCGGAGGGGTCACGCCGTGGCCAGCCTCGTGAGGCCCGTCCTCGTGAGGCCGGCCTACCACCACTACCGCCGCCACCCAGAAGGAAGGAAGAGGACAGGCAAGACGGTGGGGCTGGGGGCTTCCAGGAGGTCAGGGCGATAGCCTGTATCCTGGGCGGCGCCCAAGCCCCAGCGTCGAACCGCATCTTCAAGCAAATCACACGGGAGGTGAACTCAGCTCTCCCATAGCCCGAGGCCATGCGCCCCCTCAAGTGGTCCCAGACCGCAATCACCTTCGACTCAAGGGATCAGCTCAGGTGCTCGGCCATGGCTGGCACGCTCCCCATGCTGTGCACTCCGACCATCAGCAACGTCCTCGTCACCAAGACCCTCATCGACAGCGGAGCGGGGCTCAATGTCCTCTCCATTGAGACCTTCAAGACGCTCCAAGTACCGTACGACCAGCTCATGCCGACCAAACCCTTCTCAGGAGTCACTGACGGGTCCACCGTCCCCATTGGGCAAGTGCGCCTGCCCGTCACCTTCGACGGACGCAAGAACTACCACACCGAGATCATCATCTTTGACGTCGCACACATCCACCTCCCGTACAACACGATCCTTGGGTACCCGGCCCTCGCCAAGTTCATGGCGGTGACTCATCATGGCTACAACGTCCTCAAGATGCCAGGGAGTGGTGGCGTCATCACCGTCGCCTGTGATGAGAAGGATGACGTCGGCTCCCTCGAGCGTGCTTACTGTGCCGCGGCGGCCGAGCGCTCGGACGACGAGGAAGATGCCCTGCCTCATGAGGATGCACGCAGGAAGAAGAAGCAGCTCCTCATCGTAGGGCGCCAGGGGCCTGGGACCTCCAAGGACGGCGCCTCGGGCTCTGCGCCCGGGGACGGGGCCCCACCCTCCATCGGATAGGAAAGCGCGCTCGGCTCCCCCCCCCCTTGGGTCGGGCTCGGGGGCTTCCATCCAGGGAGCTTCCGGCCTGGCCGGTGAGATAAGGGGGGCGCTCGGGCACAACCTGAAGGCGCGTCTTGACACGCGTCTGCCTGAGCCAGGAGCACGACGCGAGGCGCCGAGCTCGCAAGAGTCTGTCATCAGAGCGATCGAGGAGCTTCAGGAGGCACAAGCCATGCGAGGCGGGAGCTGACTTGCACTACCAAGCGCAGCCGCCATCGTCGGCCCAGTCGACAAGCGGCGCGTCTGCGTCAACGCGCACGTAATCAACAAGGCCGCATCCCAGGACCTCTTCTGGTTGACGCGCGCCGATCACGGATGGGTCTACCCGCGCAACTACGTTTGCATGCCCTTCGGCCTGGCGAACGCAGGCGCCACGTTCCAGCGCCTTGCCCAGGCCATGCTCAGCGAGGAGTTGGAGGAGATGCCCGGACCGAGCAGGGGTCCTGAGCCCCGGGGGACAACGGGCTCGTGAGGATCACGCTCATGGAGGTACAAGATCAAGCTACGACGACAGCTTCAACCCTTCAGCGGCATCACTGCCAGGTGATTTTTTGGTTCGTGCCAGGTAACTTTTTGGTTTACTCAGTTTGAGGGCGCCCACTGGGCTGCGTTATCCTCAGGCGATCAGGGCACACCCCTACAACCGCCCCATTTACGCATATTTCAGTACCTTTCATGCATATGATCTATTTCCTAACGATCCATCATGCCGGTACGGGGCCGCGCCCTAATAATCCTGCATTCGACTGCCTCATGATTAAGGGCCGGCACGACGTCTGTGCTCGGGCCCTTGGAAATGCATTCGGCACAGGTTTCTCAAAATTTACAGGACCTCGGACGGCGCTATCTACAAGAAGACTCAGGCGCAAACCGCCTTTGAGGTAGGGACCTCGCGAGGCCAAAGCGCCCTCGCGAGCTCCCAGATACACCTCCCAGTTCTACCGTGCAAGCCACGTGTATGAACTTAATGGGTTGTACACGCCCGGAGCCCCCCGAGGACGCGGAGGGGTTCCTTCCCACGCAAGGTGGAAGCCCCATGCCCCGTGCTGGTGGACAACACGGTCCACCAATGACTATGCCCACGCAAGGTGGAAGCCCCATGCTCCGTGCTGGCGGACAACACGGTCCACCAATGACTATGCCCACGCAATGTGGAAGCCCTACGCTCCGTGCTGGGGATAAACAACTGAGGGCGCCCCAGCGGCAGCATCCAACCTCAGGAAGGCCCCTCGCTGCCCCGTCTCGCTTCGTTCCCCTGGGATGTACGCGTGAGGGAGCTACATGGGGGCTACTACCGGGCCAAGCCTGGTACACGCCACCTCCCCAGGTCTGCCAAACTTGGTCTTCATGCGCCCCTCTCAGGAAAGCTGGCGAGGAAAGGTATGGGAGCCGCTCGTACGTCAAGGGGGACTCCCGAGCATCGCGACTCGGGAGCCTCACTGGTCCCGTAGCCCCTCACCCCTTGGAACCGTCCTGGTGATCCGGACGGCCCAACGGTGGCTGAGGTATGCGCGGGGCCGGGCCCTGCCAACGCAGAGCTCAAAGCGCTCAAAACCCTTAAGGAGGACGCTGGAACTCGTACGTCAAGGGGGACTCCTGAGCATCGCGACTCAGGAGCCTCACTGGCCACGTAGCCCCTCACCCCTTGGCACCGTCCTGGTGATCCGGACGGCCCAACGGCGGCTGAGGTATGCGCGGGGCCGGGCCCTGCCGACGCAGAGCGCAAGGTGTTCAAAATTCCCAAGTTAACCCAGTCTTCACCATGTTCCCTTCATGAGGGCTGCTCGTACGTCAAGGGGGACTCCTGAGCATCGCGACTCAGGAGCCTCACTGGTCCTGTAGCCCCTCACCCCTTGGCACCGTCCTGGTGATCCGGACGGCCCAACGGCGGCTGAGGTATGCGCGGGGCCGGGCCCTGCCGACGCAGAGCATCACAGCAAGCAGGAAGGAAACAAGGCGAAGAAAGCAATCACACAGTTCAACAGTTATTACAAGCATTAAAAGTTTTCGCAAATACAAACAAGTCTAACGCCTCCGCGAGGCACGATGAACGTTGCAGGAAAGGAACAAGGAAGAGGAATTAGGAGGATCCGCCGCCACCACTCGTCCCGGCCGCGGAGAACTCGTCGTCGACATCGCTGGCGTCGTCTTCTTTGCCGCTAATCCTCGCAGCTTCAGGAGGCGGAGGAATGGTGATGCAGGTGAACACCTTCACCAGCGCCCCCACGGCGCCCTTCACGGCCGCCGCAGCGTTGGCGCGGACCTCAGTGGCGACTGGGCGGATCACGGAGTCGAAGTCAAAACCCGGCTCACCAAGATGAAGATGTCTGAAGACGCGCGTCACGGCCTTAGAAAAGAGGTCGTGGCACTCGCTCTCCAAGACCCCCTCCACCTTGACAACGGCGCCCTCTAGTGGCTCGGCGAGCCTTGAAGCGAGCCCCACGAAGCTGCTCTTCGGAGCCGCCAGGGGCTCTGAAAACCCATCCCGGCAGAGGGAGTGGAGCGCTTGGCGAAGCCTGAGCTCGACGGAGGGAAAGGCGTTGAGCTCCGTAGCCTTCTTCTCCTCGTCCGCGGCGAGAGCCTTCTCCCTGGTGTAGAGCTGGGCCTTCTCCACAGCAGCTTCCCTCTCCCGCGTGCCCAGGCGCTCTAGCTACGCGGTCTGGCTGGCCGTTGCCTGGGACAGCTCGGAGTCCCGCTCGGCAAGCTTGGCCTCGCGGGTCTTGAAGGCTTCCTCCTGCTGACGCAGCTGTTCCACGAGTGCGGACTTCTCCACCTAAAGAACCTTCAAGCGGGCCTCCGCTTCGTCACAATGCCTTGCAGCAGACGCCGCGTCGGTCAGTGCCGCCTCGCGGGCTGCCTTGGCTGACACGGCCTCCTTCTCGCTCTCCGCCATGGTGGCCTTGGCCTGGTCCCAAACCGCCACGGCAGAGGCGTCGGCCTGGAGCCACCCAGAGAGGAGCCCCAGGCGCCCACTCGCGAGGCGATCGTTGGCGCCCCCGAGGGCGTCCCGAACCTGACCCAGAGCGGTGTAGGCCCCATCCAGAACGCCGAGGCCGCGCAATGCGGACACCGAGGCCTCGTCAGGAGGAGTCTCATGTGCCATCACAGGAGACGCCCCCGGGGCGGTAGAAGCGCGAGGAGCAGGGAGCACCGGAGGCTGCGCCACAACCATAGGTAAGGTGGATGCAGACGAGTCCATGGGCAGCTGGCCCTCAGGGGCTGGCTCTCGGGGCAGCGGCGCCGACGCACCCCCGAGGGTAGGAGCGACCACGCCAATAGGCATCGGGGGCTCAGGGGGCTCCGCGGAAGCGGCCAGGAGGGTCGCCTCGTGAGCCCCCACACCCACAGTGTCAGGCGCCTCGTCAGGCGACGGCTGGACGACGGGAGCGGGCGGTGCATCGGAAGGCGCCTTCGGCTTGACGCCCGCCTTCTTCTTCCTCATCTTCAGCACGGCGGCATTCCTGGTCACCAAGCAAAGGAAAAATCATCAGCACACGAGCTACCGGCAAGCGACCAAGGTCGAGCCGGATTACTCACTCTTCAACGTCGACCCACTTCCTCTTCCTCTCCGCTTCGACGACGACGGGGGCGCCCTCGCCTTTCTCCGAGAGGGCACCACCACGCGGGGGAGCAGGAGCACTGTCCACAAGGGCGGCAGCTGGAGGGGTCACCATGGCCCCGTCCTCGTCCGCCTTGCCCGCGAGCTGCGATTCGGGCGGGGGCGAGGCCGGCACTTCAACCGCCTTGCCGGCAGAGGCAGGGCACACCGGAGGAGACTCAGCCCCGCGCTTCCTGGGGGTCGCCAGGCCGGCAGACCGAGCGGCGGGAGGAGTGAGCCCCGGCCCCCTAGGGACCTGGGCAGGGCGGAAAGAACCCGCAGCAGGGGCCCTACCGGCATTGTCGTCGTCTTCAAGGCCACGCAAGAGCGCGCTGTGTGATGGGGGGGACGCCTCCACCGAATCGTCATCCGCCGTCTCCTCCGAATCCCCCCCGCCTGTGGTGTCGTCGGAGGACACCGCCATCGGGGAACCGTGGCCCTTAGCCGGGGAGAGCCCCAGTTCGTCGAAGACGGGCATCGCGGCAACCAGGTCGTCTTTGTCATCGCGACGGTACAGCGGGGCGTAGGCATCGGGAAGATCATCGGGGTCGCCGTTGAGCAGGATTGACACAGCCTTGTTCAGCTCCTCGGGGGTTATGCGTGCGGACCGAAGCCTGAGGTTGTCGCTGTTGCCCCGATAGTCCCACAAGGGCCTAGAATGAGACTGGAGGGGCGCCAGACGCTGTGTCAAGAACTCCTTCACTATCATCCCCCCAGTCATCTTCTTGGCGCTGATATCGTGAGAGATCCGCTCCAGGATGGGCCTAGCCCAGGGGTCGGAGAGCTTCGCCGAGCACCACGCGGGGATCTTCTCCGGCAGCCCCTCCGGAAGATCCAAGCGGGGGTTGACGCTCTTGAGATCCAGAAGGACCCAGCGGTGCCTGAAGTTCTCCACTTTCTTCCCAGGCTTCAAGAGCATGTTCCCGCTCTGGACCGCGACGAAGGAGAGGCACGCCGACCGTTGGGCGCCGTCATGCACCCGCAAGCTGAAGAAATGACGGAAGAGGGCCACCGAAGGCTTCACGCCTACGAAAGCCTCGCAGTAGAAGGCAAAGACGGACAAGAGCAGGATGGAGTTGCGGTGGAGATGAAGGGCTTGAATTCCGTAATGGTCGAGGATGGCGGTGAAGAACCTGGAGAAAGGCGGGACGAGCCCAGCGAAGACGCTATGGAGAAAGAAGGGGTAGGCTGACTTTGACGGGCGCTGCTTCTCTGAGGAACCAACCCAGATCAAGGTTCGCCCCCACTCGTTGGTCCCGTCTGCCGTCGACGGGAGCACCGGGGCGAGGTCTCCATCCTTGGCGATGGCGGACTCCGAGAGCGCCGGCGAGGCAAAGGCGGAGGCCGAGCTCTGAGCCTCAAGCTTCGACTTGCCGGCGGGAGCCATCAAGAAGTTCCCGGGGCCGACGAAGCAAGGGGGAAGACGGCGAGGTGACGAGATCTGGAGAGGCTTCTGCTAAGGCCGGAGATCTGGAAGTAGGAGCAAGAGCGTGGACGGGAAAAGCAATAATGGCTCAGCCCTGGAAGTCAGGCTTTTGTCGATTCGGGCAGTGGCCGAAGAGGCACGGGAAACCCGACGCCAACCGTGCAACATACGCCAGTCCTGGCCCGCAAGCGTTTGGGGCCCGCGGCGCCTCAGGCCATCGCCGATGGCTTCGCCCGGATACCGGCACGAGCGCGCCTTGGGCCCGGGGGCTACTGTCGGCGTTCTGGGAACGGGGGTACCCAGACCTGCCTGCCTGCGGCCCAAGGCATGGCCCACTTTGTCAGCCAGGCACGGCCTGGCGGGACCGCACCAAAGACAAGGCCCTCGCGAGGGCCCTAAGCTCGCGAGGAAGAACAACACCAAGATCAGCAAGGAGCGTGCCTCCTCAGGCCCCCTCCGGAGCGGCAGAGATCTCTATGCAGAACCCGGCCTCAGGAGTCAAGGATGACGCAAGAAGGGACAGGCGGGCGCCAGCGCGCCAGGCGGAGCAGTTTCCCCTTTGGTACAAAGGGAGCAAGGATGTACGCGGGTTCCCAAAGCATCTCCCAAAGGTTTCTATTCTGGTGCAACGAGACCACGACCACGAGCCCAGCAGGAAGGATGTCATCACCAAGCCCACCTCTGCATCATCGACAGCCACTTTGCAGGCGAAGACCACCTTTGGACAGGGCGGGGATGTACTCCTGTCCCCCTTCGAATTTGGCCGTTGTGGGATCCCTTCCCGCCATTGCGATAAGGGAAGAGGACCCGGGCCAAAGGTTTCTATTCTGGTGCAACGAGACCACGACCACGAGCCCAGCAGGAAAGATGTCATCGCCGAGCCCACCTCTGCATCATTGGCAGCCACTTTGCAGGCAAAGACCACCTTTGGACAGGGCGGGGATGTACTCCTGTCCCCCTTCGAATTTGGCCGTTGTGGGATCCCTTCCCGCCATTGCGATAAGGGAAGAGGACCCGGGCCGCTTCTATATATAGAGGCTAGGTTGCGCCATAGAGCGGGGACGGGGGGAGACACCGAACAGACAAGGCAGAGAGCCAAGAACACCACCCGAGCGCCCTCGCAAGGCAACTCGCCACTGTACTAGTTCATCCACCACACCTCCTCGAGAGGCAATCCACCAAAGCAGGAGTAGGGTATTACGCTTTGCAGCGGCCCGAACCTGGGTAAATAATCGTGTGCATCTGCTTCCTCGTCATCGTGCGAGTTCGTCGTAGGAATCATCGGGTAGCGAGCTAGGTAGGGCGAGGCTGCAGGGGATCTTCGCACACACCCCTGTGTTCGAACCTTGAGGGTTTTGCGGAGCCCGAAATCCGACACCGGCAATGGCGCCAGAAATTCTTTCTACTATTTGTGAGCTGCGTTGGGTTTTTCCCCGAAGAGGGAGGGTGAAGCAATATAGTAGAGATAAGTATTTCCCTCAGTGAAAACCAAGGTTATCGGACCAATAGGAGAATCACAACCACTCGTCTTTCAGGCGGTACTTGCACACACAAAACCAAACACTTGCACCCAACGCGGGAAGAGGGTTGTCAATCCCCTTGAACTCATTACTTGCAAGGATTACTTCTGATAGTGGTAGAAAGATAATAATAAAAACAAAATTAAATAAATTACAGCAAGGTATTTTTAGGTTTTTAGCAAATATGATTAAGTAGACCCGGAGGCCATAGTGTTCACTAGAGGCATCTCTCTCAAAAGTAGCATACGGTGGGTAAACAAATTACTGTTGGGCAGTAACCAGTTAGCTTGGCCCCTCTGGAGCCAAAATATTTCCTCCTGGTCTAGGAGGTTCTCGATAAGCGTATGTACTTCCTTCATCTCTTTTCTAGTTTGTACAGTAAGTTGGCTGTAGCTACTTGTGAGCTGTGTTGGGTTTTCCCCCGAAGAGGAAGGGTCAAGCAATATAGTGGAGATAAGTATTTCCCTCAGTGAGAACCAAGGTTATCGAACCAATAGAAGAATCACAACAACTCGTCTTTCAAGCGGTACCTACACACACAAAACCAAACACTTGCATCCAACACGGGCAAGAGGGTTGTCAAGCCCCTTGAACTCGTTACTTGCAAGGATTACTTCTAATAGTGGTAGATTGATAATTATAAAAGCAAAATAAAATAAAAGTAAATAAATTGCATCTAGGTATTGTTTAGTTTTTAGCAAATATGATTAAGTAGACCCGGGGGGCCATTGTTTTCACTAGAGGCTTCTCTCTCGAAAGTAGCATGTGATGGGTAAAAAAGTAACTGCTAGGAAATTGATAGAAAAGCACATAGTTATGATTATGTATTCATGGCAATGATCATGTATATAGGCATCACATCCGTGACAAGTAGACTGAAACAATTCTGCATCTACTACTATTAGTCCACCAATAGACCGCTATACAACATGCATCTATGGTATTAAGCTTATGCAAACAGGGTAATGTTTTAAGCAAGATGACATGATGTAGACAAAGTAAGTACAAGAAATATGTTCAAACCCCATCGTTTTATCCTTAGTAGCAACAATACAATACGTATCTTGTCCCTTTCTGTCACTGGGATATAGAGCACCGCAAGATTGAACCCACTACAATGCACACCTCCCACTGAAGATAAATCAATCTAGTTGGCCAAACCAGACCAATAGATCAGAGAGACTTACAAAGCTATAACAATCATGCATAATAGAATTCAGACGAGACTCAATTACTTCTAATGAATATTCTGATTATAAACCCACAATTCATTGGATCCCAACAAACACGCCGCAAAACAAGATTACATCGGATAGATCAACGCGAGAATCGCGAAGAACTTTGTATTGAAGATCAAAGAGAGAGAAGAAGCCATCTAGCTACTAGCTATGGACTTGTAGGTCTGTGGTGAACTACTCACACAACATCATGGAGGAAGCAAGGTTGATGAAGATGGCCTCCGTGATGGATACCCCCTTCGGCGGAGCACCGGAAAAGGCCTTCAGATGGGATCACAGAAGAACAGAGACTTGCAGCGGCAAAAAATTGTTTTGGATGGCTCTTTCTTGGTTTCCCAATTTTAGAGAATTTATGGATGTGGAATTAGGTCAGACGGATCCACGAGGGGCCCACAAGGCATCAGGGCATGCCTACCCCCTGGGCGTGCCCTGTTGCCTTGCCGTCTCCTCGCTTCTCCTTCGGGTCTCCTTACGAAGCTTCCAGGGTCTCTTTTGTCTAGAAAAAATTGTCAAAAAGTTTCATAGCGTTTGGACTTCGTTTGGTACTAATTTCCTGGAAAATCAAAAACAAGCAGAAAACAACAACTTACACAAGGCACTGGGTTAATAGGTTAGTCCCAAAAACTGATATAAAATAGTCGATTATTGCATATAAAGTATCAAGGATTGATAATATAATAGCATGGAACAATTAAAAAGATATCGATACATCGGTGACGTATCAGGTGCATCTTAATTTTTCTAGCCTCTTTTTAACTTTAGCTATCCACTTTTTCGGTCCTTTCAAGACCTGTCTATCCCACTGGTGGAGATCATCCATGACTGCTTTCGTGCATTCTAACAGGCTTGGGACAATTCCCGCACTCTGAGGTCGTCGCCATGCTGACTTCACGATCTCATCTACTGTCTCCTCCTGCAACCAGTAAGCTTCAAAACCGCGCTCAAAATAGTTAGTATCCAGTACTAGTAGCCTATGGTTCGAGTGTACATGTTGCTCATGAATGACCACGGCTAAGGGGAATTTGGTCGCCCATGCATCATTACATAGTCTACGGTCTAATCTTTCGTCAATTTATCCTCGGCTCCAGGTGAACGGATCACCAATGAACATAACTTCGTGGAGATTGCACTCCTCAATACATTCTTTGAAGTTCTACATGTACTGTCCTGATACGTCTCCAACGTATCTATAATTTTTGATTGTTCCATGCTGATATATTATCATTCTAGGATACTTTTTGGGTATTTATTTACCAATTTATAATATTTTTGAACACTAACCTATTGACCCAGTGCCAGTTCCTCTTTTCTGCGTGTTTTTGCCTTTTCGGAGTTACAATACCAAACGGAGTCCAATTGCCATGGAACTTTTTGGTGATTTTTTTGGACCAATACAAGACCTAGAAGCTTCGGAGGAGGGCCAGGCGATGCACCAGGGGCCCACCACATATCCAGCCGCGCCCCTAGGGGGGGCACGGCCAGATATGTGGTGGCCCCCTAAAGCGTCCCCGGACATCGTTCTCTGTCCTATAAATTCACATCTACCCTAAAAACATCAGAAGCGCACCCGAAACACTTTTTTCGCTGCCGCAAGCCTCTATTCTGACAGGAGGCCATCTACACCTCCGTTCCGGCACCCTGTCGGAGGGGAGATCGATCACGGAGGGCCTCTTCATCAACCTTGCTGCCCTCACCATGATGTGTGAGTAGTTCACCGCAGACCTACGGGTCCGTAGGTAATACCTAGATGCCAATCTCTCTCTCTCTCTCTCGATCTTCAATACAATGTTCATCGCATCTTTGCCTTGATCTATCCGATGTAATCCCTTTGTATGGTGTGTTTGTTGGGATCCGATGAATTGTGAGTTTATGTTCAGATTATTCATGAGAAGTATTTGAGTCAAACCTGATTACTATGATTCTTATTTGCATGATCATCATAGCTTCGTAATGCTCTCCGATCTATTGAGATAGTTTGGCCAACTAGATTGATATTTCTTCAGTGGGAGTGGTGCATTGTAGTAGGTTCAACCTGACGAGTTTCTATATCCTAGTGACCGAAGGGGACAAGTTGCGTCTTTGTGTTGTTGCTACTAAGGATAAAACGATGGGGTTTATTCATATTAGTTGAGTTTACTTTGTCTACATCATGTCATCGTTCTCCAAGCATTACTCTGTTTGTCAAGAACTTAATACATAGAGAGGCAAGCATGGAAGCGCTCTTGAAGTGGAGTAATAGTAGTAGGTGCAGGCAGGATTCGGCATATTTGCGTATGAACGTGATGCCTATATACACATGATCATCGCCGTGAACATCGCATAATTATTCGCTTTTCTATCAATTGCCCAACAGTAATTTGTTTACCCACCGCTATCATGTATGAAGATTCATGGCTTTCAGGCCAAATGGTCAATCTTATGGCCACATTCATGGCATAATTTTTTCAAATGATCTCATATTGTGTACAAAGGTGCATCTTGGAATGACAAACAATGTTGTCTAAGGAAGTTTTCATTTTCTTTGGACGAAAAATTCATTTTCCATTTTTTGAATGCCCAAAATGAGTTTTTTTGTGAAGGATCTACCATATATTTGTTGCAAAATTGGATCAAATCAATTTTATAAAATATTAGGACATATTTAATTTACAATTGACCAAATAGTTGGGTGTCAAAAGTTTTTGATTCACCTCTCGTGAAAAAGACAAATTTCCGCCGATCCAGCTGGAAACGGGTCAAGTTTGAACTGCAGTTGCCTTATAGTTTGTTCTTTATTTTTTCCAAAAATCATTTTTAGGTACATAAGTATCTATTTAATCAGAGAAACACCAAAAAAATTCCAAGATTCAACCACTAGCTCAGAACGGTCATGCCCGCCGTTTTGACCGCATTTTGAAATGGGCATGAAAAATTCAAAAAAAATCAAAAAATTGGAAATCTTTCGCATTGTGTCATTACATGTGACCAAGTTACCAGGAAAAATAATAAACTTGTAATACGGTAATTATTTAAAAAAAGTGTTCTCAGAAATGAGCTATCATGTATGAAGATTCATGGCTTTCAAGCCAAATGGTCAATCTTATGGCCACATTCATGGCATAGTTTGTTCAAATGATATCATATTATGCACAAGGGTGCATCTTGGAATGGCAAACAATGTTGCCTAAGGAAGTTTTCATTTTCTTTGGACAAAAAAATCATTTTCCATTTTTCGAGTGCCCAAAATTAGTTTTTTTGTGAAGGACCTACCATATATTTGTTGCAAAATTGTACCAAATAAATTTTCTAAAATACTAGGCCATATTTAATGCACAATTGACCAAATTTTTGGGTGTGTAAAGCTTTTATCCACCTCTCATGAAAAAGACAAATTTCCGCCGATCCAGCTGGAAACGGGTCAAGTTTGAACTGCAACTGCCTTATAGTTTGTTCTTTATTTTTTTCAAAAAATCATTTTTAGGTACATAAGTATCTATTTAATCAGAGAAACACCAAAAGGTTTCCAAGATTCAACCACTAGCTCAGAACGGTCATGCCCGCCGTTTTGACCGCATTTTGAAATGGGCATGAAAAATTCAAAAGAAAATCAAAAAATTGGAAATCCTTCGCATTGTGTCATTACATGTGACCAAGTTACTAGGAAAAATAATAAACTTGTAATACGGTAATTATTTAAAAAAAGTGTTCTCAGAAATGAGCTATCATTTATGAAGATTCGTGACTTTCAAGCCAAATGGTCAATCTTATGGCCACATTCATGGCATAGTTTTTTCAAATGATATCATATTATGCACAAGGGTGCATCTTGGAATGGCAAACAATGTTGCCTATGGAAGTTTTCATTTTCTTTGGACGAAAAAATCATTTTCCATTTTTCTCAGAAGTGGGCTGCTAGGGACGAGTAAGTGCCTTAATTCACTCCCGCGCCGTGTGTCTCTGACTGGTTGTTCCAGCTAACCCTCTCCTCAGTGCAGGTGCTCTGGCGGCGGCGAGGAGAAGAAGAAGAAGGAGAACGCTGGGGCGAAGGTAGTGCCCATTAAGAAGGCGGCCTTAGCCCTTGGCCGAAGCCTTGGCGGGCGCGGGGGCGATCTGCGCCAGCCTGGCACTGTGCTTGGTCGTGCGGGCGCCGCCACGGCACCCAGCGTCTCCCCGGAGCGGCGAGTGGGCCCGTGCCACAGGGCCGCGACGGTTCAGCCCCCGACACTAGCTGCCAAGGCCACGGGGATCCGGCCTCAGGCACCACCTGCCGAGGCCACGGCTCCTCAGCCCCCGGCGCTACCTGCCGAGGCCACGGCTTCTCAGCCAGCGGGAGAGGGAGGGGTGCCTCAACCTTCGCCAGCCGTTCCGACCCCTGCAGCCAGCCACAGCGCGGGGCGCGACTCAGGCCGCCCTCCGGTGGCGGTCACACCAGGGGCCCCTGGGGCCAGCACGACGGTCTCCCCAAGCAAACCATAGGGGCCAAGCGCGGGGGAGAACCTGGAGCCCCCGGCGCCTCAAGTGCAGGGCGCCGGGGCCCTCCTTGTTACAACTGCAGCAAGCGCCGGGGCGGCAGCTCCCGGGCGAACTCTCACCCTAATGGACCAGAACGCCTGGCTCAGGCACGGGGCTCTGACCGACGCCCAGGACGCGCTTGACCGGCTCGGGGCAGACTTCCGAGACGCCGAGGCGCGTCTCTCTGCCGAGCGCTTGAGGCTCGCCATGGGGTGGCGTCAACTTGATGCCTCCACTAGGGAGGCTCACAGCAGGGCCGAGGCTGCCCTTGCGGAGGGCAAGAAGGAGGTCACCTAGGCGAAGGCCGCTTGCGAGAGGGCTCTTGCCGAGAAAACAACGCTCGCCAAGCGCTTCAAGGAAGCGGAAGTCGGCCTGAAGGCACTTCAGGAGCAAGCCGCGCAAGCACGGTGTCGGGGTATACAAACAGGGGTGTTCATTCCCCCTGACTTGTGCACGGACAGACAGCCTCCGACCCCCACGAGCAAAACCTGATGGGAAGACTACCACGTCTCCAAGCAAGCATTCAAGAACCAACATCCGGCAGCAACAACATGCAGAAGGCTAAACAAGCGCCGGCAACACCAGCACAACGGCTCAGGTGGGGCCCAAAACACGCCAGCCACGCCCCCGGTGCTTGCCGGGGGCCGAGGCGCGCACCTTCCTGAAGACCCGGCAAGCCATTCCCCGGCAGGCGCGAGCTGATCGGCCACCTCTCCACCGCATTGCTACGCCAGTCACTTATCGATACGGTGTCGAGCCCTCAAGCGGCTAATCAGCTCTCGCTAAACACGTGGCGACACACCGGGACACAAGTTATGCTCAGTTGACACCCGTCCTACAGCGTGTCAAGACCATAAGCAACGACCGGCCAAGCGGTGGTAAAGCTTGCCGGGGATGCACCCCCGAGCGCCACCTAGGCTAGTAATCACGGTATTTTGTCCTAAATGCTAGAGTTAGGTATGATAGCTCTGCTAAGCTATCTAATCGACAGATAATGACTGTTTTGCCATTGTGGTAACCCCTTGCACTATAAAAGGAGGCCCAAGGCTACCTAGCTCAAGATTCGGACCTTTGGACACTTGTACTCGCATAGTAGCTCACCCCAATAGCAGCTCTTGCCGGGGGAAGGCGATGTGCGTTCTTCGTGTTCCTCTGATCAATCCACCAAAAGCAGGAGTAGGGTTTTACGCTTAGCAGCGGCCCGAACCTGGGTAAAATGCGTGTGTCCTGATCATCGCGCCGTCTCATGCTCTCCGCTCTTCGTGCAACGTGACCCCCCTTGCCGAACCACAAGGGGCCTCTGGCCCCATAGGTGATCGTGAGCATCCGTGCCCCGACATCTTTGGCGCGCCAGGTAGGGGGCGTGCATCATTTGCGTGAACCCGAGTTCATGAATGGCGAATCGATCTTCATCATCATCTTCTTTAACAATGGCTCCCAAGAAGAAATCCGGTGAAGCCACGCATCCCTCCACTTTGAAGGCTCCCTCACATGCGGCCGCCGGCGCCATAGACGCCGCGGCGGCTGCGGGCGAGGCGGGCATCGTGGACGACGCGGCCGGCGGAGGCGGCGCCCCCGTCCAGTCCTTCACAGCCAGAGATGGAGCAGGAGGCGCCGGAGGGGAGCAACTACAACAACAACTCGGCGAGCTCGACCCCGACGCCACGGGCGAGGGAAACGACCATCCGTCACCTCCCCGCCGCGCGGATGGCCGCGGCCACCTCAGCGGCACCCGGTCCGGTGCAAGCCGTGACCCTCCGGCCGCACCTGTCGCCGGCGAAGCCGCTGGGCATGCACCTCGTGCGGAACGAGACAGGGCGCCAAGCGGGGCCGCAGCCCCGCAGGATCGGCCCCCTGCGCGCCAGACAGCCCCGGCGAGTGGCGCACGGCATCAAGAACGTGGCGGCATTTCTCTTGGTCCTACCAGGAGTCAAGCGACGTCACGGTCCGCCTCTTTCGCCATGTCGAGCACCGCTGAGGAAGCCATGGCACGAGTCCAGATGCTGCTCAACTTCATGCCAGCAGCTGATAAGATGGATGAATGGAGAGCCACCATTCAGAGTCTGGTTTCTTTCGTTGAAGCCAACAAACCCCAGCATGCAGAGTCGTCGCGACGTACGCGAACAGCAGTGGCAGCCCGCGTCGGCGAGCGCGTCGAAGGGGCCACCCCAACGGTGCAATCCCCTCCGTGACAACAAGCCCAGAGGTGGTCGCAGCAAACTTCGCATGCTGATGAGCGCGACGAGGTGTCCATAGTTTCGTCTGGCCCGCGTGACCACCGGGATCAACGGCGTGTCCTTGAAGACTGGCGGAAAGAAGACGCGCGCATCACCATCGAGCGACGTCGGGACGCGCACCGTCAATCCGACAAGCGCAACGGTCAAGACGTCGGCAACCCCGCGCCCAGTGCTGGTGGGTACCTTTCATACGAGATTGGTTGTCCTGCCTTCACTAGCGAGCTACAACGGGTCCGCTGGTCGTCGACACGAGCTTTCAAACCTGAGCTGCCTGAGAAGTACGACGGGAAGCTAAACCCGGCAGAGTTCTTGGGCATATACACGATAGTTGTTCAAGCTGCGGGAGGGAGAGATGAAAAGGTGCTCGCTAACTATTTCCCTTTGGCACTTAAGCCGAACGTGAGATCGTGGCTGATGCATCTGCCGGAAAATTCAATTTCGTCATGGGCTGATCTATGCAACGAGTTTGTTGGCGCCTTTACCGGTGGTCATCAAGAGCCCGACCAGCCCAGCGATCTCCAAGTCCTCCCGCAGAAGGAGGGAGAAACCTTGAGGAAGTATATCCAGAGATTCAGCCGAGTGCACCGCAAAATCCCAGAGATACATCCCGCAGCGGTGATTGCCGTGTTCCATTCGAACGTGCGCAACAGGAGGATGCGAGCCAAGATGAATATCAAGCTCCCCAAGACTGTTAATGAGCTTCACACCTTGGCGGATAAATGTGCTCGAGCTGAAGAAGGAAGGCGACTTCCCGGGGAGGAGGCGAGCGTCGGAGTGGACTCTGATGACGACGACGACACCCCCGACCCGAAGGGAAGAAGCAGGAAGCGCAACAAGAAGCGCAAGGGAAAAGCGGTATTGGCTGTCGAGAGCTCCGGAGACCTCAGTGCAAGCAAGAAGGCGAAAGTCGAAACCCCTGGCAAGGGAGCTGCTGCGTGCGCTGATTGTTGGGAGGCTGCTGTCGCTGAGAAGACCCAGTGCTGCCGTCATGCCCCCTGCGACCGAGGCCGAAGCGGAGAACGCCGGAAGGAAATGGGTCCGCTCGGCCCTAGGGAGATGTGGCGTAATCCAGCAGACCAAAGGGAGAAAGAGGTACCTGGCTATACCCTTCTCCCTCCTCCTTCCCCGCCTGTGGTTAGGTCTGCGCGGCGACGACATCGTCAGTGTTGATAAGCTCGCATGAGGTTCGGTCTTGCATTTGTCCCGCCAGTGGACGAATCCCGAACCGAATGCTAGAGTGCATCCGCTAGTCGACGCTCCCGGTAGACGAGCCACGGCAAGGTCCCGTACGCCCATCACGGGTCTCCATGGGACCGTTGGGCGCGAAGAAAAGGAGGGAAGGACCGGCCATACCTGCTTCTTTTTCCATTCCCGAACTAATCATGAATAATGCATTAACCCGGTAGACTCCTGCCGCGGACCATATTCATAACTAACGGGTCTTCGAGTACCCCCGTTTTGCTCTTCTCTACGTCCCTTCTCTTTCAGGGCTGCGGTGAGCACAGGGAGCATGGGAGAGGGAAGATGCCAGGGCGGAATGAAAAGCCATGACAAAAGCTAAGTTGACACAGATAATCAACTCTCATTAAGATATATGTTTGTATGTCCCTTCGACGAACCTGAGGTTTCGTATGATAAACCTTGCGTGTGACAGAGCCTTACTGTGTTCGTTCGCGCCTGTGTTTTGTTTTGGGCCTGCTCAACAAAACGCGCGGCAGCGCCAACACTGCCAAAGGTAACCTTGCCGGCAGCGTGCTCTTGCCAGCAGAAAGCTAAGGACCTGTTCCTCAAAGCAATTCGCGGCAGCACGTCGTTGGCGGGTAACTAGAAACGCGTAAAGGCGATTATCATACGAACGCCGGAAGGGAAACGAAGGGCATAGTATGCATAAAAACATTAGTTCAGCAAATGTTAAGATAAAGAAAGTTCACGCCCTAATACGAGATACCTACTGTGTCTTAAGTACAGGGCGACATGGCAACAAGGAAGGCATAAAGCTAACTCCGGTAGCTCCCCTGGGTCCGTGAAACTTTGAGGATCCTGTCGGCGAGGGGACCGGCCTTCTCTGTGGCGGCCGAGGTGTCAGCACCCAACGGCAGCTTCTTGAAACCATTGGAAAGATCGAGCTCCGGGTGGAAGAAGGCGAGGTTGCTCAAGACCAGGAAGAGGGCATCGCGTGCTAGCTTCCGGGATTCATTGGCAAAGGAGGCAGCCCTGTCCTCCTCGTATGTCATCAGCCCCTCGATCAGGCCGTCGAAGAAGAGTGTCAGCTTGACGCTTGGAGCTTCATGTTCGCCGCCAGAGTAGGCCCAGCTCTTCATGTCCATCTTGGCAATTTGGGCAGTGAGGCGCTCAGCGATATCTACCATCCTCTTGATCAGGGTGTTGCCATCCAGGCTCGACGGAGAGATGACCACATCTCCCTGTCACCGCCTCTCAAGCTCTTCTGCTTTATTCTTCCTCTCCTCAGCCACCAAGTCCGTGGATGAGGTCGCCTGCTTCCCCTTGTTGGCAGCCTTTTTCTGCCCCATCCTTGAAGCCTTTGAGGGCGGCGGATGATCTGGCGGCGCTTGGTAAACCGAGAGTGGTGGTGGGAGCAGTTCTTTGGCTTGAGGAGGAAGATGAAGGACGGAGAAAAGGATGCGGATGAGCAGCGCCCCTGTGCGTTGTCCTTTTTATTAAAGGACCCTCACGAGGGTTGGCTCTTCGCAATCTTTTCGGAAAACTACCGTTTTATTACTGGCAGTTCTTTTTATTCTCCAACGGCTACCATTCCACGACCCCACGACCCGCGATAATTGCGCGGAGTGGACATGGGGTGAGAGGACGGCATCCCTCCAACGCGTGTTCGTGCACTGTTTGGATCCTAACCCAACGTGCCAAGCGACACGTATGGCTCAGGCCCGGGGGCTTCTGTCGGGGTATACAAACAGGGGTGTTCATTCCCCCTAACTTGTGCACGGACAGACAGCCTCCGACCCCCGCGATCAAAACCCAATGGGAATACTTCCACGTCTCCAAGCAAGCATTCAAGAACCAACATCCGGCAGCAACAACATGCAGAAGGCTAAACAAGCGCCGGCAACACCAGCACAACAGCCCAGGTGGGGCCCAAAACGCGCCAGCCACGCCCCCGGTGCTTGCCGGGGGTCGAGGCGCACACCTTCCTGAAGACCCGACAAGCCATTCCCCGGCAGGCGCGAGCTGATCGGCCACCGCTCCACCGCATCGCTACGCCAGTCACTTATCAATGCGGTGTCAAGCCCTCAAGCGGCTAATCAGCTCTCGCTAAACACGTGGCGACACACCGGGAGACAAGTTATGCTCAGTTGACACCCGCCCTGCAGCGTGTCAAGACCATAAGCAACGAGCGGCCAAGCGGTGGTAAAGCTTGCCGGGGATGCACCCCCGAGCGCCACCTAGGCTAGTAATCATGGTATTTTGTCCTAAATGCTAGAGTTAGGTATGATAGCTCTGCTAAGCTATCTAATCGATAAATAATGACTGTTTTGCCATTGTGGTAACCCCTTGCACTATAAAAGGAGGCCCAAGGCTACCTAGCTCAAGAATCGGACCTTTGGACACTTGTACTCGCGTAGTAGCTCACCCCGACATTAGCTCTTGCCGGGGGTAGGCGTTGTGCATTCTTCGTGTTCCTCTGATCAGTCCACCAAAAGCACGAGTAGGGTTTTACGCTTAGCAGCGGCCCGAACCTGGGTAAAATGCATGTGTCCTGATAGTCGCGTCGTCTCATGCTCTCCGCTCTTCGTGCAACGTGACCCCCCTTGCCGAACCACAAGGGGCCTCTGGCCCCATAGGTGATCGTGAGCATCCGTGCCCCGACACGTAGCACCTCCAGCTGCGGGAAGAAGATGTCAAGGCCCGCGAGGCGAGGCTTGCGGACCGCGACATTGAGCTCACGAAGCTGACGGCTGAGCAGGCCACGGAGCACGGGCGCTTGGAGACGCTGCAGCGCGAGGTGGCCGAGGCCCAAGAAGCTTATGCTAAGCAGGTCTCCGAAGCCAACGCCAAGCTGGACGCTCGGGAGAAGGAGATCCAGGCCGCCGCCGACGCGAGGGCGGCCTCGTACCACGCCGCGTTCTCTTCCCTCAAACACAAGGCCCGCGAGGCCCTGGGCTCCATTTGCAGGTTGAGTTTCGATGCCCCTCTCGTCCCTCAGGGCTCCAGCTATGCCGAGCTCTCCTCCAAGCTCGTGAAGGCACTCGAGGGCGCGGCCCAGGAGGTGGATGGCATCCTAGAAGAGGAAAGCCGCGGTCTATTCTCCGTGGCGGCGACCCGCGTCTTCAGCCATCTCCTCCTTCGCGATCCCAACTTCAAGTTCGATGAGGTGACGGGCCCCGTTCCCGAAGAGTCTCGCGACGACATGGCTGCGGCTGTGGAGGGCCACGTGAGGGCGTTACTTGAGAAGTTCTTCTGCATTGACGGCGGTGAAGAGCCTAGCGGCGAGCCTCCTTTTACCACCCTGCAATAAGTTGAGTCCGCCTCAAGGAGGCATAAGATGACAGTTTAAGTTGTAGGGAATATTTTGGACTTTGTAATGAGTATTTGTGATCTGCGACTTCCCTTCCTTGGCTGGATTTTTTCTCTTGCTTGTCTTTGTGCTCTGCGTCGGCAGGGCCCAGCCCCGCGCATACCTCAGCCGTAGCTCGAACACCAGGTCGCGATGCCTGAGCTGAACCAGGAGGTGAGGGGCTACGGGCGCTAGTGAAGGCTCTTGAGGCGCGATGCTCAAGAGCCCCCTTTGACGCGCAAGCGACCAGCTCGAGAGTCCTCTCGCTCTGCGTTGGCGGGGCCCAGCCCCGTGCATACCTCAGCCGTCGCTGGGACGCCAGGTCACGATGCCTGAGCTGAACCAGGAGGTGAGGGGCTACGGGCGCTAGTGATGGTTCCTGAGACGCGATGCTCAAGAACCCCCCCCCCCCTTGACGCGCAAGCGGCCCGCTCGAGAGTCCTTACGCTCTGCGTCGGCAGGGCCCAGCCCCGCGCATACCTCAGCCGTCGCTGGAACGCTAGGTCGCGATGCCTGAGCTGAACTAGGAGGTGAGGGGCTACGGGCACTAGTGAAGGTTCCTGAGACGCGATGCTCAAGAACCCCCCCCCCCTTGACGCGCAAGCAGCTCTCGTGAAGAAGAATCCTGCGCACGGAAAACCATACTCGGAGTGCCACGCACTTGCCAGCTTACACCTGGGTGTCGCGCGAGGAGACTAGACACCAAGGACCTCAGGAGGTGACGTGCACGGGAGAAGGCCCGCGAGACAGAGCTCGATCGCTTGGATTTATCAGCGATGTAGGGATGAACCCGAGCACATGCATCGTGTCCAGCCCCCGCTCGCGCGAGGTACAAGAGGAAACTGGCGAGTGTGGAGCTCAGTCGATCATCCACCAGCGCGGAGCATTGGGCTTCCACCGAGCGTGGGCGGGAGTCCTCCCGGGGCCAAGGTGTGGCCCTTCGGAAGGCTCCGGGGCGTGTACAGGACCAACCTCATTATTAGGTGAGAGGGTCACGGGCGACGATTTAAAAGAGGTGTCGGACATCCCAGGCACATGGCTCAGGAGCTCCTTCCTCAGTTCTTTAGGAGGGTTGCGCCTCACTTCTCATGCAGTTGCGTGCACATGAAACCTGTGACATGGGGGGCGACACGCGTCGGGTGGCCGTCCCGAGGCCACCACACGGAGAGGTTCGACACCGAGGACCCCAGGAGGTGACGTGTACGGGAGCAGCCCGTCAAACAGAGCTCAGTCACTCATGTTTAGCGACGTTGCAGGGACGGACCCGAGCACAGACGCCGTGTCGGGTTCCTTCATGAGATGAACAAGGGAAAACAACCCGATGCATGGCGCCCGAGGTGACGAAACACCCAATTGGCAGTGATACGTCCATTTTGCATCATGCTTTTATATTGATATTTATTGCATTATGGGCTGTTATTACACATTATGGTACAATACTTATGCCTTTTCTCTCTTATTTTACAAGGTTTACATGAAGAGGGAGAATGCCGGCAGCTGGAATTCTGGACTGGAAAAGGAGAAAATATGAGAGACCTATTCTGCACAACTCCAAAAGTCCTGAAAAGTTACGGAGAATTATTTTGGAATATATAAAAAATATTGGGCGAAAGAAATACCAGAGGGGACCCACCAGGAGGTCACAAGCCTGGGGGGGCGCGCCCTACCCCCCTGGGCGCGCCCCTGTGGCTTGTGGGCCCCCTGGCAGGCCTCCGGTGCCCATCTTCTGCTATATGGAGGGTTTTGACCTGGAAAAAATCATAAGAGAGCTTTTGGGACGAAGCGCCGCCGTCTCGAGGCGGAACCTGGGCAGAACCAATCTAGGGCTCCGGCGGAGCTGTTCTGCCGAGGAAACTTCCCTCCCGGAGGGGGAAATCGAAGCCATCGTCATCACCAACGATCCTCTCATCGAGAGGGGGTAAATCTCCATCAACATCTTCACCAGCACCATCTCCTCTCCAAACCCTAGTTCATCTCTTGTATCCGATCTTTGTCTCAAAACCTCAGATTGGTACATGTGGGTTGCTAGTAGTGTTGATTACTCCTTGTAGTTGATGCTAGTTGGTTTACTTGGGCGAAGATCATATGTTCAGATCCTTAATGATAATTAATACTCCTCTGATTATGAACATTAATATGCTTTGTCAGTAGTTACGTTTGTTCATGAGGACATGGGATAAGTCTTGTTATAAGTAATCATGTGAATTTGGTATTCGTTCGATATTTTGATGAGATGTATGTTGTCTCTCCTCTAGTGGTGTTATGTGAACATCGACTACATGACACTTCACCATTATTTGGGCCTAGGGGAAGGCATTGGGAAGTAATAAGTAGATGATGGGTTGCTAGAGTGACAGAAGCTTAAACCCTAGTTTATGCGTTGCTTCGTAAGGGGCTGATTTGGATCCATATGTTTCATGCTATGGTTAGATTTATCTTAATTCCTTTTTCGTAGTTGCGGATGCTTGCGAGAGAGGTTAATCGTAAGTGGGAGGCTTGTCCAAGTAAGGGCAGCACCCAAGCACTGGTCCACCCACATATCAAATTATCAAAGTAACGAACGCGAATCATATGAGCATGATGAAAACTAGCTTGATAGAAATTCCCATGTGTCCTCGGGAGCGCTTTGCTTTATATAAGAGTTTGTCCAGGCTTGTCCTTTGATACAAAAAGGATTGGGCCACCTTGCTGCACCCTTGCTACATTTGTTACTTGCTACCTGTTATGAATTATCCTATCACAAAACTATATGTTTCCGATAATTTCAGTGCTTGCAGAGAATACCTTATTGAAAACCGCTTGTCATTTCCTTCTGCTCCCCGTTGGGTTTGACACTCTTACTTATCGAAAGGACTACGATAGATCCCCTATACTTGTGGGTCATCAAGACTCTTTTCTGGCACCGTTGCCGGGGAGTGAAGCGCCTTTGGTGAGTGGAATTTGGTAAGGAAAAATTTATATAGTGTGCTGAAATTTACTGTCGCTTGTTACTATGGAAAATAATCCTTTGAGGGGCTTGTTCGGGGTATCTTCACCTCGACCGAAAATATTTATTATGAAATTCCTTCGGGTATGATAGAGAAACTGCTAGCTAATCCTTATGCAGGAGATGGAACACTACATCCTGATTTGCATCTGCTCTATGTGGATGAAGTTTGTGGATTATTTAAGCTTGCAGGTTTGCCCGAGGATGATGTCAAGAAGAAGGTCTTTGCTTTATCTTTGAAGGAGAGGGCATTGACATGGTATAGGCTATGTGATGATATTGGATCATGGAACTACAACCGATTGAAATTGGAATTTCATCAGAAGTTTTATCCTATGCATCTGGTTCATCGTGATCAGAATTATATTTATAATTTTTGGCCTCGTGAAGGAGAAAGTATCGCTCAAGCTTGGGGGAGGCTTAAGTCAATGTTATATTCATGCCCCAATCATGAGCTCCCGAGAGAAATTATTATTCAGAATTTTTATGCTCGGTTTTCTAATAATGATCGGTCCATGCTCGATACTTCTTGTGCTGGTTCTTTTATGAAGAAGACTATTGAATTCAAGTGGGATCTTTTAGAAAGAATTAAACGCAACTCTGAAGATTGGGAACTTGATGAAGGTAAGGAGTCAGGTATAAACCTTAAGTTTGATTGTGTTAAATCCTTTATAGACACCGATGCTTTTCGTGAATTTAGCACTAAATATGGACTTGACTCTGAGATAGTAGCTTCTTTCTATGAATCTTTTGCTTCTCATGTTGATCTCCCTAAGTATAAGTGGTTTAAATATCATCCTCCCATTGAAGTGAAAGTAGTTGAACCTATTAAAGTTGAAGAAGAAACTATTATTTATAATGTTGATCCTGTTATTCCTGCTGCTTATATCGAGAAACCACCTTTCCCTGTTAGAATAAAGGAACATGCTAAAGCTTCAACTGTGGTTCGTAAGAGCTATGTAGAACACCTACACCCCCTGAACAAATTAAAGTTGAACCTAGTATTGCTATGGTTAAAGATTTCTTGGTTGATAATATTGATGGGCATGTTATTCATTTCTGTGATGAAGCTGCTAGAATTGCTAGACCTGATACTAAAGATAAACATAGACCTATTGTTGGCATGCCTGTTGTTTCTGTTAAAATAGGAGATCATTGTTATCATGCCTTATGTGATGTGGGTGCTAGTGTGAGTGCAATTCCCTTTACCTTATATCAAGAAATTATGAATGATATTGCACCAGCTGAATTAGAAGAAATTGATGTTACCATTAAGCTTGCTAATAGAGATACTATAGCACCAGTTGGGATTGTTAGAGATGTTGAAGTCTTGTGTGGGAAAATAAAATATCCTACTGATTTTCTTGTTCTTGGTTCCCCACAAGATGATTTTTGTCCCATTATATTTGGTAGACCTTTCTTGAATACTGTTAATGCTAAGATAGATTGTGAGAAAGAAAATGTTACTCTAAGTTTTGGGGATGTGTCCCATGAGTTTAATTTCTCTAAATTTCGTAGACAACCCCATGATAAAGAATTGCCTAGAAAGGATGAAATTATTGGTCTTGCTTCTATTGTTGTGCCTCCTACTGATCCCTTAGAACAATATTTGCTAGACCATGAAAACGATATGCATATGAATGAAAGGAATGAAATAGATAAGATTTTCTTTGATCAGCATCCTATTTTGAAACACAACTTGCCTGTTGAAATACTTGGGGATCCTCCTCCACCCAAGGGTGATCCCGTGTTTGAGCTTAAACAATTACCGGATACTTTGAAATATGCCTATCTTGATGAAAAGAAGATATATCTTGTTATTATTAGTGCTAACCTTTCAGAGCATGAAGAAATGAGATTATTGAAAACTCTGAAGAAGCACCGTGCTGCTATTGGATATACTCTGGATGATCTTAAGGGCATTAGTCCCACTCTATGTCAGCATAAAATTAATATGGAGCCTGATGCTAAACCAGTTGTTGATCACCAACGACGGTTAAATCCTAAAATGAAAGAAGTGGTAAGAAATGAAATATTAAAGCTTCTGGAGGCAGGTATAATTTATCCTATTGCTGATAGTAGATGGGTTAGTCCCGTCCATTGTGTCCCTAAGAAGGGAGGTATTGTCGTTGTTCCTAATGATAAAAATGAATTGATCCCGCAAAGAATTGTTACAGGATATAGAATGGTAATTGATTTTAGGAAATTAAATAAAGCCACTAGAAAAGATCATTACCCTTTACCTTTTATTGATCAAATGCTAGAAAGACTATCCAAACACACACAATTCTGCTTTCTAGATGGTTATTCTGGTTTCTCCCAAATACCTGTGTCAAAAGAGGATCAAGAAAAGACAACTTTTACTTGCCCTTTCGGTACCTTTGCTTATAGATGTATGCCTTTTGGTTTATGCAATGCACCTGCTACCTTTCAAAGATGTATGACTGCTATATTCTCTGACTTTTGTGAAAAGATTGTTGAGGTTTTCATGGATGATTTCTCCGTTTACGGAACTTCTTTTGATGATTGCTTGAGCAACCTTGATCGAGTTTTGCAGAGATGTGAAGAAACTAATCTTGTCTTGAATTGGGAGAAGTGCCACTTTATGGTTAATGAGGGTATTGTCTTGGGACACAAAATCTCCGAAAGAGGTATTGAAGTTGATAAAGCTAAAGTTGATGCTATTGAAAAAATGCCGTGTCCTACGGATATCAAACGTATAAGAAGTTTCCTTGGTCATGCTGGTTTCTATAGGAGGTTTATTAAAGACTTCTCTAAGATTTCTAGGCCTCTCACCAATCTTTTGCAAAAAGATGTTCCATTCGTTTTTTATGATGATTGTGTAGAAGCATTTGAAATTCTTAAGAGAGCCTTGATCACTGCACCTGTTGTTCAACCACCTGACTGGAACCTACCCTTTGAAATTATGTGTGATGCTAGTGATTATGCTATTGGTGTTGTTCTAGGACAAAGAGTTGATAAGAAATTAAATGTTATCCATTATGCTAGTAAAACTCTAGACAGTGCTCAAAGAAACTATGATACCACTGAAAAGGAATTTTTAGCAGTTGTGTTTGCCTGTCATAAGTTCAGACCTTATATTGTTGATTCCAAAGTAACTGTTCACACTGATCATGCTGCTATTAAATATCTTATGGAAAAGAAAGATGTTAAACCTAGACTTATTAGATGGGTTCTTCTGCTACAAGAATTTGATTTGCATATTATTGATAGAAAGGGTGCTGAGAACACCGTAGCAGACAACTTGTCTAGGTTAGAAAATGTTCTTGATGACCCACTACCTATTGATGATAGCTTTCCTGATGAACAATTAGCTGTCATAAATGCTTCACGTAGTGCTCCATGGTATGCTGGTATGCTGATTATGCTAATTAAATTGTTGCTAAATTTATACCACCTAGTTTCACATACCAACAAAAGAAAAAGTTCTTCTATAATTTAAGACATTACTTTTGGGATGATCCACACCTTTATAAAGAAGGAGTAGATGGTGTTATTAGATGTTGTGTACCTGAGCATGAACAGGAACAGATCCTACATAAGTGTCACTCCGAGGCCTACGGAGGACACCACGCTGGAGATAGAACTGCACACAAGGTATTACAATCTGGTTTTTATTGGCCTAGTCTCTTCAAGGATGCTCGTAAGTTTGTCTTGTCTTGTGATGAATGTCAAAGAATTGGTAATATTAGTAGACGTCGGGAAATGCCTATGAATTATTCTCTTGTTATTGAACCATTTGACGTTTGGGGTTTTGATTATATGGGACCTTTTCCAAAGTCCAACGGGTATACTCATATTCTAGTTGCTGTTGATTATGTTACTAAGTGGGTAGAAGCTATTCCAACTAGTAGTGCTGATCATAACACTTCTATTAAAATGCTTAAAGAAGTTATTTTCCCTAGATTTGGAGTCCCTAGATATTTAATGACTGATGGTGGTTCACACTTTATTCATGGTGCTTTCCGTAAATTGCTTGCTAAGTATGATGTTAATCATAGAATTGCATCTCCTTATCATCCTCGGTCTAGTGGTCAAGTAGAATTAAGCAATAGAGAAATTAAATTGATCTTGCAAAAGACTGTTAATAGATCTAGAAAGAATTGGTCTAAGAAACTTGATGATGCATTATGGGCTTATAGAACTGCTTACAAAAACCCTATGGGTATGTCTCCGTATAAAATGGTTTATGGTAAAGCATGTCACTTACCTCTAGAACTAGAAAATAAAGCTTATTGGGCAATTAAAGAGCTCAACTATGATTTCAAACTTGCTGGTGAGAAGAGGTTATTTGACATTAGCTCACTTGATGAATGGAGAACACAGGCCTATGAGAATGCCAAGTTGTTTAAAGAAAAGGTTAAGAGATGGCATGATAAAAGGATACAAAAGCATGAATTCAATGTAGGTGACCATGTCTTTCTATATAATTCTCGTTTAAGATTTTTTGTAGGAAAACTTCTCTCTAAATGGGAAGGGCCTTACATTATCGAGGAGGTGTATCGTTCCGGTGCCATCAAGATCAACAACGCCGAAGGCACAAATCCGAAGGTGGTGAACGGGCAAAGAATCAAGCATTATATCTCAGGTACTCCCATAAATGTTCAAACCAATATTATCAATACCATAACTCCAGAGGAGTACATTAGGGAGACCTACCAGAACGTTCCAGACTCCGAAAAGGAATAGGTATGTGGTACGGTAAGCAAACCGACTACAAAACTTTTTCAATAGCAATTTTTCTCCGTTTTGGAATATTTAAAAAAATTAGGAAAATTTAAAGTAGTCCGAAAAGTGCACGAGGAGGCGACAAGCCAGGGGGTCGCGCCCTACCCCCCTGGGCGCGCCCCTGTGGCTTGTGGCCACCCCGTGCACCCTCCGGACTCCGTTTTCTTGTGGTACACTCCTTTAGGTCGGTAAAAATTCATTATATAATCTCCCGAAGGTTTGGACCTTCGTATCATGACAATACTTCCTGTTTTCGTTTTGAGTTGTTTCTGCAGCAGTTTTAGAGCAAGATGTCTTCGCAAGAGTCGGTCGGGGAGAGCCGTGCCTCTCGCCTGACACCGGGGCCCAGAGCATACAGCGAAGCCAACCACTTCGGGCAGGCCACGGAGGAGGAGATGGAGGCCGACTTGAAAAGGATGGATGCCATGGAGGAAGACCAAGAGGTTACCTCTCGTCTACAACCTGGAGCCATGTTGGAGGAACTTCAGAGCTCAGCCATTCCGAATTCGGTCATCCCTCCCAATGCTAAATTTCTTACTTATGAAAATATGAAAAAGAGTGTTGCTTCTTCCCCTGCAGCAATGAAACATCCATGGGTGATGGGAGCTCTAACCGTCACTTGAAAACTTCGCAAGGAGATAATGGATCTTAGACAGCAAAATAACAAGCTTGAGGAGGAGAATCGCATTCTGAGGGGCATCATCGCCAAGAATATAACATCACCACCTCCGAAGAAAGACAACTAAACACATGGGTATGGGCACTCCCCTTGGCTTGTGCCAAGCTTGGGGGACGTGCCCCGGTATCGTATCACCTTCACATCTTTTACTTTCTTCGTTTTTCTCAGTTCGATCCTTTTGGTTATATCTTGATCTAGTAGAATAAAGTTTTTGGTGTGATCTAGTTTTGAGTCTTGCTTTATGTTCCCCCTATGTAAGCGAGTCCGAGAGTTATATAATAAAAAGTAGTTTTGAGTTGAGGGCTTTGCTTGCTTGCTATGATCTTGAGAAAAAGAAATAAAAGAAGAATAGAATAAAAGCAAAGAGTGTATATGATGATCTTATGGGGAGTGATGACTTCACATATAAGAAGTATGTCGATTGAAATTTGTTGTGAGTTGACAAACATAGTGATTGGTCATTGCTGCAATTAAAAGGAAGTAATAAAGAAAGAGAGGTTCACATATAAATATATTATCTTGAACATCTTTTATGATTGTGAGCACTCATTAAAATATGATATGCTAAGAAGTTGATGTTGGACAAGGAAGACAACATAATGAGTTATGTTTGCTTATTTCCCAATAGAAGTTATATTGTCATGGATCCTCTAACATGTGACGCTTGCTTCCACCCCATATCAGCCAAAACTTCTGCACCAAGTAGAGATACTACTTGTGCATCCAAACACCCTTAACCCAGTTTTGCCATGAGAATCCACCATACCTACCTATGGATCGAGTAAGATCCTTCAAGTAAGTTGTCATCGATGCAAGCAATAAAAAATTGCTCTCTAAATATGTATGATCTATTAGTGTGAGGAAAATAAACTTTATACGAACTTGTGATATGGAAGAAATAAAAGCGACAGACTGCATAATAAAGTTCTCTATCACAAGCGGCAATATAAAGTGACGTTCTTTTGCATTAAGAGATTGCCCATCCAACTATAAAAGCGCATGACAACCTCTGCTTCCCTCTGCGAAGGGCCTATCTGTTACTTTTCCTTTCTAGTACTTACCTTTATGCAAGAGTCGTGGTGATCCTCCCCACTTCCTTTATTTCGCCTTTCTCTCTTGGCAAGCATCATGTGTTAGGGAATGATCTAGACACATATATCCACTCGGATGTGGGTGATCATGAATTATTTCTGTTAACACTACCCTTGAGGTAAATAGTTGGGAGGCAAAACTATAAGCCCCTATCTTTCTCTGTGTCCAATTGAAGCTTTGATCTCATAGGTACCGCATGAGTGTTAGCAATTATCAAAGACTAAAAGATGATTGAGTATGTGGATTTGCTTTACAAGCTCTTATATTGACTCTTTCCGATGTTATGATAAATTGCAATTGCTTCAATGACTGAGATCATAGTTTGTTGGTTCTCAATAGAGTTCTTGATTCATACTTTACCTTGTGAATGAATTGTTACTCTAGTATAAGAAATTATATATCAATAAGTATTGTTGTTCTAAAGATGATCATGATGCTCTCATGTCCGTATTTTATATTATCGACACCTCTATCTCTAAACATGTGGACATATTTATCGATTTCGGCTTTCGCTTGAGGACAAGCGAGGTCTAAGCTTGGGGGAGTTGATACGTCCATTTTGCATCATGCTTTTATATTGATATTTATTGCATTATGGGCTGTTATTACACATTATGGTACAATACTTATGCCTTTTCTCTCTTATTTTACAAGGTTTACATGAAGAGGGAGAATGCCGGCAGCTGGAAGTCTGGACTGGAAAAGGAGCAAATATGAGAGACCTATTATGCACAACTCCAAAAGTCCTGAAAAGTTATGGAGAATTATTTTGGAATATATAAAAAATATTGGGCGAAAGAAATACCAGAGGGGACCCACCAGGAGGTCACAAGCCTGGGGGCGCGCCCTACCCCCCTGGGCGCGCCCCTGTGGCTTGTGGGCCCCCTGGCAGGCCTCCGGTGCCCATCTTCTGCTATATGGAGGGTTTTGGCCTGGAAAAAATCATAAGAGAGCTTTCGGGATGAAGCGCTGCCGTCTCGAGGCGGAACCTGGGCAGAACCAATCTAGGGCTCCGGTGGAGCTGTTCTGCCGGGGAAACTTCCCTCCCGGAGGGGGAAATCGAAGCCATCGTCATCACCAATGATCCTCTCATCGAGAGGAGGTCAATCTCCATCAACATCTTCACCAGCACCATCTCCTCTCCAAACCCTAGTTCATCTCTTGTATCCGATCTTTGTCTCAAAACCTCAGATTGGTACATGTGGGTTGCTAGTAGTGTTGATTACTCCTTGTAGTTGATGCTAGTTGGTTTACTTGGTGGAAGATCATATGTTCAGATCCTTAATGATAATTAATACTCCTCTGATTATGAACATTAATATGCTTTGTGAGTAGTTACGTTTGTTCCTGAGGACATGGGATAAGTCTTGTTATAAGTAATCATGTGAATTTGGTATTCGTTCGATATTTTGATGAGATGTATGTTGTCTCTCCTCTAGTGGTGTTATGTGAACGTCGACTACATGACACTTCACCATTATTTGGGCCTAGGGGAAGGCATTGGGAAGTAATAAGTAGATGATGGGTTGCTAGAGTGACAGAAGCTTAAACCCTAGTTTATGTGTTGCTTCGTAAGGGGCTGATTTGGATCCATATGTTTCATGCTATGGTTAGATTTATCTTAATTCCTTTTTCGTAGTTGCGGATGCTTGCGAGAGAGGTTAATCATAAGTGGGAGGCTTGTCCAAGTAAGGGCAGCACACAAGCACTGGTCCACCCACATATCAAATTATCAAAGTAACGAACGCGAATCATATGAGCATGATGATAACTAGCTTGACAGAAGTTCCCATGTGTCCTCGGGAGCGCTTTGCTTTATATAAGAGTTTGTCCAGGCTTGTCCTTTGCTACAAAAAGGATTGGGCCACCTTGCTGCACCCTTGCTACATTTGTTACTTGCTACCTGTTACGAATTATCCTATCACAAAACTATCTGTTACCGATAATTTCAGTGCTTGCAGAGAATACCTTACTGAAAACCGCTTGTCATTTCCTTCTGCTCCTCGTTGGGTTCAACACTCTTACTTATCGAAAGGACTACGATAGATCCCCTATACTTGTGGGTCATCAGGCAGTCATACATATCAAGCCACGCCCTTACTCGCCTACTCTCGGCAATCCCCTGAGGGCGAGACACCAAGGACCTCAGGAGGTGACGTACACGGGAGCGGGCCCGCGAGACAGAGCTCGATCGCTTGGATTTATGAACGCTGCACGGACGAACCCGAGCACAGACGCCGTGTCTAACACCAAGCAAAGGGTATGCGAAAGAAGGGTCGCAGGAACGCGGCGATTTCAAGCGGTGGCGAGGCACCGAACGCTAGGCTTAAGCCAACAACAAAACTCCAAAAGGGATAACAAAGTTCGCCACACATCCAAAAAGTGAGAATGCTGCAGGGATGGACCCATGCTAGCCTGAGGGTATTGCGGCCCGAAGGGTGCCCTCAATTTGAACAGAACAAAAAATCACCTGGCGATTGTGCTGCTGTGGAAGCGTCTGGCCATCTCGCGGGACGTGCCGCAGAGGTCAGCCCCTCAGGGGCTGGCCGGCTCCTGAGGTCCTAGAGGTCCTGGAGGCTTGCGGGGCCTTGGTGCCACGTAAGGCGCCATCACGAACTGCGCCAGCCTTTGGATGGCAACGCCAGCATTCACCAAGCCAAAGGGCATGCGAACGCGGTGGGCGGCGACGTGCGGTCGGAAGAGGCCTTGGGATCCGGCCCGGTTATTCGCGATGTCGACGCACATGCGCGCCCCGCCGCCCCTCCTGGGGACAGCCTGGCCGCCGGAGTGCTCCGGGCGACGCTCCTCTTGCATCCCGCTGATTTCTTGGTTGATGAACTCCCGCGACGCCGGCGTTTGGCGCGACGTTCCTTCCCTGCGGGGGTGCGCGACGAGGCGTGCCTCCAAGTGGTACCCGAGCACCTCCCTCGTCATACCGGCCAAGTTAGACGCATCCCATATGGAAGCCCCCGAGCCTAGCCTGAGGGTGGCGCCGGGCGCGCCTTCCTATGTCGGGAGGCGATCGGTGCCGGCGACGGGCGCGGAACCTGCATCGGCAGGGGCTGCGCTCTTGGTCTTGGCGAGGCTTGGGACGAGCAACAGGTGCTTCTTCTTTGGGGGCGCCACCTCGCGAGGCTCAACATCCCCCGCGTCTCTGGAATGCTCCACCACGGCAAGCTTGTAGGCACGCTCGAGGGAGCAAACTAAGTTCTTTTCATCGCAGGCGATGGTGATTACACTGTTGCATCCCGGCATCTTGAGGACGTTGTAGCCGTGGTGCGTTGCTGTCATAAACTTGGCCAGTGCCGGGTATCCCAAGAAGGTGTTGTACAGGAGGCCGATGTGCGCCACATCGAAGTCGATGAGCTCCGTGTGGTAGTTGTCGCGCGTGCTGAATGTGACGGGGAGGCGGATCTTCCCCATCAGAGTGGTGGAGCCGTTGGTCACACCAGAGAATGGCCTGGTCGGCATCAGTTGGTCGTAGGGCACCTGGAGCATGTCGAAAGTCTCCACAGAGAGTACGTTGAGACCTGCGCCTCCGTCGATGAGGGTCTTGGTGACGGTGACATTGCTGATGGTGGGGGTGCACATCATGGGGAGTGCACCCGCGGCGGCCGTGGACTTGAGGCTGTCCCAGCGTCAAAGGAGATGGCATACTAGGACCACTCGAGGGGCTTCGCGGCTTCCAGCCATGGGAGGGTGGCGTTCACCTCACGAGAGAATTGCTTGAACCGACGGTTCAACAAAGGGGTGTGGGCCCCACCAAGGATGCAAGCCACCGCGCGAGGCTCCTGATAGCCCCCAGCATCCTCATCACGCTGGCTGTCGTCGTTCCTCCTTGGTGGCGGCGGTAGCGGGGGAAGCGCGGCATTGTCCCGAGGATGTACCTCACGAGGCTGATCGCGTCAGTCGTTGTCACGAGGCTGCTCTTGCCAGCCCTGGCGGGGGTTGCCGCCGCGACCATCCCACCGGCCACCACCACGGCCGCCACCGCCTACGCGGCCAGCACCACGGTCGCTCTGCTCCGGGCGCCGGCCAACGCGCTCGTCTCGGAGGATCCTGAGCTCTTGGCAGTCTTCAGTGTTGTGGGTGTGCAGGTCGTGGTAGTTGCAGAACGGGCGGCGGTCTTTCTCGGGCGCGCTATGGTCATGGTCGTGCTTCTGCTCGGGCTCCGCCGCGAGCACAGTGGGGCCCTTGCGCTTGACCTCCTTGTCATCATCTTGTGCGGCATCTCGGTCGTCGTGGGCGAACAGGCAGCCCTCCTCGGCCTTGGAGCATTTGTCGGCGATGTTGAACATCTCCAAGGCCGAGCTGAGGTTATCGTTGATGGCGAGATTTTTGAACATCTTGAGGTCCTTAGCGCCATTGGTGAACGCCATGATGATGGCGTCATACGTGGCGCGTGGGATCTTGTTGCGCACCTGGCTGAACCGCTGGATGTATTTGCGCAGGGTTTCTCCAGGACGCTGCTTCACGCGCCGCATGTCGTTGATGGAGAGGGGTCGGTCATGTGTCACCTTGAAGTTGGCGATGAATAGCTCACAGAGTTCACTCCACGAAGAGACCGAATCCTCGGTTAGATTCAGGAGCCAGGACCGTGCGCCGTCCTTGAGGGCCATCGAGAGCCAGTTCGCCATGACCTTGTCGTTGCCGCCCGCTGCCTCAACGCTCAGCGCGTAGAGTTGGAGAAACTATATGGGGTCGAGGGTGCCATCGTAGCGCGGTGGCAGCTTTGGCTTGAACTTGGCAGGCCAAACCACCCTGTGAAGCTCGCGGGTGAAGGCCTGACAGCCTACAGTGCTCGAAGGACCGCCGCGTGCGAGAGCACCCCGGTTCTAGCGCCTGGCCGCAGCCACATCCTGCGCGACCCGGTCCTGACATTGGTGCTGCTGCTCAAGGACCGTGTGTGTGTCAGGCGCCGCGCGGTTGACGATCTGGCAGCTAGCCTCGTCCTGGTGCCGTGGGGGTGCTTCATGGCGCTGGTCGCGGGGGCGCGCGTCACGCCGGGGTTCGACCTGATCATCGTGCAAAGGAGGGGGCAGAGGCGCTCCATGAGCCTGTGCGTTCACCCGCTCGGGGCGTGCGTGGGAGGAAGAAGCCGTGGCGGTGCAACCCTCCCTCTGCACAGAGGGGTGCGCGGAGGAGTCCTGCTGCTCGCGGGCGGCGGGGTCGGTGGCTGTAGGACCGAAAGTATGTCTAGAGGGGGGTGATTAGACTACTTGACCAAATAAAAATTCTACCTTTTTCCCATTTTTAGAGTTGGCAGATTTTAACATTGATGGCAAGTCAAGTACACCCTACACATGCAAGTTTTAAGAGTATAGCAGTGGAAAGTAACAACAAGCATGTATAGAAAGGAAAGGTTGGAAGATCAAACACAAATGTAGACATGATGATTTTTCCCGTGGTTCCGATAGGTGGTGCTATCGTACGTCCATGTTTATGGAGTCTTCAACCCACGGAGGGTAACGGTCGCGAGAGTCCACGGAGGGCTCCACCCATAAGGGTCCACGAAGTAGCAACCTTGACTATTCCATAACGGCTTCCGTCCACGAAGGACTAGCCTCACTATGGGTAGATCTTCACGAAGTAGGCGATCTCCTTGCCCTTACAAACTTCTTGGTTCAACTCCACAACACGAAGTAGGAGGCTCCCAAGCGACACCTAACCAATCTAGGAGGCACCACCCTCCAAAAGGTAATAGGCTCGACAATGATGATGAACTCCTTGCTCTTGTGCTTCAAGATGATAGACTCCTCAACACACAATCACTCTCTCACAGATTTGGCTTGGTGGAAGAGATGGGATTGGTGGAAAGCAACTTGGGGAGGCTAGAAATCAAGATCCATATGGTTGGAGTGGATGATCTTGACCTCAACACAAGGGTAGGTGGTTCTCTCTCAGAAAACTGGATGGGGCAAGTATGGAATAGTTCTGAGTGCTTCTTTTTCGAGTGGGTGGTGGTGAAGGGGTATATATAGGCATCCCCAAAAATCCAACCGTTACACACAAAATGACCAACTCGGTGACACCGATGTGTTAATCTCGGTGGTACCGAAGTGACCAAAAGGTGGCAACTTTTGAATCTCGGTGAGACCGATATAGGAAACTCGGTTGCACCGATAAGGTGACCAACGGTCAGATTGCCCATTCTCGGTGACGCCGATCCAACAATCTCGGTGGTACCGATATTGTGAATTTGCGTAACATAAAATTGGCAACCCAAACTCGGTGGCACCGAAGCAGAATCGGTTGCACCGAAAAGGCTAGGGTTTGGCTAATGTCTGTCTGAGTATGGGAATCGGTGGCACCGAGTGGAAAGTGTTGGTTGCACCGATTTTGAATATTTGGCTTTGACAGACTTTTTGTGGAAGAGCTTGTGGGTGTTTTTGGTGACTATCACTTGTGCACGTATGAGCATTTTGTTCACCAACAGAACCTTACCCCCTTTTAATAGTATTGGCTTTCCTATGGACTCAAAGTGATTTCTCACAAAGTAAAATGTAGAGTCCTCTTGCTTGAAGCTTTGCCAATCCATTTCCTTGCATCTTGGGGTATTTCCACAATCTCCACAATCCTTTTGCCAATCCTATCATTGAACTTTTCCTGAAATATACTTAGTGGAAACATTAGTTCAATGACTTATATGTTGTTATTAATTACCAAAACCACCAAGGGAGCAAATGTGCTTTCAATCTCCCCCTTTTTGGTAATTGATGACAACATATAGATCAAAGCTTCGACAAAGATATAATCAATGAATATAATCATCGCTTTGAGAAGTATGTGATAAGCAAGAGCTCCCCCTAAATTTGTGCATTATTTTAAAATTTGCTTTTGAATGCAAATGCACAATCGATTAGGTACATGGGGCACTTCTTCCATGTCACATACAACTTGGTGGTGTGCGAGAATAATAAGAGTTAACATCATAGAACAACACAATCAAGCAAAGGTGAAAGATCATCTCATAAGTAGCATAATGATAGGAAATAGTAGCAGCACACATTAAGCGTATGATCAAAACACCAACAAACGTGTATCACAAGCAACCAAAAGATCAATTGTTTTGAAAAAGCAATAAAAACCAAACGCTCTCTCACTCGAAGCCTAAAGATCTATATACACTTCTCCCCCTTTGGCAACAAGTTACCAAAAAGTTCAAAGGCATATATCTAAGCGTTCTTGGGCTGATCTCCTCCGGTTGTTGATGAAGGAGTCGAGAGAACAGCGTCGGCGAAGATCTCTGCAGATGTCGTGGATGGAGTTGGAGTGGCAGCTGGAGGAACTGGAGCTGATGGAGCTGCGGTGACAGCAGCAGGAGCTGATGAAGAGGGCCTCAAGTCTGGTGCTGGCACTGTGGCTGATCTGGCCTGAGTAGTGAACTGTGTGCCTGGCCTGAGAGAAGAGACATCCTCATCATCATCATCATCATCTGAAGTCTGAGGAAGAGGCACAGAGTCAACTTCCTTCTTGAGCTCATTGACTGTCTTAGTCAGCCCATCCACCTTATCATTCAGAGTCTTGATCCTATTCTCAAAGATCCTGACTAGACTATTTTGGTTGTCCAAAATGTCCTTAATGTCCTTCTGCATGCCCTGAACTGATGATCAAAAGATCCATTTGCTCATTCCTGGATCTGGGAACCTGAGCACTAGTGGCTCTAGCTGCCTCTGCCTCTGCCTGAGCTGCAGCTGATGTGGGATGTTCTAGGTCCATCACCACAACATTGTCCTCGAGATCTGGCTGTAGGGGCAAGTGGGGTCTGTCCAAAGCAAATATGTGCTTCTCCAACTTGGAATTTATGAGCATCTGGATATAGGGTGCATAGCAGCATGAGCGCTTTTGATCAGCAGCAACCCTCTTAACTATCTCAACAATTAGGTCCATGACTCTAATCCTGGTGTGTCTGTCAAGATGGATCAGCATGTTGATGGAGTAGCCTCGGATCATCTTGTCATCTCCTGACTTGGGCATCAAAGTATGCCTCAGAATGGTGTTCATGGTACGAAGGCCAGCCTGGAGAAAATAGATGGATCCTAACTTGTGATACTTCACATGAGCAGCAGGGATCTCATTGTACATATTGGCCATAGCATTGTGGCTCTCCTTGGATTCTGAGTATACATCCAAGTCACCATCCTGTACCTCTGGGACTCCCAAGATTGCAGCCCATTCATCAACAGTGGACTCATATCTTACTCCTTCAGTCATCCATACAATCCTACCATCTCCATAGAAATGTGCAGTGGAGTAGAATTGCATGATCATCTCATCATTCCATGCTGTAAACTCTCTGCCAACAAACTCATCCAAGCCAATGCAGTGAAAGTTATCTTGGACACTTGGAAAATAGTCTTCATTCTCCTTAATGAACTTCCAATCCACATACCTCATGTCACTCATAGCTGGACTCTTGTCAAACAGCACAGTTTCATAGAAATCATGTTGCTCCTTGGTATAGAATCTGTAGTCCACAGCTGTCTTCCTCCTTTGGGCATATGGATCAGCAGCTCTCCATGCCCTCAAACCTGAATCCTTCCTCTTCTTCATGTCTTCAGCAAGTGGGTAGCTGGCATTATGAACTGGAAGGTGTGGTCTAAGCTTCATCAAAGCAGACATAGCATCTTCATCCTCAACTCTGGAGGTAGTTCCCTTGTTCTTTTCAGAAGCAGGAATTTGTCTTGATAACCTCTTGGGCTTTTCAGCAGCTTTGCCTAACTTTGGCATAGCATCTGCCATAAGCTTCTTTTTCTTCTTGGGAGGGGCTTTCTCAACATGTACTTCCTCCTCCTCAGCAGCAGCACCAGCAGCCTCCTCAGGGTCCTCAAACATGGAGGTTTGCCTGCCAGTGACATAAACTATCCTCTTCCTGGCTCTCTTCTTCTCCCCTGCCTTCTTAGGCAAAGACTTCTTTTGGGGTGACTCAAGGTGAAGTGCCATTTTTGCCCTAGCACCCTCAGGTGCTCTCATAGCTTCAGAGCTAGCATACTCTTTCCTGATGGCTCTCCTTGAAGAGGTAGCTTCATTTGCTGACTTCTTGGCAGCCTTCTCTTGCTTCTTGGCAAGAACCTCATCTGGCACAAAGTCTGAATCCTCCTCATCTGAATTCAGCTTCTTCCTGGCTCTAGTAGCAGCCTTGGGCAACCCATGAGAACTGGGAGTGCCTGGATCTGAAGGTGAACTAGACTCAGGACTAGTGCCTGAATCCATCTCAACACTCTGCTCTTGGAAGTTGTTCTCACTGTCCTCAGCACTTGACATACTGACCCTGTGAATAGAGTATAGAGGAGCAAAAGAAGATAAGTCATCACAAAAAGCAGCTGGTTTTTGAAAGTTTGAACAAAAGATTCTCAAGGTTTACATTTTGTCATATGAAAATCGGTACAACCGAAGCAAAAAATTTCGGTGCTACCGAGACTGACTTTCTCTTTAACAGAAACTTGGCACTCCTTTCGGTGAGACCAAAAAGAAGTACTCGGTTTCACCGAGATAGTTCTCAGCAGCACAGACAGGCAAATCGGTGATACCGATTTGTTTGCTTCGGTTCCACCGAGTTCCATTGGGCGGACGGTAAACCCTAGAAAACCGATCATTTGCTATCTACTGGAAGTTTCTAGAGGATGGAAGGGATTGCAAACAGTGGCATATAGATGAAATCAATTTCATTGCGCAAGAATCGGACAGGGAGCGCAAGAAAAATCGAATCCGTACCCTAACTTGGCAACGGATCCGCTACGGCGGCGACGGCGGCGAAGATGCCCGTCGACGGCGAGAATCCCAGCGGTGGAGGAGCGCAGGGAGACAAGGGCGATGACCAGGGGGTCCTTTTGCGGCAGCTTAGGGTTCTGAGGCGCGATGGTTTGAGATTGAATTTCGAAACGTCGGGGTCCACAGCATATATACCCTTCACTGTCGGTGACGCCGATTCTAAATTTTCGGTGTCACCGAGTTCCTCAACTGTCAGCTGACAGGGAAACTCGGTGTAACCGAGAATATGGAATCGATAGTACCGAGATAGAAAACCAGATCAACCCTAGGCATTCGGTGAGACCGAGAATTGTGGGTTGGTTCCACCGAGATGCACTTGGGAGGTTTTAATGGTCAGTCCTTGTCGATACGGAACTCCGAGTGCTCCACACACACAGGGATCGAAAAGTACTTGTTCAAATTTGTGATGCAACATGAATGGAATATGAGGTGAGAAAGCATAGATAGCTAAAGAGTGGTCCTAGGCATTCTTGTCCATCCAATTGGCAAAAGATAAATCAAAAACCAAATAGCAACAATTGGATGTCCTCGAATGAGAAAATAAATGCAGACCAACATGCTCACACAATAAGATGTCAAATGAAATCATGACAAACATGCACAAACATACTAGCATCTAACAAGCACTTGGGCGATGACGAAGTCATCTATATATGAGTATTTGACTTAGGAGCCAAGTAAGAATACTTGATCATAGGTCATACTCATCGTTTAAGCACAAGTGGGGTTACCACTTTTACATAAAGCATTTAATGTTGTCACATACTAAGAGATGCTTTGACTCAAGTCTTAGAGTAAAGCTCCCCCTTGATGTCACATCCCCCATAAGAGGGATAGACTAACCTTGGGTTTTGTCGAAGAAGGCTTCATGTTGGTGAGGTAGTGGTGGATGCTCAAGGTTGATGAAGATCACCAAGAGTTGGGAGCATCCTTGTTGTTTCCTTACTCTTCTCACCTACATGGGTTAGTCCCAACACACAAGAGACAAATACAAGGATATCTATGGACATGGAGTGCAAAGCATGTGTAATGATGTCCATTGATTTGTTGATTACCTTGTCCCTTGCTTACCTTTGAGGGAATGTGTGACTCCTTGAACTATTGCATAGAGTTGATGTTGATTGCAAATAATTCATGACAATAATGAATGTGAGTGAATTTCATTGGCGGAGTCACCCCTCAAGAACTCTCTAGTTCTTCTTCTTGGGGACCCACATCAAGTTGATGGGGATCCTTGGTGTTGATGTAGCCTTTGTAGAAGTTGAGCTTGAAGTAGCCTTGGGAACCCACTCCACCATAGCTAGGGATTCATCTTCATATGAGTCAATGTCCTCTTGAAGCTTGTTCTTGCCCTTGAGCTTGTGGTCTTGTGGTGGAAGGTCATCTTGAGTGTTTGTTCCCTTGGGAAGAGTATTTTCATACTTCTCCTTTTGAGGAACAAACTTGGGCTTGGGGTATTGACCTTCTTCCCATTCAACTCCATTTGCGTTGAAGTAGCCAACACCATGGTTCTTTCGGTATCCTCCGTGCTTGCGTACAATTTCCTAAAATTGCTTACACCCGGCAAGACTCTTGTAGATACCTTTCTCTATAATTCCTTTCAATACAGCATTTTCTTGCTCAAGTGTAACTTGGCTAAGAGAATCATCATTAGTGGAATCAATAGAACTACTAGAAGCAACATCATTAGGTTTAGCATTTTTATTGTTGCTACTAGATGAAGAACCTTTCTTGCCTTTGTTACTAGATTGTTTAGATTTAACTTGTGGCATGAATGTAGACAAGAGTAGTCGTTTGGCTAGATAAGATGAAGTCTTCTTTCAGAGATCGTCATTGATAGCTTTAAGAAACTCATGTTCTTGCTCCAAATTGAGCTTCTCGAAGCGTAGCTTCTCATGAGTTCTTACAAGCTCTCTATGATCTTCAAGAGTAGATTCATGAGCTAACTTAAGAATGTTTAGTTCTTTAGTTAGTTGTTCTATTTTCATCTTATCATCATCAATTGACTTATCTTGACTAGCATGAGAATTATCAAGTTCACTTTGACTAACATTACTAGTTTTATCAAAGAGCAAGTCATCATCACAAAGCAAGTCATCTTCATCACTATCAAAATCAAGATACTCGGGGTGTGATACCTTGGGGCCTTTAGCCATGAAGCAACTTCCACTCCCTTCGTTTGGTGAATCAAATAGATCATAGGAGTTGGTAGTCACTAGAGCAATTCCGGCAACACCATCATCTTGACTATGGTCGGAGTCGGAGTGATAGCTTCTCTCGGAGTAGTTGTCGGAGTCGGAGCCGGAAACCCATTTACCAACATGAGCTTGATGTTTTCTTCTTGTGTAGCTCTTGGTGTACTTGTCCTTCTTCTCCGATTCCCTACTTCTCCTTGAGGGTCTTCATTCATAACGATCATCTCTACTCCTTCTCTCTCTTTGAGGTGATTCATTCCTTGAGCTTCGTCTTCGAGGTGACTCTTCTCTTCGTTTGTAGGGAGCCGTGCACTCATTGGAGTAGTGTCCGTGCTTCCCACAATTGTAGCAATTGCGGTCACGACTTGACGAACGCTTCTCATCATATCTTGAGTTGGAGCTTCGTTCTTTGCCTCTATTCTTGTAGAACTTGTTGAATTTCTTGACCATGAGGCTTATCTCTTCATTGGTGACAAGGTTGTCGCTTGAAGTTGTGGGAGCATCACTTGTGGCTTTGTAAGCACCGCTAGACTTGTTGTGAAGCTCTTCTTTGTCTTTGAGTGTCATCTCATGAGCAACAATCCTTCCAATGACTTCCGTAGGCTTGAGATCTTTGTAGTTGGGCATCATTTGGATCAATGTGCACACGGTGTCGTATCTCTCATCCAAAGCTCTAAGTATCTTCTTGATGATGAATTTGTCGGTCATTTCTTTGCTTCCTAAGCCGGCAATCTCATTGGTGATGAGAGCTAGCCTAGAGTACATCTCTGCGACTCCTTCACCATCCTTCATCTTGAACTTGTCAAGCTGACTTTGAAGAACATCTAACTTGGATTCTCTCACGGACTCGGTTCATTCGTGCATATCAACCAAAGTATCCCAAATCTCTTTTGCATTCTCAAGACGGCTGATTTTGTTGAATTCTTCGGGGCATAGGCAGTTGAAGAGAATGTCGCATGCTTGAGCATTGTATTGCAACATCTTCAATTCATCCGCGGTCGCTTCACGATCCGGTTCCTTTCCATCACCAAAGAATTCACCTTGCAAGCCAACACGAACAACAGCCCAAACGGCGGGGTTATGACCAAGAATATGCATTTTCATTTTGTGCTTCCAACTAGCAAAATTAGTACCATCAAAGTACGGACCTCTACGGTGATAATTTCCCTTACTAGACGCCATACTCTCCTAGGTTGTGAGACCAATGCAATGGAGACCAAAGCTCTGATGCCACTTGTAGGACCGAAAGTATGTCTAGAGGGGGGGTGATTAGACTACTTGACCAAATAAAAATTCTACCTTTTTTCCATTTTTAGAGTTGGCAGATTTTAACATTCATGGCAAGTCAAGTACACTCTACACATGCAAGTTCTAAGAGTATAGCAGCGGAAAGTAACAACAAGCATGTATAGAAAGGAAAGGTTGGAAGATCAAACACAAATGTAGACACGATGATTTTTCCCGTGGTTCCGATAGGTGGTGCTATCGTACGTCCACGTTTATGGAGTCTTCAACCCACGGAGGATAACGGTCGCGAGAGTCCACGGAGGGCTCCACCCATAAGGGTCCATGAAGTAGCAACCTTGACTATTCCATAACGGCTTCCGTCCACGAAGGACTAGCCTCACTATGGGTAGATCTTCACGAAGTAGGCGATCTCCTTGCCCTTACAAACTTCTTGGTTCAACTCCACAACACGAAGTAGGAGGCTCCCAAGCGACACCTAACCAATCTAGGAGGCACCACCCTCCAAAAGGTAATAGGCTCGGCAATGATGATGAACTCCTTGCTCTTGTGCTTCAAGATGATAGACTCCTCAACACACAATCACTCTCTCACAGATTTGGCTTGGTGGAAGAGATGGGATTGGTGGAAAGCAACTTGGGGAGGCTAGAAATCAAGATCCATATGGTTGGAGTGGATGATCTTGACCTCAACACAAGGGTAGGTGGTTATCTCTCAGAAAACTGGATGGGGCAAGTACGGAATAGTTCTGAGTGCTTCTTTTTCGAGTGGGTGGTGGTGAAGGGGTATATATAGGCATCCCCAAAAATCCAGCCGTTACACACAAAATGACCAACTCAGTGACACCGATGTGTTAATCTCGGTGGTACCGAAGTGACCAAAAGGTGGCAACTTTTGAATCTCGGTGAGACCGATATAGGAAACTCGGTTGCACCGATAAGGTGACCAACGGTCAGATTGCCCATTCTCGGTGACGCCGATCCAACAATCTCGGTGGTACCGATATTGTGAATTTGCGTAACAGAAAGTTGGCAACCCAAACTCGGTGACACCGAAGCAGAATCGGTTGCACCGAAAAGGCTAGGGTTTGGCTAATGTCTGTCTGAGTATGGGAATCGGTGGCACCGAGTGGAAAGTGTTGGTTGCACCGATTTTGAATATTTGGCTTTGACAGACTTTTTGTGGAAGAGCTTGTGGGTGTTTTTGGTGAATATCACTTGTGCACGTATGAGCATTTTGTTCACCAACAGAACCTTACCCCCTTTTAATAGTATTGGCTTTCCTATGGACTCAAAGTGATTTCTCACAAAGTAAAATGTAGAGTCCTCTTGCTTGAAGCTTTGCCAATCCATTTCCTTGCATCTTGGGGTATTTCCACAATCTCCATAATCCTTTTGCCAATCCTATCATTGAACTTTTCCTGAAATATACTTAGTGGAAACATTAGTTCAATGACTTATATGTTGTTATTAATTACCAAAACCACCAAGGGAGCAAATGTGCTTTCAGTGGCCGCTGCGCCCTCGGCGCCGGCGGAGTGGCGACAACCACCTCGGCCAACTGGGGCGGTCTGAACGACCCGGGCCGCCCTACGCTCAGCGCGCACACGGCGAGCGTCGGCCATAGGGTTGGTGAAGCCGGAGTCGAAACGGAGTTGGAGAACGTCGGTGCACCCCTACCTGGCACGCCAAATGTCAGAATCGGGGCTCCGGGGACCCAAAAAGGTTCGAACACTGGGTTGCACTCGCTCTCCTACCCTACTCTGCTTCTCAACCTCACGGTGACTCTCCGGCGGCTCGAGCTAAGGAAGATGAACAAGGGACACACGGTTTACCCAGGTTCGGGCCACCTCGCGGTGTAAAACCCTACTCCTGCTTGGTGGATTGCTTGAGGATGAGGGTGAGTACAAGGTGTGTTCTTGCTTGCCCGGGGTTCTCTCTTCTTATATTGGCCTTGGTCCTCTTCCCCGGAAAACACAAGGCGGGAAGGGTTGCCACAACGGCCAGTTTGAATGGGGACTGGTCTGCAGCCTATCCTGACAAAAGTGGTCTTCGCCTGCCAAAGCTCTCCATTGTGATGTGCTCGTGGGCTCAGGGGTGACATCCGTCCTGTCGAGCCCCCGGTCTTGGTCTTCTTGCACGAGAAAGGAAACCTTTGGGGTTGTTATGGGAACCCGCGGGCTGGCGTTGCTCCTCTATCACCAAAAAGGAAACTCTCTTTGTCCGTGCCAGCTGGAGCAACCCTGGGGGCCGCTCTGTGTGAGCCGCGTCAGCCACGCGAAGGGGCGGGGCCGCTCGTCTCCGCCACACTGTCCTTGGCCAGTAGGCCCCACATAGGCTCCCGCGGACCGCCTCGGGATAGGGCCCCGCAACGAGACTCCTGGAGGCGACCTTGGGGGGAATTATATCGGCCTCCTGACGATGCCCGTTGCCGTGCACCTCGCGAGAGGGGGTCCCTCGCGAGGGTTTGGTTCCTGAGGCTCGGCGGGGGGAAATCCCCGCGCCCGAGACACGTGTCGTGCCCTGGGCCACAGGCAGACGGGCCTGGGTACCCCTAGTCCCACGGGCCCGACAGTGAGAAGGATTGGTGGAATGCGTTATCGCAAACGTTTCTCTAATATGATCCGTGTGCCTAGTACAGACAATACGGAAAGATTTGCATCCATCATACTGGGTAAATTGCCATGTGCCAAATCAGAAACATTGGGATCTATCGATCTAGTAACATTGGCATTTGTCAACATTGTAGCACTGGCATTTGTCAAATTTTGCAGGAACAAAATCACAATTAGGGTGTAATTTTGCAACTGAAATTCAGTAAACATGGATTTCATTCATACATTAAGCACTGGTCTTTGTACAATACAATTCAACTCGACGGCTGAACCGAACAAACTTTTCCCCAATTGTTGCCAACCACGTACTGAAATAGCTAGTTCAACTATATATACTAGCCAATTTAAAGTACATGGTACAGTTCAACCATATCTATAGTTAGATGAACTGAACAAAATAGCCCCTAAATGCTAGTACTACGGAGGGGCTTTGTACCACTTCCAGCAGAATCGAGCGCGCTCAGTAAGAGCAAGTGGAGGAGGAGCCTGCCGACGAGTTGGTGGAGTCATGTTCGTTGCCTGCCAGTGCTGCCCTCTGGCGCTCAAGACACCCCTCCTTGAAGCAACGGGACTCGGCGTAGATCTCCGCATTCCACGCCGTCGCTGCGGCTTCTCCTGTGGCCACGGCGTTGGTGAGCTTCTTTGCATGCGCGACCTGGCACTCCACCTCCTTCTCTAGGAAGTAGATGTAGCGCACAAGGGTTGCGACGTAGAAGCCCAGCGGCGGGCCTTTGGTGGCCTCCACCTCCCGCATTCGGGCCGCGGTGGCGGAGCGGGTGATGACCCCGCCGCCTGACGGCGGGGTCGTGGCAAAGACAGATGATGGTGGGGTGGCGGCACCGGCGGCTGCCGGCGTGTTGGCGGCCACCGGCAGCAGCTGCCTTCGGGCAGCGGTGGTGGAGCGTGCAGTTGGTGGCGTGCGCACACCCACCAGAGACGCCACGTGTACTACATGCTTTAGAGGATTTTCGTGCCGACGCGGTGAAGCCTCCCAGCTGGAGTTGTCCTCTGGCGGAGTGGCTGGGCGACGACGAACGGCCGGTGCCATTGGCGATTGGGGGAGAAGCAAACTAGACAAGCTACGGGGAGGGGGATGAAGGCAATGTGGAGTCATCAGCCGTGAGGGTTTATATAGCAGGCCGGCAAGCATTGGGGATTTGGGGATTTCATCGAGCCGGGCGGGAAGCTAGAGCCGTAGGACGGTTTTGTGCGCGGGAACCTGTGCGGTTGTGCGCGGGAGCGGGCTCATCGAGCGGACGCGTGGCCAAAAGCGGTGTCGAAGCGTGCACTGGAATCCTCGGGCGGCAACGCGGTGACAAGACACGAGAGAGGAGGACGGGGTGATGCGCAGGCACACGGGTCATAATAATAAATCGTCTGCGATATTAATACAAGCAAACTGCACTTCCCAACGTAGCGTCGGTAATGATTTCATCCATCGCTGACCATTGTTTGGCAGCAACCGTCTGCCCACAACCCACACAGCTTGTCAGTATGAATCGTTTGGGTTATTATTGGTCTTCCCACACAATTCGGACGAATGAACTGTTTGCCTGGTATCACACACACCTTGTTATGGTAATTCGTTTGTGTTCTAGCTCGATCAACGCAAACAGTTTGTCCGAATGAACTGTATGCCGTACTTCACACACATATGTATTTTGAGAACCGTTTGTGTTATCGTGTCTAATCGCAAACAATTCATAAGCACCAACTGTATGCCCTGCATCACACACGCAACTATTTTCTGAATCATATTTGATGGATACACCATCGCATACAGTTCGTGCCATTAGCGACGGAGCTCTAACTATACCGTTTGTGATTCATGCATTGCACACAGTTTCGTCGAAGGGTCTCTGATTGATGTGTCGTCTTTGGACCATCCTGCAGTATCGGAAGTTGCTCCCCCCAGCCGCACTAAAGATAGTGCGACCGTCCGTGTCCACTGCATAAGCACAGGTGGTGACGGAGCCCATGTGGTAAGGCATAGTCCAGCAATGCCTGCTTCATCCGGCTCGATACCACAGCTCACACATAGCCTCTTAGGTAATTTCTGGAAAAAAAACATGATATGATCATGTCACATTACTACACTATAAGCATATCATCACATTAATATACAAAGCATATCACATTACTATACTATAAGCATATTAGCACACTAAGCATATCATCAAATTCTACACTAAGCATATCATCAAATTCTAGACTAAGCATATCATCACACATTACTACACTATAATCAATATATCACATTACTAAAGCATCTCACATTACTATACTATAATCAATATATCACATTACTATACTACAAGCATATCATCACATTAATATACTAAGCATATCACATTACTATACTATAAGCATATTAGCACACTAAGCATATCATCAAATTGTACACACTAAGCATATCATCAAATTACTACACTAATAAGTAACATACCATGATATGGCGGTTAACCATTGTCCGTGTCACGCAGGTCACGAATGGCATCCCGACGTAGGCATCACGTGGCAGAAGTTTTTCCCAGAGCGTGTCTGTTTCATCCTTGCTCAGCCTGTTCATTCTTTGGGCAAAGAGTGTGTCGTCAAGTGGGTCATCATCTTCTTTCTCATAGTTGAGATAGATAACAGCCAGCCTTGGAGTTTGTCTTCTGAAGGAGAAGTTGATCAATTCACCCCTAGTGAGATGCATGTGGGCGATGAAACGATCCCATTCATCTCCTTCAATCTGGGTTATGTTCCGTCCCTTATTGACCTCCATAGTGTAGGGGCCCCCAGGAGAGTCGAAGATGACAATGTCTCCAGTAATGAGCTCATTGCAATCCAATCTCACATTGCAAGGGACGATCTGTGTAAGAAAAACCAAAAACACACGCACACAATGCATTAGTGGAAATAGCAACAAAAACAAAAGAACAAACTATTAGAAGGTTCGTATAATTTCTTACCGCTGCAGGAACAAAACACAGCTGGAAGTAAATGCCGAACAACATGGCAGTTGCAAGGATGGTTGCGCACCATGATTTGCACACTGGACATGATGGTGGTTGCGCCATTCTACACAAAACATATTGAAAAGTAAGTATATAATCGGATTCTAGACTGGTGAACTGGCACAAGTTGATCTTGAATCATTATATTTATTCCTATGGCATTCCAGACTACACTACCAAATTAAGTTGAACTTGAATCATTAATATTCTAGACATAAAAAAATCTACTCAAAATGCACTATTAAAATCAGATTTTACATCAGATTATCACTAAAATTTCTACACAAAGCAATCGATGGAATCAAATTTTGATTCTACATCACACAAAGCAATCCATTATATATATACTAAAAATTCTACACAAAGCAATCCTAAATCAACTTATAGATGAATCACACATATGGATTATGCGTGGACGGAGGAGGTGTGAGTGCGGAGGAAGGAGATGTAATGGGAGGGGAAGGAGAGGATTGAACCTTGCTGGCCGGCGAAGGGGCGCGACGGGTGGCGACAGGAGGCAACGGATGGCGGCTGGTCGAGGGGGAGTTGAAATGAAAGGGCGGCACCTAGGTCTTTTACTAAGGCATGGGAGTTGACTCAGGTGGGCCGTTGCTGACGTGGGCCTCAAATGCAACGCCATAGCTAATAACAACCCAAATAAAAAAAGACTAATGAAGTTTAATGAAATACTAAACATAATTAAATACTCAAAATTAAAACTGGTAGCAATAATGATGTCAAAAAACTAAAATAAAATGTTTGTTATTTTCTAACTAGTATATATAATCTTTAAATACTTAAAATACTAGTTTAAGTGGAAATATTATGTCTGGCGTAAAATAACTTGGCACGCCGGCACTAATTAATTAGCTACGGCATACACAGAAATGCAACGCCACCACTATCTTACAAACGGTAAGTACAGGTGGGCCAACAGATTTGTGACCTGTCCAAAAATAGCCATGCCAGCACTGACCATTTACAGTTGGCATACCAATTTAGCCGACGCGAGCACTATTTGAAAAACATAGTGCTGGCGTTGTGTGAAAATTGTGCGCCACCAACTGGAGTTGTGGCTAGCCATTTCTCCACTAGTGTACATATCTATAACAATCACACATAATAAAGTTTAGAATAGACTCAATTACTTTCAATGAATAATCTGATCATAAACCCACAATTCATCGGATCCCAACAAACACACCGCAAAAGAGGATTACATCATAACGAACTCTAAAGAGAACATTGTATTGAAGATCAAAGAGAGAGAGAGAGAGATACATCTAGCTAATTACTATGGACCCGTAGGTCTGTGGTGGACTACTCACACATCACCATGGAGGCAACAAGGTTGATGAAGACGGCCTCCTTGATCGATTCCCCCTCCGGTGGAGGCCTCTAGATGTGATCACGAAAGAACATAGGCTTGCGGTGGCTGAAAAATTGTTTCGGGTCTCCTTCTGGTGGTTTTGGGATTTTAGGGAATTTATAGAAGCGGAATTAGGTCACTCGGAGTTACGAGGGCCCCAGAAGCTCAGGTGGCACCCCCCTGGGGCCGCATCGTGTGAGCTTGTGGCCCTCTCGTACATCATCTGGTGTCCTCCCGAAGCTTCTAGGGTCCCTTGTGATCCAGAAAAAATCATCGTAAAGTTTTGTTCCATTTGAACTTTGTTTGGTATTGGTTTCCTACGAGACAAGAAAATAGATAAAAAAAGGAACTGACACTTGGCACTAGATTAATAGGTTAGTTCCCAAAAATGATATAAAATGGCCTCTAAAGTATGCAAGATTGATAATATAATAGCATGAAACAATCAAAAATTATAGATACAATGGAGACGTATCAGTCCTCACATGGGTTCGATAACTCAGGGTCACATCTGGGGGAAAAGGCGAGAATTCTTTTTGTTATTTGTTTACCGTATCACTAAAGGGACTAGTCATACCCTCCGAGTGATCAATTTCGCACCTTATTTAGTTGGTGACGTGACTGTGGCGGCCATTTGATGCGCGGTCATTTAAGAGTCGTAGTCTTGGTATGACCATTGTGCGCCTAATGTGTTGCACTGCTTTGATGGTGGCACTACGCCGAGGGCGCCCAGCTCCGCTGATGGAAATTCATAGGAGAGCTGGCACACGTCTTAGACAGTGCACTGCCGTACTGATCGGTAGAGCTTGATGGTTATCTCATTGACACATTCCATCTGCCCTTCGCGCTCCTAATCTACGGTGGGCAGGTTATCCTTACTTCCCAAGACACGCTCGGGTCTTAAGTTTACTTGGCGCATGGCATTCATTGGGTTGACGGGGGCGGAGCCAGACACACCTGATGCATTCGCCGGGTCGAGAGGCCACATTGGGACTCACAGAGACCATCCACGGCGCATCAAAATCGTCTAGTGGGATGGGGATGCCGTACTCATTGTCGACGTACGCATTTGCTGCCAATGCGGTGTGGGGAGAGATGCCCCGGTGTAATATATCCGAATTTTTGGCGCAAGAATCAACACAAGACGAGGCCCATGGGCCTCACAAGCCAAGGGGGTCGCCCACCTAGGGCACGTGAGGGTGGCTTGTGGATAGACCATGAAGTTTCTGGAGCTCTCCTTCAGGCGCAAGGAAGCTAATATCTAGAAAAAATTGTGTTAGAATTTCAGCCCAGTCAGAGTTACTGAACTTCGGATATAAAAGAAACAGTGTTCGACCAGAAAACAAAAACCAAAACAGAGAAGAAACCCTAAAGAGAAAGAAGAGGAGAGATCCAATCTCGGAGAGGATCCCGCTCCTCGATGGCCATGAAGGCCAAGGACCAGATGGGGAACCCTTCTCCCATCTAGGGGAAAGCCAAGCAAGAAGAAGAAGGAGGGGACCTCTCTCCCGGTGGCACCGGAGTGCCATCGGGGGAATCATCATGACGACGATCTACTCCAACAACTTCGTCCCCGTCATCACCCACTTTCTTCCTCTCCGTGCAGTGGTGTATCCTCTCTCACTCTGCTATAATCTCTAGTTGAACATGGTGCTCTATGCTATCTATTATTATCTAATGATGTGTTGCACCTCTTTTATGTTTGAGAAGATTCCTTTTGTCATGTGGGCTAATTGTTGTACGATATGGTTGATACAAGTTGAATGTTATTATGGTGTTGTCATATGATGTCCTTCGTGTCGCGCAAGCATGTGGGATCCCTGTTGTAGGGTGTTGCAACATGTCAATGATTTGCTTATAGTGAGTTGTGGGAGTGACATAAACCTAAACCCGAGTTCGTGAGTTGTTGTGTATGGGATCTAAGGGGACTTTTTTACTTAGTGTTACGATTGAGTTTTACCTTAATGAAGCTTTGGTAGTTGTGGATGCTTGCTAGAGTTCTAATCATAAGAATATGTGATCCAAGTACGCAAAGTATGTTAGCTTAAGCCTTCCCTCATAAGTATGATGATTATTACTATCATGTCATATTCAAATGCCTAGGGACAATCCTTTTCTCATTGTTCTTCAAAAACCTTCATTTTATTGTTCTTTTATTAAAACAACAACTAACTCTTTATTATCTTGCAAAGCTATTTGTTTATTCTCGAAAAGTAGTTTTATTTCTTGTTCTAGGTAAAGCGAACATTTAGTGTGCGTACAGTTGTATCGGCGGTTGATAGAACTTGAGAGAATATTAATTCTACCTTTAGTTACTCGTTGGATTCGACACTCTTATTTAGCTAAAAGGCTACAAGTGATCCCCTATACTTGTGGGTTATCGGTGTCTACCAGAATCATGTTGTAAATCAAGACAAGATCCCACACAAAAGTATAAGGTTGTAAGTATAAGTCCTCATACCCGTGCATATTATGATGTCCTTGTTTACAACAAAAAGGTTCGTAATTGAAAATGTCCTGGAAACTGGAACATCATGAGAATAATAATTTGCTTGAATCTTTTGTCATAGAGCACATCCTCCTATGAGTTCAATCCTAGGGTCACTCCTTGGGAAAAAGGTAAGGGACTATTTGCAATCTGAAACCGGATCACCAAGGTAATCGGTAGGGTGAGCCTTCGTGGTGTTGGTGTGTCATTGTGGTAAGACTAACCCCTCTAATGACGACTAGATTCCCTCCAAGGAAGTGAACATCGGGGATATCCTCGTCTCTGGTGTCTTTGTTTATTCCTAATCCTAGATCTTTATTTGTGATTTACTTTGGTCATTTGACCTTGCATTCATCATATAGGATTGTTTATCTCACCGTAACAATCGTTCAGGGGGGGGGGGGGCTTTTGTATTCGGCATAGCCTAAACTTGCTAAGAATTATAGAAAAAAAATTGTTCTTGATTACCCCATCTAGTGCCATCTCGGTCCTTTCTATAGTGATCTACCCAAGATGTCTGATACAATTCCTCCTCTGCACGAAGAATCGATCATACTCTTTGGCAATGTGGAGGAAGAAATCCAGATTCATCCTGAACTAGCGTAGAACGTATCGCTCTGGATGCATCGGATTTGCACAAAAATAAACAAGCATGAGCCTATTGTGCCCATCTTGACCCCCCTATGAATCACCTCCTAGCAGACAACGGAACTGTCATGCTTTGACCGCTCGATGTAGAGCAACATGATCATGGCAATGTCCTTATCTTTATCCCACTCATATTCTTCTTTCAGAGGAGGAATCATCGTAAGAGGGGGATTCACGCAAACTCATATACATAACACAACATCTTCCATCACGAACAAGCCCGCGCTTGCAACAAATGACAGAAAAAACAAAGAAAAAGTAGGGGAATTCCGTCGAACACCTCGTGATCACAGAGCTCAATTATGGCCGACGTAGCTCGCCGACATATCTAGGAAAGGCGTTTGGAGAGAGCGGTGCCGAGGGTGCGGCCAACTCCGTCGGTGTCGCACCACCCGAGCTCAGCACGGAGACGCACCCCAGAGGTGGTCATGTTGGTCGAGTAGGGGTCGCATGGCCGCTAATTGACCTCCGCGAGCAGCGTTGGTGTGGCGACAAACATATCAATAGGCGAAAGGGTGGGGTAACAACCTAAATCGACGACTTCGGGCGGCGACGCCCGAGGTTCCGCGGTGGCTGCGGGAGTCGCGACGAAAGAATCGACCGGCGGGAACGAGCGGCAGGGCTCGGGGCAGCCAACAGAGTGGCAGCGGCACCGAGAATCGGCCGGCACTGAGCTAGGATGGGGATGGTCGGTGGCGTGGAAATTTTAGGTCAGGGTGGTTGGGGTTCCCGCGACTGTGGTTTCTCTTTTCGTTTTGGTCTGGAAAAAAAAAGGGTTTTACGACTCCAAAAAAAACTGCCACACAGGTATTGGTCTGTTGTTGGATCTGTTTGACGACTCCAAAAGACCTTTTGTTTTTTTTCTCTACTGTTGGAGATGCTCTTTTTTTTCGCGAGAAACTTCCAATCTATTCATCTTCAATCATGGCAGTACAAAGAACATCAGAGGTAATAAAAATTACAACCATGTCCGTGGACCACCTAGCGACGACTACAAGCACTGGAGCGAGCCGAAGGCGCGCCGCCGTCATCGCCCCTCCCTCACCGGAGTCGGGCAAACCTTGTTGTAGTAGACAGTCGGAAAGTCGTCGTGCTAAGGCCCCATAGGACCAGCGCACCAGAGTAGCAACCATCGCCGATGAAGAAAGTCGTAGATCAGAAGAATCAAACCTGTAAACACCCAAACAAAGGCGAACGAAGACCGGATCCAAACAGATCCACTGAAGACCAGCACCAACCGAATCCCGCGAGATCCGACGGAGACAAACCTCCACACGCCCTCCGATGATGCTAGACACACCATCGGGACGGGGATAGAACGTGGGAGACATTATTCCTACTATGGGATATCGCCGCCGCCACACAGCCCCAACCAACACGCTGAATCTAACAAGAACGAGAACGGGGTCCCTCCCGCCGGCGGGGGGCCGAGATCCTCCGCACCTCCATGGCCTAGAGGCCATCGGAGATGGGACGGACCGGCGGCGACGCCAACGGAAGGAGAAGAGCTTTTCTTGTGGAGGAGGAAAGAGATGTCCCTTTCACGCAGAAAGACACGAAGAGTTAGCGGGAGACAGGGAGAGTACAGTAGCGGCATTGGAGGATATATAAACGGCTAACAGCTAGCAAACAAAACGCCTACCGGAAAAGATACGCTCCGGGCCAAAGCTCCAACTCACCGTCGGCCACGCCAAGGCAAAGCAGCAGTCGTCTCGCTCATCCCGTCGAGCCAGCCCATCCCTACTGATTAATGCAAGCGCAAAAGAGGCGCGCGCCTCCGCGGGAAAGCGACCCGATCGGCGGCGTCGGCCAGAGCGCCCGCCCATCCGGTCCATCGCGCTGGGCTGGGCTCGACAGCCTGCCTGCCTGCCTGCCCCGGGATCGATCGATGGTCCAAAAGGGGAGGAGGGTAAGGATTACCAGCTCGCTACCAGGCCCCGCTGTATGGACAGACACCTTTTTTCTCCCACATCTGTTTGTAGCCACTGCATTCACTCGATCTACCGCTGTCTGTCAGATTCACGTTCAATTCAATCGTGATTAATCTTTGCACTGTTGAGTGTCGTACTGCCGGTACCAGTACCTCCTCCGTGGTTCACCGTGCAAGAGTAGCTCTCACACAATGTGAGTAGAGTAGGATTACCACTGTGCGTACACGGTGAAAGTGCTCAGAAAGAGACGCAGGCGAAGGTGGTTGTCTGTCTCGCCTCCGTTTCAGGTCGCTACTGTACATACTCACTCCAACACGACGGCGTCAGAGCAAGAAAGCCTACCTCGCGTACGCCGCTCCGGGGCCCCTGTGTCGGCCGTCGCATCCAGTCCACCCCCTAAATTTCCGGCGCCTGCGGTCGACAGTGCGTCGCGCAATTGATTGCAGCGCTCCCAGGAGTAAATCCCGGCGAAACATTTCTAGGATACCGGCGCCGCAGCCGCCCGCTCCTCCCGTCCCGCCGGACATTTCTTGCCGGTCGTCGCCTCGTTTGGACCCCGGATGCATCCGATCATGGACCAGTTCCTGCGCATTTCTACGAATACGTGGTACGATGGCTCGGCCAATGCTATCCGTCGAATGTCCGTCGTCGACCAGCCTGTCCCCGTACGTGCCGTTTGTACTCTTCTTCATGCCTCACCCCGCAGGCCCTGGGCATGCATGGACCGCTCGAGCCGCAGCCAAGGAAACGGGAAGCTCGTGCGGGCATTCAACGGTACTCCAACAATAATCCCCGGATTCCGCCGGGAGCAACCAAAATGTTGTGGGTACGGACTTGATCTGCCAAGTAATGGCCGGCAGTAAAAGAGAATGGTCGGGTGAGATACGGGGTGGGCAATGTAATTCAGCCGCGCATTACTAGAAATGCGGCAATCAAGGCCTCGATGATATGATACACGTATCAGAATACGGATCCTGTTTAATTGCAGCGGACGCGATGATTAATTAAGACGACCCGCCACCACGGCGCAGGCTGCTCGCTCGAGACTGTGACTCTGTGAGGTGCAACTCCCGATAAAACGCCGTATGGAAAGCTAGCTTCCTTTGCAATCCATCGTCGGCCTAGTCGCGCTCCTCCAGAGACGAGGCGAGAGAAGAAGCTGCGAGCCGCAGCACCAGCGCGATCGATATAGTAGAGCAGAGCGGAGGGAGGAACAGAGGGGGGAGCAGCAATGGCGTGTCGCCTCCTCTTGGCCGTCCTCCTGGCGTCGTCCTCTTTCATCGCTGCGTCCGCCGGCGCCGCGGACGACGAGGTCATGGTCCCCCGCCCGGCGGCGGCGGCGGCGGCGCTCACCTTCGGGGAGGGCTACACCCAGCTGTTCGGGGACTCCAACCTCAGGCTCCACGGCGACGGCAAGCGGGTCCACATCTCCCTCGACGAGAGGACAGGTACCCACCCACCCTGCCGTGCTTCATCGATCAATCGATCGATCCTCCCGCTCTTGTCGCCGCCTTCCGTTCCTCATCGCGCCTGCCTCTGTTTGTTTGCTTTGGTTCCAGGCTCCGGGTTCGCGTCGCAGGGCGCGTATCTCCACGGCTTCTTCAGCGCCAGCATCAAACTGCCCTCCGACTACGCCGCCGGCGTCGTCGTCGCCTTCTACGTGAGTACATACATACCAGATACCACCCTTTACTGATGTAGTAGTAATGCAGAGAGAGCGGCGAGAGAATTACTGACAGATTGTGCCATTGCGATCGTTGGATTTTTGCAGATGTCGAACGGCGACGTGTACGAGAAGACGCACGACGAGCTAGACTTCGAGTTCCTGGGGAACGTCAGGGGGAAGGAGTGGAGGGTGCAGACCAACGTGTACGGCGACGGCAGCACGGCGGTCGGCCGGGAGGAGAGGTACGGCCTCTGGTTCGACCCCACGCAGGAATTCCACCGCTACGCCATACTCTGGACGAACCGCACCATCGTGTAAGTCCCTGCTCTCCCTCTCATGTCATCTCCACCAATCTTACTTATACTACTCGTGATCGATCAACACTGCACTGCGTGCACGGTTTGCATTTCGCTGCAAGGTTTGAACAGTAAACGAGTTCAGAACTTCAGAATGGGAGCATGAAGTGGGGTTTCTGGCATAATGTAGAACAGTTTTAGCTGCAACAACCGTAGCCAATTACATCATCTGACATTCGATTAGCTCGGCTTGCTACAGGGCTACCATTATACAGGATCAATGTTGCTTAAACGGCGTTTCCGAATGTTTTTCTGAATCATTATTAGAACCCGTAGGCTGAATTCTGTGTATACGGCTTGTGGATGCCTGCACCACAAGTGTCGTTACGTACTTTGTACATACAAGTTCCAAGTACACATGTACTACGTAGCAAATTAGTGATCCTTTAAGTACATATTAATTTTTTTCAATGCTTGCAGGACACAGTACGATCTTTGTGTCCTTTATAAAATAGTGTCAGTACCTGACTGCTCTATCTCATGGTAGTTCAGCTTAGCAATGTTGCACTTTGTTCAACAAAAATGTTGCATGTGCTACAGCAATGTAGCAAGATCATCTCTGCTGCTAGGATTAGCTTCAGGTAGGAGTACTTTTTTTGTTGTTGTTGCTTCTTTCCCTTCCTTTCCCCCCTTTCTTTTTTCACCCTCATGACATGATTGAGAGAAATTGGCACTTGTTCTTTACAGCTTATAGATTCCTCATGCCGTTGCCGCTTTAATAATTTCAAGTACCGAGGGCCCGAAATCGAGTAGATAGCCTTGCCACAACGGGCATGCAGATAGCACTGCCCCGCTACCATGCTTCAAGACTGCTGGCTTGGAAGAAGAAACATCGATCTCAATATCTAAACCATTTATATTTCTTCTTCCACCTGATCTAGTTCAGATCACAGAGCCATTAGCACAGCCCGCGCGACATTCATGATTTGGGGTTTGGGGTTGCAAAACACTCACACGGTCTCACACTCCCACAGTGCTACTCACACAGCCACACTGCATGATCGTGTGGGTGAATAAAGTTGGCATGAGAAATGGGGGCGTCCGCTTTTACAGTTTCCATCCACTGAAGCTGAGCATTCATTCATCACAGCATGTGCATAGCTATGGCTGCGTCTGATCCTTCCACCAGGATCCCCGTGCCGCTGCCTTTTCCTCAGGTATCTGCTTTTCCCGCTACCCTGCAAGTCCTGTGTGATCACTCGCAGCTCGCAAGCAAGCCAACTTTTGAATTGATGGGGGGGAGAAAGCTACCACTACCTCCACTTTTCACCGTGCGTTTTCACATGAGCCACCCCGGTCCGTTCAGTGTTCAGGTTCACCGTTCACATGCCCAAAGTCTAGTTTTCACTGCAAACATGTTCACATGAATGCGCTGTGTACCTGTGTTGGATACTTGGATTGATGGTGTGGAATGTGCTATGCTGCGTTGCGTTGCTCTAATTTGACGGTGCATCTGCCGCTTTTGTGTGGGCAGGTTCTACGTCGACGGGACGCCGATCAGGGAGGTGGTGAGGAGCGAAGCGATGGGGGCGCAGTTCCCGTCCAAGCCCATGTCGCTCTACGCCACCATCTGGGACGGCTCCAGCTGGGCCACCTCGGGCGGGCGCTACAAGGTGGACTACAAGTACGCGCCCTACGTCGCCGAGTTCACCGACCTCGAGCTCCGCGGCTGCGACCAGCCGGCGTGCGATCCGGAGGGCGGCAGCGCGATGCCGTCCAGGCAGCGGGCGGCGATGGAGAGGGTCCGGGCGCGGCACATGACGTACGGGTACTGCTACGACCGCGCGCGGTACCCGGCGCCGCTGCCGGAGTGCAGGGTGGGCGCCGAGGCGGCCATGTACCTCCCGTCGGGCGAGGCCAGGTCGTCGGACCGGCGCAGGCACGGCAAGCGCCACCGTCGTGCCGGCGCCGGCGCCGCCGACTCCGCCCTCTGATCTGATGATCGTTGCTGACCGAAGCGATAGCTGGCTAGGCAGTGTGCTCGTGTAGTCCGTTTGTGCGCCGTGGTCATGTGTAACGTGACGTGTGAACAGGTCCCCGGGAGTCCTCCTGCTCACATGCGCCGCCGTTGCACATCAGGCGGTTCTCCCATGTATGTCCCTTGATTGATTGTAGCGTCATCGTTGTGTAACAGAGCTAGCGGTTGGTTGATCATTTCACTTTCAGCATTGCATCCATCCTTCCTGGTGGCGCCGCCGCTCTTGGCGATGCTATCTAGGACAGGGGACCTACTCGTCGGACTGAAGAATTAACGCTTCGTCAACTAGTTGGTTGGTAGGGCAGAGACACTGAACCAGGCCAAAACCCTTCACTACGCATCCCCGGCACCTGAGAGCCAACGAAGGCGACCCGTAGTCACCAGAACGATCGAACGCGATCAACAACTGGGAGCATGAAACAAAGTTGAGATTCACACAGTAATCGGGACAAAGATGGAAGAGTTTCGCAACAGCTGATCTGCATACAAATAACAACTAACCAACAAAGAGAAGAATCAACGAAATATGCACATGCAACGAACAAGTAACACCAGCACCACAAGAACAGAACAAGCACCGGATAACATGTTGAACATCTTAGCCCATACTCCCATAATTGTAGCAAGCAGGTGATAAGTTAAAGCAGCATGATATATCCAGTTTTGCTACAGAGCGGCTACAAAATTTAAGACGGCTTTCATTCTCAAGACAACTCTACGGCATCAAGGCACTTGCACTTGCACTTGTCAAGGATAAGAGAGAGTTGCCCGCAACCATGACCTGGAAAATTCAAGTTTCCTCATCTCATGTTTCTCTTCTCTATGTACTATACCTCCCTTCTATTTAGCGGCACTTGGCTCAACCTTGCTGAGCCCAGCATTCTTCATGCCGCCGTTCTGATGCTCCTCACCCACAGACTTAGAGCTCCCGTTGCACTCTGGTTTTGCCTCGATTGTATCCGCCCTTTTTGCTGTTCCTGAGCTCTTTGGAGAAGCACTACCATTAGCCACATAAGCTGCTGAACCTCTTGGAGAGTTAGGTTCTGCATGAGCATGGGAAGCTTGTATCATCTGATGGGGCAGCTGGTGACCTGATCCAGGAGGAAGGAAGACACCTGTGCCTGGAACAGGGAATCGAGGTGGGGCAGGCCTTGGGGAGGCTTCTGGCATCCAAGCTGCTGTTGCCTTTGGCAAGGGAACAGCTGCTGGGAAAGCGGCAGCAACAGGAGCAGGTGCTACAAAGAGTGGCTGCATTCCATCAGACGGAGGGATGTGATGAGGTCCAGTCGTTGGTGCTGGAAGTACACTGCTGGTCAGGGTGTATCCGAAGTGCTGCGGACTTGGGGAATGTGGCCTCACGTTAGCTGGCCTTGATGGTGGACCCCAGGGCATAGAAGGAGGTGTTAGTGGGGCAGTAGGCCGTGAAGCACCTTCCGATGGTGCAAGTTTTCTTGCCACAGACTTCCCAAAAGTTAGAAGGATTCGCTGCTTACGTGTAGCAGGAATAGCTCGCTTGGCTACATCAGCACTTCTCCCTTGCAACACTACAAGAGACCTGAAATTGAGAGGAGGAGAAAAATGTTTAGAAAGTGTAGTCAACAGGGTTTACCTATTAAATTTACTACATGGTCAACATTACTTGCAGCGAATTATAAATAGAGCAAGTTATCCCAATGAAACCACGAACGCACAACTTTAGATAACAGGCACTGACCAATCAATAATTTACCCTATCATCTTATTACAAAGGGCAATTTTAATTTAATTATGATCAATATTATGTCTATTGTTCCTAGTTGAGAAATTCAAAACGTGGAGACTGTTTGCACAACTCAGACATGTGTTTATATACCAACTAAAAATGAAATTTTGGAGTGAAGAAGGGTCGACTAAAAGTAAGGCAAGCCAACAGTCCAAGCCTCTTAGGAGTACCATCAATGTGACATGAAAATTACTGGTGAAAGGCTTACCCTGTAGAGAGAGAGAGCTTCAAAGGGCCTCTGTTATCACCACGTTCTCCAAAGATAACTCGGCCAAACACCATATCACACTCTGTGAGGCAGAGGGTACAAAGTGGCCTACCATACCAAGATGGAGGTTGCTGAGGATGGGAATATTCCTCCTGGTAAAACAAAATCATTTGGTCATTATTAGAATGCATTTTCAGAGAAGGAAGTCTTGCAGCGTGAACAAGTTACCTCATAGTAGAAGTCGACAACACAATAGTCTGGCTTAGAAGGTACAATTCCCTGCCGAAAGAAGCGATCAAACAGGTCATGCAGCATCCCAGGAACAGGCTCCACCCTTGTCTCTGAATTCACATTTAAAATAAAGAAAGAAGTCATCAGAATATGAGAATAATAACATGAGATTCTGTGGTATAAGCTTGACATACCTCTCTGATTTTCATCCTCGAGAGGGCCTTCAATGATAGGAACTCCCAGCTGAATAATTACGCTTCCATGACCCTTCAGTGGTCTTTTACCAACAATAACAGTCTGGCCCACTTTTTGCACCAAGCAAAATTAACGGTGACGTCCAATAAAATAGTTAAATCACAGGACCCCATAAATTAGATAAAGACAGACCAGGACATTATCTGTTTACATGCAAATGAAGAACATAAACTAGAGGCAAATGGCCAACTAGCCCAGGATAACGGACTCTGCTAAGTTGTGACATTTCCGTAGGTGTTCAACTAGACAATACTCTGACAGTATGCAATATAGATATACAATCAAAATTCAATGTGGCAAAAGAACACACAGTTACACTAACACACTACACACGATCACACAGGAGATGCACGTAGGCACAGAAACAAATAACTTTAGAGGCCACATGATTACCTTCAAACCCTCCTCGACGAGAAGAAGCTTTTGTTTCATTAACTAAAGAAACAATCTTGTTTATCTCAGTCACATTTACCAAGCCTTCATAGACCTTGAGCCCTTCAACAGTATTAACCTAAAGAAGCATAGATCATATTTCGTCATGGCATGTTTCGTCATGGCATAACCTAAACGGCATGAAAGAAAACTGAAGCGCAAATCTTGAAATTCTGAATTGCAGGGCTAACATACCGGCTTGCCATCAATGATTTCACTGGTTGTATATTCTGCAGGAGTTGGAACCGCTTTGCTGCTTCCTTCAACAATAGTTTGCAGGCTAGAATTTTTCTCCCCTTCTACAAAATTTAAAAAACAAGGAATATGGCTCAGAGAGGATAATTTGCAATCCTTACTAAAAACATTAAATTGCACCCCATTAAGTTTGACTAGACCAGAAACATAGAAACAAAACAAAGAGCCACATAGTTCGCAACAAATGCACAACAATGGCTGTAGCAAGATTTAATAGCATATTTACATCAACAGACTGTGTATCAGAAAGTTTAGCTGTCCATCCTAAGGACACTCAATTACAAATAAACAACAAAAAGAATCACAAAGTTCAGGATTGTCCATAGTTCCATAAATTGACAACTAAACAAAAAAAAGGCAGAATATCAATTGACAACTAAAAAATGAAAATGTAGCTCTGCGGTGTTAGAATAGAAGTGCAGAAACAAGCCTTAATATGGAGCACGCTGGCAGAACCCTAACACAAACTTCTTTGGTTCAAATACTATCTAATGTGTCAAATAGCTTGTGAACAAAAATTCACAAAAATAAGTTAAACAGTGTGCAAAAGCATATCCACTGAATAACTGAAGACAACATGATAGAACAAGATGGCTTTAAAGAAATGAAGTTGCATAATGTGTGTGTGCGTGCGTGTGTGTGTGTGTGTGTGGGGGGGGGGGGGGGGGGGGGGTTGTTGTTGTGTACCATCAGTAACAGGAGAATTCAACCGTGGACCTTTACCATCAGCAACGTTCTCCCCTTCCTTCAGTCCCTTCCCTTCTTTGTTATGAAATTCACGTCCTAGAACATCAAAAGTACATGAGAAACTATTTTGAACTAATTGGACATGATTTTTCAATAGTGGCTGCAAACTTGAAATACAGTTTTTAATCATGTCATAATAACAATATCAGTGAGAACAGAAAATACGAACTTATTCCACCTACACAAATCGTTGGTGGAAGACATAGAAAGATAGTATGATCACCAAAGCCAGTATGTATTACTCCCTCTGTTCCATATTAAGTGTAACAGAGGGAGTATATATTTACTTTGTACTAAATCAGCGGCACTTAATATGGAGTGGAGGGAGTATGTACGAAAAGCAGTCATTTTGTTATGATATAATTGAAAATTGAGTTGTAGTATATTATACAAACGAAACAGGTGTAATATCTGTCATATATATCTCTATGCCCTCAGATTCTAGCCCCAACAAAATAAGTGGTGTAGAACGTAGATTCTGTTTTTATCTCAGTTAATAACGAAAAGAAATATGACATTATTCTTTTATAATTATTAATGTAGCATTTCTAGCCCGCACAGCTAATAATAGCAAACTGCTTTATTTGTCGTAGCATTGGTAAAGCACAGGTCATCGACTTTTATTATATAATAAATATCTCAAAACTAATGATAGACTATGGCATGATGAGTTAGCACGACGCCGACAACGCCTCCCACGTCAGCCAGAAGCCCAACACGGAGCGAGGGCGGAGTGCTGCATGGCATAATCAGACGGCTTGGCGGGAATCATGCTCTCGGATGTTGCACCGACGCTTGGCCGGGGAAAGCAGCGGCAACTGACTTTTATTGCATCATAAATAGCCCAAAACTAATGATAGACTACGGCATGACAAGTTAGCACAACACAGGCAACGCCTCCCTCGGAGCTGAAGCGTCTCTGCTGCATGGCATAATCGGACGGCTTGGGCGGGAAGAATGCCCTAGGACGTTGCACCGAAAGTTTGCGCCGTATCTTTTGCCGTATGAAATAACCATCTCATTGATCCATTCAGCTACTGAATGAACAAACAGAACCGCTGTATAGTCAGAAGAAAAATGTTTCCGCGTGAAGCAACTCAAAGTGATCTTACATGTGCCTACCCTACACATATCTTAACACAGAAAGCTATTTTTGGATAACTTTATCCAGTAGCTTAGGACCTGCGCAATTAGGAGTATTTGTATAGAGCTACACAAGACAGAACGCAAAAATCTTACCCTTTTAGGACCTGATGGTACTTATTATTAAACAAGAAAGTCAAAAAAGAAATACAGACAGGAGTAATTGCATGGTATAATCAGACGGCTTGGGCGGGAATCATGCCCTAGGACGTTGCACAGAAAGTTCGGGCCATATATTTTGCCGTAAGTAATACCATCGCATTGAGATTCATTCAGCTATTGAACAAACAGAAACACTGAATGCTAAAAGGGAAAATGTTTCAGCGTGAAGCAACTCAAATTGATCTTACACGTACCTACCCTACACATAGATATCTTTGCACAAAAAAGCTATATTTGGACAACTTTATTCAATAGCTTAGGACATCCCCAATAAGAAATGTGTATATATAGAGCTACACAGGACAGAACGCAAAAGGCTTACCCTTTCAGGAACGCAAAAGGCTCCCTCCGTCCCAAAATAAGTGTCGCAGATTTAGTACTAAATTAGTAAAAAAATTGTACTAGATCAACGACACTTATTTTGGGATAGAGGGAGTATTAAACAAGAAAAATAAAAATAAATACAACGAGGAGTAACTGCACTTTACCAATCAGGACATGAATTTTGACGGCAGACACCTCACCTCATACCCGAGATCACACCGCTATTCATTCAATTCACAGGCAGGTGTCTCTGACACCAGAAACCCATTTCATGGATCCGGCCATTTCAGGACCCAACAAAACAAAATACGGGAAAAGGCGCCGTCCTTTGTATAACAACAGACGACCCTAGCAGTTGTACCAAACAAACAGAGAAACGAAGAGAAGGCGTCTCACCATCTTTATCGGATCCGGCAGGCGGGACGCCGCCGGCCCCTCGCGGCGGATCGTAGCGATGGTGGGCGGCGTGGCGATGGTGCGAGTGGGAGTGGGAGGGCGCGAAGGAGGGGCGGCGCGGCGGCGGCGGCGGGGGCGCCGGCGAGACGACGGGGTCGTGCTGCTGCGGGGGCGGCAGGCGGCGGCGCCATCCGGACTGCTGCAGAGCGTAGGCGACGTCGGCGACGGGGAAGAACTGCTGCATGTGGATGACGGGCGCCCAGTGGTGTCGGCGCTGCTGCACGGCGGCGAAGACGTGGTCGTACTCGCCCGGGTCGCCGACGGCGCGGAGGTGGACGACGAGGAGGTCGATGATGGCGTTGGCGGCGGCGAACTCGCCCCGCAGCCAGGAGATGAAGCCGTCGCGCTCGTCCATGAGCCAGCCCGCTGGCTCGGCGGCCCCGTGCACGGGCGCGGCGCCGCCGGCGGGGGTGGGGATGACGGCCGCGGAGGCCATGGCCGTGCCTCAGTGGGGGCCGAGGGTCATAGACGGGCAATGCGCGCGGGAGATCTAGGGTTTTGGCGTGTTTTTTTGCCCCCGGCTCCGATGGTTTATTTCGCCTGGTGGCAGCGCTGCGTTGCGACGAGGAGGAGAGGCGAGGCCAGCGGCAGTGTCTGCTAGCGTGGTGTGGTGTGGTGTGGTGTGGTGGGAGGGGCGGAGGAGGAGGCCGCGCGATATGTGATGTGAACTGCGGGAGGCGGATCTGGGGGAGCGGAGATTCCCGAAATGCCAGGCGGAGCGGTGGACGGCCCGCCGGGCTGCGAAACCTAACCATCGTACGGCCCCGATGGCCCGACGGGTCCGCCCGGGACCCGCCTGTCGGTGTGCGGGACTGGACGCGGGCGCCCGTGCGGGGTTCTGCGGGCTTTGAGATTCGGGATTGACCGGTGGCAGTGAAAAGCGGAACGGAAACACTCGGTGCGGAGGGCATGTACAATGGTTTTATCTTAGGAATGCCACGTAGGATAAATGATGAGGTGGAGGAGAGAGAAATCATAAGAAAAGGCTTGTCTTCTCTTATTTAAGAGAAGACAAGAGATGATTTCTTAGCACAATATGTCTCACCATGTTTTTAGGAATAGCTAGTTATTGAAGATAAGGCTAAGAGATGATCCATTGTAGACATATTTTTTTGTCATCTCTAAATTACATGCAAGACTTAAGATAAGACTATCTTATCAACCATTGTACATGCCCTTTACGGTTACGGGGGAAGGGAAAGAAGACCGTTTGGCCAGGTGGTGGTGGTAATAACGGCGCTGATTTTCTTTCGCGGCCCCGCTGGTAAGTGGGTGTCTGTTGCGCGGGCCCGCGCGTTAATGCGGGTTGTTGACGGATGGGGCCGGTGGCACGCCACGGGACGGGACTGGACGGGACGGCGTACCTCTCTCGTGGAGACGCTTTACGCTACCACGGCGTCGGCGGCCCACCAGTCATGGAGAACAAACCGCTCACGTCGGGCCCCGCGTCAGCCACCTTTGGCTGGCTTCCTCTCCCCGGCACGGCTCGTTCAAAGAGGCGGGGACGGAGTTCGTTCGTTCCTTCGTTCGGTTCGGCTGGAGAAAATCCCGTGTTGACTGGGCGTTCGTGATCGTAGGTACACTACTACTACGACGTTGGCTCCCACGGCAACGCCGTACTGGTACTGTACTGTTGTACTCCTGTCCAACCCCTCCGTGACCGTGACCGGCACGGCACGGCGCGGCGCGGGGAAAGGAGATTAGTTATAGCATCTTCAACAGGCGCGCAACGCGCGGCGCGTAAAAAACGGTTATAACGCGCGCAACTAACTTTTTTAGTATAGCGCTGGCTCCAGCGGCCGCCGTAAAATTTAGCGCGCGCGGCGCTCCAGCAGGCGCTGCAAAATACACGGCGCGCGCCCTATATAAACAACATATGCACTCCAAAAATAAAACCCAAAGATCAAACAATCAACAATAAATAGTTTAATTTTATTATTACAACTCAAACAAATAGTTTATCATCCAATACAGCAAATAGTTCAACAATACAACATCAAACATACAACATCAAATAACCAAATCATCATGCGTTCTGTCAGCCATTTCATTCCCACCACTCCTCGATGAGATCGTTCTGAAGATCGTCATGCGTTTCGGCACGCCGAATAGCATGATAGGAAGCAACAAATCGGGCCACCCTCGCAGCACTCCGTCGCACTCGCACGGGATGTCCCAAGAGCTCGTACTGAGAATAGTCTAAATCTTGGCCCCGTTCATTCTCGATGATCATGTTATGCATGATCACACAAGCATGCATGATGTACCAAAGGATCTTTTGATCCCAAAATCTAGCCGGTCCTCTCACAATAGCAAATTGAGCTTGCAAAATCCCAAATGCTCTCTCAACATCTTTCCTAGCCGCCGCCTGAGCATTGTGAAAATCTAGATTTTTCTTACCTTGCGTTTTTTTCAACGGCTTCACAAATGTTTGCCACTTTGGATAGATGACATCCGCAAGATAGTAGCCATAGTTGTATGTATGGCCATTTGCTACTAACTGTATCGGTGGCAGATCACCATTTGCAATCTTATTCATCAGCGGTGACCGATTAACGACGTTGATGTCATTCAAAGATCCAGGCATTCCAAAAAAAGCATGCCAAATCCAAGTATCTTGATCGGCCACCGCTTCAAGGATTATAGTGAAACCCTTTTTCGCGCCGTGGAATTGTCCATGTCATGCCTTAGGACAGTTTTTCTAACTCCAATGCATGCAATCTATTGAGCCAAGCATACCTGGAACCCGCGAGCTTTGTTCATCTCCAAAAGCCTTGCGGCGTCTTTAGCATTGGGAGATCTCAAATACTCTGGGCCAAACACTTGCACCATTCCGACTGCAAAGCGCTTGGCACACATGATGGCTTGACTCTCACCCATGGCCAAGTGGTCATCAACTAGATCAGCCGGAATGCCGTATGCTAACATACGCAAAGCGGCTGTCACCTTTTGAAAGGTGCTATGCCCGAGTTCTCCGGCGGCGTTCCTCCTTTGCTGAAAAAAAACAATCATGACTCGTTAGTTTCTCTGCAATGCGCCTGAACAACCCGGTGCTCATCCTAAAACGGCGCCGGAAATACGACTCGGGGTGTGTGGGATTCTCCACAAAATAGTGCCTCATCAATCTGTTGTCGGCATCGATCTTGTCCCTCCAAATTTTCTGCCGACCCATAACCGAACCACCGTGCTTCGGTTTTTTATTGATGTGCATAGCTACGATGATTGCAAGGTCCTCTTCCTCTTCCATATCAAATTCTTCTTCGGAAGAATTATATGATGAACTCATCTACAATATTGAATTTAAACTAGTCTATAAACTATGAACAACAAGCATCAAATTAATGTAAAAAATATGTACTTTGAGCAATATATACCTTGTGGCGTTCTGTCGAACACCTTGTGGGCGCCGAGCGGCGGTGGGCGGCCGAGCGCTTCTCGCCGGAGCAATAGCGCACGCAAGGGCCGGCGGCGACTAGAGGGAGGGGGAGGGAGCTGCAGACGCGCGGTGGTAGGTCCGGAAAACGCCGTCGGGTCGCCGGAGCAAAGGGGTGGCGCGACGGCGGCGCGGGCGCTGGTGGGGAGGGAATTGGGAGAAGATGCGCGAGCGCTCGAGTGCTTCCGCGCGCGGGAGCGGGCGCACCAAATAAGCCGTGCGCGATGCCGTTTCGCTCCGCGCGCGGAAGCACTTATGCCGCGCGCGCGGTTTTTGGGCGGCCGCTGGAGCGCGCGGTTTCGCTGCGCGCGCGCTAAAACGTGCAATTTTGGAGCGCGGGCCGTTTTTGGGGCGTCTGTTGGAGATGCTCTTAGGCTTCTTCCAATGCACAGGTGCTTAGATGAGGTGCTAAGCATATTAAATACATTAGCACCCAAACTCCCCAATGCATAGATGCTTAGCTTCCTGTAGCTAAGAGCTCTTCATTCAATTAGTTATAGGATCTTTTGTAGCATGCAAACTTTGTGGCCTACATCTGACATGTAGTATTAAGCAAATAATATTCCTTAAGTATAACACATGGGAATAGCATATATATCCTCACGCGGCCCATTGACATATATCCTCGGACCACTCCTATATATTCTGCACAAATCGGCTGGATTTGTAGTGTTTCTGGAAATACTATCATCTTGTTGATGTGTATCATCGGGGTCATCCGATGGATGGGTATATATTGGCCTGAAACACGTAGCAAACAAGAAAACAACTCTACAGATCAGCACAGGCTAATTTCTTTCCTGCCACTTAACAAATTCTTCATTAATGCATAATATATTTATAATTAAATGGCAGCACAATAATGCAAGAACAAAAACACAAGTAAACAGAAGCGTTGCTATAGCAGTACGTTTTGTAAGATTTAATTAGATGGGCGGAGTGCAAAAGAGATCATGGACTGTAGTTTCTGTGACAAAGTTGCAATAATCTGGGACTAGGCAATGGCGTTCAGATCACATACTGCTATTTATATCAGAGTCTCCATTGTCCATAGTTCAGACTTCAGACTATGAATTATCTATGGTTCAGATCACATGCTATTCAGATTAGACTCTCCATCTTATCGTTCAGTCTATCAATTACATATTGCTCAAACTATCAATTAGCAAGAAGCAGAGAAAATACTCATATAAGCATGGACAGCAGCAAGCACGGGGCCGTGAAATTGAACACAGAAGACAGAACACGGACACGTTTTGAAACAAACTAGCAGCTTTACTTTTGTGAAAAGAATTCATTACCTTTGAGCCGTCCGTGAGTGGCCGGCGGAGCTATCGGCACGACGAACTGAACTTGTGGTGCCGGTGGTGTGTGTAATTCCTTCTCCTGCCCCCGATCCATGCTGCCTCGAGGGTCCGCGCGGTGACGAAGTGGCTGCGCTGGGGCGGCGGCGCACGACGAGGAGGAGGAGGAGGCGAGGGCGCCGCGCCGTGACGAAGTGGCTGCGCTGGGGCGGCGGCGCACGGCGAGGAGGAGGAGGCGAGGGCGCCGCTCGGGTCGAAGGAAAAAAAAGGGGAAACAGAAGAAACGATGCGGAGCTTCGCACGGGATCGAGTTAACTACGTTTCTGCCTAGGGTCGAGCGCTTAGAATCGTTCCTTCGTGGGGTTACTGGTTCGATCTCTCTCCTCTTTAATGAACCAGCCACGTCTGATTTTTTCCTACGTGGCCAGCTTAGCACCGATCCAGGTTGGAGCATTGGGACAAGCCTTAACGCTGATTGCGCGCCGGGGCGCGGGCCGTTCGGTTTGGTGAGCGGGCGATCCTAGGCCGGCGCGGCTGCGGGCGCCGTGTGCTTCTCGTAAAAATGGTTTCGATTTTCTCCTCCGCGTGGCCGTGTTGGGGCGGTGTGGAGAGGAGACGAGGGTGGCCGCACCGAGACATGTTGGCCGCTCGATTACGTTATTGCTGCGGAAAGCGCGGGGTTCCTTGCAGGACCCTGTTTGTTGAGGAAGATGCAAGGAAGGAATGGTCTTCGGTCCCGTCCGTGTCGAACGGGAGCTGGGCTCGGTAGTGGCGCGAGTCAGGTGTGTGCTGCCGCGTGAGAAATGGGCAGCGTACCAGGTGCCTGTTAACAGTGGTCTTTGTTACTGCTCTTACTCGTCCGGGAACGTTGATTTACAGTCCATTCGGCATTGTTTGTCACGGACGGCGTTCGCAACCATGTGCTCGTGCGCGTCGGATGGGGACGTATCGGACGAAAAGTATTGGCACCACGAGCGAATCTGTTTAGTCACGTATACGTGAGCTTCGTGCCCATGGTAGGAGTGGTTTGAGAGGCAACTGTGCTGTGATGGTCAGGCAGACCGTGAGATGGAACAACAAGACGTATGTGTATGCATCCACGTGAGCATTAATAGGGTGCACACTTCTTTGATGATCCTATCCTACCAAGAGATGCATGATGCATCCCGAAAGTGTCCTTCAATGAGTTTGGTGAACAGTAAAATAAAAACAAATCAAAAAATTGAAAAAAAAATATGTGACAAACATTGACAAAAGTTTCAAGTGCTTGCAAAAAAATCGTTATGGGATCACATTCATGTAAGGCGTGGCAAAAATACAAAATCAATGCTCCAAAATGCTTTTGAAAGTAGCGTTTTCAGAGTATTGATGTTTCTTTTTTTAGCCACGTCTTCTAGGAATGTGAGTTCATGACGAATTTTTGCAAGTACTTGAAATTTTTGTCAATGTTTGTCACAAAAAAAATCTGCTTTTTTTTGAAAAAAATGTCTTATTTTACTGTTCACCCTAACTTATTTGAGCTCGGACTGAGAAACTCCGCGTTCGATGCATCCTCCCTTATGCAGGGAAGCTTGTTAAAACCATGTATATACACGACTTTTATTCATCGCAAATGTGGTATTTAATTTGTGTAAGCAGTACACGGTGTCGGCATGCAAACTTACGGATTCCTCTGACCAACCAAGTTTGACTACAAGAATAATCGAGTCCATTACAAAAAAAGGACCTCAAGAACTGCCGCGTATGGAAGAGCTCCCGACCAAACGATTCGTTCGCTCGAGGAGGGAGGTTCTAGCGAACCAAATCGTTCGATGAAAGATCCCCTCCGGCGCGAACACAAAAGGCTTCTATGCACCGTTGAACAAGGCGGGCACGTAGGAACAAGTTCGCGGGTTAAAGCTTGCACCGACTGCACCTAGGGTCAATCATTTGTTGTTTGCTGACGATTCCCTGCTGGTTATGGAAGCATCCATTCATGATGCTCAAACTGTAAATGAAATATTGCAAGCCTACAAGGAATGTTCTGGACAAATGATAAACAGAGAAAAATCGTCAAACTTATTCAGTGCAAATGCTAGCCGGAGCTTCAAGAACCTGATCATGCAAGAGCTCCAGCTCGGGTCTGAAGCTAGCGGGGGTAAGTATTTATGGCTCCCGACATACATTGGCAAGTCTAATAAAAAGTGCTTTGATTCCTGGTCGGCTTCAGGGTGGCATGGACCAGTGTCCATCAATGGCGGGCAAGGAGGTCTATATCAAAGCACTAGCCCAAGCGATCCCGACTTATGCCATGTCCTGCTTCGACTTGACCAAGGGCCTATGTGATGAAGTCAATCAACTTATCTGCCATTACTAGTGGAACATGCTAGATGGTGATGATAGAACGCATTGGGTAAGTTGGGAAGAAATGATGCTTCCTAAGAGAGAAGGGGGCTTGTGTTGGCAAAGCAAAGTTGGCGACTTAGCCAATTCCCTGACTCATTGTGTGCGCAAGTACCCCGAGCTAAATATTACCGTGATGGAGGTATTCTTCAGGCTGAACCAGCGAAGGGTATAAGTTATGTGTGGAGAAGCATTTTGAAAGAAATAGATTTGTTGAAAGAGGAACTCGTGTGGAAAGTTGGTGATGGCTGCAATATTAGGATTTGGAAAGATCCGTGGATCCCTAGAGGCGTCACTCGTCGACCAACTTCACATCAGGGACTGGGGATTCTAACTTGTGTTTATGATCTTCACACGATCACTTGGGACTCTACTCTTGTCAAAGGCTATTTCCACCCTTATGGCATCCCTGATATTCTGAGCATCCTGATCCATGAGCAAGCGAATGACTTCCTAGCATGACACCATGATAGTAAAGGGCTCTTTTCAGTCAAGTCTGCATATAAATTCCATGTATAAACATGTTAAAAAAAATAGGCACGCGGACAACAGGGACAAGACTTTGCGCCTCGGGAGCACAGGTTTAGCTAGCACTGAGTAGCGTGCTTGGTTTGACACATATTCAAACGATGTAACTGTTGTTGTAACTGACAATTAGTCATGCTTTAAATGGAATACGAGTGTTTCATTTTAAAAAACTCGACGACCCATTTTGCTGGGCCTCTTCCCAGGCGATAATTAAAGCACAAAGAACAAAAAAGTCCAAAAAACAATAATTAATGAATAAAAAAAGAACTCTTTGTCGTAAAAAATATATTATAAAGTTGCCATGGTTGTTGATCCACTTTCAAGTGACCACAAAATTTAACCGCCGATCCATTTTCTCGTTCTCGTCGTCCTCGGTAACCTGGAAGAAAAATGTTATGGATTTGCCATGTGACCTTAAATGAATTTGCCATATTACCATAAACGAATTTGTCATGTTATGAACAAAGAGCTTATAGAGAAAGGAAAATGTTAAGAATGTGCGATGTGACAATAATATACTTTACATGAAATTTGCGGTATGAACATAAAAATGAATTTACTATGTTATGAAGACACGGAATAATAATTTACCATTGTACATGGCAAAACCTGCATGAAATCCTATGCAAACCATGGCAAAAATGTCATGGGTGAAAAAACTAAAGTGGAGCACAAATTTGCCATGGAAAAATCACCATTACTTGATGTTGTGTGGTTACAAAATTTCCACAATTCCCATGACAACAAATAATATTCAAAAAATGGCATGGCAAATAAATACAATGAATAGAAATAGAACAAACACTAGAAACAAAATTAGGACCACAATTACCATGGCAAATGTATAGTCAAAATTGACATGCTTATAATTTGTTTGTCATGTATATAAATTAACACAAATTATGATAAAAGAACTGCCATGGACCAACGAAAAAATAAATTTGTCGTGCTACAGAAAATAAATTGCCATGGTTTGTATTAAAATTTTGAATTTTTTCCAAATAAATTGTCGTGGTCACAAGAAAATTGCAAATGGCCTATACACAAAAAAATGCGATGACACGTAAAATAAATTTACCGTGAATAGAAAATTAAATTTACGATGGTTGCGTAAAATAGTAATTTTGACATGATGCAAAAGAAAGAAAAGTCCAATGGTCATAAAAACACGCATTGATGGCAAACAAATCTATAAGTTTACCAACAGTGGCCAAAAAGTGCTGTAAATTTGCCGTTGTTTGAAATATGTCGTGATGCACATGACCCACACATTAACATGTTTAAAAAGTGAATATTGTCATGAGAATAATAATTTTGGCATGAGCAATAACTAAAATTGCCATGATACATGAAACAAAAGGGTACCATAATCTATCAACTAAAAATGCCATGGTCAACTACTAAATTTACCATGATCAAAGAAATAAATTTGCCATGGTTAATTAATGAAATTTGACATGAATTATAAACTAAATTTGGCGTGGTCATTACTAAAATTTGCCATCATCTTGGCAAATAAAAGTAAACTTGCCATGGCAATTCATGAAACTAAAATTTGTCGTGATCTATAAACTAAATTTGCCATCATAAATTACTAAATTTACTAGGTCAATGCATTAAATTTGTCAGGGTTAAATAATGAAATTTGTTATGAATCGTAAACTAACTTTGCCATGGTAAGTTACTAACGTTTGCCATCGTTTGGCAATAACGTCGTGTTTGGATGTATGTATTTGAGACCTCCGTATTGTATTGGTTTCAATTCCAATTCAGTCTCGAAACTATAATGAACATGAATACGAATTCAGTTGTTTGGGTGTTTATTGAATGGGCTCACGGAATCATCGTAAGGTTTCAATACAGAATCATGTTTAGGTGTCTATGGAATTGCATTGCAACATTAATATATGCATCGAAACACAAGTTGTATAATGTGTGACTATAATTGATGATTATATAGTAAAAAAATCATCAAATATTCTAAAAATGGAGGGCGACATCATATAATACCGACACAAAACAAAAAAATACGTCAATAAAGTGCAACCCATATAGTTAAAATAGGTGTTACAAATTCTCAATGACAACAAGACTGTTGGGGAACATTGCATGGGAAACAAAAAATTTCCTACGCACACGCAAGATCCATCCATGGTGATGAGCATCTACGAGAGGGAGAGTGGATCTACATACCCTTGTAGATCGCTAAGCGGGAAGCGTTAAGAAACGCGGTTGATGTAGTCGAACGTCTTCGCGATCCAAATCGCCGAGCGTCCTGCGATCCCATCACGATCCATCTCGCAATCCAATCACGATCCGTCCCGCGATCCCATCATGATCCATCCCGCGATCAAATCACGAACCGTCCCACGATCCTGATCATGGTCCTTCCGATCTAGCGCCGAACGGACGACACCTCCGCGTTCAGCACACGTACAGCTCGATGACGATCTCCGCCTTCTTGATCCAGCAAGAGGGAGCGGAGAGGTAGATGAGTTCTCCGACAGCGCGACGGCGTGGCGGCGATGGTGGTGGAACTATTCCGGCAGGGCTTCGCCTAAGCACCGCTGAACTAGACTAGAGGAGAAAACGATCTAGATGAAGTAGAGGGAGCACGTGGCAATTAGGGTTAGCTCTCCCCTCTAAATCCTCTAGTGTATATAGGAGGGAGGGAGGGGAGGGGAGGAGGCAGCCTCAAACCCTCAAGGGCTGGCCGAAATTGGAGGTGGAGGAGTACTACCCCAATCCTATTAGGAGTAGGATTCCTTCTCTCCACTTGGAAACCCTTTCCACCTTTCCCCCTTTGGGTTTTCCCCACCCCTAGCCGCATGGGCCTTAGTGGGGGGCTCGGACAGCCCACTAAGGGCTGGCTTGACTCCTCCCATAGCCCATGAGGCCCTTTGGGTCGAGACACCCCTCCCGATGGTCCCCGGTACCCCTCCCGGCACTCCCGGTACACTACCGAAATACCCGAAACTTTTCCGGTGACCAAAACGGGACTTCCTATATATCAATCTTTACCTCCGGACCATTCCGGAGCTCCTCGTGACATCCAGGATCTCATCCGGGACTCCGAACAACCTTCGGTCACCACCATACATAACTCTACTATACCGAAACGTCACTGAACCTTAAGTGTGCAGACCCTGCGGGTTCGAGAACTATGTAGACATGACCGAGACACCTCTACGGTCAATAACCAATAGTGGGACCTGGATGCCCATATTGGTTCCTACATATTCTACGAAGATCTTTATCGGTTGAACCTCTATGTCAAGGATTCAGTTAATCCCGTATGATGTTCCCTTTGTTCTTCGGTATGTTACTTGCCCGAGATTCGATCGTCGGTATCTCTATACCTAGTTCAATATCGTTACCGGCAAGTCTCTTTACTCGTTTCGTAATACAAGATCCCGTGGCTAACACTTTAGTCACATTGCTTGCAAGGCTTAGTGTGATGTTGTATTACCGAGTGGGCCTCGAGATATCTCTCCGTCACACGGAGTAACAAATCCCAGTCTCGATCCATGCCAACTCAACAGACACCCTCGGAGATACCTGTAGAGCATCTTTATAGTCACCCAGTTACGTTGCGACGTTTGATACACACAAGGCATTCCTCCGGTGTCAGTGAGTTGCATGATCTCATGGTCATAGGAACAGATACTTGACATGCAGAAAACAATAGCAATAAACTGACACGATCATATGTTACGTTCATAGTTTGGGTCTTGTCCATCACATCATTCTCCTAATGATGTGATCCCGTTATCAAATGACATCTCATGTCTATGGCTAGGAAACCTTAACCATCTTTGATCAACGAGCTAGTCCACTAGAGGCATACTAGGGACACAGTGTTGTCTATGTATCCACACATGTATCAGTGTTTCCAATTAAATGAATTATAGCATGGATAATAAACGATTATCATGAACAAGGAAATATAATAATAACTACATTTATTATTGCCTCTAGGGCATATTGCCAACAAAGACATGGTTCCAAATTTAACAATACAATTGTTCAAATAAGTTGAAGTTGAAGATTACATAGTTCCAAATGTAACAAAACAAATAGTTTAGATAGGACCAAGTTCAACCAGACAAAAAGGAAAGCATATTTTGCATAACTTCAAGGCAACAATAGCAACCAAGCCTTCCTCATGTGCATAGGCAGCTCATTAGAGCTTCGAACAAGCGCTCATTAAGAATCAACTTTCCGTAAGAGCACAACATGTATGCTTCTACCAACTTTGGTATCAACTCAAGTGCAACAAGTATTTCAGAAGGAGTAGTAACCTTTGGCAATGGAAGTGGATCCGTTGTCTTCAAAGCATCCTTAAAAGTAGTCCTCATTTCTCCAATCATGCACATAAGTGCAGCAAATATCAATCATCCATCACATGATGTCGATCCCTTGCAAAGTTGTGTAACACACAACACGCATTAATAATTCAAATATGCAAGGATTTATATTTAAATTAGCATGTAATACTGTCCATATGTTATTTAGCACCATACGGACATTTGTTACCTAGTCCTTTATGTCAAAGAAAGATTGAATTCGAAGGATGGCCCATTTTTTTCTTCCATAAACCAAAGGTTCTCTCCACAACATTTCTAGCACGAGAATGATGAAAATTATACAACTCTGTATCTATTTGGGGTTGTTGTTGACTTGAAACCCACTCTTTCAAGTGGTACCTAGTCGATCTTGTTGGGGAACGTTGCATGGGAAACAAAAAATTTCCTACGCACACGCAAGATCTATCTATGAAGATGTATAGCTACGAGAGGGGGAGTGTATCTACATACCCATGTAGATCGCTAAGCAGAAGCGTATATAACGCGGTTGATGTAGTCGTACGTCTTCATGATCCAATTGCGATCCGCCCCGATCTAGCGCCGAACGGACGGCACCTCCGCGTTCAGCACACGTGCGACTCGATGACGTCTCCTCGTTCTTGATCCAGCAAGAGAGGAAGGAGAAGTAGATGGGATCTCAACCAGCACGACGGCGTGGTGGAGCAATCCCAGCAGGGCTTCGCCAAGCGCCTCCGAAACTGCAAACGAGGAAGAACGGGGAATTTGAAAGGACGTGGATGTTGCCTAGAGGGGGGGGGTGAATAGGCGCTTTAAAATAATTACGGTTTAGGCTTGAACAAATGCGGAATAAAACTAACGTTTAATATGTCAAGCACAAAACCTAAAACAACTAGGCTCACCTATGTGCACCAACAACTTATGCTAAGCAAGATAAACATCTAAGTGATAGCAAGATATAAAGCATGAAACAATATGGCTATCACAAAGTGAAGTGCATAAGTAAAGGGTCGGGTAAGAGATAACCGAGGCACGCGAAGACGACGATGTATCCCAAAGTTCACACCCTTGCGGATGCTAATCTCCGTTCGGAGCGGTGTGGAGGCACAATGCTCCCCAAGATGCCACTAAGGCCACTGTAATCTCCTCACGCCCTCGCACAATGCAAGATGACGTGATTCCACTAAGGGACCCTTGAGGGCGGTCACGGAACCCGTACAAATGGCAACCCTTGGGGGCGGTCACCGGTACCCGTACACTTTGGCAACCCTTGGGGACGGTCACCGGTACCCGTACAAATTGCTCGGGGCAATCTCCACAACCTAATTGGAGACCCCGACGCTTGCCCGGAGCTTTGCACCACAATGATTGAGCTTCGAGCCACCACCAACCGTCTAGGGCGCCAAAGCACCCAAGAGGAACAAGCTCTAGGGTGCTCAAACACCCAAGAGTAATAAGCTTCTCAACTTCTGACTTCCACGTATCACCGTGGAGAACTCAAACCTATGCACCAAATGCAATGGCAAGGGCACACGGAGTGGCCAAGTCCTTCTCTCCCAAATCCCACCACAACAACAAATGTTATGGAGGAAATGAGAGGAAGAACGAAGAAGAACACGAAGAACTCCAAGATCTAGATCCAAGGGGTTCCCCTCACTTAGAGGAGAAAGTGATTGGTGGAAATGTGGATCTAGATCTCCTCTCTCTTTTCCCTCAAGAACTAGCAAGAATCATTGGAGGGATTGAGAGTTAGCAAGCTCGAAGAAGGACAACAATGGGGGGCAAACTTGAGCTAAAGAGATAAGAACCATTGGGGAAGAAGACCCCCTTAAATAGGTGGGGGGAAATCCAACTGTTACCCCCACAGCCCGCACACAAGCGGTAGTACCGCCTCAGGGAGCGGTACTACCGCCCACCAGCAAAACTGAGCAGCAGTAGAAGGGGCGGCGGTAGCACCGCTTGGTACTACCGCCACTACTATCGCCGCGGCTGGAGGGCTGGCGCGGGCCACCCCACTTCCCCCCAGCGGTACTACCGCTGGCAAGGGCGGTAGTACCGGCTATAAGCGGTACTACCGTGCTGGCCAGAGCGGTACTACCGCGGGAGAGAAACAAAGAACCCAAGCAACCAGATGGATACAGTAAAACCAGAACTGCCATAACCTTCGCATATGAGCTCCGAATTGAGTCAATTCAAGCTTGTTGGATTCACGACGACAAGAGCTATCCAACAACGAGAGGCAGTATATAAATGCCAATGATATAGAGATGTGACACCTCTATGAATGAAGAACCGGCAAAAACTCCAACATCGAAAACATCATAGAAGATGCATATGGACTCCGTTTTCGATGAACTTGAGCTTGTCATGAAGCTGACCATACGCTCAAGAACCCACATAGAGAAAAGCCAACCAAGAACCAAGAAAGATGATGATGCCAAGAATGCAATGGTTTGAGCTCTCAACAAACGATACGATCAAGCTACTCACTTGAGAGCCCCCCTTGATAGTACGGCTATCGATCCTATAACCCGGTCTCCCAACTACCACCATGGGACCGGTAAAATAGAAAACCCTATCAAGGTCAAACCTTTGCCTTGCGCATAGTCCACTTGAGCTAGATGATGACGATCTTGTCCTTCTCAAGATGGACCACCTTTCTTGATTGCGTCGGTTCGATGAAGACTAGTAGATTGCTCCCCCATACTCCACTTGAACTTGAACTTGCACACCGCAACCTTGATGACGATCACCACTTGATGTCATCCTCCATGGGTTGTATGAGATCTACCTCTTGATGCAAGCCCATGGAAATATACCTAACCCCACAACGAACTCTCACGTAGACCATGGGTTAGTACACAAAGCGTAATGGACAATGCTTACCATACCATGGGATCACTTGATCCCACTTGGTACATCTTCTACGCTTTGTGTGTTGATCAACTTGAATCATTCTTTGCCTTAATCTTGATCAACCTTGTGTCTTCTCTTCTCTCTTCACAAAGATGATGTCTTGAAGGTAAACATGAATGTTCACACAATCTTCTTCTTCAAGACATGCTTGCAATGAGGTCAACTCTCACATGACCAATCTTTGGATAAAACCTTGAATACCACCTTGGTCACCATATAAACTCCTTGAAACCAACAGATGGACTTCAAGAAGTACCTATGGACAAATCTTTCGAATATAACTCAGGGCAACCATTAGTCCATAGGGATTGTCATCAATTACCAAAACCACACATGGATAAATGTGCTCTTACAGAATTGTTGTGTCCAGCCCTTGCGCCTCCTCCCCACTATATATAGGGGTGTTGGAGGGTTGGGGCCGCAACCCTATCCCCTCCTCCAAGGAGGGGAGGCGGCCAAAGGGGGAGGAGTGCCCTCCAAGCCAAGTGAAGGGCCCTCCCCCTTAGGGTTTCCCTTCCCCTAGGCGGATGGGCCTTAGGGGGCTGGTGCGCCTGGCCCAATAAGGATAGGACGCCCCCTACAGCCCATGCACGCCCTAGGTGCTGGAGGGACCCTTCCAGACTCCTCCGGAACCTTCCGGGACCTTCTAGAACCTTCTGGAAGCTTCCCGGTACAATATCGGTAAAACCCGAAACTTTTCCGGTAGCCAAAATATGACTTTCCATATATAAATCTTTACCTCCTAACTATTCCGGAGCTCCTCGTGACGTCCGAGATCTCATCCGGGACTCCGAACAACATTCAATCACCAACGTGAATATCCCAATACTACTCTAGCGCCACCGAACGTTAAGCGTGAGGACCCTACGGGTTCGAGAATCATGTGTACATGACCAAGACACCTCTCCGGTCAATAACCAATAGCAGGACCTGGATGCACATATTGGTTCCCACATATTCCATGAAGATCTTTATCGGTCGAACCACGATGCCAAGGATTCAATCAATCCCGTATGTAGTTCCCTTTGTCTAGCGGTATGTTACTTGCCCGAGATTCGATCATCGGTATCTCCATACCTAGTTCAATCTCGTTACCAGCAAGTCTCTTTACAAGATCCCATGACTAACTCCTTAGTCACATTGCTTGCAAGCTTCTTGTGATGTTGTATTACGAGTGGGCCCAGAGATACCTCTCCGTCATACGGAGTGACAAATCCCAGTCTTGATCCACGCCAACCCAACAGACACCCTCGGAGATACCTGTAGAGCACCTTTATAGTCACCCAGTTATGTTGTGACGTTTGATACACACAAGGCATTCCTCCGGTGTCAGGGAGTTGCATAATCTCATGGTCGTAGGAACAGATACTTGACATGGATAAAGCGGTAGCAATAAACTAACACGATCAAATGCTATGCTTACGGTTGGGTCATGTCCATCACATCATTCTCCTAATGATGTGATCCCGTTATCAAATGAGAACTCATGTATATGATCAGGAAACCTTGACCATCTTTGATCAACGAGCTAGTCTAGTAGAGCTCACTAGGGACATAGTGTTGTCTATGTATCCACACATGTATCTGAGTTTCCGATCAATACAATTATAGCATAGATTATAAACGATTATCATGAACAAGGAAATATGATAATAACCAATTTATTATTTCCTCTAGGGCATATTTCCAACAGTCTCCCACTTGCACTAGAGTCAATAATCTAGTTCACATCACCATGTGATTAACACCCAATGAGTTCTGGGGTTTGATCATGTTTTGCTTGTGAGAGAGGTTTTAGTCAACGGGTCTGCAACATTCAGATCCGTGTATACTTTGCAAATCTCTGTGTCATATTGTAGACGCTGCTACTACGCCCCACTTGGAGCTATTCCAAATGTCTGCTCCACTATACGTATCCGGTTTGCTACTCAGAGTCATCCGGATCGGTGTCAAAGCTTGCATCGACGTAACCCTTTACGACGAACTCTTTATCACCTCCATAATCGAGAAACATTTCCTTAGTCCTCCAGTTACTAAGGATAATTTAGACCACTGTCCAGTGATCCACTCCTGGATCACTCTTGTACCCCCTTGCAAGACACGCGGCAAGGCGCACATCAGGTGTGGTACACAACATGGCATACCGTATAGAGCCTATGGCTAAGGCATAGGGGACGACCTTCGTCCTTTCTCTTTCTTCTGCCGTGGTCGAGCTTTGAGTCTTACTCAACTTCACACCTTACAAATCAGGCAAGAACTCCTTCTTTGACTGATCCATTTTGAACTCTTTCAAAATCTTGTCAAGGTATGTACTCATTGAAAGTCTTATCAAGCGTCTTGATCTATCTCTATAGATCTTGATGCCCAATATTTAAGTAGCTATATCCAGGTCTTCCTTTGAAAAACTCCTTTGAAACAACCCTTTATGCTTTCCAGAAATTCTACATTATTTCCGATCAACAATATGTCATCCACATATACTTATCAGAAATTCTATAGTGCTCCCACTCACTTTCTTGTAAATACAAGTTTCTTATAAACTTTGTATAAACCCAAAAGCTTTGATTATCAAAGCGTATATTCCAACTCCGAGATGCTTGCTCCGGTCCATAGAAGGATCGCTAGAGCTTGCATACCTTTTAGCATCCTCAGGACCGACAAAACCTTCTGGTTGTATCACATACAACCTTTCCTCATGGAAACCGTTAAGGAAACTCTGTTTTGACATCCATCTGTCAGATTTCATAATCGAAAAATGCAGCAACTGCTAACATAATTCCAACAGACTTTAGCATCGCTACTGGTGAGAAAGTCTCATCGTAGTCAACTCCTTGAACTTGTCGGAAACCTCTTTGCGACAAGTCAAGCTTTATAAATGGTGACATTTACCATCAGCGTCTGTCTTCTTCTTAAATATCCATTTGTACTTAATGGCATGCCGTTCATCGGGCAAGTCTACCAAAGTCCATACTTGGTTTTCATACATGGATCATATCTCGGATTTCATGGCTCCTAGCCATTTGTTGGAATCCGGGCCCACCATCACTTCTTCATAGCTCGTAGGTTCACTGTTGTCTGACAAGATGACCTCCAAGACAGGATCACCATATCGCTCAGGGCAGTACATGTCCTTGTCGGCCTACGAGGTTTGGTAGTAACTTGATCCGAAGTTTCATAATCATAATCATTAGCTTCCTCTTCAATTGGTTTACGCATCATAGGAACACCTTTCTGTGCTGCGCTACTTTTCCAATTCAAGTGAAGGTTCGACAACCTTATCAAGTTCTACCTTCCCCCCACTCACTTCTTTCGAGAGAACATCCTTCTCTGGAAAGGATCCATTCTTGGCAACAAAGACCTTGCCTTCGGATCTGTGATAGAAGGTATACCCAATTGTTGCTTTAGGGTATCTTATGAAAATGCACTTTTCCGCTTTGGGTTCGAGCTTATCAGACATAAGTGTAGCATTCCCAAACTCTAAGAAACGACAGCTTAGGTTTCCATGAACTTGATACACTAGATGCATGCTGGATAGCGGTCGATGTGTGGAGTAATAGTGGTAGATGCAGGCAGGAGTTGGTCTACTTCTTGGACGTGATGCCTATATAATGATCATCACCTTGGATATCATCATGATTATTTGATCTTCTATCAATTGCCCAACAGTAATTTGTTCACCCACTGTGTGCTATACTCATGAGAGAAGCCACTAGTGAATCCTACGGCCCCCGGGTCTACTTTTCCAACATATTGCTTTCCGATCTATCTTTTTGCCTCTTTGTTTTCAGATCTACAAAACCAAAAACCCCAAAATATATTGCTGCACTTTTTATTTGCCCTTTTTATTTTGTGTTCTTGAGGGATCTATCTCTCCTATCTATCACTACCTAATCTATCTTTTTATCGTAGAGAGATTGACAACCTCTCTTGCGCGTCGGGTTGCAAGTATTTGTTATTTGTGTGCAGGTGCTGCTTATTGGGTGGTGGTGATCCTCCTACGGGTTCTATAACCTTGGTTTAATAACTGAGGGAAATACTTACCGTCGCTGTGCTGCATCATCCCTCCCTCTTTGGGGAAATAACGACGCAGTCTCAAGCCACGTCAAAGGAATTTCTGGCGCCGTTGCCGGGGAGGAAGCGGTCTCTTCTACGTGCCAATCTCTGGCACCGAGGAGACTCCATCATCATCTACCAGGTTCCTAATCACAAATCTCATCTCCTTGTAATTACATTATTTGCCATTTGCCTCTCGTTTTCCTCTCCCCCACTTCACCAATTTGTCGTTTTATTCGCCTTCTTTCTCGTTCGCCTTTTTCTCGCCGGGTCTCCTTTTGTTTGCTTGTTTGCTATCTTTTCTTGTGTTGCCATGTGTCTTCTATTTGCAAGCATCTTTGCTTGCTAAAAATCTATTGATATGGATCCTCATCCACTTGCTAATCTTTTCAAAAGACCAAATTATGATGAACCAATTGCTAGTGAGTTGAGTGCACTTGATTATCTCCATGAAGTTTTGTTTGAAAATCATGAATCTGAAATTTTTGATGAAGTGTTGAAAGAAGAAATTTATAAGGTGATTCATGATAGCTCCTTGATTGAAAAGCATGATTGCAATATTGCTAGTATGAATTCTCTAAATATCCATGATGCTAATGATATGCAAAGCCACAAGCTTGGGGATGCTATGTTTGATATTTTTAGTCCCCCAAGTTTTGATGAGCAAATTTATTATGATGATCGCATGCCTACTATTTATGATGATGGTGATGACACGTATGCTATAATGCGTAATGATAACCATGAAACTTATCATAATGGTTTTAATTTGCAATGTGGTTATGTCAATCAAGTGTCTCATGATAGTTATTTTGTTGAGTTTGCTCCCACTACCATGGATGATAAGGAATTTGCTTATGTGGAGAGTAATGAAAATTCTATGCTTGTGTATCATGAAAAGAATGATTTATGTGATAGTTATATTGTTGAATTCCTTCATGATTCTACTGAAATTTATTATGAGGGAGGAACATATGCTTGTAGGAATTGCAATAATATCAAGTTTCCTCTCTATGTGTTCAAAGTTTTGAAGTTATGCTTGTTTTGCCTTCCTATGCTAGTTGATTCTTGTTCCCATAAATTGTTTGCTCACAAAATCCCTATGCATAGGAAGTGGGTTAGACTTAAATGTGTTTTTCATGCTATTCATGATGCTCTCTTGCATATCTCAATTACTACTTTTTATGTGAGCATCATTGAAATCGTTATGCCTAGCTAGGGGCGTAAAACGATAGCGCTTGTTGGGAGGCAACCCAATGAATAAATTTATTTTTGCTTTTTCCTTTCTGTTTTTTAGTGTTGATACAATTATGCCTCTGTTATGATTATGTTTTTATGGTTTATTTAGTGTTTGTGCCAAGTAGAGCCTTTAGGATGATTCATAAGATGAGTAGAAGCGATGCTGAATCTGAAACAAAAACTTTGTGTCCAGTATTTGAATTTTCATTTTTTTCTGGAACGTGATCGTAAGCTGAAATTTTAACACAGTGTTGCTATACAAATTCTTTATGTTGTCCTAATATTTCAGAATTTTTAGAATTACAGAAGTATAGTTAGAGTACAGATTACTACATACTGTTCTGTTTAAGACAGATTATGTTTTCGTTGCATTGTGTGCTTGCTTTGATGAATCTATGGGTTATATTGAAGGGTATGAGCCATGGTAAAGTTAAAATACAGTAGGTATAATGCAATAATAAAATATTAATGGGTTTGCAACAGCACCTAAAGTAGTGATTTGCTTTATTATACTAACGGATCTCACGAAGATTTTGTTGAGTTTTGTGTGATTAAAGTTTTCAAGTTTTGGGTGAGATCACGATGGATGAAGGAACAAGGAGTGAAAAGAGCCTAATCTTGGGGATGCTATAGCACCCCCAAGATATATCCAAAGAGAAACAAGCAACTAAGCTTGGGGATGCCCCCGAGTGGCATCCCCTCTTTCTTCTAACAACCATCGGTATTTTACTTGGAGCTATATTTTTATTCGTCACATATCATGAGTTTTGCTTGGAGCGTCTTGTATCTTTGCTTGCTTTGCTTGTTAGTTTGTCATTTTTATCCTTGCTGTACACACCTATTTGGGAGAGCCAAAATTATGATATGATGTTTTAGAATTGCTCTCTATGCTTCACTTAAACTTTTTGAGCTATAGAATTGCTCTAGTGCTTCACTTATATCTTTTTGTGCATGGTGTGCTTGGAATTTTTTGTAGAAATACTCTCACGCTTCACTTAGATTAATTTGAGAGTTAGTAAATTTTGAAGAAATCCTCTCATGCTTCACTTATACCTTTTTGAGAGATGAAATCTTTATGCTCATGTGCTTCACTTAGATTTGTTTGAGCTTCCCAAAAAGCAATGGCAATATATGAAACTAGTCCCAAAGTGATAGATATCCAAGGAGGATATAATAAAAACTTTCATGAAGATCATTGGGCAAATTAAACTTGATTCCTTGTAATAGTTTTGAAACATGATGATAGTAATATGTGAGTCATGTTAGTGAGTAATTATGCTTTAGTAGGAATATTGGTGTTAAGGTTTGTGATTCCCTATGCAAGTACGAAAGTCAATAGTTGTGCAATGAAATTACATCCTACTTGTGGTGCATTATTCGGTGTTAGTTATGCTCAATGCTCACTTATGTGAATTTTCATTTCTTGGTTTGGTTGCTTCTCAATCTATTTGCTAGCCTCCATTTGTACTATGTAGGAATACTACTTGTGCATCCAAAATCCTTAAACCAAGTTTTGCCTTATGAGTCCACCATACCTACCTATATTCGGTATTTCCATGCCATTCCAAGCAAATTTGTATGTGCCATCTCTAAATTTTCAAAATAAATTTTCTCTTTTGTGTGCTCGTACCGCTCATGAAACGGTGGGGAGTGTCCAATATTTTTCCATGCTAGATGTGTTATTCTCAAGATGAGTGTTTATTCGCTTCTCATTGCACAAGAGTGCGGCGGCAATAGGGATGCCCATTCCCGAAATGAAAAAAAATATTTACTTTATGTTGTCAAATAATAAATTCCTTGGAAAGTGTTGGTATGGAAGGCAACCGTGGATACGGCCCGCCATGGAAAGTGAAAGTTTGGTGTAAAAAGGAATAAACTTTATTTTCTGTTTGGGAACCGCCTATGATATATCTAGCATGGAAAGTATTGTGAGCTACTTTGTCATTTTTGTTGACAGGAAAAGCATGCCACCCAAAATATTTTTCTCTCTCAATTTAAAACCTTGAGCTCTGGCACCTCTACAAATCCCTACTTCCCTCTGCGAAGGGCCTATCTATTTACTTTATGAAATTTTTATTTTTTACTTTGAGTCTCCATCTTCTCTTATAAAGCACCAACTAGGGGGCACTATGATCGTACTTGAGCATTGGGTGTAGCTAATATTTGAGTGTGTTTCATGAATGGATCAATGATTGAGCATGACGGGCTAGGGATAACTTTCTTTAGTGTTGATATTTTGAAAGACATGGTTGCTTGTTGGCATGCTTGAGTATTGAAGTCATTATGTCAAAACTAGACTATTGCTTTGAATCATTTACAAGTCCAAATGTCCATGCTATACAAAAGAAAAGAATATGAGATGAACATGTTAGGCAACATTCCACATCAAAAATTCTTTTTTTATCATTTACCTACTCGAGGACGAGTAGGAATTAAGCTTGGAGATGCTGATACGTCTCCAACGTATCTATAATTTTTGCTTCTTCCATGCTGTTATATTATCATTCTTCGATGTTTTACAATCATTTTATAACAACTTTTTATAATTTTTTGGGACTAACCTGTTGACATAGTGCCAAAGTGCCAGTTGCTGTTTTTGCTTGTTTTTTACTTCGCAGAATATCAGTATAAAACGGAGTCCAATCGCGACGAAACTTTTTGGAGATTTTTTCTGGACCAGAAGACACCCAGTGGGCCAAAGAAGAGCTAGGAAGGTGGGTTGTGGAGAGCACAACCCACCAGGGCGCGCCAGGGGCCCCCCGGCGCGCCCTGATGGGTTGTGCCCTCCACGGGCCCCCTCTCCACCGCCTCTGATGCCTATAAATTCTCAAATATTCGGAAAACCCTAGGGGAGTCGACAAAACACAATTCCAGCCGCCGCAAGTTCCAGAACCTCGAGATCCAATCTAAACACCATCATGGGGGAGTTCATCTTCTTCATAGGTGCCTCTCCGATGATGCGTGGGTAGTCCACCATAGACCTATGGGTCCGTAGGAAGTAGCTAGATGGCTTCCTCTCTCTCTCTCTCTTATGATTCTCAATACAATGGTCTCTTGGAGATCTATTTGATGTAAACTTTTGCGGTGTGTTTCTTGGGATCCGATGAATTTTGAGTTCACGGTCAGTTTCTATCCATGAATATTATTTGAGTCTTATTTGATCTCTTATATGCATGATTACTTATAGCCTCATATTTCTTCTTCGAATATTTGGTTTAGTTAGGCCGACTAGATCGATTTTTCTTGCCATGGGAAGAGGTGCTTTGTGATGGGTTCGATCTTGCGGTGTTCTTTCCCAGTGACAGAAGGGGCAGCAAGGCACGCATGTATCGTTGCCATTAAGGATAACAAGATGGGGTCTATTCCTACATGAATAGATCTTGTCTATATCATGTCATCGTTCTTATTGCATTACTCAGTTTTTCCATGAACTTAATACACTAGATGCATGCTAGATAGCGCTCGATGTGTAGAGTAATAGTGGTAGATGCAGGCAGGAGTCGGTCTACTTATCTTGGATGTGATGCCTATATAATGATCACCGCCTTGGATATCGTCATGATTATTTGATCTTCTATCAATTGCCCAACAGTAATTTGTTCACCCACCGTGTGCTATACTCATGAGAGAAGCCACTAGTGAATCCTATGGCCCCCGGGTCTACTTTTCCAACATATTGCTTTCCGATCTATCTTTTTGCCTCTTTGTTTTCAGATCTACAAAACTCAAAACCCCAAAATATATTGCTGCACTTTTTATTTGCCCTTTTTGTTTTGTGTTCTTGAGAGATCTATCTCTCCTATCTATTACTACCTAATCTATCTTTTTACCGTAGAGAGATTGACAACCTCTCTTGCGCGCCGGGTTGCAAGTATTTTTTATTTGTGTGTAGGTGCTGCTTATTGGTTGGTGGTGATCCTCCTACTGGTTCGATAACCTTGGTTTCATAACTGAGGGAAATACTTACCGTCGCTGTGCTGCATCATCCCTTCCTCTTTGGGGAAATACCGACACAGTCTCAAGCCACGTCAGCCCGTGGCGTGCCTTGATGGGTTGTGCCCTCCACGGGCCCCCCTCCACCGCCTCTAATGCCTATAAATTCCCAAATATTCAGAAAACCCTAGGAGAGTCGACGAAACACAATTCCAGCCGCCGCAAGTTCTAGAACCTCGAGATCCAATCTAAACACCATCACGGAGGGGTTCATCTTCTTCATATGTGCCTCTCCGATGATGCGTGAGTAGTCCACCATAGACCTACAGGTCCGTAGGCAGTAGCTAGATGGCTTACTCTCTCTCTCTTATGATTCTCAATACAATGGTCTCTTGGAGATCTATTTGATGTAAACTTTTGCGGTGTGTTTGTTGAGATCCGATGAATTTTGAGTTCATGATCAGTTTCTATCCATGAATATTATTTGAGTCTTCTTTGATCTCTTATATGCATGATGACTTATAGCCTCGTATTTCTTCTTCGAATATTTGGTTTAGTTAGGCCAACTAGATCGATTTTTCTTGCCATGGGAAGAGGTGCTTTGTGATGGGTTCGATCTTGCGGTGTCCTTTCCCAGTGACAGAAGGAGCAGCAAGGCACGCATGTATCGTTGCCATTAAGGATAGCAAGATGGGGTCTATTCCTACATGAATAGATCTTATCTACATCATGTCATCGTTCTTATTGCATTACTCCATTTTTCCATGAACTTAATACACTAGATGCATGCTGGATAGCGGTCGATGTATGGAGTAATAGTGGTAGATGCAGGCAGGAGTCGATCTACTTATCTTGGACGTGATGCCTATATAATGATCATCGCCTTGGATATCGTCATGATTATTTTATCTTCTATCAATTGCCCAACAGTAATTTGTTCACCCACCGTGCGCTATACTCATGAGAGAAGCCACTAGTGAATCCTACGGCCCCCGGGTCTACTTTTCCAACATATTGCTTTCCGTTCTATCTTTTTGCCGCTTTGCTTTCATATCTACAATTTCAAAAACCCAAAAATATTTCTGCACTTTTTATTTGCCCTTTTTATTTTGTGTTCATGAGAGATCTATCTCTCCTATCCATCACTACCTAATCTATCTTTTTACCGTAGAGAGACTGACAACCTCTCTTTCGCGTCGGGTTGCAAGTATTTGTTATTTGTGTGCAGGTGCTGCTTATTGGGTGGTGGTGATCCTCCTACTGGTTCGATAACCTTGGTTTCATAACTAAGGGAAATACTTACCGTCACTGTGCTGCATCATCCCTTCCTCTTTGGGGAAATACCGACGCAGTCTCAAGCCACGTCAAAGGAATTTTTGGCGCCGTTGCCGGGGAGGAAGCGGTCTCTTCTACGTGCCAATCTCAGGCGCCGAGGAGACTCCATCATCATCTACCAGGTTCCTAATCACAAATCTCATCTCCTTGCAATTACATTATTTGCCATTTGCCTCTCATTTTCCTCTCCCCCACTTCACCAATTTGCCGTTTTATTCGCCCTCTTTTTCGTTTGCCTTTTTCTCGCCGGATCTCTTCCTTGCTTGCAATCTTGTTTGCGTAGTCATGATGCCTCAACGAAAGTACTATGATGTTCCTTACCCCAATATTTTACTTGAAATTGAGAAAAGTACTAAGGAATATATGACTACGCAATTTGAGTATAATAAGTATTTTACCAATGAACTTAGGGAACACTCTACCGGTCTAGATGCCATAACGAAACAACTTGATGATATCAGTAGAGAAGTTTGTAATCTTCAATGAAAATATGCTCATGCTGAAAATTTGCTTGGTAAAATCTCCGATGCACAAGCTACTCTAATAAATCAAATGGCCGCCAAACCAATCTCTCTAGAGGATAAAAATGATGAAGATCTTAAAGTGATTGGTGTTTTTACTATTGATTCCTTGTTTAGTAATATTAAGATTGATGATAAAGGGACTGAAGTAGAGTCAACTTTAGCTAGAAGGCGTCCCAATAATTTGGAGGGTGAAAATCTTGATGAAAAATTTGATAAAAGTGGGTTTGAAGAGGTCAAAACTTTAACTAGTGATGTGCCCACTATTCTGGATTGCAAAGACTTTAATTATGATGGCTGCTCCTTGATTGAATGTATTTCTTTGCTGCAATCCATGTTGAATTCACCCCATGCTTATGAACAAAATAAAGCTTTTACTAAACATATCGTTGATGCCATGATGAAATCTTTTGAAGAAAAGTTGGAGTTGGAGATTTCTATTCCTAGAAAATTACATGATGAGTGGGATCCTACCATTAAGGTCAAGATCAAAAATTATGAGTGCTTTGCTTTGTGTGATTTGGGTGCTAGTGTTTCCACGATTCCGAAATCTCTATGTGATGTGCTTGGTCTTACCAATATTGAAGAATGTTCTCTTAATTTGCACTTGGCGGATTCTGCTATTAAAAAACCATTGGGAAGAAATAATGATGTTCTTATTCTTGCAAATAGGAATTATGTGCCCATAGATTTTATTGTGCTTGATATTGATTGCAATCCGTCTTGTCCCATTATACTTGGTAGACTGTTGTTACGCACTATAGGTGCCGTGATTGATATGAAAGAAGGCAATATTCGTTTTCAATTTCCACTAAGAAAGGGTATGGAACACTTCCATGGAACAAGAATTAAGCCACCATATGAATCAATCATGAGGGCATCCTATGGATCCAAAACCAAAGATGACAATACTTGAATCTATCCATTATGCCTAGCTAGGGGCGTAAAACGATAGCGCTTGTTGGGAGGCAACCCAATGAATAAATAAATTTTTGCTTTTTCCTTTCTGTTTTTGTGTGTCGGAGGAGAAGAAGAAGAGGGCGCCGGGGGCGCTAGTCAGGGTCGGGGTCGGGGCCGAGGTGGACGTCGCCGGGGCAGGAGATTGGTCGGCGGCGGGGTCGGGGTCGCCGGGGTCTTCGCCGGGGTCGGGGGCAGCAGCCGGTGGGAGGACCGGCGGCGGCGGCGGAGTCTAGAGGGAGGGCGAGGAGGGAGAGAGGGAGAGAGTGAGGGGCGTGCGCGGGGGGATGGATAACTACGTACGGGTCCGAGTAGCAGTAGCGCGGGCCGCAGAAAAGCGCTACTGCTAGGGCTTTAGCAGTAGCGTTGCTTTCTAGCAAACGCTACTACTACCGGTCGCCCCCGTCGGTCGGGATGGGACCAGTTAGCCGTAGCACAGGTTGAATTACCGGCGCTACTGCTAATTGCATAGTAGTAGCGCCTTCAGCCGGCCGCGCTACTACTAATTAGCAGTAGCGCTTCCAATTTAACCCGCGCTACTGCTAAATTCCTATCTATAAGCATTCTCCAAGTAGTGATTGCTCTAGCCAAGGAGCCCAGGTTTCACAAGAGGACCAGACACGTAAGCACCGCCTCAATTCCATCCGCGATTATATAGAGGAGGAAGACATAAACATTTGCAAAGTGCATACGGATCTGAATGTTGCAGGCCCATTGACTAAACCTCTTCCACGGGCAAAACATGATCAACACGAGAACTCTATGGGTGTTAGGTTCATTACAATGTAAAGCTAGATTATTGACCCTAGTGCAAGTGGGAGACTATTGGAAATATGCCCTAGAGGCAATAATAAAGTGGTTATTATCACATTTCCTTGTTCATGCTAATCTTTGGGATATTGCAAGGTAATATTTCAATGTAATATTCAAGGAAGACTCAAGTATCTATGCTTGGGGATGCCCCGAAAGGCATTCCCTCCTCCGTCTTCAAACTATCGGTATATCTTACTTGGAGCTATATTTTTATTTTGGAAATAATTTGCTACCCATAGTGGTAGCTACACAAGTCACAAACTTTTATCTCTAATTAATTTGGTAAATTATTTCGCACTATGAAAAATAACTCTATAATAAAAATATTGTGACTTTGGACCAGCCAGACAACTATGCCAAAAAGGCAAGCAAAAAGACCGAGAAAAGTGAGAAATGCCCTTTCTACACAATGAAAAGACAATTATGTCAAAAGGTAATAAAAAAGACAAAGAGAAGTGAGAAAAAGTCATTTCTATACAACAAAAATGCACTTGTGCCAATGCCATTGAAACCCGATACCCGTATATGAAAAAAGGCACTTATACCAAAGTGTGTGTAGCTACCACCATGCATAGGAAATGGCCTCTCATTTTTATTCTTCACATGATATGTATTATTTGCTTAGAGCGTATTTGCCTTTATTTTATTTTTTGCTGGTTGTCACAATCATCTTTTCGTGGACACATTTATTATGAGAAGCTACTAACTCATCTAATTTATAAAATGCTCATGCGTACTTCACTTATATCTTTTTGAGTTGAGGCAAAAGTTCTAGTTCTTCACTTATATTTGTTTCAGCATGGTGATATGTTTATTGTGTGGACTCTCTTTGCTTCACTTACATCTTTAATGAGAGTTAAATAGGAAGTGGTAATTTGCATGAGTTATATGGTTGGTCCAAAGAATGATAGGTATACATAAGTGGTGTAATAAAACTAGCATGGATTTGTGATACGCCCATTTTGCATCATGATTTCTTATTGATATTTATATTATTCTTGGCCACCATTCCATCTTATTATACTATTCTAATGCCTTTTCTCTCTTAATTTACAAGGTACATCACAAAGAGGGAAATTGTCGGAAACTGGAATTCTGGACCTGAAAACCAAGAAAAAGCCTGGAAATTCTTTGGATTCCAAATGACATGAAACTACACGAGGATTTATATATATATATATATATATATATATATATATATGAATTTATAGAGCAAAGAAGTGTCAAAGGGGCCACCTGTTGGTGCCAAGCCAACAGGGTGCGCCCAACCCCCTAGGCGAGCCCTGATGGCTTGGCAGGCCCATAGGCGGCCTCCGCCCCCCCCCTCTTCTGCTATATGATGTGTTCTTACCAAAAAAAAAATCAAGAGGATACTTTCAGGATGAAGCGTCGCCGTCTCGAGGCAGAAACCTGGGCAGAGGCCCTTTTGCTCTCCAGCAGAGAGATTCTGCCGGCGAAAGTTCTCTCTGGGAGGGGGAAATCGAAGCCATCGTCATCACCAACGCTTACTCCTTCGTGGGAGGATCAATCTTCATCAACATCTTCACCAGCACCATCTCATCTCAAACCCTAATTCATCTCTTCTATTCAATCTTTGTCTAAAAACCTCAGATTGGTACCTGTGGGTTACTAGTAGTGTTTATTACGTCTTGTAGTTGATTCTGGTTGGTTTACTTGGTGGAAGATAATATGTTCAGATCCTTAATCATATTTATTACACCTCTGATATTGAACATGGTGATGATTTATGAGTAGTTACTTATGTTCTCGATGACATGGGAGAAGTTTTGTTATAAGTGATCATGTGAAGTTAGTATTCGTTCGATATTTTGATGATATGTATGTTGTTGCTCCCTTTAGTGGGGTCATGTAAACGTCAACTACATGACACCTCACCATATTTTGGGCCTTAGGGAAGGCATTGTGGAGTAATAAGTATATGATGGGTTGCTAGAGTAACAAAAGTTTAAACCCTAGTTTATGCGTTATTTTGTAAGGGGCTGATTTGGATCCACATGTTTCATACTATGGTTAGATTTATGTTAATTCTTCCTTCATAGTTGCGGATGCTTGCGAGAGGGGGTAATCATAAGTGGGTTGCTTGTTCAAGTAAGAACAACACCTTAGCACCGGTCCACCCACACATCAAATTATCAAAGTAACGAACGCGAATCAACTAAACATGATGAACATGACTAGACAAAATATCCCATGTGTCCTCGAGAACGCCTTACTTTATATAAGAGAACTTTCAGGCTTGTCATTTGCTATAAAAAGGATTGGTCCACCTTGCTGCACACTTGCTACTATTGTTACTTGTTACTTGTTACGAATTATCTTGCTATAAAACTATCTATCACTGTTACTTATAGCACTTGCAGAGAATACCGAGTTGAAAACTTCTTATCATTTCCTTCTGCTCCTCGCTGGGTTCGACACTCTTTACTTATTGAAAGGACTACTATTGATCCCTTATACTTGTGGGTCATCATGACTCTTTCTGGCGCTATTGTCGGGGAGTGAATCGCCTTTGGTGAGTGGAATTTGGTAAGGAAACATTTTCGATACGTGCTGAAATTTACCGTTGCTTGTCACTATGGATAGTAATCCTTTGAAGGGCCTGTTTGGGGTATCTTCACCCCAACCAGAAGTGGAAAAGGTTGCCTCTCAACCTACTGAACCTACTGAAAATATTTATTATGTGATTCCTTCAGGTATGTTAGAGAAACCGCTAGCTAATCCTTATGCAAGAGATGGAACAACTCATCCTGATTTGCAGTTGATATATATAGATGAGATTTGTGGATTATTTAAGCTTGCAGGTTTATCCGAGGACAAAGTCAAGAATAAGGTTTTCCCTTTATCTTTGGAGAAAAAGGCATTGAATTGGTATAGGCTATTGGATGATGTTGGAACATGGGACTGGAACCGGTTCAAGCTGGAATTTCATCAGAAGTTTTATCCTATGCATCTAGTTCATCGTGATCGGAATCATATATATAATTTTTGTCCTCGTGAAGGAGAAAGCATCGCTCATGCTTGGGGGGGGGGGGTTAAATCTATGATGCACACTTTCCCCAACAATGAGATCTCAAGAGAAATGATTATACAAAACTTTTATGCTCGGCTTTCTTATGATGACCAATTAATACTCGATTCTTCTTCCACTGGTTCCTACATGAAGAGAACTGTTGAATTCAAATGGGGTCTTTTGGAAAGAATTAAATGCAACTCTGAAGATTGGGATCTCGACGAAGGTAAAGAGTCAGGTATAAAACTTGAGTTTGATTGTGTTAAATCCTTTATGGAAACCGATACTTTTCATAAGTTTAGCGCTAAATATGGACTTGACTCTGAGATAGTAGCTTCATTTTGTGGAACCTTTGCTGCTCATGTTGATCTCCCTAAGGAGAAGTGGTTTAAATATCATCCACCTATTGAACAACTGTTATAGGAACCTACTATTGCTAAATAAGAAACTGTTATTTATAATATTGATCCAGTTGTGCCCACTACTTATATTGAAAAACCACCTTTTCATGTTAGGATTAAGGAACATGCTAAGGCTACCTCCTGAACACCCAAACCTCTTGAACAAATAAATGTAGAACCTAATATTTCTATGGTTAAATATCTCTTGGTTGATAATATAGATGGTCAGGTTATTTACTTCTGTGATGAGGCTGCTAGAATTGCTAAACCTGTTAGAAACAAACATGATGAGTTAGATAAAAATAAACTAGTCGTTGGCATGCCTGTTATTTCTGTGAAGATTTTAGATCATTGCTATCATGGATTTTGTGATATGGGTGCCAGTGTGAGTGCTATTCCTTTTACCTTACATCAAGAAATTATGAATGACATAGCACCCGTTAAAATGGAAGACATTGATGTTACTATTAAACTTGCAAACAGTGACACTATTTCACCACTTGTGATTATTATAGATGTTGAAGTCTTGTGTGAAAAAATTAAGTACCCTACTGATTTCTTAGTACTTGGTTCACAACAAGATAATTTTTGTCCCGTTATATTCGGTAGACCTTTCTTGAATACTGTCAAAGCTGAAATTAATTGTGTTACAGAAAAGGTTAAAGTAAGTTTGGGTGATGCGTCTCATGAATTTAATTTCTTTAAGTTTGGTATACAACCATATGAGAAGGAGTTATCTTGTAAGCGTGAAATCATTGGTCTTGCTTCCATTGTCGTGCCTCCTACTGATCCGTTAGAACAATATTTGCTAGACCATGAAAATGATATGCATATTAATGAAACGAAGGAAATAGATGAAATATTCTTTAGACAAACACCTATTCTTAAACACAACTTTCCCATTGATATTTTAGGGGATCCTCCCCCACCTAAGTGAGATCCCGTGTTTGAGCTAAAGAAATTACCCGATACACTGAAATATGCTTATCTTGATGAAAAGAAGATATATCCTGTTATTATTAGTGCTAACCTTTCACAGCATGAAGAAGAGAGATTACTCAAAACCCTGAAGAAGCACCGAGCTGCTATTGGATATACTCTTGATGATCTTAAGGGCATTAGTTCCACTCTATGTCAGCACAAGATTAATATGGAACCAGATGCTAAACCTGTCATTGATCATCAATGCCGCTTGAATCCTAAAATGAAGGAAGTGGTAATAACTGAAATATTAAAGCTTCTGAAGGCAGGTATAATCTATCCCATAGCTGATAGTAGATGGGTAAGTCTTCTTCATTGTGTTCCTAAGAAAGGAGGTATAATTGTAGTTCCTAATGATAAAAATGAACTTATTCCACAAAGGATAGTAACTGGTTATAGGATGGTAATTGATTTCAGAAAATTAAAAAAAGCTACTAGAAAAGACCATTACCCCTTGCCTTTTATTGATAAATGTTAGAAAGATTATCTAAGCATACAAACTTTTGTTTCCTTGATGAATACTCTGGTTTTTCTCAAATACATGTGTCAAAAGAAGATCAATAGAAAACTACTTTTACTTGTCCCATTGGAACTTTATCTTAACCCGGAAAATGGGGCGATCCATAGAGCTTTCCAGCTGTTGGCCGGGTCAAACCTTTAGCCGGGTTATAACCATGGGGAATATCCCCAACAATAGGCCCCAGGTTAGCTTGAATTTATTCATGGTAAGCTCCTGAAATAAGAATAATAAATATGTTAAGGGACCTGCTGATGTGGCTCCACCGACCGGCTTATTTCAATGAAGTAGCTCCTCGAAAATCTAGGTTTTTCTTTGTCATATCATCGGGCTGGCTTCACAATACACTTGCTGATGTGGTTTCCTCGTAGAAAAAATACTGGACATAACAATGCTTCAATCATCAGGGCAGCTCCTCGTGCTTTGGGTTTGATGAAAATATTGGGAATAGAAATTTGTCTGTTGTTGAACCGGCTTTCTGGGACGCGGCGTCTCTTGTCGAGTCATCAGACGTAGTGGATGCTGAATTAGGATGAAAATATCGCTGATTTATGGATGTAGAAATTGCCAGCTTGTGAAGCCGGGTTGCATATATATAGACTCTGCCGGGTCATGAACATTGATGATGTCGGGTCGTGATCGTTGGTGCTGCCAGGTCGAAACAACTGGACTCCGGTCATCTTGATAAAAAATTTGGGAATAAAGAAATCCATGTGATGTTGAGCCGGCTTTCAATGCTTCGGCTAGATAAAAATATTGGGAATAAAAGACCCATCTGATGTTGAGCCGACTTCTGGGCCTTTCTATGAATAACTTGGAGAAGACGATTTTTGCAAACCTCCACCAAGAAAATGAGATCCTTGCTCAAAATTAACAGCCTGAAGGTGTTCTTTTATTTTTTGTCTCCATATTACCTGTAGCCCCAAGCTCCGAGTTTATCAGTTCATGATGACTTGGTGCTTTGCATAAAAATAATATCTTTGACTGTGTAGCCCCCAAGTGCCAGGTTGTCTTGCTTGCAGTACCCTGGGACTTGTAATTGTCTTATACCTATAAAACTTCAGCCATTGTAGCCCCCAAGGGCCGGGTTGCTTTTGCTGCAACAACCTGGGACTTGAACTTAGTTCTGAATGTTGTAGATAGATATCTTGGAGAAATCTGGGTTGTCATCTGAGTCCAGTTATAAACTGAATGTCTTGTATTTCACATGTGTAGCCCCCAAGGGCCGGCTCATCAGTATGTGATGGGCTGGGTCTTCAATTTGGACCTTTATACTCTGTTTAAGCAACTGAACACTGTAGCCCCCAAGTGCCGGGTTGCATGCCTGCAGCGGGACTTTCAGAAAATTTGTAGATCTTGAACTGAGTAGCGTAGCCCCCAAGTGCCGGGTCGTTTGCTTGCAGCGACTCGGGACTTACATGTACTTCTCCTTTTAATAGAAAAACATCATATGATGTAGCCCCAAGTGCCGGGTCATATGCCTGCAGCGACTTGGGACTGTGTGAGAATAATATAATCCATCATAATGCACTTCAGAAATTCTCTTGAACTCATATTGATCTGACTTTGAATGAATCCTTGCCCGTGGTTATAATGCAACCCTGTAATTTATCGTTTGGACGAATATCCTGGAATAATTCCTTTGTGCTTGAAATGAAATCCCTGCCCGTGGTTGCGGTGCAAACCGGCAAATATATGTTTGAGAAATCCATAAGTGTTGTAGTTTACGGCTCTTCGAGAATAGTCATTTCTTCTGAGCTAGCTTGGAAAACCCCAATCTTCTAATACTGGTTATGATAAACCATGATGAAGATCCGACCATTCTGGCTATCAAAGATTTATTTGTTCTTGCAGAAGTTACAAGGCAACCCGGTTTGAAGACCGGCTATCTACAACATAAACAAATATAGATATGTATATATGATGAATGCAATGTATGATTGACGTGGCTTGAGACTGCGTCGGTATTTCCCCAAAGAGGAAGGGATGATGCAGCACAACGACGGCAAGTATTTCCCTCAGTTATGAAACCAAGGTATCGAACCAGTAGGAGGATCACCACCACTACGTAAACAGCACCTGCACACAAAGAACAAATACTTGCAACCCGACGCGAAAGAGAGGTTGTCAATCTCTCTACGGTAAAAAGATAGATTAGGATATGATAGATTGGAGAGATAGATCTCTCAAGAACACAAAATAAAAATGGCAAATAAAAAGTGCAGCAATGTATTTTTGGGTTTTTGGAATAATAAATCTGAAAACAAAAGAGGCAAAAAGATATATTGGAAAGCAATATGTTGGAAAAGTAGACCCGGGGGCCGTAGGTTTCACTAGTGGCTTCTCTCATGAGTATAGCACACAGTGGGTGAACAAATTACTGTTGGGCAATTGATAGAAGATCAAATAATCATGACGATATCCAAGGCGATGATCATTATATAGGCATCATGTCCAAGATTAGTAGACCGAAACGATTCTCCATCTACTATTATTACTCCACACATCGACCGCTATCCAGCATGCATCTAGTGTATTAAGTTCATGGGAAAACGAAGTAATGCAATAAGAACGATGACATGATGTAGAAAAGATCTATTCATGTAGGAATAGACCCCATCTTGTTATCCTTAATAGCAACAATACATACGTGCCTCGCTGCCCCTTCTGTCACTGGGAGAGGACACCGCAAGATCGAACCCATCACAAAGCACCTCTTCCCATGGCAAGAAAAATCGATCTAGTTGGCCTAACTAAACAAAAGATTCGAAGAAGAAATACAAGGCTATAAGTAATCATGCATATAAGAGATCAAAGAAGACTCAAATAATATTCATGGATAGAAACTGATCATGAACTCAAAATTCATCGGATCCCAACAAACACACCGCAAAAGTTTACATCAAATAGATCTTCAAGAGACCATTGTATTGAGAATCAAAAGAGAGAGAGCAAGCCATCTAGCTACTGCCTACGGACCTGTAGGTCTACGGTGTACTACTCACGCATCATCGGAGAGGCACCAATGAGGATGATGAACCCCACCGTGATGGTGTTAGATTGGATCTCGAGGCTCTAGAACTTGCGGCGGCTGGATGTGTTTTTTATTGACTCCTTTAGGGTTTATGGAATATTTGAGAATTTATAGGCGTCAAAGGCGGTGGAGAGGGGTCCCGAGTAGGGCACAACCCATTAGGGCGCGCCCGGGGCCTCTGGCGCGCTCTAGTGGGTTGTGGTCTCCTCGACCCTCCCCTCCGGCACTTCTTTGGCCCACTGGATGTCTTCTGGCCCCAAAAAAATCTCCAAAAAGTTTCGCGGTGTTTGTGGTTCGTTTGGTACTGATATTCTTCGAAGTAAAAAACAAGCAAAAACAACAACTGACACTTTTGCACTATGTCAATAGGTTAGTCCCAAAAAATGATATAAAGTTGCTATAAAATGATTGTAAAACATCCAAGAATGATAATATAACAGCATGGAACAAGCAAAAATTATTGATACGTTGAGGACGTATCAGCATCCCAAAGCTTAATTCCTACTCGTCCTCGAGTAGGTAAATGATAAAAACAGAATTTTTGATGTGGAATGCGGCCTAACATGTTCATCACATATTCTTTCCTTTTGTAGCATGGACATTTGGACTTTTAGATGATTCAAGCAATAGTCTAGTTTTATCATAATGACTTCAATACTCAAGCATGCCAACAAGCAACCATGTCTTTCAAAATATCAACACTAAAGAAAGTTATCCCTAGACCATCATGCTCAATCATTGATCCATTCATGAAACACACTCAAATATTAGCTATGCCCAATGCTCAAGTACGATCATAGTGCCCCCTAGTTGGTGCTTTATAAGAGAAGATGGAGACTCAAAGTAAAAATAAAAATTGCATAAAGTAAATAGATAGGCCCTTCGCAGAGGGAAGTAGGGATTTGTAGAGGTGCCAGAGCTCAAAGTTTGAAATTGTTAGAGAAAAATATTTTGAGTGGCATGCCTTTCCTGTCAACGAAAATGACAAAGTAGTTCACAATACTTTCCATGCTAGATATATCATAGACGGTTCCCAACCATAAAATAAAGTTTATTACTTTTTCCACCATTCTTTCACAATCCATGGCTGTCCGTATCCACGGTTGCCTTCCATACCAACACTTTCCAAGGAATTTATTATTTGACAATATAAAGTAATTTTTTTCTTTTTCATTTCAGGACTGGGCATCCCTATTACCGCCGTACTCTCGTGCAATGACAAGTGAATAAACACTCATATTTAGAATAACACATCTAGCATGGAAAAATATTGGACACCCCCTACCGTTTCATGAGCGGTACGAGCACACAAAAAGGAAATTTATTTTGAAAAGTAGAGATGGCACATACAAATTTGCTTAGAACGGCATGGAAATACCGCATATAGGTAGGTATGGTGGACTCATAAGGCAAAACTGGGTTTAAGGATTTTGGATGCACAAGTAGTATTTCTACTTAGTACAAGTGGAGGCTAGCAAATAGATTGAGAAGCAACCAACCAAGAAACGAAAATTCACATAAGTGAGCATTGAGCATAACTAACACCAAATAATGCATCATAAGTAGGATGTAATTTCATTGCATAACTATTGACTTTCGTACTTGCATAGGGAATCACAAACTTTAACACCAATATTCCTACTAGAGTATAATTACTCACTAACATGACTCACATATTACTATCATCATGTCTCAAAACTATTACAATGAATCAAGTTTAATTTGTCCAATGATCTTCATGAAAGTTTTTATTATATCCTCCTTGGATATCTATCACTTTGGGACTAGTTTCATATATTGCCATTGCTTTTGACAAGCTCACACAAATTTAAGTGAAGCACATGAGCATAGATATTTCATCTCTCAAAATAGTATAAGTGAAGCATGAGAGGATTTCTTCAAAATTAACCAACTCTCAAATTAACCTAAGTGAATCATGAGAGTGTTTCTACAAAAATTTCCAAGCACACCGTGCTCAAAAAGATATAAGTGAAGCACTAGAGCAATTCTATAGCTCAAAAAGTTTAAGTGAAGCATATAGAGCAATTCTAACAAATCATAGCATAATTTTGGCTCTCTCAAATAGGTGTGTCCAGCAAAGATACAAGTGAAAAACTAAAAAGCAAAGCAAGCAAAGACTCAAATGATACAAGACGCTCCAAGCAAAACTCATGATATGTGACGAATACAAATATAGCTCCAAGTAAAATACCGATGGTCGTTAGAAGAAAGAGGGGATGCCACTCGGGACATCACCAAGCTTAGTTGCTTGTTTCTCTTTGGATATATCTTGGGGGGTGCTGTAGCATCCCCAAGCTTAGGCTCTTTTCACTCCTTATTCCTTCATCCATCGTGATCTCACCCAAAACTTGAAAACTTCAATCACACAAAACTCAACAAAATCTTCATGAGATCCGTTAGTATAATAAAGCAAATCACTACTTTAAGTACTATTGCAAACCTATTCATATTTTATTATTGCATTATACCATGGCTTATACCCTACAATACAACCCATAGATTCATCAAAACAAGCACACAATGCAACGAAAAAAGAATCTGTCTTAAACAGAACACTCTGTAGTAATCTGTACTCTAACCATACTTCTGTAACTCTAAAAATTCTGAAAAATTAGCACAATGTAAAGAATTTGTATATCAATACTGTGTTAAAATTTCATCTCAATATCACGTTCTAGTAAAAAATTAAAATTTGCACACTGGAGGCAAAGTTTCTGTTTCAGATTCAGCATTGTTTGTACTCATCTTATGAATCATCCCGAAGGCTTTACTTGGCACAAACACTAAATAAAACATAAAAACACAATCATAACAGAGGCATAATTGTGTCAACATTCAAAAACAGAAAGGAAAATACAAAAATATATTTATTCATTGGGTTGCCTCCCAAAAGCGCTATCGTTTTACGCCCCTAGCTAGGCATAACACATAGATTCAAGTGTTGTCATCTTTGGTTTTTGCTACTTTTGTGAGGGCTTTCTCAAACCGAGGGGGCTCTTTACGCTTCCCCAAGTTTTCAGGAGAAGAAACCATCTTGAGATCCAAAATATCCAAACACTTGTTGCAAAGAGTAATCAAAGTATTCAAGCGATTGAGGTTCCCACTAATATGTTTGAGAGGTTCATTATATTTTTGCAACTCGACCAAGTGCTTATGTAAGTCACACAATTTGTCTAGAATTTGAACCCCCTCTTGTGTAAAAGAAATCCCCTTTTTTGATGGAGGAACCCCCAATAGCCCTTCCAAACTTTCATAAGCGGTGTTTGCATCAAGCTCAATAAAGTTCCCTTTAGCGGCAAAATCCAAAAGTTGTCTATCATGCAAAGCTAATCCTATGTAAAAATTTCGAAGCAAATTTTTTGCATCTCCTTTTAGATTACAAATATGATAGGATTCCATTAGCCTATACCAGGCATCTTTCAAATTTTCCCCTTGTTTTTGTTTGAAGTACATGACTTCAAAATCTGGTGACAAAGGGGGAGTAGTAACGCCAGTCATAGCAACAAGGTAGGCAAACAAGAGATCTGACGAGAAAAAGGCAAGCGAAAAAGAGGGCGAATAAAATGACAAATTGGGTGAATTGGGGGAGAGGTAAACGAGAGGCAAATGGCAAATAATGTAATTGCAAGGAGATGAGATTTGTGATTAGGAACCTGGTAGATGATGATGGTGTCTCCTCGGCGCCAGAGATTGGCACGTAGAAGAGGCTGCTTCCTCCCCGACAACGGCGCTAGAAATTCCTTTGACGTGGCTTGAGACTGCGTCGGTATTTCCCCAAAGAGGAAGGGATGATGCAGCACAGCGACGGTAAGTATTTCCCTCGGTTATGAAACCAAGGTATCAGACCAGTAGGAGGATCACCACCACTACGTAAACAACACCTGCACACAAAGAACAAATACTTGCAACCCGACGCGAAAGAGAGGTTGTCAATCTCTCTACGGTAAAAAGATAGATTAGCATATGATAGATTGGAGAGATAGATCTCTCAAGAACACAAAATAAAAAGGGCAAATAAAAAGTGCAGCAAGGTATTTTTGGATTTTTGGAATAATAGATCTGAAAACAAAAGAGGCAAAAAGATAGATCGAAAAGCAATATGTTGGAAAAGTAGAACCGAGGGCCGTATGTTTCACTAGTGGCTTCTCTCATGAGTATAGCACACGGTGGGTGAACAAATTACTGTTGGGAAATTGATAGAAGATCAAATAATCATGACGATATTCAAGGTGATGATCATTATATTGGCATCACGTCCAAGATTAGTAGACCGAAACGATTCTCCATCTACTACTATTACTCCACACATCGGCCGCTATCCAGCATGCATCTAGTGTATTAAGTTCATGGGAAAACAGAGTAATGCAATAAGAACGGTGACATAATGTAGACAAGATATATTCATGTAGGAATAGGCCCCATCTTGTTATCCTTAATAGCAACGATACATGCGTGCCTCGCTGCCCCTTCTGTCACTGGGAGAGGACACCGCAAGATCGAACCCATCACAAAGCACCTCTTCCCATGGCAAGAAAAATCGATCTAGGTGGCCTAACTAAACCAAAGATTCGAAGAAGAAATACGAGGCTATAAGTAATCATGTATATAAGAGATCAAAGAAGACTCAAATAATATTCATGGATAGAAATTGATCATGAACTCAAAATTCATCGGATCCTAACAAACACACCGCAAAAGTTTACATCAAATAGATCTCCAAGAGATTATTGTATTCAGAATCAAAAGCCAGAGAGGAAGCCATCTAGCTACTGCCTACGGACCCGTAGGTCTATGGTGGACTACTCACGCATCATCGAAGAGGCACCAATGAGGATGATGAAGCCCTCCATGATGGTTTTAGATTGGATCTCGAGGATCTGAAACTTGCGGCGGCTGGATGTGTTTTTCGTCGACTCCTTTAGGGTTTCTGGAATATTTGTGAATTTATAGGCGTTAGAGGCGGTGGAGAGGGGTCCCGAGGAGGGCACAACCCATCAGGGCGCGCCCGGGGCCTCTAGCGCGCCCTGGTGGGTTGTGGTCTCCTCGACCCTCCCCTCTGGCACTTCTTTGGCCCACTGGATGTCTTCTGGCCCAAAAAAATCTCCAAAAAGTTTCGCGGTGTTTGGGCTTCGTTTGGTACTGATATTCTGCAAAGTAAAAAACAAGCAAAAACAACAACTGGCACTTTGGCAGTATGTCAATAGGTTAGTCCCCAAAAATGATATAAAGTTGCTATAAAATGATTGTAAAACATCCAAGAATGATAATATAACAGCATGGAACAAGCAAAAATTATAGATACATTGGAGACGTATCAATGATGATGATGCAATGTATGATGATGTGTATGGTAACAGAGTGAAAAATGCCGGCCTTTGAGGCTTGAGTCTTGCTTCAGTGAAGCTGGCATGATAGTCGGTGGTTTATCCTTGATTTCTGTAAGCCGACTCTCACGTGACTCAAGCCGGTGTTTTAACCTGGATAAGTTCAGGTTCCATATGGATTGACTTATCGAGAGTACACGGGGTGACTTTGTGCGGAGAAGCATCTTGCAAACAGGAAGGTTTAACCACATTTTTCATGATGGCTTTTAGCCGAGTCAAGAGGGAAATTATTAATGGCTAACTCGTTGAGTTGGGAGCCCCCAAGTGACTTATGATCATGGAAAAGCTCAGTATAGTATATACAGGAGACAATGCTACTACTGCAAAACATCTGGGGTCCAGATAAGCCGACTTTATTCCATTGATCATAATATGATGAGTCAATAAGACAGGATACCTATGTTTGAACTGTGCATCATGGCAGCGAGTCCTCTTTGGCAACCTTCAATTTTTTGCCAATAAGGCAGGGCACCCATGTTTGAACTACGCATCATAGTAGCTAGTCCTCTTTGGCAACCTTCAATTTTTCGCCAATAAGGCAGGGCACCCATGTTTGAACTGCGCATCGTGGCAGCTAGTCCTCTTGGGCGACCTTTAATTTTTTGCCAATAAGGCAGGGCACCCATGTTTGAACTGCGCATCGTGGCAACAAGTCCTCTTGGGCAACCTTTAATTTTTGCCAATGTGGCAGCAGCCCCCGGGACCGGGTTGTCTTCCTTGCAATGACCCGGGGTTCTTGTATTAGTTAAAACTGGCCAAATCTGCCGAGCCATGTCTGTGTAGCCCCCAAGTCTTAAGTCGACTTGAGGAGGCAGCTTGAGAGTCTGCATACTTAGCTGTGGCATAAGCCGGCGTAAAGTTGGCAGTTGAACGATGGAATTTATTGAAACCAGAGACTATGTGGCAAGTTGATGATCTTCATGATGCTCATCATATGTCCTTGGCATATGGTGTGCCCAAATTGAGTTCATATGCCTCTTGACCCGTTCCTTGCAATTCTCTCTTGGTCAAGCTCTCCTGGCTCATCCAGGGCCATTTTTCTCTGCACCGATGGCTTTGAATTTGCCGGCTTAACTGTGGCTGGCCCTCTTTGATCTTCCAGGGACGTTTCCTTCATGGAAAGCTCTCCTATTTCTTTTGATATGTTTAAGTAGACCGGACCGCGGGGATAGCAGGCCAATGCGCCTATCCATTGAGCAACCCGGCGCGGGTGGAGTCTGATAATAGATATATATTTCGTCTTTTATTTTCTTCAGCGTTGTTGAAGTAGACTGGACCACGGGAGCGGCGGCTTGCGCGCGTCCGTTTGGCGGCTCGTACGTGTGGGCGCGGCCCCGACATGTTGATGTAGACCGGACCGCGGGGGCGGCGGCTTGCGTGCGTCTGTTTGGCGGCTCGTACGGGCGGGCGCGACCTCGGCGTGTTGATGTAGACCAAAGCGCGGGGGCAGCGGCTTGCACGCGTCCATTTGGCAGCTTGGGCGGGCGGGCGCGACCCCGACGTTGGAGGAGTCGTCCATGGTGTTGGAAGCTGACGCGGCCGTGCGAGTCGGCCGCGACGTTTGGAGGCCGACGCGGATGCGTGAGTCGTCTGTGGTGTGTTGATGTAGAACGGTGCGCACGGGCGACGGCCTGCACGCGTATCCATCGGACAGTGCGGCATGGACGGACGCTGGCGCATGATGATATTGGCGTGAGCTCCGTATTTGCGGTCTAACGCCATGCCACTTTTGTAATAAACAATTGTCCTGCGTAAAAATATTACTGGCCAAAATAATTGTTCTCAAGGAAAAAGTGTATTGATAAAATAAGGCGGATAGCACCTGGTATTTTTGCGGATGAACAGGGACATTTTCTCGGATGAACGCTGACATAGAGCTGGTCAGCTAGAGTAGCAGGTGCACCTGGTATTTGAAGAGAGAAGTAATAATGGAGTACATCTTGGTACTGCTATAACTAGTTGAATCCTCCATTATGTGATCTTTTTTATTTAAAACCGATCCTCGTCGTCGCCCAAAAATTCCTGACCAGAGCCGGCTGGTTGTTTTCCCCATCAATCGTGCATGAGCTAAGTACTTTCCTTGATCTACGAGAGCAGAAGTAGCAGCCAAAGACAAAATCCTCTTAAAAGGTCTCCACGTGATGTAGTACTACTAGTAGTGATTACTAGTTCCCGGCCGCTGGCGAAATCAATCAATGGAAGGAGTGCTAGTTTAATAGTTTAATGGAAAACCACTCACGCACAATAAATAACCAACAATTTGATATTGATTTGACTGACTCATGGATTCGGTCTCCATGTAAATTTGTAGCATCGTAAAGTCGTGACCACTAGCGACTCGGATTGGGCCTCGGGACTTTGATCCAATATTTTAGTGTCTTGGTTTGTACTGCCACAACGTACGACGACTGCTAGGATCAGCGATCTAGCAGAGAAAAAGAACACCCGTCAATCTTTGCGGACTATGCAATTTGATGAATCCCACATGCGGCGGTGGACAGACAGCGACCCTAATTTTTCTTGAACTCAAATCTCGTACTACTAGCTCCCAAAATTAATTAACCCGACGGGCGGTGTAATTTTTGAAGAGTTTGGCGATTCACGATTCTGATCACCAAAAGATGAACTTGCTGGCTTTGCCAAATGTTGTTCCATGCCGGTTTATCCTGCGTGATTATTCCGTGCCAGTTCTTTTTCATTTGGTATATGCGAGCTTCCTCCAAGAACACAACACCACCGTGCGCGTGCCCCGGGGTGGGTGCCAACTGTCGTGGTTTTGTCACAGCAGATGTTCTCATGAGAGAACTTAGGCGTGAGGCAATCGCAACTAGGTGGTAGCTTGAACAGGGTTGGGCGAAATCGAGAGATGCGAGTTTTTACCCAGGTTCGGCCCCTCGCGGTGGAGGTAAAAGCCTACGTCCTGCTTGATTGATATTAATGATGATAATGATCTCGATTACAAGGGTGCTATTTCGCTATCCCTAGTCTCGAGAGCTTCTACTTTGATCTTGTCTAAGACTTGATGTCTGTCCTGACTTAACTTCTCCCTCTTGGGGCGCCTTGCCCCTCCTTATATAAGTTGAAGGGGCAGGCTTACATGTAGAGTCCTAGTAGGATTAGGATTAGTCTATCTCTTTTCTATTACAAGATGACTCCTAGTCCGGGTCTTGCTTCCCTTAATTGGAGTCCTACTCTAAGTCTTGTAGGCCATCTTTGTCTTCCAAGTTGAGGATTCCTCTTGAGTATTCTCCATGAGTTGGCCCTTCGGGGTCCCTCCATGAGTCGGCCTTTGGCCAGGTCTCATTCTGGACCTTTGGGCCTACCCGTACGAGCCGGCATATTGGGCTCCTTGCTAAGCCAGCCTCCTGCCGGGTCTCGTCACTGAGCCCTGGATTCCTCCTTGTCATCTTTATCTTAACCCAGAAAATGGGGCGATCCATAGAGCTTTCAAGCTGTTGGCCGGGTCAAACCTTTAGCCGGGTTATAACCATGGGGATTATCCCCAACAATGCTCAAAGAAGTTATGCTACTACTGAGAAGGAATTTTTAGGAGTTGTGTTTGCATGTGATAAGTTTAGACCCTATATTGTTGATTCCAAGGTTACTATTCACACTGATCATGCTTCTGTTAAATATCTGATGGAAAAGAAAGATGCTAAGCCTAGACTAATTAGGTGGGTGCTTTTACTTGAAGAGTTTGATTTGCATATTGTAGATAGAAAAGGAGCTGAAAATCCTGTAGCACATAATTTGTCTAGAATGGAAAATGTTCTTGATGACCCACTGCCTATTGATGAAATTTTTCCCGATGAGCAATTAGCTGCTATAAATGCTTCCCGTAGTACTCCTTGGTATGCAGATTATGCTAATTACATTTTTGCTAAATATATACCACCTAGTTTCACATACCAACAAAACAAAAAGTTCTTCTTTGATTTAAGACATTACTTTTGGGATGACACACATCTATACAAAGAAGGAGTAGATGGAGTTACTAGCTGATGTGTACCTGAGCATGATCCTACGGAAGTGTCATTACGAGGCCTACGGAGGGCACCACGCGGGTGACAGAGCTGCACACAAGGTATTACAGTCTGGTTTTTATTGGCCTACTTTTTCAAGGATGCTCGTAAGTATGTCCTTTCTTGTGATGAATGTCAAAGAATTAGTAACATTGGTAGACGTCAGGAAATGCCTATGAATTATTCACTTGAAGTTGAACCATTTGATGTTTGGGGTTTTGACTACATGGGACCTTTTCCTTCCTCTAATGGGTACACTCATATTTTAGTTGATGTTGATTACGTTACTAAGTGGGTAGAAGCTATTCCAAATAGTAGTGTGATCACAACACTTCTATTAAAATGCTTAAAGAGGTTATTTTCCCGAGGTTTGGAGTCCTTGGATATTTAATGACTGATGGTGGTTCACACTTTATTCATGGTGCTTTGTGTAAACTTATAGCTAAATATGATGTTAACCATAGAATTGCATCACCTTATCACCCTCAGTCTAGCGGTCAAGTTGAGTTGAGTAACCGAGAAATAAAATTGATCTTGCAAAAGACTATCACTAGATCTAGGAAGAATTGGTCTAAGAAACTTGACGATGCATTATGGGCTTATAGAACTGCTTATAAAAATCATATGGGAATGTCCCCTTATAAAATGGTCTATGGAAAAGCATGTTATTTACCTCTTGAGTTAGATCATAAACCTTATTGGGCAATTAAAGAACTTAACTATGATTTCAAACTTGCCAGTGATAAGAGGTTATTTGACATTAGCTCTCTAGATGAATGGATGACACATGCCTATAAAAATGCCAAGTTGTTTAAAGAAAAAGTTAAAAGATAACATGACAAAAGAATCCAAAAACGAGAATTTAAAATCGGTGATCTAGTTATTTTGTAGAATTCTCGTTTAAGATTTTTTGTAGGAAAACTTCTCTCCAAATGGGAAGGATCCTATATTGTCGAAGAAGTTTATCGCTCTAGAGCCATTAAGATCAATAATGCCGAAGACACAAATCCAAGAGTAGTTAATGGACAAAGAATTAAACATTATATTTCATGTATGCTCATTAATATTGAAACTAATGTTATTCAAGTAATGACACCGTAAGAACACATAAGAGAGACCTTCCGGAAAACTCCAGAAACCTGTAAAAGGGTAGGTATGTGATACGGTAAGTAAACCGACTCCAAAAATTGCTTAAAAATATTTTCTGTCAGTTTTGGAACATTAGAAAAATTACAAAAATAAAAACCAGCCAGGGGGACCCACGAGGGAGTCCCAAGCCAACTGGGCGCGACCCCCTTGGGCATGCCCTGATGGCTTGGGAGCACCTCGTGTGTCTCCTGGACTCCATTTTCTTCCTAGACACGTATTCCGACCTAGAAAAATTCATTATATATACTCCCATATGTTTTGATCACCACATCACAAGTTTCTCTTCTGTTCTTGTTTCAGGCTGTTTTTCTGACACATATAGATCACCCCTACCTTCTGGAGGTGATGAAACACCCTCAGAACATTGAGATGCGTGAGGGGGTGCTTCACATCCGGGATGTTCAAGGGCCAAAGAAGGAGGGAAGCGAGAAGGCCATGCTTGCAGTAGTGGAATAGGAGATGTTCAAGTGCCAAGGGATGGTGGAGCATGGACTCAGTGCCAACCACTCCATGATCAGGGATTTTGTTCGTGAACATAAGACGGACGACAAGGAAATTATGGATATGATCTTCAAGCTCCATGACAGGCTCCAAGATCTTTAGGCTCAAATCTATGATCTACAAAATCAAAACTGTGAGTATGAATCTCGTTTCAAGAGGATGAGTATAGCTGCAGGTTTCAGAATTCCAGAGACGAGATCTTCTTTCTATGATGGGGAGCCTATGCCTTGTAAGACGGAGGACAAGCCTACCACTTCAGCACCACCATCACCCAAGAAGGAAACTTGAGTACATGGGTATGGGCACCACCCTTAGCTTGTTCCAAGCTTGGGGGAGGTGCCCCGGTATCGTATCACCATCACTTTTACCATTATCATTTATCTTAGTTCGATCTTAGTTATTCCGTGATCTGGAGAAATAAAGTTTAGTATTGCTTTGCTTAGAGTGATTGCTTTGTGATCTATCTATCCTTGTAACCGAGTGTGAGAGTTATATAATAAAGATTAGTTTGAGTTTGCTGCTTTACTCTCATGCATCAATCATAGCAATGAAATAAAAGGAACAAAAAGATCATATGCTAATCCCATGGGGAGTAATGACTCCACATAGAGAGAAGTGTGTTTGATAAAAGTTGTTGGTAGTTAACAAACATAGTATTTGTCATTGATACAATCCATGCAAAATTATGAAAGAGGAAAGGAGATTCACATACAAATACACTATCTTGGACATCTTTTATGATTGAGAGCCCCCATCAAATATTATATAATGATCGAATAGTTGATGTTGGACAAGGAAAACACGTAACGACTTATGTTTGTCTACATACACATAGAAGCTATATTGGCATGGATCCTCTAACATGTGGTGCTTGCTTAGGATCTTTTTCTAGCCCAAAATTCGCACTAAGTAGAGATACTACTTGTGCAGCCATAACCCTTGAAACCTAGTTTCTTGCCATGAGAGTCCACCATATCTTCCTATGGATTGAATAAGATCCCTCAAGTAAGTTGTCATCGGTGCATAAAAGCAATAAAAATTGTTCCTAAATATGTATGATCCTTTATTGTAAGGGAAAATAAGCTTTGTACGATCTTGTGATGGCAAAGAAATAAAAGCGACAGACTGCATAATAAAGGTTGCTATCAAAAGGGGCAATATAAAGTGACGTTCCTTTACTTTCATGTATTTACTTTTATGCAAGAGTCAATAATGTTTATTCCTATCCCAATCTATTAATTCTTTAGTGGCAAGCATCATGTGTTGGGGAAAGATCCAGGCACATATATCCAGCTGTATGTAGGTGATCACGAGTCATTATTGTTGACATTATCTTTGAGGTAAATAAGTTGAGTGGCGTATACAATAAAGCCCCATCTTCCTATGTGTCCAATGGAAACATTTGCTCCAAAAATATGCATTGAGTGTCAGCAATCATTGAAGTCTAAATGATAGTTGAGTATGTGAACTTGCTAAAATGAAAAGCTCTTACATAGACTCTTCTCTGAAATAGGATGAATTGTGATTGTCTCGGTAACTAAGAACATAGTTTGTTGGTTTTCAATAAAGTTTACGCTTCATACTTCAAGATTGTGGATAGATTGTTACTTGTTTATGATAAGCTATATGATGAAAATTTGCTGCCATGATAGTATTCATGATGCTCGCATGTCCATATTTTGTGTTTATCAACACCTCTCTCTCTAATTATGTGGTCATTATTACCGAGTTCGGCTTTCGCTTGAGGACAAGCGAGGTCTAAGCTTGGGGGAGTTGATACGTCCATTTTGCATCATGATTTCTTATTGATATTTATATTATTCTTGGCCACTATTCTATCTTATTATACTATTCTAATGCCTTTTCTCTCTTAATTTACAAGGTACATCACAAAGAGGGAAATTGCAGGAAACTGGAATTCTGTACCTGAAAACCAAGAAAATGGCTCGAAATTCTGTGGACTCCAAATGACCTCAAACTTCACAAGGATTTTTTGTGGAATATATATGAATTTATGGAGCAAATAAGTGCCAGAGGGGGGCCACCTGTTGGTGCCAAGCCAACAGGGTGCGCCCATCCCCCTGGGCGCGCCCTGATGGCTTGACAGACCCACAGGCGGCCTCCGGCCCCTCTCTTCTGCTACATGATGTGTCTTGACCTAGAAAAAATCAGGAGGATACTTTCGGGATGAAGCGCCGCCGTCTCGAGGCGGAAACCTGGGTAGAGGCCCTTTTTCTCTCCTGCAGAGAGATTTTGTCGGGGAAACTTCCCTCCTGGAGGGGGAAATCGAAGCCATCGTCATCACCAATGCTTCCTCCTTCGTGGGAGGATCAATCTTCATCAACATCTTCACTAGAAACATCTCATCTAAAACCCTAGTTCATCTCTTGTATTCAATCTTTGTCTGAAAACCTCAGATTGGTACCCGTGGGTTACTAGTAGTGTTGATTGCATCTTGTAGTCGATGCTTGTTGGTTTGCTTGGTGGAAGATAATATGTTCAGATCCTTAATCATATTTATTATACCTCTGATATTGAACATGGTGATGATTTGTGAGTAGTTACTTTTGTTCTCGATGACAAGGGAGAAGTCTTGTTATAAGTAATCATGTGAAGTTGGTATTCGTTCGATATTTTGATGATATGTATGTGGTTGCTTCCTTTAGTGGGGTCATGTGAACGTCGACTACATGACACTTCATCATATTTGGGCCTAAGGGAAGACATTGTGGAGTAATAAGTAGATGATGGGTTGCTAGAGTGACAGAAGCTTAAACCCTAGTTTATGCATTATTTCATAAGGGGCTGATTTGGATCCACATGTTTCATGGTATGGTTAGATTATCTTAATTCTTCTTTCGTAGTTGTGGATGCTTGCGAGAGGGGGTAATCATAAGTGGGTTGCTTGTTCAAGTAAGAACAACACCTTAGCACCGGTCCACCACATATCAAATTATGAAAGTAACGAACGCGAATCAACTAAACATGATCAACATGACTAGACAGAAATTCCCATGTGTCCTTGATAGCGCTTTACTCTATATAAGAGAACTTTCAGGCTTGTCCTTTGCTATAAAAAGGATTGGGCCACCTTGTTGCACACTTGCTACTATTCTTACTTATTACTTGTTACGAATTATCTTGCTACAAAACTATCTATCACTGTTACTTATAGCACTTGCAGAGAATACCTTGCTGAAAACTGCTTATCATTTCCTTCTGCTCTGTTGGGCTCTACCGCAGGTGCATCGCATGCCAATTAAAATTTTCCTACGTGCAGAACATCCAAGAACATGCTACAGAGATGGATCACAACTCATTACCACTAGACGCGCAGTGCCGTGCAGCGGAAGTAGAGTTGGGGCAGCGCGTTCGCGTGGTCCGTCTCCTCCTCGTCCGATCTCCCTCGAACAGCCGATCCGATCTCTCTCGCGCAGCCGGTCGCCGGATCCCACGTACAGGTTCGCCGGAGTGGCGCAAGTGCACCGCCTCTAACGGTATCTGTGCGTCCAGGAGGAACACCATGCGGCAGACTGCTAGGTCCGATCGCACAGTCGGCGTCGAGTGGAGGTGGCTACTTGCAACACATGCAAAGTCCTAATGACGGCGCCGAAATGATCAACCAGATGGGTGTGCCGCACCTCCACTATATATAGGCATCCGGCGCGGGCTCAACTCTTGGGCCTCGCACGGATCCTAAAGCCCACGTGTAGTTCCTTCCCTTAGGCGCATGACCCCTTAGGTTCTCGTTCACTTGGTCGCGAGTCAGATCACCTCCGACTCGACTAGTCGGTAGTGGCCTCTAGCAAAGCGTGCCGACTCCAAGCGTCCGATGAAGCTGGTTAGGCGAACCTATACTTCACACTTCTGTTCCCTTTGACACACGATATATGTTGTCATGCTCAAGGCGACATGGTCATCCTTGTTGCAACACGACCTCTTTCTCGTTCCGGTGAATCCGACCAACACTTTGGATTATCTGATAATCCTCATCGCATGGCCATGCTTATCCAGGTCGGATCACCCGAGGGGCCCAGAGTATATCTCTCCTCATCGGAGCGGCAAATCCCATCTTGCTCGACCATGTCTCGCAGCATGGGTCTGGACAAGCCCGAAACCGACCTTTATAACTACCCTGTCACGGAGTAGCATTTAGTCGGCCCAAAGCAAGTCTGTCACCATCCCAAGTACATGCGCCAGCTCAGGTCTTAGGACACAGAACGTATGTTGTACTAGAGACTCACAGATGACCTATCGCTGCGTCTCATAGTTGGGTCTGTCCAACTCAGACCTTATATCGACTCGGATCCGACTACGTTGAATCCGACTAGATCTTTCCGAGTCCATATTATCCGGCTAGCATCCAATGCTACATGGTCAGTGAGACCGGACCATCCACCGTGGCATATGCTAGTCTAACTGGCTGCGCGTCCACACAACCCTTTGGACTAGGGACTATTTAGGACAGTCATCATGCAATGCATAGTCTCACAAACAAGTCACGTACTTGTTAATACACATTATTGATAATGTCCAAGGACTATCTTTATTCATAAACACATAGGAAATATCATCATACATGATTGCCTCTAGGGCATATCTCCAACAGTCTCCCACTTGCACTAGAGTCAATCAAATAGACATCGAATGCCCATAGCTCTAACGTGCCCCTCATGCTTGGGTTGTGGAAGCGGCTTAGTCAACGGATCTGCAACATTTTCGTCCGTATGAATCTTGCATAAATTAGTATCACCATTCTTTACGAGCTTTCGTATCACGTGATACTTTCGGTCTATGTGCCTGGTCTTGTGGTGTTGTCTCGGCTCCTTGGCCTGTGCGATGGCACCTGAATTGTCAGAATACAGGTCCAACGGTTTCGCCCAGCCCGGGAACACACCAAGATCCTCCAGGAACTTCCGAATCCAAACACCATCCGTTGCGGCTTCACAAGCCGCAATGTATTCGGCCTCTGTTGTGGAGTCGGCCACCGTATCTTGCTTGGAACTCGTCCAGCTCACTGCTCCTCCATTCATGACATACACGAATCTAGTTTGCGATCGACAATCATCCCTGTCGGTTTGGAAACTAGCATCAGCGTAACCCTTTACGCAAAGCTCCACCTCACCTCCATAAACTAGGAACATCTCTTTAGTCCTTTTCAGGTACTTTAGGATAGTTTTCACCGTTCCCAGTGACTCTCACCTGGGTCGGCCTAGTATCTGCTTGTTAAGCTTATTGCATAGGCAACATCAGGCCGAGTACATAGCATGGCATACATGATGGATCCTATTGCCGAAGCATATGGAATCCTACTCATCCGGTTTCGCTCATCAGAAGTCGTAGGACTCTGAGTCTTGCTTAGCCTTATACCATGTGAGATGGGCAAGAACCTTTTCTTAGCCTCACGCATGTTGAACCGCTTCAACACTTTGTCTATGTATGTGCTCTGGCTTAAGCCGAGCAGCCTTCTCGATCTATCTCTATAGATCTCGATGCCTAAAATGTACACTGCTTCTCCAAGGTCTTTCATCGAAAACTTGCCATTCAATGATTCCTTGACTGAGTTCAGCATCGAAACATCATTTCCGATCAGCAGTATGTCATCCACATACAGGATCAAAAATACTACCGAGCTCCCACTAGACTTCTTGTATAAACAATAGTCCTCTTCGTTCTTGATGAAACCAAGGTCAACGATGACTTCATCAAAACGAATGTTCCAACTCCGAGCTGCTTGCTTCAATCCATAAATGGATCTCTTGAGCTTGCATATTTTACTAGCATTATTTGGATCGACAAAACCTTCAGGCTGTATCATGTATACATCCTCCTTTAACTTTCCATGAAGGAAAGTCGTTTTGACATCCATCTGCCATATCTCATAATTGAAATGTGCAGCTATAGCTAGTATGATCCTCCCCGACTTTAGCATCGCTACCGGCGAGTAGGTCTCGTCGTAGTCAATTCATTGAACTTGTCCATAACCTTTAGCGACAAGCCGAGCTTTATGGATCTGAACATTTCCATCCACATCTGTTTTCTTCTTAAAGACCCATTTGCAACCAATGGCAATGACGCCAGGTGGAGGATCAACCAAGTCCCAGACTTGATTATCATCCATGGACTTTAACTCGGATCTCATGGCCTCCAGCAATGCCTCAGAATCTGGGCTCACCATCGCTTCCGCCTACGTGGCCGGCTCGTTGCTTTCTAGCAACAACACATCGCGTACTCTACGCAATCTTTCCGACCTTCGTGGCTCCGGTGCCGATTCCACTACGGGTTCCCTGACCAACTCCGGTATGATCTTATCACCAGCCGAGTTGTCCCCGAGTGGCTCCCGAATTTCTTCGAGCCGCACCGTTCTCCCACTGGCTTCCCGACTGAGAAACTCTTTCTCTAGGAAAACCCCGTTCCGAGCAACAAACACTTTGTTCTCTTCTCGGTTGTAGAAGCTGTATCCTAAGGTTTCCCTCGGATATCCCACGAATATGCATTTATCCGACTTGGGTGTAAGCTTGTCTGACATGAGTCATTTGAGAAATGCTTCACAACCCCAAATCTTTAGAAAAGACAAACTAGGACTCTTCCCAGTCCACATGTCATGTGGTGTCTTATCTACGGATTTTGATGGTACCCTGTTAAGTGTGAAAGCTGCAGTTTCTAGAGCGTATCCCCAGAATGACAAGGGTAAATCTGATTTGCTCATCATCGATCGGACCATGTCCAACAAGGTTCGATTTCTCCGTTCTGACACGCCGTTTCTCTGTGGCGTTCCTGGAGGTGTGAGCTGAGGTACTATACCTCGGCTTTTCAGATGATCATCAAACTCCTGGCTCATGTATTCACCTCCATGATCTGATCGTAGAAGCTTTATTGTCTTGCCGAGCTGATTTTCAACCTCGTTTTGAAACTCTTTGAACTTTTCAAAAGTTTCCGACTTGTGCCTCATCAAATAGATATATCCATATCTACTCAAGCCGTCGATAAAAGTCACGAAGTACTGATAGCCACCTCTGGCCGTTGTGCTCATTGGATCACACACATCACTGTGTATAAGCTCCAACAACTCGGATGCCCTTTCGCAACTCTTCGCATAAGGAGACTTAGTCATCTTGCTGAGCAAGCATGATTCGCATGTCTCGAACGACCCGAAGTCGGGCGAAGTTAGGAGTCCATCATCATGGAACTTTTTCATGCGTTTCAGACTAATATGTCCAAGCCAACAATGCCAGAAGTAAGTCGGATTTATCTCATTAGGCTTATGCCTCTTGACATTCATGTTATAGACTGGTTCCGTTTCTAGATTTAAAATAAATAGCCCATCCAGAATGGGTGCATAGCCGTGGAACATTCCATTCAAATAAAATGAACAACCATTGTCCTTTAAACTGAATTCATAAACCTAACTCATCAATCATGAGGCAGAAATAATGTTTCGACTAAGTGCATGAATGTAATAACAATTATTCAATTCCAAAATAAATCCAGAAGGAAGCTTGAGCTGCATCGTGCCAACCTCCAACGCAGCAACTCTTGCTTTGTGTGCCGACCCTGATGTCAATCTCCCCTTGTGCCACACGCCTAGTTCTTATTAGCCCCTGCATCGATTTGCAAATATGAACAACCGATCCGGTATCAAATACCCAAGAGCTACTAGGTATGTCAGCAAGGTAAATGTCTATAACATATGTAACAAGTGTATCTTTGCCTGAAGAACCATTTCCGACCTTCTTGCCATGCTCAACAAGCCACTTGCTACAATTCCTCTTCCAGTGACCAGTTTCCTTGCAATGAAAGCAAACGGTCTTTGAGTCCGGTCCCGGCTTCGGCGCAGCGGCGGAGACAACCTTCTTCGTGCCCTTTGCCTTGCCCTTTTTCTTGGACCAACTCTTCTTGAACTTAGCCGATTTCTGCACCATCAACACTTGATGTGTGCCCTTCTTAATATCTTGTTCTACCACCTTAAGCATCCCATGCAATTCAGTGAGCTTCTTATCCATGCCGTGCATATGATAGTTCGAGACGAACATCCCATAGCTAGGTGGAAGAGAACCCAGAATTGCATCCGTGGACAGCTCATCCCCAAGTGGGAAGCCTAACCGATCCAAAGCTTGCACGTACCCGATCATCTTGATCATATGCGGGCTCAGTGGATCACCCTCCTTCAGCTTATAATCCGTCAAGGATTGCCAGACGTTGAACCTTTCGGTCCTAGCCTGCACCTGAAACATGCTCTTGAGACTCTCGATCATATCGAAAGCCTCAACGTTTTCGAAATGCTGTTGCAAATCAGGATCCATACAAGCCAGCATGAGGCAGCTCATCTCATTTGATTCATCAACGAGTTTCTGATGGGCATTCTTGGTTGTGGCACTAGCATTCTCGACAGGTTCCTCTGGAAGTGGATCCTCTAGAACATGTTCCTTTTTATCGTGCTTGAGAACAATTCTCAGATTTCTATACCAGGTGGTAAAGTTTGTTCCATTCAGTTTATCCTTTTCCAGAATTGATTTCAATGCAAAGTTGGGTTGAGCAGGTGGTGCCATTGATCTACAACAGAAAAATGCAATCACTAAGCAATGTGTTTATGTAGAGTAATTCAATCCTTGAACAGAACTACTCCCACTGAAGTCAGCATCCCTCCGCAAACTCTCAGTGATTCAGGACCCGTCTAGCGCGAGCGACTAGTGAGCTTTAGCATCACTGCTAGCCAACTTGCCTATTCGGTAAGCAACTCCTTGCTAATCGTATCTCTATACGACTCCTGTCGGTCGGGTAGGTATCTTATACCCCGGCTCCCAACCTTCTTTGCCACAAGGCCCAAAACCGTTTTGATAGCCTTGTCAAGTTAACCTGATGCAGTGCATGTCCGTGTCCGACACGAACCCTCCAGTTCAAGGACACCTAGTAGCACCTCAATTTTATGAGCCCACCACTAGAAGTACTTGACGTGCGGAGGTGCAACATACGGAATGGCAATGTGCTTGATATTAACGAGGGATCTTTCTACCATTATAACATGCATAGAAAACAAGAAGCAATATCAATCACATATAAACATAAATATGTGAAATAGTATGGCTCCTTCATGGACATCCTTCTAGGCCAGCTCCAACTCCGATGACCAGGGCGGAACTCCATCTTGTTCGTCATGCCGGGACGCCAAAGCTTCGAACTTGATCTCTGTCCTCCAACTACTACAACTAGTAATGAATTTACAGAGAATCACAAGTCGACACGCAGGTCGTTATACAATATAGTGACAGCACTTTGGCTCCTGCCGGCTGACAATCATGACACGCAGGTCATGTTAAGTTACACACATACATCACATACACATGAGCCATACTATTCACATCAAACCTGCAAAATAAAGTTGTGCATAGAATCGCATTCTACCGGTTTGTGTGTCGTGTACGAAATACAAGGCGCTACACACACAACGGATTTACGTTTCACTGTTAACCCCGATGGTGGATACCGACCGATAGGGGTAGGTTGTGTCACGACCTCACCGATTCCGATGGACAGAAAATATAGCCTCAACGACCCCGATGTGCAGTTGATCTCATCAACCGTACACATAGCCGATCTCATGAACGACGACATATCTCATCTGCCACCTCCACATATCAAATATGCATCCGATCTGAATCCAAATCCTATAGCAGAGGCTCTGATACCACTGTTGGGCTCTACCGTAGGTGCATTGCACGCCAATTAAAATTTTCCTACGCGTAGAACATCTAAGAACATGCTACGGAGATGGATCACAGCTTGTTACCACTAGACGCGCAGTGCTGTGCAGCGGAAGTAGAGTTGGGGCAGCGTGTTCGCGTGGTCCGTCTCCTCCTCGTCCGATCACCCTCGAACAGCCGATCCAATCTCCCTCGCGCATTCGGTCGCCGGATCCCACGTACAGGTTCGCCGGAGTGGCGCAAGTGCACCACCTCTAATGGTATCCGCGCGTGCAGGAGGAACACCGTGCGGCGGACTGCTAGGTCCGATCACACAGTCGGCGGCGAGTGGAGGTGGCTACTTGCAACACATGCAAAGTCCTAATGACGGCGCCAAAGCGATCAACCAGATGGGTGTGCCGCACCTCCACTATATATAGGCATCCGGCGCGGGCTCAACTCTTGGGCCTCACACGGATCCTAAAGCCCACGTGTAGTTCCTTCCCTTAAGCGCGCGGCCCCTTAGGTTCTCGTTCACTTGGTCGCGAGTCAGATCACCTCCGACTCGACTAGTCGGTAGTGGCCTCTAGCAAAGCGTGCCGACTCCAAGTGTCCGATGAAGCTGGTCAGGTGAACCTGTTGTCGGTGTCAAAACCGGCGGATCTCGGGTAGGGGGTCCCGAGCTGTGAGACTAGAATCGATGGTAACATGAGACGAGGGAGACGATGTTTACCCAGGTTCGGGCCCTCCTCTGGAGGTAATACCCTACGTCCTGCTTGATTATATTGATGGTATAAGGGTTACAAAGTTGATCTACCTCGAGATCGAATAGCTAAAACCCTAGATGAGTTCTCTTGCCCTACAACCTAAAACCCTCTGGCTTATATAGACGCCGAGGGTACCTAGGGTTTACACATGGTCGGTTACACGTCGAAGGGATAAACATGCCTATTCACTACTTCAAACGTGGAGGATACGCCACGATTCTCGAAGCTTCCTTCCTGGAGACAGGGTCTTCGATCAATCCAGTGCTCGGCAAGCGGCCCATATAGCCCGGCCCATAAGAAATAGGTCGGCCTCCCGAGGACCCCTTAAACCAGGACTCCCTCAGTAGCCCCCGAACAAGCCTCCAACGCCAAGGGTCCTAGCTCCAGCTGCTTCATATGATCAGAGTCTTCGGCTTGCGAGGCGAGTTCCTTTCTCCAAATTGTGATCGGCCGAGTTTTAGTTCGGCCTCCGACGACGTGTAGTTTTCCTGACCATGGATCGTCCGAACACCATGAATAACTCGGCCCTGAAGGCCAAACGTCAAGGGGTAAATAGTGCTCCCTGACAACCTTTCAGATGAAAGGTCACGGCCCACCACGACCGCTGAACCAGTCGCAAAAACTCGATTCGCGGTTCGAGGCCGTTTTCACCAGCACGATCCATCAATGCACAGATCGTGCTCCGTTTCACAGGGGATATGTTTAATCATGCGCGTATACCGGCACGCACGTCTTGGGAAGCGAAGGGATTCACGGCGCAGTGAAGGGAGGCTAACTGGCGACAAGCCCAATAAAAGGGAAAGAAAACCCCAAGGCTTAACCGCACTTCCCATTCGCATCCCCGCTTCCCCAATCTCCTGAGCCTCTAGAGCTCAGATCTAGGTTTTCCACCCTTTCTCCTCCGAGCTCAGCCATGGCCGGCTCAGGCTCAAACGGCAAGTGGGAGGCTTCCACGGTCACAGACCAGGACATCCGGGACCTCAAGGATGCCGGCTACCTCCCCGCCAATATCTTCCACCGCGCCCCGGAGGAGGGCCAGGTGATCCCCACCCCCAAATCAGGCGAGAGGGTGGTTTTCATTCCTCATTTCATCCGAGGATTGAGCTTCCCGCTCCACCCCTTCGTTAGGGGCCTCATGTTCTTCTACGGACTCGACTTCCACGACCTCCCGCCGAACTCCTTCATGCACATATCGGCCTTTATCATCGTCTGTGAGGCCTTCTTGCGGGTCAAACCACACTTCGGACTATGGCTCAAGATATTCAATATCAAGCCGAAGTGCGTCGCAGGCGAACACGCAGACTGCGGCGGGGCGTTCATAAGCAAGCTTCCCCGCGCAGTATGGCCGTCCGGCACCTTCATCGACACCATCAAGACTTGGCAAAAAGAGTGGTTTTACATCACCGAGCCAAGGGAGGAGGGCGGAACTGTTCCTGCCGAATTCAGATCCGGTCCCCCGACCAGATTGACCTCATGGGTCCGAAAGGGCCTCGAATGGGGGTCAGATACAGAGGTGGACGACCTGCAGAGGCGCATCGCCTCCACGATCAAGGACAAGATCGAGCTGACCAACGTGGTCCAGATTATGCTCCGGCGGCGCATCCTCCCCTGCCAGTGCCGGGACTCTCCTATGTGGACTTATCGGCTTGACGATGAGCTTACGATTCGTTAGCTCTTCCGCACCACTCGGGAGAAGCTGTGGAAGGCGCTGTTCAAGGCGCAGGAGAACTGGCCAGCCAAGAAGGAGGACCAGGGCCTGCGCGCCGATAAACCCCCTTCCCAGGTATGACCTAGTTTCGCTTGATCGGCTTTGTTTTCCTGAAGAAAATCAAAACACTTTCCGATCACTTCCGCAGGAATGGTTGAGCAAGGCCACGGGCATCAAATGCCCAGCTCCACAGCCCGAAGACCCTAGGTCCCAGCTGCTGTCGGAGATGCTTGTCGTGGCGCCTTACAAGGCGCCAGAGAAGAAGGAGAAGAAGAAGAAACCAGGCCGAGGAGGCCTGCGCATCAGGGACCAGCCGGAGGCTGTGTCCGAGGAAACTCATGCCTCCTCGAATCAAGAGGAGGAGCACGAGGACAAGGGGGAAGGTGATTCCCCCCTTGCAAAAAAGAGGGCAGCGTCATCGGACGCCACAGAGGATGTACCTCCTCCCGCCTCGAAGAAAGCGCGTCGGACACAGTTAACTCTGTCCGACGACAGTTCGGACTCGGACACCGAGTCCGAGGACTTTGAGAAGGTTCCGCGAAGGAACCTCAGGGTCAAGCCCCTAGCTCGAAGGTAAAGATCCGAAGACTTCCTGAGCTATTAGTGCTAAGTTTTAAATGTTATTAACATGTGAGCGCCTATTGACTTGCAGCCCACCACGTGTTCTCCCCACCGATCAAGTCTCGGATGGGGAGACCCCGCCCGCCGAGCTAGCGGACAGCGGGACCGCGTCACACCCCTCTCCTCCGGGCGCCACGAAGGATGCCGTGGAGGTGTCATCCCAACAGGCTCCTTTGGTGCCGAACACCAGCGGTGGGGGCGACGACGTCATGGTCGAGACTAACGCCTCAGCCACCAAAGACCGGGGGGAAAAGCCCCTCCCGGATACTGAGGAGATCGGACGAGGGGATGTCCAGTTCCTCCCGAGGTCGTCTCCGGAGCGTACCATGCCTCCGGAGGCACCGGTTCAATCCCCGGTTGGAGATCGGGTTAACCGATCTCCACCGACCAATGGGTGGCCGATTATGGGGGAGGCTCTATCAAGCGCCTCCATCTCCGAGGAGCACCACACCCTTATGGGTGCGGTTTTACAAAGCATTCAGTCCGTTGATAGCGGACTGAAGGAGGCCTTCAAGGGTCTCCTGACGGGCTTTCAAGTAAGCCACGTAATGTTTTATTAATTTACTACTTTTTGTGCTATCGTTATATATATAGCAGCCCCCGAGCCCTAGGTGAGTTTGGAAAAACTCACCTGGGGGTCAACCATAGACCGTTAACCGGACAATGCATGAGACAATATTTGTTCGGAATGTTCCAATAGCCCCTAAGAGGACCGAACACGTGATCATGTGTATGATAGTTCGGAGGTTTGAATCCATGTAACCTGATAGTGGTTTGTTATGTGTAGGCTTCGTCATCGGTGGCGGGTGTTAATGCCGCCGAGCTAGACGAGCTAAATCGGAAGCTCAAGAGCTCCGAAGATGAGCTCAACGCTCTGAATAAGAGATTCGATGAGGCGCAAGGTAAGCCGGATTATAATTTCCGAATTCTTCATCACCGTACTGTCGACGTAGTATTTTATATGTTCGATGCTTACGCAGCCTCGGCGAAGGAAATTGAGAAGCTCAAGGCCGAGCTCCAGGAGGTGAAACAGGAGGCCACGAGCGAGAAGGCGGCGGCCGAGCAAGCGGCTGCCGTGCTCTCCGATCTAAAAGCCACCGGCGCCAAACATGCGGCTCGGGTGGAGGAAATCCAGCAAGAGCTCAAAGACGCCGGTCAAAAGTGTGAAGACCTCGAGCAGAAAGGCAAGGAGCAGGCCGCCGAACTATCCACTCTGAAATCCGATCTCCAGAAGGAGCGGGTGGATAGGCGGTTCTTTGAAGAGCAAGTCAGCCAGGTCAAGGCTATCACGGATGGTAAGCCATATTTACTGCAGTGTGTCTTCGGGGATAGCAAGTTCGCATTGCTTACCCAAGTGTGGCATTCCTCACGCGCCTGCTCGGACCTCCAGAAGAGCACAGCGGACGCGAACCAGTTCTATGCTTCGCGGGGAGAGGGAGATGAAGCTCGGCTGTTTTGGGCGCAATTTGAAGCCTCCGAGCGTTCTCCTCTCCTTGTTGAGCAGCTGAAGCAGCTGATGGAGCTACACCGGATGGCAGAGCAGGCCATGAAGGATCTCTGCATCTGGTTATGGCCCGACAAGCCGTTGCCGAGTAGCTACTTTGGCCTGGTGCAGAAGCTGAGCAACGCCTCGCCTCGGATCGACGCACTAAGGCGGTCTTCCTGTATCGAGGGAGCTCGGATGGCCTTCGCAAGGGCCAAGGTGCACTGGCCGGGTCTTGATCCGACGAAGATAGTCACTGCTCCGCCATCCCCTGGAAAGGAGCAAAGGTGCCCTGAGCGATACTTCTCCGTAGTTATGGAGGGTGCTCGGGCAATAGAGGCTCAATGTTCGAGAGAAAACATTTATGAGTAAACGCGTTGTAATATGCACGAAGACCTTTTAACGCGTTTATATTTAATATGCATGGTTTATCATGTCTTTTGTGGATTGCATCCTTTATAACTCCTGTGTGGCCGTTGAAACCGAAAGTTGCGAGTCGTCGGCTTCAGCCCCCATGCAGATACTATGCGGGGTGTCTCTGCCAACGCACTGTGACCCTTAGCCGAGCTATCGGTACCCGAAGGCGGTAGTGTGGGGCGGACAAGGCAATCGGACCATAATGCTTTATTGCTTTCACTTAGCCGTAGGGGCGCGAGAAAGGAGTGCGGGGGGCTGATGACTAGCCCCCAGGGGTTTGTGATGTTCGGATGAACCGCGGCCAAAGCCGATATCACATGGTTTGTACGAATACCAAACCCATCGTATGAAACGGAATAACCTCTAACGAGGTTTGTAGTATAACACTTAAGCTCGGATTCGTAGACCGGTTCTCTTATACCATGACAGTCAGTTTTCGGCTTTCTCCCCTGAGGTGCTTGACCAGGCTAGCTGGAAGCACAATCGCAGTGGTGCTCCCTTTGCCCTTTTAGTCGAACGAGCGGAACGTAAAGGGGCAAACACAGGAGCCGGGCAACCCAACTATTGACCCAAGACATAGTTCGGAACCAATGCATATAAAGCAGAATTCCAAGACGCCGAACGCAAAATAAATTGTGCTTAGGGCGATTTTTTATGTTCGAGCCCCCGGTCTATTAGCCGGTTGCATCATAATGAGTACCAAACAGGTTCGCAGGAAGAGGGAGAAAATAGAGGGTGTGTTCAAAAAAGACAGCGAAGCGATCATGTATAAAGGATCTGTATTTTGCTCAACAACTCTTATATTATTCAAATTGCCGATGCGGCTGTTTACAGGTATTTTGAAAATAAAATATGAACTTTACAGGAGAGTTTGTACCAGGGATCTTCGATGGGTGACCTGACGTCCTCGATGTGCCCTGTCGTTTGTCCGCTCCTGCGTCTCCTAAGGAGTTGTATACCGCTATGGGTTTTGCTGTTCGGCGAGCGGACTTTGGAGAAAAATCTTGAGAAGTCGCCGAAGTGTGAATTAGCTTTACGCCTTGGCAGGTACTTGATGGTACCCGTGGTATGTCCGAAGACATTTAACGGTGATAGTTCGGTCCAGCCGAACACTTACCTTTTGATAGTGTTTCCCCACCGCCGCCCATGGAATTTTAAGGGCGAAGTTGTGCATCCTTGGCATGTACTTCGCTGGTTCTAGGTCGGTACGATGGGGGGCGAGTCCCTATTTGTGGGGAGAGGAAGGTTCTAGGACTTCGGGCTGAAACCGAGCTCGCTTCCCAGCCTTTCGTGCCTTTACGGCGGATATCGGCGTTTGCCGATCATCATTGTAATGGAATTTGGCCGCCAGGGCCAACGCATGTTCCTCAGTTCGGAGGGAGCGCTCCGTGTTGCCGTTGACAGTAATGACCCCCTTAGGGCCGGGCATTTTGAGCTAGAGGTATGCGTAGTGTGGGACGGCATTAAAGCGAGCGAATGCTGTACGGCCGAGCAGGGCGTGATAGCCGCTGCGGAAAGGTACGATGTCGAAGATCAAGTCCTCGCTTCGAAAGTTATCGGGCGAGCCGAACACTACTTCCAGGCATACAGAGCCCATGCACCGGGCTTCGACGCCTGGGATCACTCCTTTAAAGGTAGTGTTGCTGGATTTGATTCTTGACAGATCTATGCCCATCTTTTTCACCGTGTCTGAGTAAATCAGATTGAGGCTACTTCCTCTGTCCATTAGGACTTTAGTGAGGTGATACCCGTCTATGATGGGGTCTAGGACGAGGGCGGCCGAACCCCCATGACGGATACTGGTCGGGTGGTCACGTCGATCGAAGTTGATCGGGTATGCCGACCATGGGTTATATTTCGGGGCTACAGGCTCTACGACATAGACCACTCGAAGGGCGCGCTTCCTCTCCTTTTTGGGTATATGAGTGGCGTATATCATGTTTACTGTTTTTACCTCTGGATGGAATTTCTTTTGTCCGCCAGCGATCGGACCGCGGGGCTCATCCTCGTCCTCGCTGCGTGGGCTCTTGCCTTGGTCTTCGGATGCGAGCTTGCCGGCCTGTTTGAATACCCAACAGTTACGGTTGGTGTGGTTGACGGGCTTCTCTTGAGTGCCATGGATCTGGCAAGGCCTCTCCATGATCTTATCCAGCGGGGTGGGTCCGTCGTGATTGCCTTTAGGAGGCTTCTTCCGCTGCCCAGGTCGGGAGTTGCAGAAGCCGGCGTTAACGGCCGTGTCATCGGCATCACTATTGTTCTGCCGGCGCTTATTCTTGTTGCGCTTTGGTTTCCCGTTTCCGTCCTGAACTTTGGAGGTTCCGGGGTCTTCGGGGTTGTGGCTACGCCTTGCTAGCCAGTTATCCTCTCCCGCGCAAAAGCGAGTCATGAGTGATGTAAGGGCGGACATTGTCCTAGGTTTATCCTGGCCGAGCTGGTGAGCCAGCCATTCATCCCGAATATTGTGCCTGAAAGAGGCTATTGCTTCGGCGTCCGGGCAGTCAACGATCTGGTTTTTCTTGGTCAAGAACCGATTCCAGAATAGCCGCGCGGATTCTCCTGGTTTCTGGACGACGTTGCTTAGGTCGGAGGAGTCCGGCGGCCGAACATAAGTGCCCTGGAAGTTAGATCGGAATGCATCTTCTAGATCCTCCCAGCACCCAATGGAGTTTTCGGGGAGGCTATTTAGCCAGTGCCGAGCTGGCCCCTTAAGCTTCAGGGGTAGGTACTTGATGGCGTGGAGGTCATCTCCTCGCGCCATGCGGATGTGGAGGAGGAAATCCTCGATCCATACGGTTGGGTCAGTTGTCCCATCGTATTGTTCTATGTTTACGGGCTTAAACCCTTCCGGGAACTGATGCTGCATCACCTCGACCGTGAAGCACAGTGGGTGGGCAGCGCCTCTGACCCGAGCTATGTCGCGCCGGTGATCGGCGTCTGTCCTAGCCCGGTTTGTTCCTGACCTTTATTGTTGCGGTCGAGCCAAGGTCGGTACCCTTCCCGTCTATCGGGTGAGTATCCTCTGGATCCGTAGATGGATCGTGTACGACCTGCTCTGTAGTCCAGGTCGTGTCGCAGGTCGAACCTGTCATCGGGCTCTAGTGGCTCTTTTCCCCGTCTACGGGGTATCGTCGGCCTATAGCCGGTGTCGTCAGCCGTGCTGTCTCGTCCTCGAGGAGGGCGGTCTGGCTTGTCGTATGGGGTATGTTTGGGAGACGACGTATCAGTGAGCTTGTCATCGAATTGTGGCAGCAGCCTTCTACGTGGATAGCTCTTAGGTTGGTCCGATAGACCGGTACCGTATCCTTCCTCAGCTGAGAGGACTCTCGTCCATCGATCGTTGAGGTTGTCTTGTTCGGCTTTAAGCTGCCGTTCTTTTGCTTTCAGGCTGCGGGCCGTGGCTATAAGCTGTTGCCTGAACAGTTCCTGATCTTCAAGATTATCGGGGATGGCGAAGTCATCGGCTTCCGGGATGTCCTCCTCCTCGACAGGGGGGAGGTAATTGTCATCCTTGGAATCATTTAGATCGTCGGGGTTGTGCCGGTCTTCCGGCCTCTCCTGACCCTCTAACGGGTGTTCGGGGATATCGGGATCGTCGAGGTCTTCCGGCCTCTCCTGACCCTCTAACGGGTGTTCGGGGATGTCGGGATCGTCGAGGTCTTCCGGGGTGTCTCCGTCCCCGGTGCCATCGATAGCTTTTCTTCCCTTTTTTCCTTTTGACCATTTATGCGGTTTTCGGCGCCTTGATGGTGCTTCACCCGATTTGTCGCCATCGTTTTTCGGAGTGTCCACCATGTAGACGTCGTATGTGGAGGTGGCAGTCCACCGCCCGGTGTTAACGGGGGTGAGGGCGCGATCCTCCTCATCCATGTATTCTGCCTCCTCAGAGGCATAGTCCAACATGTCGGTTAAATCCTTGACAGTGGCTACCAAGTGGGTGGTGGGTGGGACGAAAAATTCGTCCTGACCCGCGTTGAGCCCGATCTGAGTACAGATCGGGGTTGGGTCGTCGGTAATCTTCATCAATGAGATCGGATCTAGGGCCTCGTTGAGTATCGAGAGCTCGATCGGGTCGGCCTGCTCAGAGCTTCCGGAGTTAACCTCCGATGCATCCGCGCGGGGGGAGTGTTCGGCAAGAACAGGTGTCCGGACATCTGGCACTATGACCGGGTCCGGGTTGAAAGTTGGGTCCTCGCCCGGGCAGATCCCGTGGGCGGGACCGAAAGATGGATCTGAGGTTAAAGCCTCAGAGTCTTCGGGCGTGGCAGGCGAGATCGCGGGCCCGGCAAGTGACAGGTCGCCCCGATAATCTACGGAGAACTCTAGGTTCCCGAATCTGACCTCTTGATCAGGGGCGAAACTTCCGACACGGCCTAAATGGCCGGTCGGGTCGGCGTGCAACACAATGCTGCCGAAAGCGAAGATCTCTCCGGGGACAAAAGTGTCCGTATTGCGGACCTCTTCGTTGATGACAAGGCGGGCCATCAATTCCTTTGGCGATCACAGCGGAACTCTCAATGAAAGCACCAATGTCGGTTTCAAAACCGGCGGATCTCGGGTAAGGGGTCCCGAGCTGTGAGACTAGAATCGATGGTAACAGGAGACGAGGGAGACGATGTTTACCCAGGTTCGGGCCCTCCTCTGGAGGTAATACCCTACGTCCTGCTTGATTATATTGATGGTATAAGGGTTACAGAGTTGATCTACCTCGAGATCAAATAGCTAAAACCCTAGATGAGTTCTCTTGCCCTACAACCTAAAACCCTCCGGCTTATATAGACGCCGAGGGTACCTAGGGTTTACACATGGTCGGTTACACGTCGAAGGGATAAACATGCCTATTCACTACTTCAAACGTGGAGGATACTCCACGATTCCCGAAGCTTCCTTCCTGGAGACAGGGTCTTCGATCAATCCAGTGCTCGGCAAACGGCCCATATAGTCCGGCCCATAAGAAATAGGTCGGCCTCCCGAGGACCCCTTAAACCAGGACTCCCTCACCTGTACTTCACACTTCTGTTCCCTTTGCCACACGATATATGTTGTCATGCTCAAGGCGACATGGTCATCCTTGTTGCAGCATGACCTCTTTCTCGTTCCGGTGAATCCGACCAACACTTCGGATTATCTCATAATCCTCATCGCATGGCCATGCTTATCCAGGTCGGATCACCCGAGGGGCCCAGAGTATATCTCTCCTCATCGGAGGGGCAAACCCCATCTTGCTCGACCACGTCTCGCAGCATGGGTCTGGACAAGCCCGAAACCTACCTTTATAACTACCCTGTCACGGAGTAGCGTTTGGTCGGCCCAAAGCAAGCCTGTCACCATCCCGAGTACATGCGCCAGCTCAGGTCTTAGGACACAGAACGTATGTTGTACTAGAGACTCACAAATGACCTATTGCTGCGTCTCATAGTTGGGTCTGTCCAACTCAGATCTTATCTCGACTCGGATCCGACTACGTCGAATCCGACCAGATCTTTCCGAGTCCATATTATCCGGCTAGCATCCAATGCTACATGGTCAGTGAGACCGGACCATCCACCGTGTCATATGCTAGTCTAACTGGCTGCGCGTCCACACATCCCTTTCAACTAGGGACTATTTAGGACAGTCATCATGCAATGCATAGTCTCACAAACAAGTCACGTACTTGTTAGTACACATTATTGATAATGTGCAATGACTATCTTTATTCATAAACACATAGGAAATATCATCATACATGATTGCCTCTAGGGCATATCTCCAACATGCTCCTCGTTGGGTTCGACACTCTTACTTATCGAAAGGACTACGATTGATCCCCTATATTTGTGGGTCATCAGTTTGTAAGATCATTGAATGTGATGTGTTTGATTCCTTGCAATAGTTTTGCAATATTGAGGTAGTAATAGATGAACATATTAATAAGTAATTATGGTTATGTATAATATTGATGCTAAAAGCTTGTGAAGTCCATACAGATGAAAGGGGTGTCCGTTGGTATAAGCGTTGAGGTCGGATTATAATTTATCATTGATTGTTTAAACCCTTGTGTGTTTGGATCGAGGGCGCATGATGGTTAACACCTACCAAGCTCCTCTCTAGGAGCATGCGGGTTATACTTTGCTTCGAAGGCTAACTAAGTTTTCACAATAAATACTTAAGCTCTTTATGTTTAATGTGAGTCTATGGTCTGAAAACACTCCCATCTATTCATATTTTTCTAGCCTCTTCGGTACTGTGCATTGCCTACTCTCACATCAGGACGTGGTGCAAACTTCACTGGTGCATCCAAATCCCGTGAGATGACACTCTCTCTCACATAAGCCTCATTATATCTTTCCTCAAAACAACCACCATACCTACCTATCATGGCATTTCCATAGCCATTCCGTGATATTTTGCCATGCAACTTCCTTTCTTACTATTTCTATGACTTGAGCATTCATTTTCATATTGCTTTGCATGATCATATACAGCTGACATGATATTTGTGACAAAGCTACCGTTCATCATTCTAATACAGGTTATGCTAGATCATTGTGCATCCTGGTATACTGCCGGAGGCATTCATTTTCAGTCATCATGTTGTTTATGTCTTTTGAGTTGTAAGTAGAATAAATTGTGATGCAGCATTAGGGTGTGTCACTACGTGTGAGGATAAAAAAAGATGCCAAAGAGAGCCCAATAAAAATAGAGAAAAGAAAAAGAAAAAAAGATGAAAAGGAGAGAAAAAGAGAGGGAGCACATTACTATCCTCTTACCACACTTGTGCTTCAAAGTAGCACTTCGCATTTCATATAGAGAATCCTCGTGATCTTCATGTTTCATATAAGTAGTGGGAATTTCACATTATAGAACTTGACTTGCATATTCCGATGGCAAGCTTCCTCAAATGCTCGAGGTCTTCTTGAGCAAGTAAGTTGGATGCACACCCACTTAGTTCCATATAGAGAGCTTTCATACACTTATAGCTCTGGTGCATCTGTTGCATAGCAATCCCTACTCCTCGCATCAACACCGATTGTAAGGCCTCTCCATTGCCTAACGATCAAGCCTCGTTGATGCGAGACTCTCTTACACTTTTCGTCTTCCCTTCCCCAATCATCATTCCATTTGCCATCCTAAGTGCTAAAGACCTTGTCTCGTGCTCAAGTATTGAGTTAAAGTTTAAAAAACTGAAGCAAAAAATGTAGAAATTAAGTGCTTGGTTTGTAATGGGGGTTGTCCTTGATTTGATATCTCTATACTAGAAAGATTAAGCATGCCTTGCTTATTTTGATTAGCGTATAATGATCACTTTCTTCAGCATCAATATTTTGAAAGGCAATAATTATTTACTAACATGTTCATGTATTTGTATTTCAATATCAAATGAATAGACTATTGCCTTGAATCACTTGTATCCCAATAATCATATCCAAGTTACATCAATAGATCAAATACATGTTAGGTAGCATTCAACAAAACATTACTTTGTTATCATATACTTACTCGAGGACGAGTAGGAATTAAGCTTGGGGATGCTGATACGTCTCCAACGTATCTATAATTTTTATTGTTAATTGTTGTTATATTATCACTTTTGTATACTTTATATGCATTTTATAATGTGTTTTATGGACTAACCTATTAATTTAGTGCCCAGTGTCAGTTCCTGTTTCTTCATGTTTTTTTTTTCGCAGAAAAACCATACCTACCAAAGTTCAAACACATCAAAACTTTTTGGTAATTTTTTCTGTAACATAAGAGACCTTAGAGGCTTCGGGGGAGGACGAGAAGACTCATGAGGAGCCCACAAGCGAGATCAGTGCGCCCTGGGGTGGGCGCCCTCCAGACTTGTGGGCCCCTCGTGGCTCCTGTTACCCTAATTTTTGGCCTATAGTTTTGACAATATTCCAAAACACCCAAGAGCGAGACCCGAAACAATTTTATCGCCGCCGCAAGCCTCCGTTCCGCCGCGATCCCATATGGAGCCCTTTTATGGTACTCTTCCGGAGGGGGGAATCATTGGGGAGGCCATCTTCGTCAACCTTGCTGCCTCCATGATGATGTGTGAGTAGTTCTTGCAGGACCTACGGGTCCATAGCAGTAGTTAGATGGCTTTCTATTGCCTAAAAAAAGTTAGATGGATTCTCTCGCTTTTGATCTTCAATACAATGATCTTCTCAAAGATTTATCTGATTTAGTCTTTTGCGATGTGTTTGTTGGGATATGATGAATTATGTGTTTATGATAAGATAATTCAAGATTTATTTTGAGTTCTTTAGCTTACCTATTTGTGTAATTTTATAACTCTTCATTCCTCTATGATCTATCGGTTTACTTTGTCCAAGTTTGATTGATTTATCTTAAGTGGGGGAGGTGCTTTGTAGTAGGTTCAACCTTGCGGCGATCCTGTCCAGTGACATAAAGGATAAGGACACATATTTGTATTGTTATTACTAAGGATAGACCTATGGAGTTTGATCATATTGATTGGTCCTACTTTGTCTATATTATGTCATCTTGCTTATTGTGTTACTTTGTTTACTATGAACTTAATACTTTCAGAGGCATGCTGGATAGCGGTGTTGGGGTAGAGTAATATTAGTAGACGTCAGTAAGTTTAACGACCTACTTATCACAGACGTAATGCCTATGTAATGATTATGTCATGGATGATCTTCATAACTACGAGCAATTTTGTCAATTGCCCAATAGTAATATGTTTACCCTTCGTTATTCTGCTTTCGAGAGAGATGCCACTAGTGAACCTATGGTCCCTGGGTCCATTCTCAATTAATACTCCCTCCGTTTCTTTTTAGTCTGCATATAAGGTTTGGTCAAAGTCAAACTTCATAAACTTTGACTAACTTTATAGGAAAAAATATTAACATTCACAATATGAAATCAATATTACTAGATGTGTCATGATGTTAATTTTCATAGCATATAGCTTTGGTATTGTAGATGTTGATATCTTTTCATATAAATTTGGTCAAACTTTGCATTGCTTGACTTTGACCAAATTTTATATGCAGACTAAAAAGAAACGGAGGGAGTATTGATAGATCTTACAATTTTTATTTTATTAGCATTACCACTATTTGCTTTTAATTTTGTAACTAACAAGAACAAGGGGAGTGATGACCCTCTTGCTTTTTTTTTGTGTGCAACCAATTATTTTGTTTGTGTGCAACTACTATTAAATTTGCTAGTGTGGTGCCTCGTACTGGTTCAATAAACATTGGTTTTTAATTGAGAAAAATACTTTCTACTGTTGTGCTACATTACCCTCCTCTTCGAAAAAAATCCAACAACTCATACGAGAGTAGCAGAGACTAGTGCAATTTGCTCGCATGAAAGATTGGTGAATTACCGAATAGAGTTGGAACACGTCTGCTAACCGATAAATACTAAAGCGTGGAAGTCTTCATGATCATCTGGTTGAAGTGGAAATGTAATAGTGCCCAATGTGATCACTCCTGCATATGAAAGCAAGTTCGTGCATTTTGAAAACATGTGCATGTTGGTCCCATGAGCATGCGATACCCACAAATTCCATTTTTATTAGCCGAAAGTAAATAATTGATTTGGTCATCCTCTACTCACTTCATTTAGGTTTGCAATTTACCATTTCAGTTCTTGTGGTAACCAAATTCTCATTTTTCAAGAATCCAATTTTAATTCTTCAATTCTATACCCAATTCATAGGAGTCAAATGAGGTGTCAGTTCTTTTCCGGTTTGAGACTATTTTTCTTTTTCCTTTTTGAGCGATCTTTTTCTTGTTTTATTTTTTTAATTTAGTCGCAATTTTTTCGGTGTAATCTTTTGGGGCAAAATAGACGATATTTTTTGCAATATACTTCAATGGAGATATTTTTGTATAGAACATGGATATTTTGATATATAATAAGTTAAATGAGTAAAATACATATGATTTTATTGTATTTGAATAGTATAAAATAGTTATTGAATATATGTAGCCTAATAACAGAATAGAGTGATTTTATTGCATGGTTGCATGTTGAGTGGACCTTTCTTCATACATGGATGTATGGTGAGGTGAGCTTTTTTCCCCGCATAGTTGTATGATCATCTGGCATTTTAAGTCTAAGAGAAATAAATTATTGACGTACCTATTTAATCTATATCTAGTAACAAAAGAAGGAGTGCTTCTGATCGTACGTCATCGAAATTGCCTCTAAAGTTGTAAAATATTACCCACTAATGCAACCTATAAGTGATACAAAAACGTTTCATCCAGAAAAATCTCGGACTGGGCCGGCGCATGCAAGAACCTGCTATACCGCGCTTTGCACGCTAGGATAAGACACAACACTCCTGTTGGGCCGGCCCATGTATAAGCGACCTGTTTTTTAAATTTCTTTTTTCTGTTATTTTTTCACATTAAATAATTTGGGAATTCAAAATAGTTTAGAAAATAAAAGAAATTATAATTTTGAAATAAAGTGTTTAATAATTGATAAATGTTTGTGGATTTAGAAAATATTTGCGGTTTTAAATTTTAAAAAATGGTCGCATATTTAAGAAATTTTCACAAATTTTTAAACAAATGTTCGGGAAATCAAAAAACGTTCATGATTTTTTAAACATTTCAAGTATTAAAAAATGTTAATGAAATTGAATAAAATTTTGCCAATTCAAAAAATGTTCACGAATTGAAAAATTTCCTAAAAATTGAGAAACTGTTAATAAATTAAAAAATAGATCATTGATTCATAAAATGTTAGCTGATACAAAAAAGATCATGCATTTAAAAAAAAATCATCAATTCTGAAAATTGTTCCACCAATTTTGAAAAAAAAAATCGTTGACTCTAGACATGTTCCTCGATTCAAGAAAATGTTTTTAAAAATGTTCGTCGACTCTAGACATGTTCGTCGATTCAAGAAAATGTTTTTAAAAATATTTAAAATTTTAAAACAATATTTGTAAATAGTCTAAAATGTTCATGAATTCAAAATATGTTCCTGATTTTAGAAAATGTTCGTAAATTTGAAACACGATTTCAAATATGTTCACGAGTTTATTTGTTTCATGATTTTCAAAAGTTGTTCACGATTTCACCAAAATGAGAGTGATAGTGTATCTCGGTGATGCAGCAAAATGTGGTCATGGTCATTAGAGATTATGATTTTTTTTTCTCCCGTTGCAACGCATGGGCCGTTTGCTAGTTATATACAAATACATTCAATACTATATTTATTTCTTGCAAAACATAATAATATTATAATTCTTTTTGTTCATATGAAAATGGCTTATTTCAAATATTTTATTTTTGTAGATCATGTCATGCGAGCTGTTACACGGCATTAGTTGTAGTCATTTGTTGTCTGGCGGTGCGGTGTACACGAACGGTTCTACGACGCCATCGTCCATGGCAAGCAACGGCTCCAGGGCCTCCACGATGGCCGACATCCGGGGTCGAGACTTTGGGCTGACGCTCAGACATCGATATGCCACGGTTGCAACCTTCTGGGCAGCCACAGCCGAGTACTGCCCATCTAGGCTTCGGTCTATGGCACGGTCTAGCCGACGGTGTGAGTCATGAAGGCGGTATGGCCGCGCCCACTCGACGAGGCTCTGTTCCCTGGGCGGCCGGTTCTTGTCCACCACCTTTCGCCCCGTCAAAAGCTCCAGCAGCACCACACCAAAACTATATACATCGCTCTTCGTTGTTAGATGACCTAGTAAGAGAAAAAAAAAGCATACTCTCCGTGTTAAAAATAATGTGTATTAACACACAACTTTGGACAAGTATTGCTTAGTTTTATCAAGTCTATGTTTTTTTGGGGTTTTATCAAGTCTATATGTACCTGTCATGATATACTCTGGTGCAGCGTAGCCTTGTGTGCCCATGACTCGAGTGGAGACGTGTGTCTCGTCTCCGTCTGGCCCATTCTTGGCTAGCCCAAAATCAGAAAGCTTCGCTTTCTAGTCCTGCAATATTTAACTCAGTCAATCACCACTAGTTTGCCGCAACAGGAAGAAAAAACGAATCCATCCATCTCATAATATAAGAGCGTTTCTACACTAATACAGTGTCAGAAACGTTTTTATATTATCGAACAAAGGGAGTAATATTGCCACAGTCGAAAAAAAAACTGAGTAGTAGTTTGCCACGCATGGTTGGCAACGACAACTCCTGCCATTTTTGGATAGACAGGTGGATCCCGGGAAGCTCGATCCATGACCTTGCCCCGAATCTGGTGGCCCTTGTCCCGAGCCGGTGTCGCCGATCACGCACAGTTGTTGCGGTCCTACATGATCGAACTTGGATCCGCGACATCCATGGCTCGCTCGGGCCAGCGGCCATGCTGAGTACATTGATATTTGGCACATGATGCAGTCTGTTGTTCTTACCTCCGATCCGGATGCCATTCACTGGAAGTGGACTGAGGGTGGAGTTTACTCGGCATCCTCATGCTACAACGGCCTATTTATCGGATCCAAGATGTGTGAGCACTCACGTCTATTGTGGAAATCAGGAGCCCCCTATCAGTCAAGTTCTTCATCTACCTGGCCTCCATCAACCGTTGCTGGTCGGCTGATCGCCTTGCCCGACGTGGGCTGCCGCACGAGCCGGCATGTGTGCTTTGCTCCCAACAAGCTGAGACCTTGCACCACATCCTTGTTGGATGCGTCTTCGCCCGCGTTACTTGGAACGATGTCCTCTCCTGGTGCTGCCCCGAGATTGCCGCACCGGATGGTTCCTTGGATTTCTTCGGATGATTACACACAACGTTACACTTGACGACTCCAGAGAAGCGGCGTGGCCTCTCTACCATCGCCGTGCTCACCACCTCGTCCTCTGGCGCCACCGCAATGCCATCATCTTCGGCAAGATTGTGCCTTCCTCCGGCTCCCTCCTAGCTGCGATTAAGGAAGACGCCTGCTCCTGGGCACGTGCCGGAGCAAAAGGACTTAGCACTATTATCCTTGTAACCTGAAACTTCCAATTTGGGGCTGAGCATCCCCTTGTCCTATGCTCGATTGTGCATCACGGCCATGCCAGCATGTGTACGCGGCCGTGCTGTCACCCTGTACTTTCTACCCTCCTATCAATGAAATGATACGCTCTCAAGCGTATTCGTGATTTATTTTTTTGCCATGAAAGTTGTGATGGCAGTGCCCATCTGGCTTTAGTCAACGAACTATTAATCGTAGTTTGCAACATGACTACATGAGACCAAGTGTGTACCGAGTCGAGTAGTATGTTGGAGGTCTTGAAGTCACGATAGATGATGGGCTTGGCAGCGTCATGGAGGAAGGCCAAACCTTTGGCAGCTCCAATGGCGATCTTCAGCCGCGTTGACCATGGCAAAGATGCTGTGTACCCTGCAGTTTCCCCATCAACAGAAGCTCGTTAGTTAACCACATGATCTTAGCTATGGGTCGGCAGCAGTATCACTATGTATATCGTTGTTAGAAACACATTGACAGTTTGACTTTGTTTCAGTGTTAGTCATCTTACTTGTATAGACATGCAACAAACTGCTACTAGTATGATTATTTATAAAAGGAAAAACGAACAGGAGGCTCTAGAATTTGACATACTCTTGTAGAGATGCTTCTCGAGGCTGCCTCTTGCCATGAACTCGTAAACGAGGAGCCTGTGCTCATCCTCGCAGCAGTAGCCGATCAGCTTGACCAGGTGTGGATGCCTCAGTTGTCCGAGAAGAACGATTTCAGCCTGCATCACTCGACAGAAATCATGTGTTCACATTCAGGTCAAAGCATGCAGCATTCATGTACTGAGATATAATTTTTTCCTTTGATAAAAACTGTCTCTTAGTTTAACATAGTTGACGAAGTTGTTAGAATTCACGCGCCTAGAACAATGAAGAGTGTCGATGATGAGACGATATTTTACTAACAAGGCTCATCGAACATCGGATTCTCTGAGCATGATTATATGCGCTCCCCTACACTCAATTAACATAGTACATATCGACAATTAGTATGCCGAGGCCATCCAACACATATCAATAACGGTGTCCAGATTGTCTCCCTCATGTTTCTGTGTCACTCCGACCAACTTCGTTTAGTGTATTGTGGTTATCCTGCCATGAATTTGTATAATAGGCATATAGTTTATACATGTTAGACTCAAACACCTAACCCTCTGTATATGTATAAAAGTTTAATTTCTCAAAAAGAAGGTTAGAAACCCCGGACTCTATATGGTCGCAATGCATACAACCATCTTTACTAAAGTTGATGAGAGACAAATAAGCCAAACACATCAGCAAGCTCCATACAATATTTAGACAACTATATCAGACACATTACAAGATATGAAATTAACACTTACGACAAAGTCAAGTTCTTCGACGACAATGCCTTCAAAGGGATACATGTCCTGATGCCGTCGTTGCCATGTCCAGCCAGAGACGGCAAGGACAAGGATTCATCCTAGTTACCGAGACCAACCAATGTAGGCATTACAACAACAAGTAGACAACGCCTTCAACAAGGCAGTGGCTGAAGTTTGTGGCGGCTAAGTCCGGCCAATGAATGGTAGAACAAGAGTTCAGCCCGAGTAATAAGTAGGGATCCAATCACCATCTTGAAAACTTATATGTAGCCCTGTACATGTAATCGACACTAATTCCAGCAAACGCCAGCTGGCGAATATGTCCTTCACCACCTTGAACTTCTTATCTTCTCCCAAACACATGTGTATGATTAGACTTGGGTCCTCTCTAGTTTGTTCGCTCACATGAGCTGTCCGCCAAGTTCTCCATCTTAGACTCGGTCGCCTCAACTGATAATATAACCACACCTGGTTTCTCCTTAGCTCCACCTTCAAAACTGTTAAATTGTTCTTTGTCCTCTCTCCCTTCATCACAACTTGCTTGTCCTTCTTGCTCCTCGCGGTTTTCATGTCCATGTACGCCTTGTAGACATAACCATTGCTATGGAGTTCTCCAAGCAAAATTAGATTTCTTTAAAGCTTTGGCACATGTCTAACATCCTTAGCACATGGTCAGCACTGCATTTGGTCTTGTTCTTGATATCTCCAATGCCCATAATGCACTGAGGCACATAATCACATCATCGCCTTGATACTCCAAAATAACAAGACTTGTAGCAAGTGAACCACCCTTTGTTAATGTCACCTGATAAGAGCTCACTTTATCTAATATCCACGCATCACTAGACCGATCTCTTGATAGGATAAGTACGTCATCATCAGAATCACTGTCTTTTGATGCTGCCACACTAGCTGTTCCTTCAATCTTTTTCCACGTTGGAGACTCCCTCCTTATGTGACCCCACTCTTTACAATAATATCACTGTAGACCTTCTTCTTTTTCTTGTTTGTCTTATCTTTCCCACCTTAATTGCATCTGAGTACCAAGCCCATATGATAATAGTGTCGTTGTAATGCTTTTTGGAGTGATGATATTCTTGAGTACCGCTGAAGTTTGCGTACGACCGCGGTAAAAAAGTGAGTATAGGTATGGCAAGTCTTTGTCCTCCACTTTGGCATCTAGCCGAGATAGATCTCAGATCACCTAGTTGAAGACATCATCTTCTTAGTAAGTTCCCCTCTCTCCCCCCCCCCCCCCCCCCCCCCCCCCCCCCCCCCCCCCGCGCGCGCGCATCTTTAACACGAATAACTGATGTTTCGGGCTCATAGAAAAGAAGGCCTGACTTGGTATCATGTGGTGCTTTGTCTGGCCACTGCCTCCCAAATGCAGATTAGCTTCCCCCAAACAAGTGTTGGGGACTAATCTTTGTCTTTGTGTCTTCTGTTAATTGTACCATTTCTCTTTATTAAACTTAGAGTAATTAGCTTGCGAGTTGTTCTTCATATCGGGGTTCTCAGTAGTTGCATATCTAGATACATTCCTTTATCCACATTTCCGCTAATTTGCAAGAAAAATAGTAACATTCGTAGTCACTTATTTTACCCACACCCCATCCTCTAAGTTGACATCTTTGATCCTTCACAATTAATGAATTTGAAGAAAGGAGAAGGTTATATCTCCTCAAATGTGCTAGCAAACTAAAGATATTATCCACCTTTTGTCACTCTCATCATTATGTGAAACAATAAAATTAATATGGACCCTAGAAGTTTGCACTGCGAGAGTTATAACTGCAATGTAGTTCTCTCACCTTGTAAACTACGACTCTGTTATAGGAGATGTAACCATTCTAAATGTCCTAATTAACCCATATCCTAGTAGCCACTTGGATGCAAGCCTTCTTTTCTAAACAAGTTAGAGTAATAAAAACTTCAAGGTATTTGAGTAGAAGATAAACAAAAGTTGTGGTATTCCGACTTGTTGATTTTTTCCCAAATAAACATGTTTCTAGAGAAAATACATTACACCTAACTCTAAAATAATGAATCTTAAATCGGCTATAGTAAGAAGCGGAGTAACTAGGTCACAAGTCATGAAACGTGATCACATAACAAAAGAAAAGAATATAAGCCCAAACTAAAACATCAATAGCCTCAATGAATGCCATATATGTTGAATGAAAGATAGTAAGAGCGAGGGAAATAAGCAATCCTTTTTCTAAATAAATGTTATTCGCTTGTGGAAATGTCCCCACCAGCCACAACATCACCCCACTCCATCCCGGAAGGCGATCCTCTGCCTATTGGGCTTGGATTGAAGGGCGCCAATGTACTATAGTAATAATTAAAAATGTGCAAAATACCAAGTAGAAATATATGATGACCCACCAAATAATACAAGAAATTGTTGCCGCTGCCCCACAAATGAAGACATGCAAGGATTTCTGGCGGGTGTCCGCCATACAGCAAGAGCAAGATCCAGGGACAACTCCAAATGGAAAGTTTCATTTTTGGAAAAAATTGGCACTTTCAAAAATTGTAATTCCGACTTTCTTATAGTTTCTCCCCAACTTTAATAATTTTAAACTTATGAGATTTTTCAACCTCCAATATTTCAAATTTTGGTATTATGGACTTTCGGATTTCAGAATTTGAACATTTTTTTTACTTCCAAAATTCTAAAATTTTGAAAAATTAAACTTAAAACTATGATTCTTTTCACACAAATGAAGGTTAACAAAATAGAAAACGCATCCCACACACATGCATCACGTGGATGGGCCCCAACACCAGATCGCGACAAACGAGAACCCACAAGAGAGCACTCGACGCATGCTTTTTCCACACAACCATGTAGGAGTCTGTTCATAAGATAATGAGGTTGTTTGGATTGCAGCCCCAATTCGCGTGACCAAATATTTGGGTTGACCGTAGCGTGGGCGTCTGTTTGGATACCGTCCAATTATTTGGCTCGCCCCTAGCCTAGCAGCTCCTTCTGTTCAATACATTGTCAAATTTTTGGTGATTCATTGTGGCGGAATCATACGCCAAATTATTGGCGCGCCCATTGAGTTTGGCAGGGCAACCATGGGCAAGATCCAAATGGACCCAATACTCCTACAAGGTTGCAAGATCCGCGGAGAAAAACAAGGTCTCATAATGATGCCTCCATGGAAGGGACCAGGTCCAAATGTGTCACCGTCGCTAGCCTCGTCAATAGACCTTCCTCGTGCACCACTATGGCACAACTTGCTACAACACATTAATCGGCCTAGGAAAACCAAGAGAAGAGGATCCTTGACGTCACATCCAAAGAGGGGACATCTCTCATTTGTGCCACTCTCAACGGCCCGATATACCGGTAAAGGTCTTCGCTCAGGCACCTTGAGCACCCTCGGACAAACACCACCCACTTTCTTTCAACCCTAGTTGTAACCACCAGACGATTACCAATGCACTCTAGTGAAAGCATTAGGTTCTGCTCAGATTTTTCACAAGTGCCTTTTGTATTTAGATAGGAGAAGGTTTAACATGAGAAACATGTCAAACGGTCACAAGCGAGCATCAACTCCTCCCCCCCCCCCCCCCCCCCCCCCCCCCCTCAAAAAAAAACACACACACGAGTCCTAGGATATATGGGTGTGGAACTACACTTTTTCCGCACTTCCTTCCACAAGGAGAACTCGGAGACAGCAGTGAAGCAATCTTCTCAAACACGTGTTCGTTACACTCTAACCAAATAAAGCAGGGAGTGATGACCACCAGTGAATTGACTTCCTTATAGCGGTGGAGCAGTATCGTGGTACTTATCAGAGTTCGCCGCATAGAGAAAATCGAAGGCACTGTCATTTGATAGGAAGCAAGATATGATACCAAATCCCTCGCACAAACGCGCACTCTAGAGGCACATGATCCACCACCTCCGGCTCCTAGCAACAAAGATCATAGCATACAGGGTGTGACAATGGCCTCCCTGCAAGGTGATCCGCCGAAGACGGTTCTAGAGTGCAAGGCAAAAAAAATACTTTGATGTCCAGTGGTGTCCGAGACTCCCATAACTTCATTGCACACGACGCGAACCCCCCGCCAAAGAAGGAGGCACTCTAGACGGAATGCGTTGAGCATTTATCATTCTCCGTGAGCCGCCATAGGGAGGAGTCCGGAGTCCGGCCAGTGTCAAAATTGATGGAAGTTTCACATCAAGAGCAAAACTTACACCGAATGCCAACCGGGGAAGACTTTTTTATTAGGGTTAAATAGGGAAGCACTCCTATCCATCCTCCAAAATTACACCATAAAAGGTCACCTGTTATAAGTCGTACCTTTTATTGTTCAAACGCTTTCAAATTGCTACAAACCAACAACGCGAGTCGCTACTGCTCCTCTAGGCAGGCGGACCCATATGTGGTATGTACATATAGCAAACCAAAATATAGAAGTAAAAATGACCAACTTACCAGCCACTCTTTGTGTCCTTGCGAGCCCTCGAGGTCGAGCAGCTTGACGGCGACTGCCTGGGCGCGCACGCCGGGCTTGAGCCGCTCGTTGACATAGCCCTTGTACACCGGCCCGAACCCGCCCTCCCCGACGAAGTTGCTGGTTGAGAAATCCCGCGTCACCGTCCGGAGCTCGTCCACCGTGAACGGCTCCACGCCGGACCCCGCAAGAGACACCGACAGGTCCTCCGGCGACGGCGTCACCCCGCTGCCTGTCTTGAGGCCGTCGTCGTTAGGCAGCGGCGCCGGCCTGGGCGGCCGGGAGTCGTCGCTGGCTTCGTCGCGGTGGGAGCTGAAGCAGCCGAGGCCGAACAATGCGCTCCACGATGTCTTCCCCATGCGCTGTGCGTGCGTGTGCGCGTGGCCAACGCCTTAGAATACATTGTTGGCTGGGGCGGGTTAATAATAATACTCCAATCAAGGGAATTGTAGGAGTGGTTGTTGTTGTCATCGACATCAATCTAGGAAATTGTTTGGTTTGGTTCGGTTGGGGGAGAGTAGAGTATAGTACTAGCTAGCCAGGTTGGCCTTTTGACCCCGGGGGAGAACAAATGATCCAGCTTTCACACATGACCGCATGTCGGCATGCACATCCCAAACTAAGCTAGAAGCACATATTTTGTCTCAAAAAAATAAGAAGCTAGAAGCACATACGTACTTGTTCCATTGGTTGGTTTTCTTTTGAGACAACAAAGATGAGTCATTCTGCATTGGCAGTGTAGATCAAGGCCAGGTGGATCTCGTTCTTATTTTCCTCCCAGAAATTGGGTCATGCCATGCGTATTATGCATCTGTCCCCGTCACAGCTTGGTGTAGTCCACTGGCCTTTGGGAACTATAACGACAAAAGAAATGGTTCTTGCATGCGCCTCGATAAAACATTTTGTTCCTAGCATTGGCATGGCAGGTAGGTTTTGGTCATGGTATGACCGGTTTGGCTTTTGCTTGCCAAGATGATTAGCTTAGCAGATGTTGCTCTTATTGTGGGCTGTACATATTACAAGTTGAATTTCGTCGGGGTCTTTAAAGCTGATAGGTAGCTGCTGTATATGAAAACTGTGTGAACCGAGCATAACTCATATAGCTAGGTTGCCTCTGGACTTGAACCCGGGTACTTGCGTCGGGGTCTTAAAGCTGATAGGTAGCTGCTGTATATGAAAACTGTGTGAACCGAGCATAACTCATATAGCTAGGTTGCCTCTGGACTTGAACCCGGGTACTTGACCAGCGTGGTCGTATTTTCCTAGATTTATTTTAACAGTTGTGATGATGATTTGCCACTGATGATGATTAGTGGCAGTTGCATTTGGGTGGTGTTACGATCAGATCATAGCACTGCACAAGTGCAACTGACAATGATTAATGATACCATCATATCACTAGTAAGCGTGCACGTGCAACGCACGTCTCGACTAATAGCATGTTAAAAATCGAGAAGACATTTCAAGTTACATCTTGACTAATACGAATGAAAAGAAAAATGTTAGAAGCAAAAGAAATCCATATATATTTCAAAACTGAATCAAATATTTAATTTAAAATGATAAATCATGAACAATATAAAATGATAAACCATCAATTTCCAAGCGTCCTTTGGAAATAATTCAACATGTATTAGGTGCTTTCAGTTCATCAAGTTCAGTTCTTGTAAATTAAAGTTTTCATTGAGAAATACTCAAGAAAGGAACTAACTATGTCGTGAAAGGGTATGCACCTAATTGTAGGTATTAGGGCCAACTGAGCTGAAAAAAGGAGAAACCAGAACCATGCTACAAGATGATGATCTTCGGTCCTCCAACAAAATTCTCCAAGTATTACATTTTTCAATGATATGCAATCTGACATCATCATTCAAATTCTAATCAGGATAAATTCCTTTTTAGTAGTAGGAGCAGAGTTGATCATGTGAAATAATATAAATCACAGACTAAGATCTATATCATTCGCATTAAAGGGAAATAATGAGCAATGCAAGAATTGGATTGGTACAAGGTATAAACACACACGCACACGCACACGCACGCACACGCACGCACGCGCGCGCACACATGCAGTTGCACTGATCATTTGCAACTGCTGTGGATTAGTGACAGTTGCATTCGGGTGGTGTTATGATCAGGTCATAACACTACACAAGTGCAACTGGCAGCGATCAGTGCTACCGTCATATCATCACAACGTCCAAAATGCACATGCTCAAATTTGTCCTACTCCTATTTTTGACATTCACATTTGTCCTACTAGCATAGACATGCATTGTCCTACTATGATCATACAATCACGTAGCTATTGATCATGCACAGACACACACAACAATCTAGGAACTACATGAAGAACAACAACAAAACGGCAAGAACAAACTAAATTGTACCATTGTAGGACGGTCAGTGTAGTAATATGGTGTACCAATCTATGATGAGGACCCTAGGCAGTATCAATGTGGCACAGGCAACTAAACAGTCTGAAAACATCCCGTGCGGGCCTCGCTGAGGCTAATGCAGCGTACCAAACGCGTTACTAGTGTTTTTGCGATGATAATCCAATGAACTCAGGTAGTATTTTTGGGGTGTTTCCTATTTAGCGCTTCACGCACCGATTGCAGTTCATTCTGCAAACCGGCGCACACGTCCCTCGACTTTGGGTCGGTCCACTTACCTTTTCCCGTTTCAAAACTTAAAAAAGGCGCATGTGAAAGGGTTCAAACTCACAATCTCATTGTTGCGAGGGAACTACACCAACCACTGGGCCAACTTGTGGTTGGTACATATCCTCTTCCTTTCTTACATTTATACGTATAGGAAATGCACCGCTATGTTTGTACAATTACTTTTTTGTTTTCATGTTTCTTCTCTTAAATGCATGATTTTTTTCAAATCGATGGTTTTTTGCATAATTGATGAACTTTTTTCCGATTTGATGAACTTTTTGAAATTTGATGAACTGTTTCAAAATCAATGAACTTTTTTTCAACTTCGATGGCCTTTTTTCAAATTTGATGAGATTTTTTCAAAATTGATGAACTTTTTATAAAATTCAATGACCTTTTTTAAAATTCGATGAACCATTTCAAATTTGATGAACTTTTTTTAAAATCCGCAAGATTTTTTTAAAATTTGATGAACTTTTTTTTTTCCAATTTGTTGTTTTTTTAAAATTCAATGAACTTTTTTCAAAATGGATGAACTGTTTCTAAATTGGTGAAATTTTTCGAAGTTTGTGAATTTTTTTCAAATACATGGACATTTTTAAATTCATGATTTTTTCTTTTTCCTTTTTATCCTTTTTAAAAAGTCAACAATGGACCAGTTGGTCAACCGCGACTGGTGAACGCCATCGAGCGACCAGGAAACCAGTCGAGCCCTGGCCTTCTTCTTGGGCCGGCCCACAAGCGAGGCGCGTGGCACCAAGACGCTCAACCGGTTTGATGTCTCAAATGTATCTTCTCGTCAGAAACAAATTTTCACCTCATTGGTCATTAGCTTCCCAAATAATACACAAGCTTTAATAAGAGGCATGATGCCTCGGGTTTGGTTGTTGTGAAGCTTGATATGTGCACGGCATAGGATAGAGTGGAATGGCATTTTTTGGAAGCTGAGATGAATGGCATGTTAGAGGGGGTGAGAGTGGCAACAAATGCACCAAGCTTTAATCACTTATTGTTTGCTAACGACTCATTGATACTTATGAAGGTAAATGAGGATAGTGCCCAACACCTGCTTGATATTCTTGCATTGTATGAAGCAGGCTCATGTCAAACAATCAATGCGGATAAATCATCGGTTATGTTTAGTACAAATACGAAAAGGAGTTTTCAAAGAAGTTTTATTGAAAAGTTGGGAGTCAAATCAGAATCTCAGAATGAAAAATACCTTAGTCTACCTATTTATGTTGGGTGATCATGGGAGAGAGTTTTCGAATACATGAAAGAGTGGATATGGAAGATAATACAAGGCTGGCAAGAGAAGTGGTTGACAAATATGGGAAGGAAGTTTTGATAAAAGCCTATGCATAGTCTATACCCATATTTGCTATGTCTTGTTTTGACTTGACCAAAGGATTTTGTGAGGAGATAAGCACTATGATTTGTCGCTATTGGTGGTCACAACAAGAAAATGAAAATAAAATCCATTGGTTGGGATGAGACAAATTGTCAAAGTCAAAGAAGGCGGAGGGGCTGGGGTATAAGGACCTTCATGCTTTCAACAAGGCCATGTTAGCCAAGTAGGCTAGGAGGTTGTTGTCTGACCCGGACTCTCTATGTGCTAGAGTGTTGAAAGCGAAAGAGCATCCGCTGTCAAGCTTGCTAGAGGTACAACCAAAAGAAGGAATTTCCTATACGTGGCGGAGCATATTTAGGGGGAAGGAGTTACTGAAAGAGGATGTCATTAAGCGTGTGGGAAACGGAGCATCGATAAACATCTGGACTCACCCGTGGTTGCCGAGGATAGGATGTCACACTATGATCACTCCAAAAGGCCATGATCTGCTGCAGAATGTCAATGAGCTGGTGGATTCATATACAAGTCAGTGGGATATGGAGCTTGTCAATGATGTGTCGTGTCGAGTTGATGCAAGAGAAGTGCAGGCGATTCCGGTGAGAGAAGACTGGGAAGACGCCTGGAACACCATGGTTTATTCACTTTAAATCAACATACATATTATACTAGATGGTCACTGAATCGAGGGGTAACTCTTCGGGTACATGCATCTGAGTGGAACCTGATCTGGAAGTGGCCTCATCCACCAAATGCCAGACAATCCCTATGGAGATTAGCGCATGATAGTCTTCCACATCGAGCTAGCATCAAACGGAGGGGAGTGGAGATTGATCCACTATGCCCGGTGTGCATGTGGAAGAAATACTAATAACCTAACCCAAATTATTGAAAAAGTAGATAAAAGTAAACGACAATATTCTTCTCTGCTTTATCGAGAGGGGTCGGCCCCTTTATATAATAGACAAGACTTGGCCAACAAGCCGGTAAATCTATTCAAACTCTAATACTATCTCTAAACTGACTAGACTCTTTCTTAACAAAGATGCTTAATCAACTAAGACTCTAGTTAAGGGATATGACTCCACTTTTGATGGACTAGTCCACATAACATCTCTCCCTTTCTTGAAAACAGCCTGTATGCAAGTTGTAGGTTGTCAATTGCCTCCCAGGGGACCTTGGTCATAGTCATCGTCCTCGATGAAGAAGAGTCGCGCGCACCGGTGACCCCGAACATAAATCTCATTGCAGTTGAAGCATAGGCCTTGGCGACGACATTCTGCTAACTCTGCTGGAGTGAGGCACCGATCCTGCCATGGCAGGGTTGGGTCTGGAGTGGTTGACGTCAGAACAGGTGCTTGTGACATTGGCGGGGAAGGTATTGTAGCTGCGGTTACCGCATGAAGAGAGGAGCGGCACAAGGGCTCTGTAGGACCAGAAGGCTGGTGTGGTGACATTGTTGGAGGGAAATGTCGCTGCTCATAGGCCTTGGCGAAGGAGATGGCGTTGTGGAGGTCTGATGGCCGCTGAATCTCAACGTCAACACGAAGACCATCGGGCAGTCTTGCTGTGTATAGAAATCATTGTTGGGATGGTGTTAATGGCCCATTGTTGTGGTACATGAGCGCTAGAAACATGTTGTTGTAGTCGGCAACTGAGGAAGTGAACGGCAGACATGTAAAACTAGCCCAAAGGGTGGGCGCGAAGTGACGGCCCAAACTAAACATGGCAAGCTTCCTTCAACTGCTCCCATGTCGGCATGCCGAAATCGCGCTCAAGCTGTAAGTACCCGATCTGAGCGTCATTCGTGAGGTGGTATGCTGCAGTCCAGACCTTGTCAGCCTCGGTCATGCGTTGTCCACGGAAAAACTGCTCGCACCTATGGAGCCAACCAAGAGGATCGTCCGAACCATCATACGTCGGGAAGTCGAGCTTGTGGAAGCGAGGACCTAAGCCGAGGTGATTGTTAGGCAGGGGCGAAAGGGAGGTGATGGGCCATTTGGATCCATAGATGGGTTGTGTAGGGGGCGTGGCCATAGAGGCGTATGAAATCTGTTGGCAGGTGGAGATGTGAAGACAGTAGAGGCGGCTGTGAAAATCTGATGCTGCAGCTGATGGTAGGGTGGCTGCCACGGTTGGTATGGTTGCTGGTAGGTGGGTGGCAAAGTTGGGGTAGGGTTTGGGGTGGGATTTCGGCTGCAGGGTGAGAGTGCCAAGTGGCCCAAATTGATATTAGGGGGTGGCTGTGGCGAGTAAGGCGATGGCTGGATGTGCTAGGGTGTTGGCATCTGATGGTGGTTGGCGGCGAAAGTGAGGGGATGGTGGGGGTGGACAATCTGCCCGGCGGGTGGAGGTCCGCTGGCGGCGGCGATTCCCTCGCTGGGAAAGGGGACACCAGAGGTGTTGTTGGCGACGGGAAGCATGAGGGGCGGGTTGTCGGTGGGGAGGAGGGCCTGGCCCGCGGAGGTGGCGGCTGTTGTAGCCTTGGAATCTGGAGGTGGGGCTAGGGCCGGCAGCTACTGCTCGAGGGTCGTCAAGCGCTACACCATCCCGACGAGGAGAGTCTGTCCTCCTCTTGTGGGCGTGCGAAGGCGTAAATTGCTTCATGATGATCTTCAACTCCTTCATAGCCTTGATCTCGTTTTTTTCCCATCGTAGATGGATCTGATACCAAATTGGAAGAACTACTAATAACCTAACTCTAATTACTGAAAAAGTAGATAGAACTAAACGACAATATTCTTCTCTGCTTTATTGAGAGGGGTCGGTCCCTTTATATGATAGACAAGACTTGGGCGACAAACCAGTAAATCTATTCAAACTCTAATACTATCTCTAAACTTACTGCACTCTTTCCAAATAAAGATGTTTAATCAACTAGGACTCTAACTAAGGGATATGACTCCACGTTTGATGGGCTGGTCCACGTAACAGCCTGAGGAAGAACGAGGATGGTGCCCATATGTTTCTCAGATGTAAAATATGTGAAGAATGGCCAGTTTAGAAGAGTTGCGCTTGAAGCTGTTAGATTGTCAGGGACCGGAAGAAATAATTGGGTTTATGACCAAAGAAAGAGGTGAGATCAAAATTAAGTGTGTGGCATTGGTTGCTAGCGATCGTGTTGAATGCTTGGTTTAATGGAATGAATGAGTTTCGGTTTCAAAAGAGTTAAAGGAATGAATGAGTTCCGGTTAAAAAAAAATACACGAGCTTTTAGGAAGTTAATTGGCTCGGTATTTTCTCTTGATTCTAATTTAGGAATATTTACATGATTTATTGCGAAATTTCTGCTATCCAGATTCGATCACCTCTACTCTACACTTTCTTGTTTTTACACAGTACAGACGCATACGCTCATACATACGCACATACAGGATCGGGGCGGCAAAATCCGGGGTCCTATGCGAAACTAAAAAAAAAGGGCCATATCTTACTAAAAATATAAACTAACGAGTAACTATAATCTATATGATATAATGTCTTAGTAGTACATAACAATTTGATATATCAAAATTCATTCATATTCAACTCCCTGTTGCATAATGTTTATTTTACATTATTATTCGTTTAGTATTCTTTGAAATGAAATCTTCAATGATATCCTCACAATCAATCCTCTTCGACATTTCGCTTTCAAATGCTATTGTGACCAAATTATTAAGTCGTTGTGCCGTTGTAGTACACACATAAGACTTCATCAGATTCAAATTAGAAAAGCTTCGTTTTGCCAATGGAACTGTACGCACATGAATAAAACAAAATTCGACTATTGGAAATATAAAAAAATTGCTAATTTTAACTCACATAGTCTATACAACAACCGTTGATCGAGGAGTCGAGAAGCGGCCGCTAGGCCGTAGGGATCCATGCCGAAATTTAGTTTGGATTAAGTAGCCAAAATCGATCAGAAATATATTTAGGACAGTAATTAGTAGAAAAAAGATAAAAGGAGGATCGACTCACTAGGCACTGTATTGGAAAACCATCGCGTGTTGCTGGATTGGAAGGCAGACAAATAGACGATCATTTTTTGTCCGCCGCTTCAGTTTGTTCTGGAATTGGGAGCCGGGAGGCAGGTCCGGCCTGGTGCCTGCGTTCGGGATGGGAGTCGGCAAAGGCGGGACGCGATCATCATGACTGGCAACGCGAGTTAGGCGGTGCTGGACTGGAAGTCTAGAACCGCTGGCGTCCAGGATTGGAATCGCGAGCGACGCACACGGCGCATCCACGATCGACAGATCTTTTTTTAGGGTATGATCGATGGATCGAGTGTTCACTCCAGGCAAGTGAACGAACGCCACAGCGGCCCAGGCGCCTAGCGAACGCGAGTATGCAACAGTGGGCCAGCGCCTAGGCTCGTATAATTTTTTTGGGCCCCCCAAATTTATGCGCCCTGTGCGGGCCGCACAGTCAGCACGCCTATGGGTCCGGCCCTACGCACATAAACTCATCCATATGAACGCGCACACGCTCGCAAACACTACTCCTAGGAGCATTTTGAAGAGACTGAGCCGGCACATCATCTTGAGATCGATGAAATCACAACATATGTCTTTGTAATCGACATGAACGTCTCCTTCGACTGAATGCACATCGCTGAAAGGTCTAAAATAAATTCAGAAAAATACAAACACCAGTGCTAAGTTCAGGATGTTGGGGAACGTTGCATGGGAAACAAAAATTTCGTACGCTTCACCAAGATCAATCTAGGAGATGAACATCCACGAGAGGAGAGATCGGATTCACATACCCTTATAGATCGCTAAGCGGAAGCGTTAAGAAACGCGGTTGATATAGTCAAACATCTTCGCGATCCAAATCGCAAGCCGTCCCGCGATCCAATCACGATCTAGTGCCGAACGGACGACACCTCCGCGTTCAACACACGTACAGCTTGATGATGTCCTCACCTTCTTGATCCAGCAAGAGGGGCGAAGTAGTAGATGTGTTCCGGCATCACGACGGCGTGGTGATGGTGGTGGTGAAGAACAATTTCCGCAGGGCTTCGCCAAGCACAACGGAAACTATGACGGAGGATAAACTAGAGGGGGCGGGGTTGCCGGCACACGGCTTGGGGAAATCTTGATGTGTTCCGGGTGCTAGCCCTGACCCTCTATTTATATGTTGAGCCCTGGGGTCGTTTCTTGGAGAAAGAGCCTTCTCAAAGTCGGTTTGGCACGCAAGGCAAGAGTCCTCCTCGGACTCCAGGACCAGACGCCAGGGTCCTTGGCATCTGGCCCCGGACGCCAGAGTCCCTGGCGTCTGGCCCCTGGCCTTCGCAAAACTCCTTTTGCACCTTCCTAAAGCCTCGTGGGCTTTACCCCTTGGCCCAAATAAAGTGTTCTCGTACCCGAACATTTCGGGAAACATCCGAAACCCCTTCCGGTGAATTCCGGAACCCTTCCGGAGACCAAACACTATTATCCCATATATCAATCTTTACCTTCGGACTATTCCGGAGCTCCTCGTCATGTCCGTGATCTCATCCAGAACTCCGAACAACCTTCGGTCACCAACATAATAACTCAACTATACTTATATCGTCACCAAACGTTAAGTGTGTAGACCCTGCGGGTTCGAGAACTATGCAGATATGACCGAGACACCTCTACGGTTAATAACCAATAGCGGGACCTGGATGCCCATATTGGTTCCTACATATTCTACGAAGATCTTTATCGGTTGAACCTCTATGTCAAGGATTCAGTTAATCCCGTATGCAGTTCCCTTTGTTCATCGGCATGTTACATGCCCGAGATTCGATCGTCGGTATCTCCATACCTAGTTCAATCTCGTTACCGGCAAGTCTCTTTACTCGTTTCGTAATACAAGATCCCGTGACTAACTCCTTAGTCACATTGCTTGCAAGCTTCTTGTGATGCTGTATTACCGAGTGGGCCCAGAGATACCTCTCCGTCATACGGAGTGACAAATCCCAGTCTCGATCCACGCCAACCCAACAGACACCCTAGTAGATACCTGTAGAGCACCTTTATAGTCACCTAGTTATGTTGTGACGTTTGATACACACAAGGTACTCCTCCGGTGTCAGTGAGTTGCATGATCTCATGGTCATAGGAACAGATACTTGACATGCAGAAAACAATAGCAAATAAACTTGACACGATCATATGCTACGTTCATAGTTTGGGTCTTGTCCATCACATCATTCTTCTAATGACGTGATCCCGTTATCAAATGACAACTCATGTCTATGGCCAGGAAACCTTGACCATCTTTGATCAACGAGCTAGTTAACTATAGGTTTACTAGGGACATGGTGTTGTCTATGTATCCACACATGTATCTGAGTTTCCGATCAATACAATTCTAGCATGGATAATAAATGTTTATCATGAACAAGGAAGTATGATAATAACCAATTTATTATTGCCTCTAGGGCATATTTCCAACAGTCTCCCACTTGCACTACAGTCAATAATCTAGTTCACATCACTATGTGATTAACACCCAATGAGTTTTGTGTTTTTATCATGTTTTGCTTGTGAGAGAGGTTTTTAGTCAACGGGTCTGCAACATTCAGATCCGTGTGCACTTTGCAAATGTCTATGTCATACTGTAGATGCTGCTACCACGCTCCACTTGGAGCTATTCCAAAATGGTGCTCCACTATACGTATCCGGATTGCTACTTAGAGTCATCCGGATTGGTGTCAAAGCTTGCATCGACGTAACCCTTTATGACGAACTATTTATCACCTCCAGAATCGAGAAACATTTCCTTAGTCCTCTAGTTACTAAGGATAATTTTGACTGCTGTCCAGTGATCCACTCCTGGATCACTCTTGTACCCCTTCACAGACTTATGGCAAGGCACACACTAGGTGCGGTACACAGCATGGCATACTATATAGAGCCTATGGCTAAGGCATAGGGGATGACCTTCGTCCTTTTTCTCTCTTCTGTCGTGGTTGAGCTCTGAGTCTCACTCAACTTCACACCCTACAAATCAGGCAAGAACTCTTTCTTTGACTGATCCATTTTGAACTCCTTCAAAATCTTGTCAAGGTATGCACTCATTGAAAGTCTTATCAGGCGTCTTGATCTATCTCTATAGATCTTGATGCCCAATATTTAAGTAGCCTTTTATCTAGGTCTTCCTTTGGAAAACACCTTTCAAATAACCTTTTATGCTTTCCAGAAATTTCTACATCATTCCCGATCAACAATATGTCATCCACATATACTTATCAGAAATTCTATAGTGCTCCCACTCACTTTCTTGTAAATACAAGTTTCTTATAAACTTTGTATAAACCCAAAAGCTTTGATCACCTCATCAAAGCATATATTCCAACTCCGAGATGCTTGCTCCAGTCCATAGAAGGATCGTTGGAGCTTGCATACCTTTTAGCATCCTTAGGATCGACAAAACCTTCTGGCTGTATCACATACAACCTTTCCTCATGGAAACCGTTAAGGAAACTCTGTTTTGACATCCATCTGCGAGATTTCGTAATCGAAAAATGCAGCAACTGCTAACACAATTCCAATAGACTTTAGCATCGCTACGGGTGAGAGAGTCTCATCGTAGTCAACTCCTTGAACTCGTCGGAAACCACTTTGTGACAAGTCAAGCTTTATAAATGGTGACAACTACCATCAGCATCTGTCTTATTCTTAAAGGTCCATTTGTACTTAACGGCCTGTCGTTTAACGGGCAAGTCTACTAAAGTCCATACTTGGTTTTCATACATGGATCCTATCTTGGATTTCATGGCTCCTAGCCTTTTGTTGTTATCCGGGCCCACCACTTTTTCATAGCTCGTAGGTTCACTGTTGTCTAACAACATGACCTCTAAGACGGGATTGCCGTACCACTCAGGGGCGGTACGATTCCTTGTCGACCTACGAGGCTCGGTAGTAACTTGATCCGAAGTGTCATGATCATCATCAATAACTTCCTCTTCATTCGGTGTAGGCGCCAAAGAAACATCTTTCTGCGTCGTGCTACCATCCAACTGAAGTGACGGTTCAATAACCTCATCAAGTTCTACTTTTCCTCCCACTCAATTCTTTCGAGAGAAACTCTTCCTCGAGAAAGGACCCGTTTTAGCAACAAATACTTTGCCCTAGGATCTGAGATAGAAGGTATACCCAACTGTTTCCTTAGGGTATCCTATGAAGACGCATTCGTCCGATTTGGGTTCGAGCTTATCAGGTTGAAGTCTTTTCACATAAGCATCGCATTCCCAAACTCTAAAAAATGACATCTTAGGTTTCTGCTAAACCATAATTCATACGGTGTCATCTCAACGGACTTAGATGGTGCCCTATTAAAGTGAATGTAGTTGTCTCTAAAGCATAACCCCAAAATGATAGTTGCAAATCGGTAAGAGACATCATAGTACGCACCATATCCAATAGAGTACGACTACGACGTCCGGACACACCATCACACCATGGTATTCCAGGCGGCGTGAGTTGTGGAACAATTTCCACATTGTCTTAAATTTCATACCAAACTCGTAACTCAGATATTCACCTCCACGATCATATCGTAGACATTTTATCTTCTTGTCACGATGATCTTCAACTTCACTCTGAAATTACTTGAACTTTTCAAAAGTTTCAGACGTGTGTTTCATTAAGTAAATATACCTATATCTATCCAAATCATCAGTGAAGGTAAGAAAATAACGATATCCACCGCACGCTTCAGCACTCATTGGACCGCATACATCAACATGTATCATTTCCAATAAGTCGCTTGCCCGCTCCATCATACAGGAAAACGGGGTCTTAGTCATCTTGCCCATGAGTCATGGTCCGCATGTCTCAAGCGATTCGAAATCGAGTGAGTCCAAAGATCCATCAACATGGAGTTTCTTCATGCGCTTTACACCAATATGACCTTAGCGGCAGTGCCACAAGTATGTGGTACTATCAATATTAACTTTGTATCTTTTGGCATAAATATTATGAACATGTGTATCACTACGATCGAGATTCAATAAACCATTCACATTGGGTGCATGACCATTGAAGATATTATTCATGTAAACAGAATAACCATAATTCTCTGACTTAAATGAACAATCGTATTGCAATAAACACGATCTAATCATGTTCATGCTCAATGCAAACACCAAATAACATTATTTAGGTTCAACACTAATCCCGAAGGTAGAGGGCGCATGCGATGGTGATCACATCAACCTTGGAAACACTTCCAACACACATCGTCACCTCGCCCTTTAGCTAGTCTCCGTTTATTCCGTAGCTTTTATTTTGAGTTACTAACATTAGCAACTGAACCGGTATCTAATACCCCGGTGCTACTAGGAGTACTAGTAAGGTACACATCAATAACACGTATATCAAATATACTTCTGTTGACATTGCCAGCCTTCTTATCTGCCAAGTATCTGGGGCACTTCCGCTACCAGTGACCGTTTCCCTTATTATAGAAGCACTTAGTCTCGGGTTTGGGTTCAACCTTGGGTTCCTTCACTGGAGCGGCAACTGGCTTGCCATTCATGAAGTTTCCCTTCTTGCCCTTGCCATTCTCGAAACTAGTGGTTTTACTAACCATCAACACTTGATGCTCCTTCTTGATTTCTACCTTCGCGGTGTCAAACATCGCGAATAGCTCAGGGATCATCTCCATCCCTGGCATGGTATAGTTCATCACGAAGCACTAGTAGCTTGGTGGCAGTGACTTGGAGAACTCTATCAATCACTATCTTATCTGGAAGATGAACTCCCACTTGATTCAAGCGATTGTAGTATCCAGACAATCTGGGGACATGCTCACCTGATTGAGCTATTCTACTTCATCTTGCAGGCAAAGAATCTTGTTGGAGGTCTCATATCTCTCAACAAGGGCACGAGCCTAAAATCCCAATTTCAGCTCTTGGAACATCTCATATGCGCCGTGACGTTCAAAACGTCTTTGGAGCCTCAATTCTAAGCTGTAATGTATGACGCACTGAACAATCAAGTAGTCATCAGAACGTGTCTGTCAGATGTTCACAACATCCACATACGACGCTTGAGGGGGTGGCGCACTGAGTGGTGCATCAAGGACATAAGCCTTCTATGCAGCAATAAGGACAATCCTCAGATCATGGACCCAGTCCGCATAACTGCTACCATCATCTTTCAACTTACTTTTTCTCTAGGAACGTATCAAAATTTAAGGGAGCTACAGCGCGAGCTATCGATCTACAATATAATTTTGCAAATACAACTTTAGACTATGTTCATGATAATGAGTTCAATCAATTATATTACTAAAGAACACCCACTCAAATTGACATCCCTCCGGTCATCCGAGTGCTACATGATCCAAATTCACCAACCCAAGTCCGATCATCATGTGAGATGAGGTGATTTCAATAGTGAACATCTCCATGTTGATCATATCTACTATATGACTCATGTTCGACCTTTCGGTCTCTTGTGTTCCGAGGCCATGTCTGTACATGCTAGGCTCATAAAGTTTAACCCGAGTGTTCCGCATGTGCAACACTGGCTTGCATCCGTCATATGTGAACGTAGAGTCTATCACACCCGATCATCACGTGGTGCTTCGAAACGACAAACTTTCGCAACGGTGCACACTCGGGGAGAACACAATTTTATCATGAAATTTTAGTGAGGGATCACCTTATAATGCTACTGTCGTCCTAAGCATAATAAGACGCATAAAAAGTATTAACATCACATGCAAATCATAAGTGACATGATATGGCCATGAACTTGTGCTTTTGATCTCCATCTCCAAAGCACCGGCATGATCTCCATCGTCACCGGCATGACACCATGATCTCCATCATCTTGATCTCCATCAACGTGTCGCCATGAGGTTCTCGTGCCAACTATTGCTTCTACAACTATTGCTAACACATAGCGATAAAGTAAAGCAAATGACACAGATTAATTAAAGACAACCCTATGGCTCCTTCCGGTTGTCGTACTTATCGACATGCAAGTCGATATAAACTATTACAAAACATGATCATCTCATACATCACATATATCACATCATGTTTTTGGCCATATCATATCACAACATACCATACAAAAACAAGTTAGACGTCCTCTAATTTGTTGTTGCATGTTTTACGTGGCTGCTATGGGTATCTAGCAAGAACGATTCTTACCTACGCAAAACCACAACGGTGATATACGAATTGCTATTCAACCTTCTACAAGGACCGCCTTGGTCAAATCCGATTCAACTAAGGTGGGAGAGATAGACACCCGCCAGCCATCTTATGCAAGAAAGTCACATGTCAGTCGATGGAACCGGTCTCTCGTACGTGGACGAGTAAGGTTGGTCCGAGTCGCTTCATCCCACAATACCGCTGAATCAAGAAAAGTCTAAGGAATGAAGCAATCTGAATATCAACGCCCACAAACTCCTTTGTGTTCTACTCGTGATGTCATCTACGCATAGACCTAGCTCATGATGCCACTGTTGGGAAACGTTGCATGGGAAACAAAAATTTCCTACGCTTCACCAAGATCAATCTAGGAGATGAACATCTACGAGAGGATAGATCGGATCCACATACCCTTGTAGATCGCTAAGCTGAAGCGTTAAGAAACGCGGTTGATGTAGTCGAACGTCTTCGCGATCCAAATCGCAAGCCGTCTCGCGATCCAATCACGATCTAGTGCCGAACGGACGGCACCTCCGCATTCAACACACGTACAGCTTGATGACGTCCTCACCTTCTTGATCCATCAAGAGGGGCGAAGTAGTAGATGTGCTCCGGCAGCACGACGGCGTGGTGACGGTGGTGGTGAAGCACAATTTCCGTAGGGCTTCGCCAAGCACAACGGAAACTATGACGGAGGATAAACTAGAGGGGGCGGGGTTGCCGGCACATGGCTTGGGGAAATCTTGATGTGTTTTGGGTGCTAGCCCTGTCCCTCTATTTATATGTTGAGCCCTGGGGTCGTTTCTTGGATAAAGAGCCTCCTCAAAGTCGGTTTGGCACGCAAGTCAAGAGTCCTCCTCGGACTCCAGGACCAGACGCCAGGGTCCTTGGCGTCTGGCCCCAGACGCTAGGGTCCCTGGCGTCTGCCCCCTCGCCTTCGCAAAACTCCTTTTGCACCTTCCTAAAGCCTCGTGGGCTTTACCCCTTGGCCCAAATAAAGTGTTCTCGTACCCGAACATTTCGTGAAACATCCGAAACCCCTTCCGGTGAATTCCGGAACCCTTCCGGAGACCAAACACTATTATCCCATATATCAATCTTTACCTCCGGACTATTCCGGAGCTCCTCGTCATGTTCGTGATCTCATCCGGAACTCCGAACAACCTTTGGTCACCAACATAATAACTCAACTATACTTATATCGTCACCAAACGTTAAGTGTGTAGACCCTGCGGGTTCGAGAACTATGCGGACATGACCAAGACACCTCTACGGTCAATAACCAATAGCGGGACCTGGATGCCCATATTGGTTCCTACATATTCTACGAAGATCTTTATCGGTTGAACCTCTATGTCAAGGATTCAATTAATCCCGTATGCAGTTCCCTTTGTTCATCGGCATGTTACATGCCCGTGATTCGATCGTCGGTATCTCCATACCTAGTTCAATCTCGTTACCAGCAAGTCTCTTTACTCGTTCCGTAATACAAGATCCCGTGACTAACTCCTTAGTCACATTGCTTGCAAGCTTCTTATGATGCTGTATTACCGAGTGGGCCTAGAGATACCTCTCCGTCATACGGAGTGACAAATCCCAGTCTCGATCCACGCCAACCCAACAGACACCCTCGGAGATACCTGTAGAGCACCTTTATAGTCACCCAGTTACGTTATGACATTTGATACACACAAGGTACTCCTCCGGTGACAGTGAGTTGCATGATCTCATGGTCATAGGAACAGATACTTGACATGCAGAAAACAATAGCAATAAACTTGACACGATCATATGTTACGTTCATAGTTTGGGTCTTGTCGATCACATCATTCTCCTAATGACGTGATCCTGTTATCAAATGACTACTCATGTCTATGGCCAGGAAACCTTGACCATCTTTGATCAACGAGCTAGTCAACTAGAGGTTTACTAGGGACATGGTGTTGTCTATGTATCCACACATGTATCTGAGTTTCCGATCAATACAATTCTAGCAGGGATAATAAACGTTTATCATGAACTAGGAAATATGATAATAACCAATTTAAAAACGTCTAGGGCATATTTCCAACACAGGATTTGAACTCTAACAATCTAAAAATATCACTGTCCTTGTAACCATTCAATCACAGGTTTATGTGCCCACTCCTCCGATGAAGGCTGACGAGGAGAGACTTGAGATCAACCGCTACTCCGAGGATGTGTCAGAGATCTCATGCCGGTGGGCTACCTCAACAACGACATCGTCCTGGTCGTCGGTAATGCGCTCTACCTGAGAGCATCTCTAGCCGCGCCGCCAACAGGCCTCCCAAGGCGCATTTTTTATCGCCGGCGCCGAAAAATCCTCCCTGTCGCCCCCAGGACGCCGAATTCTGCCTGTTGGGCCCATTTTTTGGACTGGCGATCCCAGGACGAACCCAGCGCGCTGGGGGGCACTTGGGGGCTCCAGCGGAAGCAAAAGCGGCGCGTGGGACACCACTGTCAGGCGATAAACGCCTTTTCCCCGCCAGATTCGCCCTTGCGCGCCACAGGATGCCTCGCCGCCATGGCAATCCTGGCGCTGCCCACCTGCCCACAGCCACTGCTCCGCCGCTAGAAAAGCCACTTCCCCGCCAGTTTTGCGGCAGCCTCCATCCCGCTCTGCTGGGCGACCTTTCCAAGGCTCCGACGGCCACGCAGGCGGGGTACCAGCGGCTGCCCATCCAACACGCCCGCCAGGTGTTCGGCCATTTGCCTGTTCGGCCATGGACTCAGACGATGAGTTGGCATTCGCGGCTCTGATGGAGGAGGAAGCCAAGGCCGACACCGCCGACGAGGAGCACCTCATGATCCTCGCCGCGCTGGCCGGCCTGTTCGCGAACGATGCCAAGCCACCGCGAGGTGGCTCGGCGCCGGGCCGCCGCAAGAGCAAATAGAGGCATCGGATGGAGGGCTATTGCATGCTCTACACCAACTACTTCGCCGACGCTCCTCTGCACGGCGATAAAGTATTTCAGCGCCATTATCGGATGGACCGGAAGTTCTTTCTCAGGATTGTGAATGCCATCCGGGAGTTCGACAGTTATTTCATTTGCAAGAAGGATTGCACTAGCACAGTTGGATTCTCCTCACTCCAGAAGTGCACCACAGCTATGAGGATGCTTGCATATGGAGCTCCTGGTGATATACAGGAAGACTATGGACACATGGCCGAGTCCACCACCATTGAGTGTTTGTACAAGTTCTACAGGGAAGTGGTGGCAGTGTTTGGACCACAATATTTGCGATCACCCAATGCTGAAGACACTGCTCGGATCCTAGCACAGAATGCAGCACCGGGATTTACTGGGATGCTTGGAAGCATCGACTGCATGCATTGGGCATGGAAAAACTGCCCATTTGCTTGGCAGGGGATTTACAAAGGCGCCAAAGGAACTTATAGTGTGGTACTTGAGGCAGTGGCCACACAGGACCTATGGATTTGGCACTCCTTCCTTGGTATGCGAGGAACTCACAATGACATCAACGTACTACAGTGCTCGAATGTCTTTGCGAAGCTTGTTGAAGGCTATGCTCCTCCGGTGAACTTTGAAGTCAATGGGCGCCCCTACAACAAGGGATACTATCTAGCATATGGTATCTATCCGAGATGGTCCACATTTGTGAAGACTATCTCAAACCCTGTGGCAGGAGGCAAGAAGTCACACTTTTCTAAGTGTCAAGAGGCTTGCAGGAAGGATGTCGAGCGAGCATTTGGTGTGCTCCAATCTCGATTTGCTATTGTCCGGTACCCCACTCTGACCTGGTCGAAATCTCAGATGTGGGAGGTGATGAATTGTTGTGTCATCTTGCACAACATGATCATTGAGAGCGAGCGGGAAGAGCCAATGTTTGACACTGAACCATATTTCAGGCAGGGTCCTCTTGCAGTTGTTGATCACCAAGTACCGGCAACACGGGCTGCCTTCCTCAATATGCGCCAGGAGATCCGAGACCCACCGGAGCATCAAGAACTGCAGGATGATCTGGTAGAGCACCTATGGAGGCTCAAGGGCAACGCCTAGTTCGATTTGTTTTAATTTGTGTTGAAATTATGAGCATGCTTCGTTGAACTATTTGATTTGTATTGATTTTTGTGATGAACTTTGTCATAAAATTTTGTTTTTGTTGAATTTTGTGTCGAAAGTGCACCGAATTTGGGCCGAATTAACGTCGAAATTGGGCCGAAATCGCCGGCTGGGGGGTGAACTTGGGAGGTTGGCTGGGAACCCGAGCCCCCGGCCAAATTTAGTGCCGGTTCGCCCCCAAACGGCGCTCAACAGATATAAATCCCAAATGACTCAGAGAATAAAGCTATGCTCCCCGGCAACGGCGCCAGAAAAAGGTCTTGATAACCCACAAGTATAGGGGATCGCAACAGTTTTCGAGGGTAGAGTATTCAGCCCAAATTTATTGATTCGACACAAGGGGAGCCAAAGAATATTCTCAAGTATTAGCAGCTGAGTTGTCAATTCAACCACACCTGAAAGACTTAATATCTGCAGCAAAATATTTAGTAGCAAAGTAGTATGGAAGTAACGGTAACGATGGCAAAAGTGACAGTAGCAGTTTTATAGTGATTGTAACAGTAGCAACGGAAAAGTAACTTAGCAAAGATCAATATGTGAAAAGCTCGTAGGCAATGGATCAGTGATGGATAATTATGTCGGATGGCATTCATCATGCAACAGTTATAACCTAGGGTGACACAGAACTAGCTCCAATTCATCAATGTAATATAGGCATGTATTCCGTATATAGTCATACGTGCTTATGGAAAAGAACTTGCATGACATCTTTTGTCCTACCCTCCCGTGGCAGCGGGGTCCTAATGGAAACTAAGGGATATTAAGGCCTTCTTTTAATAGAGAACCAGACCAAAGCATTAGCACTTAGTGAATACATGAACTCCTCAAACTATGGTAATCACCGGAAAGAATCTCAATTATTGTCACCTTGGGGTATGCAGATCATAACACATAATAGGTGTCTACAACTTGCAAGATAGGATCAAGAACACATATATATTCATGGAAACATAACAGGTTCAGATCTGAAATCATGGCACTCGGGCCCTAGTGACAAGCATTAAGCATAGCAAAGTCATAGCAACATCAATCTCAGAACATAATGGATACTAGGGATCAAACCCTAACAAAAACTAACTCGATTACATGGTAAATCTCATCCAACCCATCACCGTCCAGCAAGCCTACGATGGAATTACTCACGCACGGCGGTGAGCATCATGAAATTGGTGATGGAGGATGGTTGGTGATGACGACGGCGTCGATTTCCCCTCTCCGGAGCCCAAAACGGACTCCAGATCTGCCCTCCCGAGGAAGAACAGGAGGTGGCGGCGACTCCATATCGTGAAACGCGATGAACTCTTCTCCTCTATTTTTTTCTCCATGGATGTGAATATCTAGAGTTGAAATTAGGGTCGGAGGAGGTCCGTGGGACCCACAAGCCGCCAGGGCGCGCCCTAGGGGGGGGGGGGGCGCACCCCCCTGGCTTGTGGCCAATGGGTGGACCCCCTCTGGTTGATTCTTTCGCCAATATTTTTTATTAATTCCAAAAATATTCTCCGTAAATTTTTAGGTCAATCCGAGAACTTTTATTTCTGCACAAAAATAACACCAAGGCAATTCTGCTGAAAACAGCGTCAGTCCGGGTTAGTTCCATTCAAATCATGCAAATTAGAGTCCAAAACAAGGGCAAAAGAGTTTGGAAAAGTAGATACGATGGCGACATATCAAGGGCCACCTCCGGCCGTCCGGTGAGCCGCGAGCGACTCCTGTCCTTGACCTGCGATCTTCGGTCGGGATGTGAGCGGTGAGGCATGACCACCTCCACCGTCCAGTGAGCCGCGAGCGACGGACCGAGTGGTGTACTGGTCATCGAATCCAACGCCAAAACGAGGACATCTACCCTTCCCCTTTTATTCATAAGCTCTTTCTTTTAGTAGTGTTATCTTTCTTCTGTTCCTATCATTGTCTCATTACTTATACTGAAATTCATTTCAATATGTTATGCATATGTATCAAAATATTCATGATCACAAAGGATTGCGGCAATAAATATTTATATAGTGATAAAGTATTGTGTTTCCATTGGCTCATAATGTTACATCAAGGGGATAAATAAAGGGATACAAACTTATCTACAAAAAAACTTTTTTGCGAGTACAAAAGAATTTCATTAAAAAACCTTTGACATCACAACATTTTGATCCTGGCACCGCCACTACCCATAATGCCATGCCCATGGCCTTCAGCACCGATACGCCCGATAGAGGAGTGGTGTTTTGACTACCACCATCCACCATCGTACCCGCGAGGAGAGAGACCTCATCGCTCGCTGGTACGAACTGGACCGAGCCCACCATCGTCTACCAGAGTCAGAGATCCGACCGACCCCGGGCCCCAAACTGATTAGCCCGAGCACGAGCCCCATGGTCTGGCCATCTCCACCGCACGAGCTGCCCGTACCATCAGCCCGGACCCAGGAGAAGGGAAGAGTCACCTCCACGCGCACTCCACCACAGAATACCAACCGCCGCCGTCCGAGCCACAAAGGCCACCTCGCCAATGAGCGCATCCATCGCGTGATGGCCGAACTGGATCATGGCAGGGCGCACTCGAACCCCGACAAGACCCAACCAGATCCCAACGGCGAGTGAAAAATGTATGTTTTGCTCGCAAGCTTCCACAATGCAAATAAAAAGAGATCTATGCATTCGATAACATCTACGAAAAAGCTGAGTTGGATATGCCGGTACCTCGGTAAATAAATCTTTCATGAGCATGGAATGACCGAGAGCTCAGTTGCCTGGAATGCAAAAACGGCTAACCTTCAATCCTCGAAGCTTTCTCTTCTTGTCGTCCTCTAATTCTTGGACGAGATACAACAAGATGAGGTGCTCGACATCATCGTCGAAAAGAAAATCCTGTATGTCAGAATCATCAAACTCCTATCCATCTAAAAAAATTTCGCAATTTAATCTACATATCGCCCGTCTCCTAAAATTAATACCCATGGGAACCACAAAAAAATAGCTTTGGCCGCGCAAGGACGGCGCTGCTTCTTCCACACGACGATCGGTAGTAAATCCGCCACCCCTACTTTCCCATGGATGCACGGCCCCAAACACTCCTGGAGCGGCCTATCCATACTGCAACGGGGCCTTGCGTTGAGCACCGCGAGACGATCCATGGCGGCGGCGACGGCCACGCACACACGGGAAGAAATGGCCACCCGCAAGCTTCCAAAGTGGTGGAAAAAGGCGGAAGACGGGGGAGCTAATCGACAACACGAGGTGGCCGGACTCGACGGCGAGATGTAGCGTCTGCAGAATAATAAAGGGCGTGAGCTGAAACTTCTTGCCCGTCAACAATTTCCTAACTATTGAGAAACGAAAAATGAGGCTACGGAAACTGGACATATGGTGCACTCGGGGCTGGAGCGGCCGTTCTGCGCTGTGCGCATAACATGACTTCACGGAGATGGTTGACCGTTCTGCACCACGAAACCTAAAACAACGGTTATTATTGAGGAGGGGCGTTTTACAGTCGCGTATGGTCGTTTCTTGTGAACAACCTGTAAGCAAGTACAAAACTCCGATATAGAAATTTTCAAATGCGGATTTATGGATCAAACGAGCTATTTGACAGTAGGTGTCATTTACTCATTTCTTCACTCCGAGACACGAGTAAACACTACTATAAACTACTACCTCTATTCCATAATATAGGACGTTTTTTAAAATTGAACTGCAAAAACGTTATATATTATGGGACGGAGGGAATAGTATTCATGGATTTCTAGGCAGGATCACTAGAGCACGGGATTGACGACTTGCCCTGCAAAAAGCACTATGCCACTCTCGTCCTCCCTGATGAGGAACATGAACGGGTGATCTGCCACGAAGTCGACGCGCACCGGCTCTTCCCCTCCGATGGAGAGGCCCATCATCATGTCTGCTTCAGTGGCTGCAGCGGCCATGGTTCCGTTCTCGTCGACCTCAACCACGCACTCGTGTAGCACGCTGCTCACCGCGAGAGATCCCGAGTAGTCAACCATCTCCACGAAGTCATGTGAAGCGCAGAACGGTCGCTCCAGCCCCATATCCTTCAGCAGCTCTGACGCATCCACCTTGGGCGACACCTTGAACTTGGGGATCCTCAAGTCCCCCACCTCGACCGCCTGCGCGGGGGCGCTGCGTTTCAGGAACCCGGCCGTGTCGGAGCTGAGCTCGAGGATCAGCGCCTGCAGCCCGTCGCACTCGTCGGGGAGATAGATGTGCATGCTGAACCTGTGCCCGCCGCTGCCGCAGCCGTCCAGGTAGGGCAGCTGCAAGACTTTGAAGCCTGGGTGGCAGCTGATGCGCCGGCTGTTTTTGCTCTTCATAAAGAGTGAATTGCAAAAAACATCGACACTTCAGGCAAGGTTTGTAGGAACTACACATTTACGGAATTGTGCCCAAAAGCATTAATTTTTTTCATAATTTTTTGCAAAAAACACCGGTTGCTCGTTTGGACCGTTTTAAGTATGTTTATGACATGAGGGGGCCGCATCCGTCGACGTGGCAGCACTGTTCAGCCGTGAGAGCCGTTAGACGGCGTTACACGGCGCGCGCGCACCGGTTCGAGCCGGGCCGCTAGTCTTCGAGCCGTTCCCCGCCCGGTCCGCTCCTCTCCCTCTCTTTTCCTCCCCCCGCACTCTCTCCTCTCAGTCATGGCGACGGCTGGCGGCGCAGGCGGCGACTGCGGCGGGTCTGCCAGCGTTGGAGACGATGGTCCACCGGAGGGAGATATATGCGGGAGCTCAAACCCTAGCGGGCCGTCGGATACGAGCAGCCCCAGCCACAACCCCTATCACTGTCTCGAATATGCGGCGGCAAGATCTTGGGCCAGGGCAGTGAAGGAGAATCCGACGGAGAGCCACCGGATTGCCTCGTCATTCGGCGGCGTCTAGTGAGTTCCCTCTTCCCTCTTCCCTCTTCCCTCTTCCTGTAGATCGATTCTAGGGTTAGGGTTAGGTTTGTTGGCACTGTTAATTGGTGCTCTCTTAATTGTGATTTAGTTGTGGTTGATTTGTCGTCACTGTTAATGATGTAGTTTAGTGCTCTGTTGATGATGTAGTGGTGATGATGTAGGAGACAGAGTAGTTAACAGAGTAGTTAGTTGATGATGTAGTCAGCAGAGTAGTTAGCAGAGTATTAATTTGTTGATGATGTAGTGTTGATGAAGTTGACAGAGTAGTTGACAGTGGTTTTCATAGTGTCACCTTCTCCAGGGTTTGACAGTGTTTTTTAACAGTGAAGTTGACTGGTTTTCAGAACTTGACAGTGGTTTTCAGAAGGTGCTTGTGGTTTTCAGAGTGTACTGTACTGTACTGTAGCAATCATAGTGTTGATTACACTGTTTTAGTGCTCTGTTTTAGGAATTATGTATTTTTATTTACAGTACATTGGTGCTCTGTTATTTACAGTACATAGTGCTCTGTTAATTAAAGCTATTTTAATTTTTTGTGTGTAGTTTGAATGATGATGTTTGGGAAGTTAGAATGCACTTCCATGACAGAGACAACTTGGAGAGATCAGTTTGCATTTCAGATAACATATTATAATTTGGTAGCCTTAATAGAGACAGAGGGATATGGGCTGAATGATTTCATGTATTTTGTGAGGGATCCTGGTGTGGGGATTACAGGAATGGATGCAATTTGTGATGATGATAAGGTGGATGAAATGCTTGACCATATTGCTAACAAAGATCAGAATGTAGTGAACTTGACAGTGGTTAGGGGCACTGATCTAAGACCTGCAGATTTGAACTCAGGCTATCTGTATGAGGAGCAGGTTCCTTTGAGCCAATTAGGAGAGAAACTTGTGTATGTAGTAAATCCTTCTGGTGTTCCCTTAAGATCACCACCAAAAAGTAATATACAGAGTCAGCCAGAGCCACTGCAGTTCTACCCCACACAACAGAGCACAAACCATGATATGGATACAGATGCTGCCATGGATCAATGCAATGCAGCAGATCAGGATGAACTGGAGACATTAATGGAGGTGAAGAGGATAACAAAGATTGCCAAATTTAGGAAACATAAGATTGCAGCTGAGCATGTAAATAAAGTTAAGCAAAAGCTACCAATTCTTCTAACTGAAGATGATTCAGATCTGGATGCAGATGAGGACTTTCTTCAGAGGCTTAATGAGATGAGGAGGCAAAGAGAGGATCCACTCCTTCATTTTGATGGAGACACTGATGTGGATGAAGTGTATGAGGAAGATGAGGAAGGGCATCATGTGGAGGTGGAGCAAGAGGAGCAGGTGCACGAGGAGCAGGTGGAGCAAGATGAGCAGGTGGAGCAGCAAGAGGAGCCTACAAAGAAGAAGAAAGCTAGAAAAGGGCCAACACAGAGGTCACATTCTAGCTTGGAACAGAGATTTGAGGATGTTTGGGCACCATCATCAGATGAGGAGGCAGATCTTGGTGTTTTGAAGCAGGAATATGATGATGGAGCTGAGGAACTACATTTTGTTCTGTCCAATGGAAGGAAGAGCATATCAGTGAGATCTTTGCCAAGGAACTGGTACAGTGAGGAGAGAGAGAACCAAGAGGAGCAGTTTTGCAGAAAACTTTGTTTCCTCAATGTGTATCAGTTTAGGAGAGCAATTCAGACATTGCACATAACTCAGAATAGGAATTATGAGTTCCACAGAAACTGCAATGACAGCATCATAGTTGTGTGCACAAATGTAAAATGCCCTTTCTTTATTACAGCTTCTGTTCTTGCAAATGAGACTACTTTTTGCATAAGGAAGGCAAATTTTGTGCACACATGCCCAGCAGTAGGAGAGAACACCAAGGTCACTGCAAAATGGGTTGCACACCAGTGTGAGGCAATGATGAGAATTGATATTGCCCTACCTATGCTGAAATGTTAGAGGAGACAAAGTACTACTCAAGGTGGTGCCAGACTTTGATGGCTGGTCCTAACATTTACCAAGTTAGTAGTGGAGAAAACACCTACTCAGTGAACTTGCTGGACAGAACATGTGGATGTAGGAAATGGGATATGACTGCTATGCCTTGCAATCATGCAGTTTCTGGAATAGTGAAAGCAAAGTTGCAGCCTGAGGACTTTGTGGCTGATTTCTTCAAAAAGGAAATGTATAAAAAAGCATTTACACATATCATATTTCCTGTGCCTGGTCCAAACCTGTGGCCAAGGACAAGAACTCAGGACATAGAGCCTCCAGTATTCAAAGACAAGGTTGGGAAGCAACAAACAAAGAGGAGAAAAAACCAATTTGAGAAGCCAGCACCAAAAGATACCTCTAGGATGGCATCTATTACATGCAGCAACTGCAAACTTGTAGGGCATACATACAATGTTTGCTCCAAGCCCCTGAAGCCAGCTCTTGCTATGAGAATAAACCAGCATCAGGTTTGTTTTATTAGCACCTCAATCCTATTAATTCTGTCTCCATTGTAATCTGTAATTCACAATCATTAATTGTTTTTGCAATGCAGCCAAACAGGTCATCTCCATCTACAGCTTCTGCTTCAACAAACATTGCATCTACAGCTGCTGCAGCACCAAGGAAGAGGCCATCTCCATCTACATCTGCTCCTGGTACTGCTCCTCCCAAGAAGAAAGCCAAACCTGCTGCCACTACAGCTGCTGCTCCTACACCTACTGCTCCTCCAAGAAGGAAAGCCACCCCTGCTGCCACTACACCTGCTGCTCCTCCAAGGAGGTCTCCTAGGAAGAAAACTACCACAGGTGGTACAGCTTCTACCTCTGCTGCAGGCATCAGGTCAAGCTTTCAAGCTCCAAGACAGAGTGGAAGAAAAAGGTGTGTTTCATACAAGATGAAACAATACTTGTATGCCTCTGGTAACTAGATGCTAAAATGTTGGTTGTGTTGCCTTTGTTGGCTGTCAGAACATATGTGCCTTTGTTGGCTGTGATAACCTAGATTGCCTTTGTTGGCTTTCAACTAACTGTTGCCTTTGTTGGCTGTCAGAACCTGACATTGTTGCTTGTGTTGCCTTTGTTGGCTGTCAGAAACATATGTGCCTTTGTTGGCTGTGAGAACCTAGAGTTTGTCTGAACTAGATGTTGAGTTTGTTGGTTGTGATGCTGGTGATTCTGGTTGTTTATTATGCTACATGGTGATGATGATGCTTACTATGATTCTAGGGTTTCTAGGGTCCCTCGACGTCGAAAAACCCACCAAAGTGATTCTAGGGTTTCTAGGGTCTCTCGACGTCGAAAAACCCAACAAAGTGATGATAGGGTTTCTAGGGTCCCTCGACGTCGAAAAACCCACCAAAGTGATGATAGGGTTTCTAGGGTCCCTCGACGTCGAAAAACCCACCAAAGTTAGTCTAGGGTTTCTAGGGTCTCTAGACGTCGAAAATCCCACCACCACAACATAACTAGTAATTTGTGCTATTGGATATATCCACATTCAGCATATTGTGAGAACCATACACAACCATTACATAACTATTAAGTAGCATATTTGAGAGATCCATACATAACCATTACATAGCTAATAAGTATCATAGTTGGGAGATCATTACATGACCAATACATAGCTAATAAGTAGCATAGTTGGGAGATCATTACATGACCATTACATAACTAATAAGTAGCATTAGTGGTAGATCATTACATGACCATTACATAACTAATAAGTACCATTAGTACTAATAAGCAGCATACATGATACTGCCTAGTGGCTCATTCATCTAAGATTGCCTTGATCCCATTCAGCTTGACCTTGGTCTGCTCCACAACCTTCTCAAGCTCATCAATGTGGGCCTGCAACTTCTTCTCTTCAGCAAGCTTCAACTTCATGTTCCTAATGACACCGGCTTGAGCTAATGTCAGGTTCTTAACCAAGTCATACTTGTCCTGCAGCTTGCTATCATCAGGCTTACTAGGCATTTGAGCCCTCTGAGCCTGCTCATCCAAAAGGGATTGGATATCTTCAACCAACTTCTCATAACTGGCCTGCAGCTTGATCTTCTCTTGTGTCAGCTTGTGAACAGCAAATGAGTTCATCAGGTTGTCTTCAGTCCTGTTTCTCTTGCACTGTTCATACATATCCCACAACTTCAGCAATGCATTCTCAAGGGGAACTGCCCAGCTTGGATCAATCCACTCAACTAGTCCACAGTTTTTACCCTCCTATTAAATTGCAGTGTTATACAATTAGAGAAGAAAGTATCAACAATTAGGCAACCAGTACCAACAATTAGGCAAAGTTAAACAATGAGTGATGCTTATATACAATGATCACACTTATCCCTATGCACATGCTATGCCAGCAAGCATATATATAAACAACACACTAGCCAGCAAGCTGCAGAGCACATATTTAAACAAACTATGCCAGCAAGCATTGATCATATATATAAACAAATGAACATGGCACAACACACCATGCCATCACACAGCCAACAAGAATTCAGCACATATTTAAACATCCTATGCCAGCAAGCACTGAGCATATACATAAACAAATGAACATGGCACAAAACACTATGCCAGCAAGCATATATATAAACATTTGACACTATGCCAGCAAGCATTGACCAAATATTTAAACTACCTAAACTAACAAGCCAGCAAGCATTGACCAAATATTTAAACAACCTAAACTAACAAGCCAGCAAACATATGGCATCACTTAGCCAGCAAGCATATATATAAACAACATATTTAAACAACCTAAGCATTGACCAGATCTGCTAACTACAAAATCATAACTAAGCAATTAACAAATTAGCTCAAGTTTGGCACTTACCACCACAGCACAGGAAAGGAACCTCCTTCCAGTAAGGGTGCCCTCGAAAGCAACACGCCTCTCTGCTGGCTTCCCGTGTTCATGGCACAAAACAAGGACATCAGTTTCAATGCCCTCAAAATCAGAGTCCTCCGTGGTAGCAGGGATCTGCACATGCATAGCAAAGCAAGAGATTTGGAAAGAAACTTTGGATCGAGCTAGAAAGAAAAATCCCCAAATACAAACCCTAACCCTAACCCTAGCTGTACCAACTCACCTTAATGGTGTCGTCGTCTGAACCTTCGTTGGGGAACTGGTACGAATGCTCGCTGCTGTCTTCATCAGTCCAGGACACCATCACGACGTGGCGGCGGCGGCGGTCGGAGATGTGGGAGGAGGCGGCGGCGGCGGCGAAAGAGTGGGAGCAGAGCGAGAGCGAGAGAGAATGAGGAGGGAGGGGGTAACGATTCGGGGGAGGGGGAGATGACGCCCTAGCGGCTCGAACCGGTGCGCGCGCGCGCCGTGTAACGCCGTCTAACGGCTCTCACGGCTGAACAGTGCTGCCACGTCGACGGATACGGCCCCGCCATGTCATAAACGTACTTAAAACGGTCCAAACGAGCAACCAGTGGTTTTTGCAAAAAAATATGAAAAAAATTAGTGCTTTTTGGCACAATTCCGTAAATGTGTGGTTCCTGCAAACCTTGCCTGAAGTGTCGATGTTTTTTGCAATTCACTCCTTCATGAACGGCACGCGCACACTGCTCTCGTCGGCCAAGAAGAAGTCGCCGACCACCGTATCGTCGGGATCGAACGGGTCGAACCATGTGCCTCTCAGGTAGAGCGCGTTGCCGAAGACAAGGACGGTGTCGCTGTTGAGGTGGCCCACCGGCATGAGTTCTCCGATCAGGCCGCCCGTCTTGTCCTCGAACCAGTGGTTGATCTCAACTCTCGCCTCGTCGGCCTTCATCGGAGTGGACACGCCAAAGAATTAACGCAGAGTAGAGTAGAGGTGATCGAATCTGGCTAGCAGAAATTTCGCAATGTCATGTGTTACCTTTTCTTGGAATGGCATGGCTCGAGCCGCAGCCTTGTACTGGGAGGCAACCTTGTCTGCAAACGCGGGCCTTAGCCGGAGCGACGAGTCCACCCAAACGCCTACAGCGCATCGGACGTCGGGCTCCGCGCCGCCATCCAGGGCGAGGATAGCAGAGGCTGCATAGGAGGCGAGGGATGCGTGCGCCATGCCGCCGGAGGGGCCTAGGAAGGACAGGATCTGGTCGAGCGTCTCGCCCGTGGCACCGGCAGCGAGAAGGACGAGGACCGAGTGGAATGACAGTGGTGAAAAGGCCAGGTTGGTCTTGTTGCCGCCGAGGCGGAGGAGGAGCCGCGGGGAGAGGGCGGCCAGGTCCTTTACGGCGCCCGCCATGTCCGCCATGCCCATGAACGGTGATGCCGCGTATACAAACTTTGCCGGGAGGTGTTGGGGGTGAGAGTGTTACTATTTGTAATTTCTTTCCGTGAGCTTTGTAGCCGAATGTGAGGTGTTCGAGAAGTTTCCTGGTCATTAATGGTTGATTCAGAAATGGTAATTTGTCTCTACTTTTATTGAGTAAAATTATTGCACTCCTTCGCTACGAAGCTATGTCTATACGATGTGTTCTACTCCCTCCGTTTTTAAATATAAACCCTTTTAAAGATTTAAATACGAACAACATACGGATGTATATAGACTTATTTTAAAATATAGATTTATTCATTTTACTTTGTATGTAGTCCATATTGAAATCTTTAAAAGAATTTATATTTAGGAATGGAGGGATTAGAAGCTACTACTATGTTTCTACTCCCTCCGTTTCTAAATATAAGTCTTTTAGAGATTTTACTAGGGGACTACATACGTAGCGAAATGAATGAATCTACACTTTAAAGTATGTCCATATACATTCGTATGTAGTCTTCTAGTAGAACCTCTAAAAAGACTTATATTTATGTGCATGCAACAATTTACTAACGATAAGTTGCATAGGTAAGAATTTTTTAACGGGATGGGAACACACCGATCAAAAAAATTAGAATTGCCCCGCATCACTCAAGGAAAACAAAGGAAAAAAGAAATGGAAATCCAGAGAAAACCCTTTGAATAAACAGGAAAAAAACACAATAAAACTAAAGAAACCCATAAAAAAGAAAAGCCAGTGAAGAAAGGAAAAAACACAAAAGCCAAAGAAATTCGTTACCAAACAACATAAAAAGAGAAAGAAAAACAAGCCAAAACCAGCTCAAATGAGCTAGATATATATATATATATATATATATATATATATATATATATATATATATATATATATATAGAGAGAGAGAGAGAGAGAGAGAGAGAGAGACTGGGTTTGGTTTAAAAAAACACTGGGTTGGGAAGAAAAATGAGAGATATGTTAGGCCATGAAATTCGCCCCATGGCTTAAGAAAATCTAGAAAAGGAATAAAATCTCGAACAAATATCAAACGGCTTAAAAAATTCAGAGACCCGTGTTTTGATATGTTGAATGCAAGAAAAAAATAAACCCATCTAAAAGAGAGAGAAAGACTCAAAATAAAGTTATTTTGGCATTAGTTTAATTTAAAACATCCAACTTATAAAAAGTTAAAAACTCTCTGTAAGATTTTATTGACTCGGTTAAACAAACCAAATTATTTGCCCCTAATTTTTAAAAAACTTTTCCTTAAATGTTCTAAAAATTGGGATGTTGCACCCCACACGAGCAAGAGGGGAAGCCGCCACCTCCGCCTTGTTGCTTGTCGGAGAGCCAACCATGTGGATACCGACAGCCGCCATCGAGCAAGCTCCCACAATGCCATGCCCATGGCCTTCAGCACCGATATGCCCGTTGGAGGAGTGGTGTTTTGACTACCACCATCCACCATCGTACCCGCGAGCAGAGAGACCTCATCGCTCGCTGGTACCAACTAGACCGAGCCCACCATCGTCTACCCGGAGTCAGAGATCCAACCGACCCCGGGCCCCAAACTGATTAGCCCGAGCACGAGCCCCGTGGTCTGGCCATATCCGCCGCACGAGTTGCCCGTGTCGCCGGCCCGGACCCAGGAGAAGGGAAGAGTCACCTCCACGCGCACTCCGCCACAGAATACCAACCGCCGCCGTCTGAGCCACAAAGGCCGCCTCGCCAATGAGCGCATCCATCGCGTGATGGCCAAACTGGATCATGGCAGGGCGCACGAGCTCGGTTGTGTGGAATGCAAAAACGGCTAACCTTCTCGAAGCTTTCTCTTCTTGCCGTCCTCTAATTCTTGGACGAGATACAACAAGACGAGGTGCTCGACATCATCGTCGAAAAGAAAATCATGTATGTCGGAATCATCCAACTCCTATCCATCTAAAAAATAATCCGCAATTTAATCTACATATTGTCCGTCTCCTAAAATTAATACCCACGGGAACCACAAAAAAATAGCTTTGGCCGCAAGGACGGCGCTGCTTCTTCCACACGACGATCGGTAGCAAATCCGCCACCCCTACTTTCCCATGGACGCGCGGCCCCAAACACTCCTGGAGCGGCCTATCCATACTGCAACGGGGCCTTGCGTTGAGCACCGCGAGACGATCCATGGCGGCGGCGACGGCCACACACACGCGGGAAGAAATGGCCACCCGCGAGCTCCCAAAGTGGTGGAAAAAGGTGGACGACGGGGGAGCTAATGGACAACACGAGGTGGCCGGACTCGACGGCGAGATGCAGCGGCTGTGGAATAATAAAGGGCGTGAGCTGAAACTTCTTGCCCGTCAACAATTTCCTAACCATTGAGAAACGAAAAATGAGGCTGCGGAAACTGGACATATGGTGCACTCGAGGCTGGAGCGACCGTTCTGCGATGTGCGCTTAACATGACTTCACGGAGATGGTTGACCGTTCTGCACCACGAAACCTAAAACAACGGTTATTATTGAGGCGGGGCGTTTCACAGTCGCGTATGGTCGCTTCCGGTGAACAACCTATACGCAAGTACAAAACTCCGATATAAAAGTTTGCAAATGCGGATTTATGGATCAAGCGAGCTACTCTATTTGACAGTAGGTGCCAATTACTCATTTCTTCACTCCGAAATACAAGAAGACACTACTATAAACTACTACCTCTGTCCCATAATATAGGATGTTTTTACAGTTCATGGATTTGTAGGCAGCATCACTAGAGCACGGGATTGACGACTTGCCCTGCAAAAAGCACTATGCCACTCTCGTCCTCCCTGATGAGGAACATGAACGGGTGATCTGCCACGAAGTCGACGCGCACCGGCTCCTCCCATCCGATGGAGCAGCCCGTCATCATGTTAGCTTCAGTGGCTTCAGCGGCCATGGTTCCACCCTCGTCGACCTCAACCACGCACTCGTGTAGCACGCTGCCCACCGCGAGAGGTCCCGAGTAGTCAACCATCTCCGCGAAGTCATGTGAAGCGCAGAACGGTCGCTCCAGCCCCATATCCTTCAGCAGCTCCGAGGCATCTACCTTGCGCGACACCTTGAACTTGGGGATCCTCAAGTCCCCCACCTCGACCGCCTGCGCGGGGGCGCTGCGGCTCAGGAACCCGGCCGTGTCGGAGCTGAGCTCGCGGATGAGCGCCTGCAGACCGTCGCGCTCGTCGGGGAGCTGTGCCTGCCGCTGCTGCCGCCGCCCAGGTAGGGCAGCTGCAAGACTTTGAAGCCTGGGTGGGAGCTGATGCGCTGGCGTTTTTTGCTCGTCATGAACGGCACGCGCACACTGCTCCCGTCGGCCAAGAAGAAGTCGGCGTCCACTGTGTCTTGGCGATCGAACGGGTGCAGCCACCATGTGCCTCTCAGGTAGAGCGCGTTGCCGAGGACCAGGGCGGTGCCGCTGTCGAGGTGGCCGTCCGGCATGAGGTCTCTGATCAGGCCGCCTGTCTTGTCCTCGAACCAACGGTTGATCTCAACCCTCGCATCGTCGGGCTTCATTGGAGATTGGACAGACCAAAGAGTTAATGCAGAGAAGCAGTGATCAAATCTGGCTAGCAGTAATTTCGCAATGATGTGCAGAAAGAAATCATATTACTCATATAGATAAATTACCTTTTCTTGGAAAGGCATGGCTTGAGCTGTGGCATTGAACTGCGAGGCGACGTTGTCTGCAAAGTCGGGCCTAAGCTGGAGCGACGAGTCCACCCAAACGCCTACGGCGCACCGGACGTCGGGCTCCGAGCCATTGCCCCGAGCGAGGAAAGAAGAGGCTGCATGGGAGGCGAGGGATGCATGCGCCATGCCGCCGGAGGGGCCTAGGAAGGAGACGATCTGGTTGAGGGTGTCGCCCGTGGCGCCGGCGGCGAGAAGGACGAGGACGTAGTGGAACGACAGCGGGGAGAAGGCCAGGTTGGTTTGGTTGCCGCCGAGGTGGAGGAGGAACCGCATGGAGAGGGCGGTCAGGTCCCTCACGGCGCCCGCCATGGCCATGGAACGGCGGCGGGGTGTAGTACGATGTTGCTGCAGGGGTTTTGGAAGACGAAGGCAGATGCGTACGTGGTGGTGTGAAAATTGGTATGGCTGATTTCTTTCCGTGCGTTTTGTAACTGGAGGTCTTTTTTCTAGATTTGTTTTGTAACCGGACGTGAGGTGCTCGAGAGGTTTCCTATCCATTAATGCTTGATTCAAAAAAGGTAATTTGTGTCAGCCTTAATTCAGTTATGGAATTCCTTCGCCACGAAATTCGATCTGTATTCGAAAGGAATGGTCTAGTCAGATTACATCGTTTGCATACCATACAATACAAAACATTAATGGCTAGAACTCATATTTGGATAGCTAAAGGGAAACTAGTGGGACGGCACCTAGAATTTAATAATTATAATAATCACATATTAAAAAGGTAAAGCTAACTGGCGAACATTCGCTGGGACGCCAGTTCGTTGGGGACACTACAGGAAAATCACGTTTTACCGTGTGGAAGGCTATAAGCCGTGTTCTTTTTTTTCGGATACTCGGCTTATCTGAATCTAAGCCGTGTACCCAAGGAAAAACACCCGGTAACAATAATGCACTCGGCTTATGCTATCCTATAAGCCGAGTGCCCAGAAAAAGCTCTCCGCTTATAGGTGCCACACGGTATATATGAAGAAAGCACTCGGCTTATAGCGCGCCACCCGGTAAAGGTACCTGCCACGTGTCTACAACATCGGTGGCTGACGGCGCCGTGACGGCGTGAGCTATAAGCCGTGTGCTTGACAAGTACACACGGCTTACACGCACTATAAGCCGTGTGCTTGACAATTACACACGGCTTACACGCACTATAAACCGTGTGTTCCGCAAAAGCACTCGGTTTACATTTTATAGATTTTCAAATTCAAAAAAGTTCTAAAGTGATTTCCCTTGCATTTATCTTTAATACTTGAATGTTATTTATTTATTCATTTTACTACAGGAATGTCTCTCATGTCGACTATAGACCGTGTGGGCCCTACGGTCCGGTGCATCACCGAAAACCGCGCGAGGGAGGGTAGAAAGACCGCACCCACATGGGTTTTACCCAAATATATGTATGAAATGGTAGTGAGATATTTGAATACTCAATACAGCACTTTTGATGTGAGGGTAGAAAGAGCACACCCACCGACATGTGGCCCAAATATATTTATAAAAGGACGGTGCGATGTATACATAACCAATACAAACTTTTGATGTGACACTTGCCTAACAAACACAACAGTACCACGGAAAGGTTCCGCACCTACAATGTTGGTGCTGCACCTAGTGCCGTCGATTCAAAAGGTTCTGCACCTACAATGTTACCTCGAAGATGGTGCAGTTTATAAGCGGCCTCGGGCGAGGCCCACCCGGAACGCGCCCAAACTTTTACCACACCCTACAGGGGCCATGCGATGACGCCGTGCCTGATCCTGAGGATTTCTGGCATCGTACCATTTTCCGAGGCTTCAAACGGTTGGATCAGGCATGTCGCCCAGGTGATTTCGCACCCCCGATGGCTGGGGCTGCCCCTCCCACGCCTGCACAAGGCATATCCATGTCACAAATACATCACATAGGATTTTGCATGCCGCTTCTGGGCATGATTTCATGTGTCGCCTTGCAGATCTGCAATTTCCGACGCTCAAACCCTAGAAGTGCAATAAATGTCTCAAATATTGTAGGCGGGTCAGAAAAATGTGGGGGCCTGACACGTGTCATTCGATGGCCTCCTTTGAGAGCACGAGGAGTTTCGATGCCAACGGAGCAACATGACCAACACTTCCTTCACAAACCTAACACGTTCCCTCTCGATACAAAGAGACTACCTCGAAGATGGTGCAGTTTACAAGCGGCCTCGGCCGAGGCCCACCCGGAACGCGCCCAAACTTTTACCACACCCTACAGGGGCCATGTCATGACGCCATGCCTGATCCTGAGGATTTCTGGCATCGTACCATTTTCCGAGGCTTCAAACGGTTGGACCAGGCATGTCGCCCAGGTGATTTCGCACCCCCGATGGCTGGGGCTGCCCCTCCCACGCCTGCACAAGGCATACCCATGTCACAAATACACCACATAGGATTTTCCATGCTGCTTCTAGGCATGATTCCATGTGTCGCCTTGCAGATCTGCAATTTCCGACGCTGAAACCCTAGAAGTGTAATAAATGTCTCAAATATTGTAGGCGGGTCAGAAAAATGCGGGGGCCTGACACATGTCATTCGATGGCCTCCTTTGAGAGCACGAGGAGTTTCGATGCCAACGGAGCAACATGACCAACACTTCCTTCACAAACCTGACACGTTCCCTCTCGATACCAAGAGACTACCTCGAAGATGGTGCAGTTTACAAGCGGCCTCGGGTGAGGCCCACCCGGAACGCGCCCAAACTTTTACCACACCCTACAGGGGCCATGTGATGACGCTGTGCCTGATCCTGAGGATTTCTGGCATCGTACCATTTTCCGAGGATTCAAACGGTTGGATCAGGCATGTCGCCCAGGTAATTTGCACCCCCGATGGCTGGGCCTGCCCCTCCCACGCCTGCACAAGGCATACCCATGTCACAAATACATCACATAGGATTTTCCATGCTGCTTCTGGGCATGATTTCATGTGTCGCCTTGCAGATCTGCAATTTCCGCCGCTCAAACCCTAGAAGTGCAATAAATGTCTCATATATTGTAGGCGGGTCAGAAAAATGCGGGGGCCTGACACATGTTATTCGATGGCCTCCTTTGAGAGCACGAGAAATTTCGATGCCAACGGAGCAACATGACCCGCACTTCCTTCACAAACCTGACACGTTGTCTCTCGATACCAAGAGACTACGTTGAAGATGGTGCAGTTTACAAGCGGCCTCAGGTGAGCTCTACTCGGAATGCGCCCAAACTTTTACCACACCCTACAGGGGCCATGTGATGATGCCGTGCCTGATCCCGAGGATTTCCGGGATCGTACGATTTTCTGAGGATTAAAATGGTTGGATCAGGCATGCCACCGAGGTAATTTCACCCCCGATGGCTTGGCTTGCCCCTCCTGCATCTGCACAAGGCATACAAATATCACTAATACATCACATAGGACAGTTTACGGTCAAACCTCGCTCGAGTCCGGAAGAATTGAAGACGTAGATCATGCCGGCCCTACGGATGGGTGAATCCCCGAAAACATAAAGACAATGAAATTAAAATACATAAAAGAATAAGTATAATAAAAATACAATAAAATAAAACACATAAAATTTTAGAAGTAAAGTGATGAACTTTTTATATAACAAAGAAGCACTTTGATATGTATGTTTGGTACTTCACATCCCTGCATGACCTACCGGCACGTGCAATTTTTTGCGGCTGGTGCATACATGGGAAGTGGCCTTGCCCGGTGTGTATGCAGAATCTAATGTTCTATTGGCTGAAGAAAGGTGGGAAGTATACATGCTTTGACAAGCATCGCCAGTTCCTTCGTCCTGATCATAAATTCAGACGAGACATAAAAAACTTCGAGAAAGGTAAAGTTATTGATGCTCCACCACCACCTGTGATGACCAGTCACATGATCAAGGCTCAATTAGATGCTCTCCAGCCAAATGCCAATGGGTCAGGTTTTGTGGGATATGGAGAGACACATAACTGGACTCACATACCATGCCTATGGAGGCTCCCTTACTTTGCGGATCTCCTCCTCCCACATAACATTGATGTAATGCACACTGAGAAGAATATCGCGGAGGCCCTTTTCGGCACAATCTTCAACACTGAGAAGACGAAGGACAACGTCAAGGCTAGACTTGATCAAGAGAAACTCTGTGATAGGCCAGATTTAAAAATGGTCAAACCCGGACCAAGAAAAAAAGGGTGGAGCAAGCCACCAGCCCCGTTCTGCCCTGCAAGGAAGCATAGGAAGGTAATGATGCAGTGGGTCTTGGATAAATTGCGGTTCCCTGATGGGTATGCAGGAAATATAATGAAGGGAGTGAATATGAATACGTTGCGAATAGGGGGTCTCAAGAGCCATGATTATCACGTCTGGCTTGAGCGGGTGATGCCGGTGATGATTCGAGGCTTTGTCTCCGAGGAGATTTGGCGAGTGCTGGCGGAGTTGAGCTATTTCTTTCGTCAGCTTTGTGCTAAAGAGTTAGACCCAAAAGTTGTTGAAAAGCTAGAGAAACAAGCACCAGAGTTGGTGTGCAAGCTAGAGAAGATCTTTCCACCAAGCTTCTTTAATCCGATGCAACATATGATCTTGCATCTTCCGTCTGAGGCACGTTTGGGGGGGCCTGTGCAGTACCGTTGGATGTATGGACCTGAGAGAGAAAATAAGAATCTTCGTGCCAAATGTAAGAATAAATGTTGTATTGAAGCATCTATAGTCGAGGCCTACCTGAACGAGGAGGTGTCAAACAACACGACAAAGTACTATGATGCCAATATTCCCACTCAGCATAATCCAATCCTTCTATACAATGTCATCACCCCGGACGATCTACCCCGACTTAGCATCTTCTCAGGGGTAGGTGGCAGAGCAAGTGGTAGAAGAGCCAGACACATAAAACATCCAGAGTGGACGACTATTATGTCGTACGTGTTGACAAACATGCCTGAAGTACAACCGTACATTGAGTAAGTGCTTCCTATATTTTCCGCAAATAATCACAATTAAGTTTGTGTATGACTCAGCTTCCTTCTCATTGCCACAGAGAATTCACTTGAATGCTGGAACCTAGAAAGGCCTCCTACCGAAGAGGAGAAGGAACATATCTTTAAAAAAGGCGGTAAAGGAAATGGCGGCTTCATTCCTTGGTTCGCGGCAAAAGTATGCCAATCTGTCCAACTTTCTTCTAGTGTCGACATTTCAAGTTGGTGTTGTTTTCAACTCATACATCGAACTTTTCTTATTGAACTTGTAGGCAAAAAGGGACCCTATGAGAGCCGATTTAAAAGATTTTGCCACAGGCTTCACATGTTCCGCCAAGAAATTAAATGCTTACGATGTGAATGGGTATTGCTTTCATACCCATTCTTACGACATGAGTCGGCCCGGTGTAAAGACAATAAATAGCGGGGTCGAAACATTAGGGACAGATGGACTTTACTACTATGGCAGAGTCGAGGAAATGATCGAGCTGGACTACGGTTTGGGCGACCAACTGAACCCTGTTGTATTCAGATGCCATTGGTTTGAGCCAACCAGAGTCAGGCGGCACCCAGACATTGGATGGGTCCAAATTCAGAGAGCATACAAGTATGATGGAGATGATGTCTATATTTTGGCTAACCAGGCCAAGCAGGTATTCTATCTACCGTACGCATGCCAAACTGTGAAGAACCTAAAGGGCTGGGATGTTGTGATCAATGTACCCACACATAGTAAGCCAGCTGCTCCAACCGATGAAGATTACCAACGCATAAACCCTAACACATATGAGGGTGAGTTCTATCAGGAAGATGGGCTCATAGGAGAATTTAGTATTCACTTGCCCACTGATGACGACGACATGGAAGTAGACGATGAGCAAGATGAAGAGGAGGGCATGGAAGGAGGCGATGAGCCAGATGTTGATGAAATCATTGAAGACCCCATGGACCTGAATTTACTTGAACGAGTCCGTCTAGGTGAAGACGATGAGTCGGACGGTCCACCTCTAGACTACGCTCCGGAATGGTGGGACGACATGCGCGACAGCGATGATGAAGCTCCCGGGCCAACTGATGATCCAAACGACGAGGACTATGGCTTTTGAAACTTGTAACAACTCTATGTACCATGAACTTGTACCAACAAGACGTCTGATAGCGATGATGTACTTTTGGATGTAAACCAACTCTATGTACTATCTGCTCTTGAATGTAAACTTTGCTGAGTCTAAATACTTGATGTACTTCTAGTTGTAAGACAACTCTATGTTCTATGAACTTGTGCTTCTTGCCAAGAAGTTCTCGCCCTATGATTTTGAACTTTTGCATATGTTTTTTGGTGATAGCATATGAACTTTTAAACATGAACTTTTGTGATAGCATATGCTCTACTTTTGCAAATGAACTTTTAAACATGAACTAATCGCAATATTGTTTCTCGGAGCAGGTGACTGAAAGATGCCAGGCAACAAAAAGAACAAAGTTGTGAGACTTGGAAATGTGATTGAAAGGTGTGGCAAGGCGACGGGGGTAAAAAATAAGGGCACCAGGGCGGCATGTTCCACACAGGCAGGCAGGGCCAAACCTGCACAGCAAGCCACAGTGGATGGTACCCGGGCTACACGAGTTGGTCGCACCCTTGTACCACGTGTTGCTAGCCCTATCCCCTCCGCCCATTCCGAGGAGGAGTCGGAGGAGGAGAGTGAGGAGCCAGTTCTAGAGGATAGGGAGGAGGCGGAGGAGGAGAGCGAGGATGTGGAGGAGGGGAGGGAGGAGGAGTTGGAGGAGAGGGAGGAGGAGTTGGAGGAGGGAGAGTATGCGGTGGAGGAATCGACAAAGGACATGGAATGGCCGGTTCCTAAGGAGACCAAAATCTGGTTGCGTGGGGTGTCCACTCTCCCTTCGCGACCATATCCACATAAGGGGATCATTGTTAAACCAGCCGGTGTGAAGTAAGTGCTTCTGTGGACTCTTAACTATGTCTTTACATTCAAGTTTTCTACCGATACCAACTTGCCTTTCCATTGTGCAGGGCCTTGGTGGTTATTCCAGAAGGCACAATCCCACCACGCCAGCCAAGCACCATCATTGGTTGTCTTTGCAGGCATTATTACCCTGGCCTGGTTCCCATAGGAGACGGTGAGGAGGAGCCAGCTTGGTCTTGGGAGCATTGGAAACGCGCTCCAGATACCAAAGACAAGTGGGGCAGGGAATACCGCAATGCTGCGGAGCGGGTTGTCAACAATTTTTGGGTAAAATTCTTTGTCAATTTTCATAGTTATTTCTTTGCCAAAATCATTGCACCGATAACTGACTTATGTGAATTGATGCACTTTGGTAGGACTTCTTTACTTGCGTTGTGGGTATGGAGGATGAAGCTAGTGATATTGTGAAGGAGATTGCCAAGAAGATTATCCAAGACATGCCTAACGAGGCTCGCGTCAATTCCGTGGTGAAGTATTTCGCGTATGAACGCAAGATGCTTCTCCCAAAGGCGCTAGCCCGTAGAGTGCATCTCACCCGTTCCATGTACATGAAGGTACTTTCCATTTAGTTGTGATTGCTTAGATTAAAACAACTTAGTTTCATTCCTAAGTTGGATGTATTTGACATGTTTCAGGCGATTCCTCCGTGGTGCAACAACAAGATTCCTTGCTACCAGCAAATCATATCCAGGTGGATAAACCCAGAGTGGAGGGCCACACACACAACGGCTTCGGAGCGGCGTGCCTTGATGGGTGGTCCGGTACACCTTCAAGGCAACCTCAACCTCCACGCTTACGTGCAGAAGAAGGTAATAATATCATTCGGCTTATGAACTTCTCAACTTGTGCCCTTATGGATATTATTGCTTCTATTGCAGAATAGGGAAAGAGGTGAGGGTGAAGAGCCGCTCAATACCTTCACGGGATTATGTCTCGCTCGTAAGTCAAAGAAACCGGAAGGGGGGTGGGTCAACCCAGGTGCTGGCTTGAGGATTAATGCATATAGTGAGAAGTTCAAGGAGTGCAACGGGCCCGGCTCTGATCCGGCCTCACAAGACATTGACGTTACGGTTTCCCTCAAGTCAGGAGAAGGCAAGAAGCGTGGCCGGTTATATGTTGGTGACGGTTCCATCCGTAAGAAGGACATTCCAAAACTCGCCCACCTCCATGCTACCACGTCGAGCTCAGGTCCTGCTATTGAGCGTCGCCCACAGCCTGGGATGGACATGCTGCATCAATTCCATGTATGCTTTGCTTCACTGATCTCCCTTCTGATTTCTTTTTTGCATTGCAACGATGGTGAACTTGTTGTGCTGGCATATTGTAGGTCCGCCTAGAGGAAGAAAGCAGGCTGCGGCAGGAAGAAACCAGGTTGCGGCTGGAGGCTCAGGCCAATGCCCTACTTCAACAGGAGCAAGCCATGAAAATGCAGCAAGCCCTAATTCAGCAGCAAGAATTCATGGCTAAACAACAGGCAGCCCTGCAGGAGACGTTCGCTCGGTTCAGTAATAATATGCAGGGTTCTACTATGCCGGATCTTCCTCCTGTTCCGCCTCTTCCTACTTTCAGCTTTGTAAGTCTTCAACTTTTCAACCATGCATCTTACCATCATGTTTAAAGCATCTTACCATCTTACCGTCTCATGCTTGAAGTGTCCTCAGTCAGGAGAAGGCTCCAATAACTTTGTGGTTGGTGGATCTACAGTTGCCCAAGGAAGCCCAGTGACACGCACTTCGGCTCAAGATGCTTCAACCTCCACGCCAAAATGATCACTCGAGGTAGTTGTCTATGCTTGTGCATTGTTGATGCTTGTGTCTTGTCGTTGGTTGTGCCTCTCAACTCACAACTTGTGCATTGCTGATGGTAGAGCCCACAAGTGTTGATCCTTATATTATTCATACTTCTTAGCTTTAATTTGAAACTTATATATTGATGCTTGTTGACTCTTGTGCCTTATCGATCATTTGCAATTTAACTTTGGAAACCTATGCGTGTGGTAATGAACTTATAGGTTTGCATCCCGTATGCCGTCGACGGTGGGCATACAAGCTGCGTTGAAAGCTCATATGTACACATATTGTGAAACCATATTGGATATGTATGCGTGTGTGGACTTTGAACTCTTTGTCGGTTTGTTATGGTTGTGAACTTGTAATATATTGTTGTTGTGATCTTCGTTGGATATATATATATGTTGTCGATGCTCCCTTATATATATATATATATATATATATATATATATATATAATTGTTGTTGTTGTTCCCTGAAAAAATAAATAAATGCAAATGCCACCCAGATGGCCTATAAGCCGTGTGTCCCAGGGTGCGGCACCCGGCTTATAGGGCAACTGGGCCTATAAGCCGTGTGTCCCAGGGTGCGGCACCCGGCTTATAGGGCACATATGCCGTCGTTTTTTAAATTTTAGCCGAGGGAAGGCACACGGCTTATGTATAAACCGCATAAACCGTGGGACTGAGCTCGGCCCTCGGTTTATATGTACCCCGTGTGGCACATCATGGACCTCGGTTTATATATAAACCGTGCGCGCAACATTGGCCCTCGGTTTATATGTAACCCGTGTGGGCGGATTCGGCCCTCGGTTTATACATAAACCGTGCGCCCCTCAGGCACTCGGCTTACGTAAACGGTGACGTGGCCAGCCGTTAGGCCCAGGATGCCGTTACATATAAACCGTGTGTACGTTAGTACTCAGCTTACACGGCTTTACTAGGCTTATATGTAAGCCGAGTGTTTTCTCTGTTGCACTCGGCTTATACCTGGTAGCCCGGTCCTTAGTAAGCTGTGTGGTATAAGCCGGGGAAAACACTCGACTTACATATAAACCGAATGTAAATGGGTGTAAGCCTAGTGTTTCGGGCACTCGGTTTATAAATGTTTTCCTGTAGTGGGAGGTCCCAACAAACGACCACACAGTCGTTCGTGGTCAAGCGATGGCAGTTTTATGAGAAAAATGTCTTCTTTGAAAAGAAATTGTCACTCTTTACAGCTAAACTTGCCACCCACTATAACCAAATTTGCTAGGCAAATTGTTTGCAATTGTCATCTGGCCTGCCAATATCGTGTCCGAAACGATCATGTGAATAACTTTCTTTTTATGATACAAGCTGAAACTGAAATCCTAGTTGGTTACCAAACCCCATTTTGCCACAGCGACACAGACGGCGACCTAGTCAAGCCGACGCCACCTCCTCTCCCTTCCCCATCCCCCTTTCGTCATCAGAGATTCGATAGGTAAGCATGCCCGGCGCCCGAGGACAGCAGCGCTGAAAGAGCATGGTTCCTTCATGTGTGGTTTTGATAATTGATGGCATTTCCTATGGACTAATGGTTGCCTTGAGTTATATTCGTGGGATTTGTCCATAGACATTTCTTGAAGTCCATTTGTTGGTTTCATGAAGATTATGTGATGACCAATGTGTTATTAAAGGAATTATTCAAAAATTGATCATAGAGAAGACATGATAAAAGGTTAATCAAGACTAAGTTAAAGAGTGAATCAAGTTGATCAACACACAAAGCGTACAAGATGTACCGAGAGGGATCAAGTGATCCCATGGTATGGTAAGCATTGTCCATTACGCTTTGGGTACTAACCCATGGTCTATGTGAGAGTTCTATGTGGGGTTAGGTATGTTTCCATGAGCTTGCGTCAAGAGGAAGATCTCATACAACCCATGGAGAATGACATCAAGTGGTGATCATCATCAAGATTGCGGTATTCAAGTTCAAGTGGAGCATCACGAAGAGATCATGCTTGAAGCTTGCCGTCCATTGTGGTGACAATGGACTTGTGAAGATGTGTTGAAGGGTGGCTCACCCATAGTGGAGTATGGGGGAGCAATCAACTAGTCTTCATCGAGCCAGCGCAATCAAGAAAGGTGGTCCAACTTGAGGAAGTCAAGATCGTCATCATCTAGCTCAAGTGAACTATGTGCAAGGCAAAGGTTTGCCCTTGATAGGTTTTCTGTTTTACTGGTCTCATGGTGGTAGTTGGGAGACCGGGTTATAGGATCGATTGTCGTACTATCAAGGGGGGGGGGTTCTCGAGTGAGTAGCTTGATCGTATTGTTCGTAGAGAGCTCAAACCATTGCATCTTTGTTGGTTCTTGTTTGGTGTTTCTCTATGTGAGATCTGGAGCTTATGGTCATCTTCATGACAAGCTCGAGTTCATCGAAAACGGAGTTCACATGCATCTTCCATGATGTTTTCAATGTTGGGGTTTTTGTTGATTCTTCGTTCATAGAGGTTTCACATCTCTATTACATTGGCATTTTTCACATCTCGCCGTTGGATAGTATTTGTCGTCATCTATCCAACAAGCTTGAGTTTGCTCTATTTGGACCTCATTTGTAGAAGTTATGGCAGTTCGGGTTTTATTGCATCCATCTGTTTTGCTTGAGCTTCTTTGTAGCTCTCCCGCGGTAGTATCGCTTTGGGAAGCGGTAGTACCGCTTATAAGCGGTACTTCCGCTGTCCAGTACCGCGGCTACTACCGTTGCTTCTGGGGACTCGACTTTTCATGTGAGGTTGCGCGACGGTAGAACGGTAGTGCGAGCGGTAGTACCGCTTATAAGTATTTCCCCCAGTTATGAAACCAAGGTTATCGAACCAGTAGGAGAACCACGCAACACTATGTAAACGGTACCTGCACACAAAGAACAAATACTTGCAACCCGACGCGTAAGAGAGGTTGTCAATCTCTCCACGGTAAAAAGATAGATTAGTTTGTATGAGATTGGATAAATAGATCGCACAAGAACACAAAATAAAAGAGGGAAATAAAAAGTGCAGCAAGGTATTTTTGGGTTTTTTGAATAATAGATCTGAAAACAAAAGCGGCAAAAGATAGATCGGAAAGCAATATGTTGAAAGAGTAGACCCGGGGGCCGTAGGTTTCACTAGTGGCTTCTCTCATGAGCATATCACACGGTGGGTAAACAAATTACTGTTGGGCAATTGATAGAAAATCAAATAATCATGACGATATCCAAGGCGATGATCAATATATAGGCATCACGTCCAAGATTAGTAGACCAAAACGATTCTGCATCTACTACTATTACTCCACACATCGTCCGCTATCCAGCATGCATCTAGTGTATTAAGTTCATGGAGAAACGGAGTAATGCAATAAGAACAATGACATGATGAGGGCAAGATCTATTCATGTGGGAATAGACCCCATCTTGTTATCCTTAATAGCAACGATACATGCGTGCCTCGCTGCCCCTTCTGTCACTGGGAGAGGACACCGCAAGATCGAACCCATCACAAAGCACCTCTTCCCATGGCAAGAAAAATCGATCTAGTTGGCCTAAATAAACCAAAGATTCGAAGAACAAATACGAGGCTATAAGTAATCATGCATATAAGAGATCAAAGAAGACTCAAATAATATTCATGGATAGAAACTGATCATGAACTCAAAATTCATCGGATCCCAACAAACAAACCGCAAAAAGTCATTACATCAAATAGATCTCCAAGAGGCCATTCTATTGAGAATCAAAAGAGAGAGAGAGAGAGAGAGAGAAATCCATCTAGCTACTGCCTACGGACCCATATGTCTATGGTTGACTACTCACGCATAATCGGAGAGGCACCAATGAGGATGATGAACCCCTCCGTGATGGTGTTAGATTGGATCTCACGGTTCTGGAACTTGCGGCGGCTGGAAGTGTTTATCGTCGACTCCTCTAGGGTTTCTAGAATATTTTGGTATTTATAGAGCTGAGAGGCGGTGGAGGAGACTCCTGTGGGCCCCACAACCCATCAGGGCGCGCCGGGGCCCTCTGGCGCGCCCTGGTTGCTTCCTTGGCTCCCAAGTTGTCTTCTGGTCCAAAAAAAATCTCCAAAAAGTTTCATCGCGATTGGACTCCGTTTGGTACTGATATTCTGCGAAGTAAAAAAACAAGCAAAAAACAGCAACTGGCACTTGGCACTATGTCAATAGATTAGTCCCAAAATATGATATAAAGTTGCTATAAAATGATTGTAAAACATCCAAGAATGATAATATAACAGCATGGAACAATCAAAAATTATAGATACGTTGAAGACGTATCAGTACCGCCAGCCCACTACCGCTCCACTTCCGCTTATTTTTTAGCCTCTGGACTCGTTTGCCTGTTCGCGGTTGTGGGGTGGTAGTAAGGCGCAATAGTACTGCTTATAAGCGGTACTGCCGTCGTACTCTTCCCTACCTCTACTTATCCCCTGTGTACTGCAACCCTAGTGGTAGTACCGCTGCAGGGAACGGTAGTACCACTCCAGCGACACTACTGCCTCAGGGTGCTTCACCTTCGCACTATACTCCGGGATCTTCCGCCCGAGAGGTAGTACCGCTTGTGTGCGTCCAGTGCACATAACGGTTGGATTTGGGAGGGGCTATAGAAGAGGGTCTTCTTCCCCGATGGACCTTAACTTTTGAGCTCATGTTTTGACCCCATTGTTGATCTTCTTTGAGCTTGCTATCTCTCAATCCCTCTAATGTTTCTTGCTAGTTCTTGAGGGAAAAGAGAGAGGAGATCTAGATCTACATTTTCATCAATCACTTTCTCTTCTAAGTGAGGGGAACCCCTTGGATCTAGATCTTGGAGTTCTTTTTGTTCTCCTTGTTCTTCCTCTCATATTCCTCCATAGCTTTTGCTATTGTGGTTGGATTTGAGAGTGAGGGATTAGGGCACTCTGTGTGCCCTTACCATTGCATTTGGTGCATCAGTTTGAGTTCTCCATGGTGATGCGTGGAAGTAAAAGGTGAGAAGCTTATTACTCCTGGGTGTTTGGGCACCCTAGAGCTTCTTCCTCTTGGGTACATTGGTGCCCTAGATGGTTGGTGTTGTCTAAGCTCAATCATTGTGGTGTAAAGCTTCAGAAAAGCTTTGGGAGACTCCAATGAAGTTGTGAAGAGTGCTCTGAGTAATTTGTACGGGTACCGGTGACCGCCCCCAAGGGTTGCCAATTGTACGGGTTCGGTGACAATCCTTAAGGGTCCCTTAGTGGAATCACATCATCTTGCATTGTGCGAGGGCATGAGGAGATTACGGTGGTGTAACAGCCCGAGACCGACGCTCCAGATGCCTTCCATTTATTTCAAGTTTTGTCGTGTGTTCCATTTGGGTTGTCGCATTCATCATCGCATCATCGCATTATTCGCATGGCATCGGCACTCCGTTGTCATCATTTTTCAAAAGTTGCATCCATTCGTAGTTGCCGGTTCTTTCCATTTTCGACGTTGACTGTTTCGAGACAAACCACACTTCACGCGCCTGTGGCACCATCAAAATATTGTTTTTAAAAGGGCATATAAAACATTCTTGGAATGAGTCGAAAGTTGACGTGCGACCTTAATATATTGTAGGTAGACCGCGTGCCAAATTTCGTCGCATTCGGAGTCCGTTTGGTACCCTAACCGTTAAACCTATAGCGGCACTATAGCCGGTTTAAATCGCGGACGTTTTCGGTATTTAAACTGTGTCGGGCCACAAAGTCTCCCTCTCATCCCCACCTAGCCTCTCTAACACAGCCCACCATCACCTAACCCTAACCCCCTACACCTCCGGACCGTCCAATCGAGATCGAACGGTCCGAAAACGCCCTCAAAACCCCTTCCCTACCCCCTGCCTATTTAAACCAGTCTCCCCTTCCATTTTGGCAATAAAAACCCTAGCCCCTAGCCCTCCTTGAGCCGCAAGCTGCCACCTCCTTGTTTTTCGCGTCGCCCCAGCCACCTCATGCCACCTCGCAGCACCCCTGCTCCACCTTGCGGCCGTGGCCCGCCAGGCAAAGCGCGGGCCCGCATGAGCCCGCCATCGCCCGTACGCCGCCGTCCGGGCCAGATCACAGCGGCGCCGCCCGAACCCTTGCCCGTGCAGGAGCACGCCCTTCTCCTCACAGCCACCAGAACCGGTGGATCCTCGCCGCGCCACGCCCGTTCCCTGCCTCGACCTGCCTCCTCCTGGCCGGTCTGCACCAGCGCCGCCGACATTCAACACCAAGATGTTATCGTTGCTGCACTGTTCGTGGAGACGAACTCCAGCGCCGTTGACCGAGCACTCGCTCGCCCCGCTGGGCCGCAAGGGCGCCAGGCCCAGCCATGGCCTCAGCCAGATCCAGGCCGTATTAAGGCCCGTCCGCTAGCCGCCCTGAACTTCCTCGCCCCTCGGCGCAGCCCAGCCAAAACCGGCGCGGCACCGCCTCCTCACCGACCGGCCCGAGGCCTTGGTGAGCGCCCCTCACCTATCCAGCGCACATGTGTGATTTTGCTATCCTGCACCCGCTGCTATTGGACTAGTTCGCCTCAAATTCGGCCCATATTGTATTTTTTCCCTGCCTGCGATTTTGTCAAATAACCAGGACACTACATATTTACAGATTGACCCCTCAAGTTCATGCATTTAATAACTCACCAACCGTGCATCGGATGAAAATATTTTATATATGTAAAATGCTTAGAATTTCGTGTAGTTCACAATTTGCAACTTTCATCCATGAAAAATATATTTAAAATGTTGTTTGCATGCAATTTGCATCAATGACCTATTAAAACGGTTTATTCGATAAATAAATAACCATAGCTCCGATTTTAATGAACTATATATGGAACTTGCTTAGAAAAGCATGTAGAATACCATAGTGCACTTTATGTTCCTGTTTAATAAATATAAAACATGTTTATTTCTGGACCAAATTCTAATTTTGCATATGGGGTCGTTTCGGAAATACTATATGTTGTTTCCGGCCTCATTTAAACTTGCCTGAATGTTTAGTTTATTTTTGCTTCACCTTTTGCCATGTTAAAAAACATTTAAACTTTCCATGTAAATAAACGAGAGTGAACTAAATTATTTGAACATGGAGTTTCGTCAATATGCAACTTGTTGCATATTGAACTTCACTTAATTTGTAGAGTTTGATTGTTGCATCTTGCCATGCCATGCCTATTTAAACTTGACATGCATCATCCTTGTTTGTGCATCATGTCATGACTATGTTGTGGTGTTTATCGTGTCATTTGTTGTTTCCGGATTGCTTCTTCTCGATAGAGTTCCGAAACTGTTCAGAGTGTGAGGATTCGTTTGGGTACGCCCGTTCGTCTACTTCACAGATTCGTTCTTGTTCCAAGCGGGATCTCAGGCAAGATGATCATTTCCCTAGATACCACTACTATCATTGCTATGCTAGTTGTGTCATTTCTATCGCTGTGCCTCACTACCTACCACTTGTATGTCAAGCCTCCCAAAATGCCATGATAAGCCTCTAACCCTCCACATCCTAGCAAACCATTGTTTGGCTATGTTACCGCTTGCGCAGCCCCTCTTATAGCGTTGCTAGTTGCAGGTGCAGGTGGATCCATGTGATAACATGGATATCTTGGGATATCACAATATTCTTGGTATTTAATTTAATGCATCTATACACTTGGTAAATGGTGGAAGGCTTGGCCTTTTGCTTGGTGTTTTTTTCCACTCTTGCCGCCTTAGGTTCCGAGTACCGGTGTTATGTTCCAAATTGAGCGCTCCTAACATGCTTGGGGTTGTTATGGGGACTCCCTTGATTTTGTTTTGGGATAAAACTCTTCCGGCAAGGCCCAACGTTGGTACTACATTTGCCTAATAACTAATAAAACTTGCATAGGGACCCGCCATCACCCGCGGATAATTAATCAACCCCCGGGCCAGCGCTCCTCATGAGTGTTGGTCCAAACAGAGCCACTTGCGGGGCCACCCCGAGGCAACTCGGGGGATTTCTATCATGCCACCATACGTAGTGTTCATCTGGTAGTGCCCCAAGAAAGAGATATGCACGGTCCTATTGGGATCTGGCCTGCCGGGCGGTCTTGCTGGATTTGCTTTACCCTTCTCGAACGTCTTGTGCACCGGGATTCTGAGGATACTACAGGCTATCTCGCGGTTGAGGTTTTCCACCGCAACTTGTGGCTAGTTTGTGATGGATGAGTTGGAGAACCCCTGCAGGGTTAAATCTTTCTGAGAGACGGGCCCGCGGTTATGTGGCAACTTGGAAATTTTATAATACTCGGTAATATAAAACTTGAAGCAAACTCAATTAAAACACACCAACCGTGTACCTAACCGTGACCGTCTCTTCTTGTGAGGTTTGAACCAAGAAGGGAACAAAGTGGGGTTATGTATGACTCATAAGTAGGTGTTTAGGATCACTTCTTGATCATTACTAGTTCACGTCCGTTTATGCATAGATCACTCTTCTTATTCTTGTACTCGTAAGTTAGCCACTCAAATACATGCTTAGTGCTTGCTGAAGCATCACCACTTAACCATACCTCACCCATTAAGCTTTGCTAGTCTTGATGCCCTTGGAAATGAGATTGTTGAGTCCTCGTGGCACACAGATTACTACAACAAAAGTTGCAGGTACAGGTAATGCGATGATTTGATGTGAGAGCGATGCTTGTTTGATTAGGAGTTCTTCTTCTTCATCGATCATAGGATAGGTTATAGGACGGCAGCCTGGGATTAGCAAGGATGGATATCGCTTTTAATCGTTTGATTTCATCCATAGTCGGACCCTGCTTTTATGTATGATGATTGATATGAATGATTGTAATAGGGGTGATCATAATTTAGCTTGTGGTGAGCGTAAGCCAATTCCATATACTCATCTCCTCTTTACATGTACTTGTAACGATATCTATTCTTGCAAAACGACGAGATGCGCTTCTATCCCTATCGAGGACCTCGAGCTAGGATGAGGATAGTACCGCATCTTGGGCGTGACAAGTTGATATCAGAGCCTTACCGACCTAGGAGCCCCCTTGATTGATCGAACTTGACCGTTATCGAGTATAAAAACAAACTATTTCGAGTCTAGTTATATATCGAAGAGTAGGCATTCTTTTTACCTCTCATCCCCTTCGTCGCTCTGGTGAGGAATCCTAACGTAGGAATTCTAATTCTACACCTCTCCTCACTCAATTTTTTTAGGATCAAGCGGGTATTTTGGAACATCTATGATGTCGATGTGACCAAATTCTGTTCTTGGTGCTTCCTGATACGTCCATTTTGCATCATGATTTCCTACTGTTATTTATAATGTTTTGATGTATAATAATGCTTTAGGGAGTGATTCTAATGCCTTTTCTCTCATAATATGCAAGGTTTACACAAAGAGGGAGAATACCGACAGCTGGAATTCTGGACCTGAAAAAGCACATCAGAGATACCTATTCTGCACATCTCCAAATAAGCTGAAACTTCACGGAGAATTATTTTGGAATATATAAAAAATACTGGAGCAAATAACTACCGGAGGGGGCCCACCTGGTGAGCACAAGACACCAGGGCATTCCAGGCCCCCAAGCGCGCCCTGGTGGGTTGTGCCCAGCACGGCCCACCTCTGGTGCCCATCTTGTGGTATTTAAGGTCTTTTGACCTAGAAAAAATGAGGAGAGGACTTTCGGGATGGAACGCCGCCATCTCGAGGCGGAACTTGGGCAGGAGCACTTTTGCCCTCTGGCAGAGCGATTCCGCCGGGGGAACTTCCCTCCCGGAGGGGGAAATCGAAGCCGTCGTCATCACCAACACCCCTCTCATCTTTGGGAGGCCAATCTACATCAACATCTTCAACAGCACCATCTCCTCTCAAACCCTAGTTCATCTCTTGTGTTCAATCTTTGTACCGAAACCTCAGATTGGTACCTGTGGGTGACTAGTAGTGTTGATTACATCTTGTAGTTGATTACTATATGGTTTATTTGGTGGAAGATTATATGTTCAGATCCATTATGCTATTCAATACCCCTCTGATCTTGAGCATGAATATTATTTGTGAGTAGTTACCTTTGTTCTTGAGGTCACGGGAGAAGTCATGTTGCGAGTAATCATGTGAATTTGATATGTGTTCGATATTTTGATGATATGTATGTTGTGATTCCCTTAGTGGTGTCATGTGAACGTCGACTACATGACACTTCACCATCCTTGGGCCTAAGGGAATGCATTGTGGAGTAGTTATTAGATGATGGGTTGCTAGAGTGATAGAAGCTTAAACCCTAGTTTATGCGCTACTTCGTAAGGGGCTAATTTGGATCCAAACGTTTAATGCTATGGTTAGATTTTATCTTAATACTTTTCTTGTAGTTGCGGATGCTTGCGAGGGGGTTAATCATAAGTGGGAGGTTTGTTCAAGTAAGAATGGCACCCAAGCACCGGTCCACCCACATATCAAATTATTAAAGTAGCGAACACAAATCAAACCAACATGATAAAAGTGACTAGATGAAATTCCCATGTACCCTCAAGAACACTTCGCCTATTATAAGAGTCTGTTCTGGCATGTCCTTTGCCAGAAAAGGATTGGGCTACCTTGCTGCACTTTATTTACCGTTACCGTTACTTGCTTGTTACCAATTATCTTGCTATCAAACTATCTATTACCTACAATTTTAGTGCTTGCAGAAATTACTTTGCTGAAAACCATTTGTCATTTCCTTTTGCTCCTCTTTGGTGATACGTCTCCAACGTATCTACTTTTCCTCACTCTTTTGCCCTTGTTTTGGACTCTAATTTGCATGATTTGAATGGAACTAACACGGACTGACGCTGTTTTCAGCAGAATTGCCATGGTGTTGTTTTTTGTGCAAAAATAGAAGTTCTCGGAATGGAACAAAACTTTCTGGAGATTTATTTTGGAAAATATAAAAAATACTGGAGCCAGAAACCACCGGAGAGGGGGCCCAGGGTGCGCAGCACCTACCAGGGAGTGCCAGCCCCCTCCCGGCGCGCCCTGGTGGGTGCTGGGCACCTCGGGGCCCCACTTGCCCTATCTCCGCCACTATAAATTCCTAAATTTGGAGAAAAAAATAGGAGAGAAAGAATTATCGCGTTTCACGAGACGAAGCCGCCGCCACCTCCTGTTCTTCATCGGGAGGCCAGATCTGGAGCCCGTTTGGGGCTCCGGAGAGGGGAATCTTCGGTCTTCTTCATCATCAACCTTTCTCCATCGCCAATTCCATGATGCTCCCCACCGGGAGTGAGTAATTTCTTCGTAGGCTTGCTGGTCGGTGAGGAGTTGGATGAGATTCATCATGTAATCGAGTTAGTTTTGTTAGGGCTTGATCCCTAGTATCCATTATGTTCTGAGATTGATGTTTCTATGACTTTGCTATGCCTAATGCTTGTCACTAGGGCCCGAGTGCCATGATTTCAGATCTGAACCGTTTATTTTATCACCTCTATATCAATGTTCTTGATCTGATCTTGCCTAGTCATATGCACCTATTACGTGTTATGATCCGTCAACCCCATAGTGACAATATTTGGGATACTTCGCGGTGATGACCGTAGTTTGAGGAGTCCATGTATTCACCATGTGTTAATGCTTTGTTCCGGTTCTCCATTAAAAGGAGGCCTTAATAACCCTTAGTTTCCGTATGGACCCCGCTTCCACGGGAGGGTAGGACAAAAGATGTCATGCAAGTTCTTTTCCATAAGCACGTATGATTATTTATGGAATGCATGCCTACATTACATTGATGAACTGGAGCTAGTTCTGTATCGCCCTAGGTTATGACTGTTACATGACGAATATTATCCAATGAGTTACCGATCCATTGCCTATGACCTTTCCACTTATTGCTATTGCTAAGTTACTACTGCTGTTGCTGCTATTCCAACTGCTACAAAACTATTGCTACTACTGTTACCGCTACCGTTACTATTGCTACTGCTATCAAAACTATCATATTACTGTGCTACTGATCACTTTGCTACAGATATTTAATCTCCAGGTGTGGTTGAATTGACAACTCAACTGCTAATACTCTCAAGTATTCTTTGGCTCCCCTTGTGTCGAATCTATAAATTTGGGTTGAATACTCTACCCTCGAAAACTGTTGCGATCCCCTATACTTGCGGGTTATCAAGACCTTTTTCTGGCGCCGTTGTCGGGGAGCATAGCAATATTTGTTGAGTCACTTGGGATTTATATCAATTTATCACTATGAAGAATTTGAAGGATCCAGGAGCCAAGATTTTTCCCTCTACTACGAGGGGAGGTAAGGAACTGTATCCTAGCTCTGCACTTGATTCACCTTCTGTTATGAGTAAGCTTGCAACACCACCACATGCTAGTAATCCCGATATGTCACAAATTATTGATGATGCTATCTCTACTATGAATGTTGATTAGGATGATGCTAGTACCGTGCTTGATGAAAATGTGCCGCTAGGAGAATTTCTTGATGAACAAATTGCTAGAGCTAAAGAAAATGAGATTGGTGAAACTGATGAAGCTTATGAAACTGATTATGATTATGAAACTCCTATTAGTCCTAGTTCTCCTAAGTTTGAAATGCCTAAGATACCTGAAGGTTATGTTATGGACAAAGAGATAAGTAGAGAAATTCTTTCTTGCAAGGATAGAGATGATCTTAAGAAACTGCTATGCAAGTATAAGGAAAAGACTTTGAATGCTAGAATGAAATGTGATCCTAAGTTTGCTACTTCACCTATTTGTGTTACCGATAAGGATTATGAGTTCTCTGTCGACCCAAAGTTAATTACTTTGGTTGAATCTGATCCTTTCCATGGGTATGAAACTGAAACTGTAGTGGCACACCTTACTAAGCTGAATGATATAGCCACCCTCTTTGCTCATGATGAGAAGATTCGCTACTATTACATCCTTAAGTTGTTTCCGTTCTCATTAAAGGGTGATGCTAAGACATGGTACAATACTCTTGCTCCTGGTTGTGTGTGTAGTCCCCAGGATATGATCTACTACTTCTCTGAAAAATATTTTCCTGCTCATAAGAAACAAGCTGCTTTACAGGAAATATTTAACTTTGTGCAAATTGAAGAAGAGAGTCTCCCACAAGCTTGGGGGAGGCTTCTCCAGTTGCTTAATGCTTTGCCTGATCATCCTCTCAAGAAAAATGAAATACTTGATATCTTCTATAATGGACTAACCGATGCTTCTAGGGACTTCCTAGATAGTTGTGCTGGTTGTGTTTTCAGGGAACGAACTGTTGAACAAGCTGAAGAATTATTGAATAATGTATTGAAAAAATATGATGATTGGACTCTTCCTGAACCACCGCCTAAACCTACTCCGAAGAAGAGGGGTATCTTATTTCTCAGTCCTGAAGATATGCAAGAGGCAAAGAAATCTATGAAGGAAAAAGGTATTAAAGCTGAGGATGTTAAGAATTTGCCACCTATTGAAGAAATACATGGCCTTGACACACCACCACCTCCACAAGTGGTAGAGGTAAATTATTTATTAAAGTTTAATGAAAGTGACATCCCTCACAATAAACCTCATAGTCAATGTTTATATGAGTTTGATAACTATAAGATCATTTCAATGCTCATGTTCTGAAACAGTTGAAATATAATTGTGATATGATTGCTCGCTTGAGTGACTTGCTATTTAGAATCAGTAATGATGTTAGAGGTGTAGGAAAGCATGCCTCTATGGTTCAAACCCAATTAGAACAAGTAGCTAAGTCTCAAAAAGAATTGCTTGATGAAATGAATAGTAATATGCATAACTTTGCTGCTAGAGTAGTAACTAGAGGAGGTAGAATGACCCAAGAACCACTCTATCCCGAGGGTCGTCCTAAAAGAATTGAACAAGACTCTTAGAGAATTAATCCTGATGTACCTAGTCCTTCTAAGAAAAAACGAAAAAAAATGATAGGACTTTGCATACCTCTATTGAACCTGAGACACAAAAACCTCCTGATAATAACGATGTCTCTATTTCCGATGCTGAAACTCAGTCTGGTAGTGAACATCAACCTAGTGATAATGAAAATGATAATGATGATGTTCACGATGATGCTCAACCTAGAAATGATAGAGAACCAGATAATGATGTTGAAATAGAGCCTGCTCCTGATCTTGATAACCCACAACCTAAAAATAAAAGGTATGATAAGAAAGACTTTGTGGCTAGGAAACATGGTAAAGAAAGAGAGCCATGGGTTCAGAAACCCATGCCATTTCCACCTAAGCCTTCTAAGAAAAAGGATGATGAATAATTTGAGCGATGTGCTGAAATGATTAGGCCAGTCTTTTTGCGTACCCGTTTGACTGATATTTTGAAAATGGCCCCCTATGCAAAGTATATGAAGGACATCATTACTAATAAATGAAAAATACCTGAAGCTGAAATCTCCACCATGCTTGCTAACTATTCTTTTAAGGATGGAGTACCTAAAAAACTTGGAGATCCTGGAATACCAACTATACCTTGCTCCATTAAAAGAAACTATGTTAAAACTGCTTTGTGTGATTTGGGAACCGGTGTTAGTGTTATGTCTTTCTCCTTATATAAAAGACTTGATTTGAATAAACTCACACCTACTGAGATATCATTGCAAATGGCTGACAAATCAACAGCCATACCTATTGGTATTTGTGAGGATGTGCCCGTTGTTATTGCAAATGTTATTATCTTAACGGGCTTTGTTATTCTTGAGATGCCCGAGGACGACAACATGTCGATCATCCTTGGTAGACCCTTTTTGAATACTGCAGGGGCTCTTATTGATTGCAATAAAAGCAAAGTCACTTTTCATATCAATGGTAATGAGCACACGGTGCACTTTCCGAAGAAACAATTTCAAGTGAATGGTATAAATATTATTGAAGAATCTCCGACCATCACTATTGGAAGTTTTCAATTACCTCTACCTACTGCGAAGAAGAAATATGATATACTTATTGTAGGGGATATGCACATCCCCATTGAGGTAACTTAGTGTTTTACGAAAGTTCTTCGATTTCATGCTAATCGGAAGTGGTTGTTAATAAGACTTGATCAACCTTATTAATGGATCATTTTTGAGAGGTATGAATTCAATGAATCTAGTAAGTACAACTTTCTGCTTCCACCTTTTATTTTCTGTTTTAGTTAGTCAAATAAAATAAAATGCCATGTTTATCCTGTTTTCTGTTTTCTCCGTGCAATAAAAAAATGACCAAAAAATAAAAATTCTCAGAATGCCCTGAAATTTTAACACGATTTTTTTCTGAATATTTCTGAATTTTTGGTGCAAATAACACCTGAGGGGAGTGCACAGGGTGCCCAGCACCCACCAGGGCGCGCCACTACTCCCCAGGCGCGCCCTGGTGGGTGGTGGCCCCCACGTAGGCCCCCTCACTTATCTCTTTAGCCCACGTTGTCACCTAGCCCCAGCAAAAAATCACCACAACCACCATTTTCGTGTTCTTGCTCTCAAACCCGCGGATTTTGATCTCTTTGCTCGAACCTCCGTTTCCGAAACTGTTTGGAGGGATTGCTACTTGGTATGTGACTCCTCCATTGCTCCAATTAATTTTTGTTTTAGTGGGTTACTTTTAGAGTAATTAGCTACTATTGGTGCTGCTGTAGATGAGCTTGCATGTTGAATTCTTAGAGTTCTAAGTAGTTTGAATGCTCAATATGGCCTCTATGCATGCTTGAGAGTAGTTGCTAACAATCTTACAAAGTTTTGTTGACAAATTTTTGTGGACTAAAATTTTTCAGAATTTTTATAGGAATAAAATGAATATCTTTAGGAAATTCTCCTCCAAGAAAAATGCCAAGGGAGTCATTGGGGAATCATCGGACAATGACCTTCACTCCCCAAGAAAAGGTGGAGGTGCGGCCATGCGAATGGCCGCATGATGCCTTCCTGTAAGAGGCTGGGATCCATCAAGAGTTCTCTCAGTTTGTCGCAAACGCTGGGTTAACCAAGTTCCTCGCAGATAAGTGTGACCAATATCACATCCTTACAAATTCCTTTGCGCAAAGTTTTACTTATCTTGGGAGGAACAACCCTCCTGATGTGCAGTTTAATCTCTATGTTGAACGTCACACATTATCGCTAGTTGACTTCTGTAACATATGCTTGATTCCTTCTGATGGGGACCTGAGAGAACCTAGGCCATCTGAGTTTGAGGATTTTCTCCTCGCATTAACCGTGGGTGAGGATAGAGGCGTGTCGAGCGCCACTACTATTAGCTTACAGTTTCCCTCAGTACATTATTTCGCCTTAGTCACCACTAAGTGTTTAACCGCTAGGGAGAAGGTTAGCTCACTCAGTGCTCCTGACCTCGCTATTTTACGTCGTGCACTTCATAATGATCACACCTTTAGTATGGGGGATATTATTGCCCGGTGCCTACATCTCAATAAAAGTAAGGGAAAGATATATGGCGGTATTTATGCTACTCGCTTAGCGAACCACTTTGGAATCCCCTTTCGCCCACATGATTACCTCTTACCCCGAGTTTACCTGGATCATAAGACACTGCAAGCTCACCATTTTCTTGATGTAACTGACTCTCCACGTGATATTCACTATAACTTAGTATTTAGCAAGGAAACACGTGATATTATCCTGTTGCCTGCACCTGCTCTGTTTGATCCTATCGCCAGGAACGGATACAGGATTATGCCAGATGACATTACAGCTTACCGGAACAACCTAGCAGCTACTGAGGAGGAGTACCAGGGGTGGGACGCTCAGGTGCCGCCTCAGCCTCACTACGACTTTGGGACCGGACGGCTACTACGGATGGTGATTACCAAGCTAGGCCAAAAGCCTAAGCTTTGGGGAGTACGTATTTCCACCGACATTACATTCATGTTCGCACATTTCATTCCAGTTGTCGGTGTCCATACTTTTTCATTGTAATTTCCTTGTTAGATTTGTTTCTCTCTTTCTTCTTGTGTGTTTGAAAAACTTTGAGAAAACCCAAAAACATTTCCAACTCCTTTTTAGTTTTTATTTCTAGCTTAGTTTAATTGTTGCATTAAAAAGAAAACCCAAAAAGATTCTTCGCTTTTTCTTTGTTTGTTGGGAGCTATCCCGTGTAAATAGTTTTTATCGTTTTTGTTTCTCCTCTTTAATTTGCTTCCTTCAAGAAAAACCAAAAAGTCCAAAAATATTTCAGTGTGTTTCTCTGAAATTCTTTTATTTTTATTTGAGTCATACCTAGGAGAAGACCACGATGAAATTGTTGAGTGGTTCTCATCTGCATTATCGTTTACCTAACAAAGGACCCATATTACCTTGTCTTCTCCTCTTGAATAAAATGTTTGCAGATTCCAGCTTAGTCCATGACATTCTTGCATTATTATTATTCTCTTATCATTCGGCCGTGCAAGTGAAAGGCAATAATGACGACATTTGATGAATTGACTGTGGCAGAGAAAGGCGGGTATGAACTCAACTTGTTTTTGTTTTTGTAAATATGTTTAACCTAGTATCCCTTGATTCAGCTCATTATGATCAAACATGTTTGCAATGACCATTAGAGATTATAGTTGTTCATGCCATGCTTAAGTAGCTAGGAGTGGATAATGATTTATCTTGGGTGTCAACATGCATTAAAATGGTTGTGATGCGGTATGATGATATGGTATCCTCCTCTGAATGTTTCAAGTGGCTTGACTTGGCACATGTTCACGCATGTAGTTGAATCGAAACCAACATAGCCTTCATGATATTTATGTTCATGGTGTCCATATCCTACACATGCTAGTATTCAATGTTGATTATATGTAATGCATGTTCATGACCGTCTTCGCTCTCTAGCTGGCCACTTCTCAATCTAACTGCTAGCCTTCACCTGTACTAAGCAGGAATATTGCTTGTACATCAAAACCCTTAAACCAAGTTATGCCAGATGAGTCCACCATACCTGCCTATATGCGGTATTACCCTGCTGTTCCAAAGTAAATTTGCATGTGCCACCTCTAAAATTTCAAATGAACATCTGTTTTGTGTGCCTGGACCGCCCATGGAGCAACAGGGGCCGGTCAGTATCTTCCATGCTAAGCGGGTTATTCTCATGACGAGTGTTTATTCACTTGTCCTTAGACGAGAGGGGCGGTAATAGGGATTCCCAGTCCCGAAATCAAAAATCAAAAATAATTAAACAAAACTCCCCCAGGAATGTTGTTGGTTTGGACGGTACCCGTGGATGCGGCTCGCTGTGGAGTGTGATTGTTGGTGGAGGGGGAGTAAACCTTTACTTTTACCGCTTGGGAACCGCCACTAATTTGTTTAGCATGGAAGATATTGATAACTCTTGGTCGTGACGTTGACAGGAAGGGTGTACCTCCCAAAATTATGTCTATCCCTGTTTTAAAAACTTTGAGCTCTGGCACCGCTACAAATCCATGCTTCCCTCTGCGAAGGGACTATCTGTTTACTTTTATGTTAAGTCATCACCTTCTCAAATAAGCGCCAGACCTGAGAGCACTATTGTCATCCTGATGCATTGTGTATAGTTGATGTTGGGTGCAGCATGACTGGATCTTTTCTACCATGAATTACAATGTTTAGTCGCTGCTTGAACTTTGGAGGTGCTCTGCATTTATGTTTTGCAGTCTCAGAAAAGGGCTAGCGAGATACCACTATTGTCATATTGTATCATGATTGTTTTGGCAAAGTGTTGGCGCTTGAGATATCTTATTATTGCTCGCTAGTTGCTTATGTTATTGATATGAGTAAATATAATTCCTAAGAGTTATCGCTGACATGGTTAGTCACGATCTTTGCTGAAAACTTGGGTGCTACTTAAGCATATATATGTAAACAAGAATAAAAGAGTTCATAAAAGTTTTTCTTTATCACTTTCAGTTTATCAACTGAATTGCTTGAGGACAAGCAAAGGTTTAAGCTTGGGGGAGTTGATACATCTCCAATGTATCTACTTTTCCTGACTCTTTTGCCCTTGTTTTGGACTCTAATTTGCATGATTTGAATGGAACTAACCCGGACTGACGTTGCTTTCAGCAGAATTAGCATGGTGTTGTTTTTTGTGCAGAAATAAAAGTTCTCGGAATGGAACGTAACTTTCTGGAGATTTATTTTGGAAAATATAAAAAATACTGGAGCCAGAAACCACCGGAGAGGGGGCCCAGGGTGAGCATCACTTACCAGGGCGCGCCAGCCCCCTCCCGACGCGCCCTGGTGGGTGTTGGGCACCTAGGGGCCCACTTGCCCTATCTCCGCCACTATAAATTCCTAAATTTGGAGAAAAAATAGGAGAGAAAGAATTATCGCGTTTCACGAGACGGAGCCGCCGCCACCTCCTGTTCTTCATCGGGAGGCCAGATCTGGAGCCCGCTTTGGGCTCCGGAGAGGCGAATCTTCGGTCTTCGTCATCATCAACCTTTCTCCATCGCCAATTCCATCATGCTCCCCACCGGGAGTGAGTAATTCCTTCGTAGGCTTGCTGGTCGGTGAGGAGTTGGATGAGATTCATCATGTAATCGAGTTAGTTTTGTTAGGGCTTGATCCCTAGTATCCATTATGTTCTGAGATTGATATTGCTATGACTTTGCAATGCCTAATGCTTGTCACTAGAGCTCGAGTGCCATGATTTCAAATCTGAACCATTTATGTTATCACCTCTATATCAATGTTCTTGATCCGATCTTGCCTAGTCATATGCACCTATTACTTTTTATGATCCGTCAACCCCATAGTGACAATATTTGGGATACTTCGCGGTGATGACCGTAGTTTGAGGAGTCCATGTATTCACCATGTGTTAATGCTTTGTTCCGGTTCTCTATTAAAAGGAGGCCTTAATATCCCTTAGTTTCCTTATGGACCCCGCTGCCACGGGAGGGTAGGACAAAAGATGTCATGCAAGTTCTTTTCCATAAGCACGTATGACTATTTATGGAATGCATGCCTACATTACATTGATGAACTGGAGCTAGTTCTGTATCGCCCTAGGTTATGACTGTTATATGATGAATATCATCCAACGAGTTACCGATCCAGTGCCTACGACCTTTCCACTTATTGCTCTTGCTAAGTTACTACTGCTGTTGCTGCTATTCCAACTGCTACAAAACTATTGCTACTACTGTTACCGCTACTGTTACTATTGCTACTGCTATCAAAACTATCATATTACTGTGCTACTGATCACTTTGCTGCAGATATTTAATCTCCAGTTGTGGTTGAATTGACAACTCAACTGCTAATACTCTCAAATATTCTTTGGCTCCCCTTGTGTCGAATCTATAAATTTGGGTTGAATACTCTACCCTCGAAAACTGTTGCGATCCCCTATACTTGTGGGTTATCAGTTGGGTTTGACACTCTTACTTACCGAAAGGACTACAATTGACCCCCTATACTTGTGGGTCATCAAGACTCTTTTCTGGTGCCGTTGCCAGGGAGTGAAGCGCTCTTGGTAAGTGGAAATCGATAAGGAAAAACTTATACTGCGTGCTGAAATTCATTGTCACTTGCTACTATGGAAAACTATCCTTTGAGGGGTTTGTTCGGGATATCTTCACCTTGACCAGAACCACAATTAGTTGCCCCTCAACCTACTGCACCTACTGAAAATATTGGCTATGAAATTCCTTCGGGTATGGTTGAACAACAGCTAGCTAATCCTTATGCAGGAGATGGAACTGAGCATCCTGATATGCACCTAATACATGTGAATGAAGTTTGTGGATTATTTAAGCTTGCGGGTTTACCCGGAGATGAAGTTAAGAAGAAGGTTTTCCCTTTATCTTTGAAGGGAAAAGCATTGACATGGTATATGCTATGTGATGATATTGGATCATGGAACTGGAATCGATTGCAATTAGAATTCCACCAAAAGTTTTATCCTATGCATCTAGTTCATCGTGATCGAAATTATATATATAATTTTTGGCCTCGTGAAGGAGAATGCATCGCTCTAGCTTGGGGGAGGCTTAAGTCAATGTTATATTCATGCCCCAATCATCATATCCCGAGAGAAATTATTATTCAAAAATTTTATGCTCGGCTTTCTCATAATGATCAATCCATGCTCGATACTTCTTGCACTGGTTCTTTTATGAAGAAGACTATTGAATTCAAGTGGGATCTCTTAGAAAGAATTAAACGCAACTCTGAAGATTGGGAACTCGACGAAGGTAATGAGTCTGGTATAAAGCTTAAGTTTGATTGTGTTAAATCTTTTATGAATACCGATGCTTTTCACAAGTTTAGAACTAAATATGGACTTGACTCTGAGATAGTAGCCTCTTTCTATGTATCATTTGCTACTCATGTTGATCTCCCTAAGGAGAAGTGGTTTAAAATATCATCCCCCTGTTAAAGAAGAAATTAAAGAACCGGTAAAAGCCAAAGATGAAACCATCATTTACAATATTGATCCAGTTGTGCCTACTGCTTATATTGAAAAACCACCTTTCCCTGTTAGGATAAAGGAACATGCTAAGGTATCAACTGTGGTTCGCAAAAGTAATATTAAAGCACCTAAGTCCTGTAAGAAATTTAAGTAGAACCTAGTGTTGCTATGGTTAAAGATCTCTTGGTAGAAAATATTGATGGGCATGTTATTTACTTCTGTGATGAAGCTGCTAGAATTGCTAAACCCGGTGAAAAAGATAAACATAGACCCGTAGTGGGCATGCCTGTTATCTCAGTCAAAATAGGAGATCATTGCTATCATGGTTTATGTGATTTGGGTGCTAGTGTGAGTGCTATTCCTTTTACCTTATACCAAGAAATTATGAATGATATAGCACCTGCTGAAATAGAAGACATTGATGTTACTATTAAACTTGCTAATAGAGACACCATCATAGCACTTGGGATTGTTAGAGATGTTGAAGTCTTGTGTGGAAAAATAAAATACCCTACTGATTTTCTAGTTCTTGGTTCCCCACAAGATGACTTTTGCCCCATTATTTTTGGTAGACCTTTCTTGAACACTGTCAATGCTAAGATAGATTGTGAAAAACAAACTGTCGGTGTTAGTATTGGTGATGTGTCTCATGAGTTTAATTTTTCCAAATTTCGTAGACAACCTCATGATAGAGAATTATCTGGTAAGGATGAAATAATTGGTCTTGCTTCTATTGTCGTACTTCCTACTGATCCACTAGAACAATATCTGCTAGACCATGAAAATGATATGCACTTGCGTGAAAGAAATGAAATACATAAAATTTTCTTTGAACAACAACCTCTTCTAAAACACAATTTGCCTATTGAAACCCTTGGACGTCCTCCTCCACCTAAAGGTGATCCTGTGCTTGAATTAAAGCAATTGCCTGATACTTTGAAGTATGCTTATCTTGATGAGAAAAAGATATATCTGGTTATTATTAGTGCTAACCTTTCAGAACATGAAGAAGAAAGATTATTAAAAATTCTGAGGAAGCACCGGGCTGCTATTGGATATACTCTTGATGATCTTAAGGGCATTAGTCCCACTCTATGTCAGCACAAGATTAATATGGAACCTGATGCTAAACCCCTTGTTGATCATCAACGACGATTGAATCCTAAGATGAAAGAAGTGGTAAGAACTGAAATATTAAAGCTTCTGGAGGCAGGTATAATCTATCCCATAGCTGATAGTAGATGGGTAAGTCACGTTCATTGTGTCCCTAAGAAGGGAGGTGTTACCGTTGTTCCTAATGATAAAAATGAACTCATTCCACAAAGAATTGTCACTCGCTATAAAATGGTAATTGATTTTAGGAAATTAAATAAAGCTACTATAAAAGATCATTACCCTCTGCCTTTCATTGATCAGATGCTAGAAAGATTATCTAAGCACACACACTTTTATTTTCTGGATGGATATTCTGGTTTCTCTCAAATACCTGTATCACAATCTCATCAAGAGAAAACCACCTTTACTTGTCCTTTTGGAACCTATGCTTATAGACGTATGCCTTTTGGTTTATGAAATGCACCTGCTACCTTTCAAAGATGTATGACAGCTATATTCTCTGATTTTTGTGAAAAGATTGTGGAGGTTTTCATGGATGATTTTTCCGTTTACGGAACTTCTTTTGATGACTGCTTAAGCAATCTTGATCGAGTTCTGCAGAGATGTGAACAAACTAATCTTGTCTTGAATTGGGAGAAGTCCCACTTTATGGTTAATGAAGGTATTGTCTTGGGGCATAAAATATCCGAACGAGGTATTGAGGTGGATAAAGCTAAAGTTGATGCAATTGAGAAAATGCCATGTCCTAAAGATATTAAAGGTATTCGGAGTTTCCTTTGTCATGCTGGTTTCTATAGGAGGTTCATTAAAGACTTCTCTAAAATTTCTAGACCTCTTACTAATCTTTTACAAAAGGATATTCCATTTGTTTTTTATGATGATTGTGTTGAAGCCTTTGAAACACTCAAGAAAGCCTTAACTTCTGCACCTATCATTCAACCACTGATTGGAACTTGCCTTTTGAAATTATGTGTGATGCTAGTGATTATGCTGTTGGTGCTATTCTAGGACAAAGAGTTGATAAGAGATTAAATGTTATCCATTATGCTAGCAAAACTCTAGACAGTGCCCGACGAAATTATGCTACTACTGAAAAAGAATTTCTAGCAGTTGTGTTTGCTTGTGATAAATTTAGATCTTACATTGTTGATTCCAAAGTCATTGTACACACCGATGATGCTGCTATAAAATATCTTATGTAAAAGAAAGATTCTAAACCTAGACTCGTTAGGTGGGTTCTTTTGCTTCAAGAATTTGATTTACATATAATTGATTGGAAGGGAGCTGAGAACCCCGTAGCTGACAACTTGTCTAGGTTGGAAAATATTCTTGATGACTCAATACCTATTGATGATATTTTTCCTGATGAACAGTTAGCTGCAATAAATGTTTCTCAAAACACTCCTTGGTATGCTGATTATGCTAACTACATTGTTGCTAAATATATACCACCTAGTTTCACATACCAACAAAAGAAAAAATTCTTCTATGATTTAAGACATTACTTTTGGGATGACCCACATCTTTATAAAGAAAGGGGTAGATGGTATTATTAGACGTTGAGTAACTGAGCATGAACATGCACAAATCCTACGGAAATGTCATTCTGAAGCTTATGGAGGACATCATGCGGGAGATAGAACTGCTCACAAGGTATTGCAATCTGGTTTTTATTGGCCTACTCTATTCAAGGATGCCCGTAAGTTTGTCTTGTCTTGTGATGAATGTCAAATAATTGGTAATATCGGTAAGCGTCAGGAAATGCCTATGAATTATTCACTTGTTGTTGAACCATTTGATGTTTGGGGTTTTGATTATATGGGACCTTTTCCTTCCTCCAATGGGTACACTCATATTTTGGTTGCTGTTGATTATGTCACTAAATGGGTAGAAGCTATTCCAACTAGTAGTGCTGATCACCACACCTCCATTAAAATGCTTAAATAAGTTATCTTCCCAAGGTTTGGAGTCCCTAGATATTTAATGACTGATGGTGGTTCACACTTTATTCATGGTGCTTTCCGTAAGATTCTTGCCAAATATGATGTTAAGCATAGAATTGCATCACCCTATCATTCTTAATCTAGTGGTAAAGTTGAACTTAGCAATAGAGAAATAAAATTAATATTACAAAAAACTTTCAATAGGTCTCGAAAGAATTGGTCTAAGAAACTAGATGATGCACTTTGGGCCTACAGAACAGCTTATAAAAATCCTATGGGTATGTCTCCATACAAAATGGTATATGGAAAAGCTTGTCATTTGCCTCTAGAGTTAGAACATAAAGCATTTTGGGCAATTAAAGAACTCAATTATGATTTCAAACTTGCCGGCGAGAAGAGGTTATTTGATATTAGCTCACTAGATGAATGGAGAACCCAAGCTTATGAAAATGCCAAACTATTAAAAGAAAAAGTAAAAAGATGGCATGACAAAAGAATCCAAAAGCGGGAATTCAAAGTAGGAGACTATGTTCTTTTGTACAACTCTCGTTTAAGATTTTTTGCAGGTAAGCTTCTCTCCAAATGGGAAGGACCATATATTATCGAAGAGGTTTATCATTCTAGAGCTATCAAGATCAATAATGCCGAAGGTACTAACCCAAAGGTAGTCAATGGACAAAGAATTAAACACTATATCTCAGGTACGCCTATTAATGTTGAAAGCAATGTTATCCAAACCATGACACCGGAGGAACACATAAAAGAAACCTTCCAGAACACTCCAAAATTCTGAATAAGAGGAGGTACGTGATACGGTAAGTAAACGGGCTCCGAAAAATCCGCAAAAATATTTTCTTTCAGTTTTGGAATATTACAAAAATTAGGAAAATAAGAAATAAACGGGAAAGCAACCGAGGTGAGCACGATACACCAGGGCGCGCCAGCCCTGCCAAGCGTGGCCTGGTGGATTGTGCCCACCTCGGACACCTTCCCGACTCCGTTTTCCTTCCAAATTCTTGCTTCCCAAGATAAAAAAATTCTCTATATATACCCCTGATTGTTTTGACCACCGCATCGCATAAAAATCCTCTGTTCTTGTTTCGTGTTGTTTTCTCGTCAAATCTAGATCTCCATGGCTCCACCAAGCTCCTCCAAGGACAAGTTCTTCGAGAAGGTCATCAACCCGTACTTGCCGGAGGTGATGAAGCACCCTCAAACCATTGAGATGCGTGAGGGGGTGCTCCACATCCGCGATGTTCAGGGGCCCAAGAGGACGGGAAGCATGGAGGCTAGGCTCGAGGCGGTGGAACAAGACATCTTCAAGTGCGAAAGGATGGTGGAGCATGGACTCAGTGCCAATCACTCCATGATCACGGAATTCACCTGTGATCAGATGGTGGATGGCCGGTCTATGATGGACACCGTTTTCATCCTCAACGAGCAAATCAATTTTTTGCAAAGTCAAATCTATGATCTTCAAAACCAGGTTTTTGAGTATGAAGCAAGATTTAAAGGTATGAGTTTAGCTGCCAGTTGCAGGCCTCAGGGGACTCGTGCGTCAACCTTTGATGGTGAGCCCTTGCCCTGGAAGCCGGAGGACATACCTACCACCTCATCACCACCACCTTCATCATCTTCACCACCAAAGGAGACTTGAACACACGGGTATGGGCACTCCCCTTGGCTTGAGCCAAGCTTGGGGGAGATGCCCCCGTATCGTATCACCATCACTTTTATTCACCTTTACCTATTTTAGTTCGATCCTTAGCTTTTTCGTGATTTAGTTGAATAAAAGTTTAGTATGATCTATTTTCGAGTGTTAGTTTCGTGATCTATCTATCTATGTAATCGAGTGAGAGTTATATAATAAAGTTTAGTTTGAGCCTTTGCTTCTTTACTTTCTTGTTGCAATCAAAATAGAAAGGAAATAAATGAAAATAATCATATGCTAATCTTATGGTAAGTAATGAAATCACATAAGGAAAAGTATAAGTGGTAAAATTTATTGGAGATTGACAAACATAGCATTGGTCAATGATGCAATTCATGAAAGAATTAATAAGAGAAGAGAAGATTCACATGCAAATACACTATCTTGGACATCTTTTATGATTGTGAGCCCCCATTAAATATTATTTGCCAAAATTGTTGAAGTTGGACAAGGAAGACAACATAATGATTTATGTTTGTTCATATTCACATAGAAGTTATATTGTCATAGATCCTTCAACATGTGGTGCTTGCTCAATATCTTTGCTAGCCAAAAATTCCGCACTAAGTAGAGACACTACTTGTGCATCCCAAAACCCAAAACCCAAATTCATGTTTTGAGAGTCCACCATACCTACCTACGGATCGAGTAAGATCCTTCAAGTAAGTTGTCATCGGTGCACTAAGGTAATAAAAATTACTTCTAAATGTGTTTGATCAATTAGTGTAAGAGAAAATTGAGGGTTGTGATACTTCTCTACCGTATCTACTTTTCCTCACTCTTTTGCCCTTGGTTTGGACTCTAATTTGCATGATTTGAATGGAACTAACCCGGACTGACGCTGTTTTCAGCAGAATTGCCATGGTGTTGTTTTTGTGCAAAAATAAAAGTTCTCGGAATGGAACGAAACTTTTTGGAGATTTATTCTGGAAAATATAAAAAATACTGGAGCCAGAAACCATCGAAGAGGGGGCCCAGGGTGAGCATCACCCACCAGGGCGTGCCAGCCCCCTCCCGGCGTGCCCTGGTGGGTGGTGACCACCTCGGGGCCCCACTTGCCCTATCTCCACCACTATAAATTCCTAAATTTGGATAAAAAAATCAGAGAGAAAGAATTATCGCGTTTCACGAGATGGAGCTGCCGCCACCTCCTGTTCTTCATCGGGAGGCCAGGTCTGGATCCCGTTTGGGGCTCCGGAGAGGGGAATCTTCGGTCTTCGTCATCACCAACCTTTCTCCATCGCCAATTCCATGATGCTCCCCACCGGGAGTGAGTAATTCCTTCGTAGGCTTGCTGGTCGGTGAGGAGTTGGATGAGATTCAGCATGTAATCGAGTTAGTTTTGTTAGGGCTTGATCGCTAGTATCCATTATGTTCTGAGATTGATGTTGCTATGACTTTGCTATGCCTAATGCTTGTCACTAGGGCCCGAGTGCCATGATTTCAGATCTGAACCGTTTATGTTATCATCTCTATATCCATGTTCTTGATCCGATCTTGCCTAGTCATATGCACCTATTACGTGTTATGATCCGTCAACCCCATAGTGACAATATTTGGGATACTTCGCGGTGATGACCGTAGTTTGAGGAGTTCATGTATTCACCATGTGTTAATGCTTTGTTCCGGTTCTCTATTAAAAGGAGGCCTTAATATCCCTTAGTTTCCTTATGGACCCCGCTGCCACGGGAGGATAGGACAAAAGATGTCATGCAATTTCTTTTCCATAAGCACGTATGACTATTTACGGAATACATGCCTACATTACATTGATGAAGTGGAGCTAGCTCTGTATCGCCCAAGGTTATGACTGTTACATGACGAATATCATCCAACGAATTACCGATCCAGTGCCTACGACCTTTCCACTTATTGCTCTTGCTAAGTTACTACCGCTATTGCTGTTGTTCCAACCGCTACAAAACTATTGCTAATACTGTTATAGCTACCGTTACTATTGTTGCTGCTATCAAAACTATCATATTACTGTGCAACCGATCACTCTGCTGCAGATATTTTATCTCCAGGTGTGGTTGAATTGACAACTCAACTGCTAATACTCTCAAGTATTCTTTGGCTCCCCTAGTGTCGAATCTATAAATTTGGGTTGAATACTCTACCCTCGAAAACTGTTGCGATCCCCTATACTTGTGGGTTATCAAGACCTTTTTCTGGCGCCGTTGCCGGGGAGCATAGAAATATTTGTTGAGTCACTTGGGATTTATATCAATTTATCACTATGAAGAATCTGAAGGACCAAAAGACTAAGATTTTTCCCTCTACTACGAGGGGAGGTAAGGAACTGTCATCTAGCTCTGCACTTGATTCACATTCTGTTATGAGTAAGTTTGCAACACCACCACATGCTAGTAATCCTGATATGTCGCAAGTTATGGATGATGCTACTTCTGCTATGAATGATGCTTATGATGATGCTAGTACCATGCTTGATGATAATGTGCCGCTAGGAGAATTTCTTGATGAACAAATTGCTAGAGCTAAAGAAAATGAAACTACTGAAACTGATGAAATTGCTGAAACTGATGAAGCTTATGAAACTGATTATGATTATGAAACTCCTATTAGTCATAGTTCTCCTAAGTTTGAAATGCCTAAGATACCTGAAGGTTATGTTATGGACGAGGAGATAACTAGAGAAATTCTTTCTTGCAAGGATAGAGACGATCTTAAGAAATTGCTATGCAAGTATAAGGAAAAAACTTTGAATGCTAGAATGAAATGTGATCCTACGTTTGCTACCTCACCTATTTGTGTTACCGATAAGGATTATGAGTTCTCTGTCGACCCAGAGTTAATTACTTTGGTTGAATCTGATCCTTTCCATGGCTATGAAACTGAAACTGTAGTGGCACACCTTACTAAGCTGAATGATATAGCCACCCTCTTTACTCATGATGAGAAGATTCGCTACTATTATATCCGTAAGTTATTTTCGTTCTCATTAAAGGGTGATGCTAAGACATGGTACAATACTCTTACTCCTGGTTGTGTGCGTAGTCCCCAGGATATGATTTACTACTTCTCTGAAAAATATTTTCCTGCTCATAAGAAACAAGCTGCCTTACAGGAAATATTTAACTTTGTGCAAATTGAAGAAGAGAGTCTCCCACAAGCTTGGGGAGGCTTCTCCAATTTCTTAATGCTTTGCCTAGTCATCCTCTCAAGAAAAATGAAATAGTTGATATCTTTTATAATGGACTAACCGATGCTTCTAGGGACTTCCTAGATAGTTGTGCTGGTTGTGTTTTCAAGGAAGGAACAATTGAACAAGCTGAAGAATTATTGAATAACATATTGAAGAACTATGATGATTGGACTCTTCCTGAACCACTGCCTAAACCCACTCCGAAGAAGAGGGGTATCTTATTTCTCAGTCCTGAAGATATGCAAGAGGCAAAGAAATCTATGAAGGAAAAAGGTATTAAAGCTGAGGATGTTAAGAATTTGCCACCTATTGAAGAAATACATGGCCTTGACACACCACCACCTCCACAGGTGGTGGAGGTAAATTATTTATTAAAGTTTAATGAAAGTGACATCCCTCACAATAAACCTCCTAGTCAATGCTTATATGAGTTTGATAACTATATTATGAAGCAGGATCATTTCAATGCTCATGTTCTGAAACAATTGAAATACAATTGTGATATGATTGCTCGCTTGAGTGACTTGCTATTTAGAATCAGTAATGATGTTAGAGGTGTAGGAAAGCATGCCTCTATGGTTCAAACCCAATTAGAACAAGTAGCTAAGTCTCAAAAAGAATTGCTTGATGAAATGAATAGTAATATGCATGACTTTGCTGCTAGAGTAGTAACCAAAGGAGGTAGAATGACCCAAGAACCACTCTATCCTGAGGGTCATCCTAAAAGAATTGAACAAGACTCTCAAAGAATTAATCTTGATACACCTTGTTCTTCTAAGAAGAAAAAGAAAAAGAAAAATGATAGGACTTTGCATACCTCTAATGAACCCGAGACACAAAAACCTCCTGATAATAATGACGCCTCTATTTCCGATGCTGAAACTCAATCTGGTAGTGAACATCAACCTAGTGATAATGAAAATGATTATGATGATGTTCACGATGATGCTCAACCTAGTAATGATAGAGAACCAGATAATGATGTTGAAATAGAGCCTGCCCCTAATCTTGATAACCCACAACCTAAAAATAAACGTTATGATAAAGACATTGTGGCTAGGAAACATGATAAAGAAAGAGAGCCATGGGTTCAGAAACCCATGCCATTTCCACCTAAGCCATCTAAGAAAAAGGATGATGAAGAATTTGAGCGCTTTGCTGAAATGATTAGGCCAGTCTTTTTGCGTACCCGTTTGACTGATATTTTGAAGATGGCCCCTTATGCAAAGTATATGAAAGACATCATCACCAATAAAAGAAAAATACCTGAAGCTGAAATCTCCACCATGCTTGCTATTTATTCTTTTATGGATGGAGTACCTAAAAAACTTGGAGATCCTGGAATACCAACTATACCTTGCTCCATCAAAAGAAACTATGTTAAAACTGCTTTGTGTGATTTGGGAGCCGGTGTTAGTGTTATGCCTTTCTCCTTATATAAAAGACTTGATTTGAATAAACTCACACCTACTAAGATATCATTGCAAATGGCTAATAAATCAACAACCATACCTATTGGTATTTGTGAGGATGTGTCCGTTGTTGTTGCAAATGTTACTATATTAACGGACTTTGTTATTCTTGAGATGCCCGAGGACGACAACATGTCGATTATCCTTGGTAGACCCTTTTTGAATACTGCAGGGGCTGTTATTGATTGCAATAAAAGCAAAGTCACCTTTCATATTAATGGTAATGAGCACACGGTGCACTTTCCGAAGAAACAATTTCAAGTGAATGGTATAAATGTTATTGAAGAATCTCCGACCATCACTATTGGAAGTTTTCAATTACCTCTACCTACTGCCAAAAAGAAATATGATATACATATTGTAGGGGATATGCACATGCCCATTGAGGTAACTTAGTGTTTTTACGAAAGTTCTTCGGTTTCATGCTAATCAGAAGTGGTTGTTAATAAGACTTGATCAACCTTATTAATGGATCACTTTTGAGAGATATGACATCGATGAACCTAGTAAGCACAACTCTCTGCTCCCACCTTTTATTTTCTGTTTTAGTTAGTCAAATAAAATAAAATGCCATGTTTATCCTGTTTTCTGTTTTCTCCGTGCAATAGAAAATTACCCAAAAATAAAAATTCTCAGAATGCCCTGAAAGTGTAACACGATTTTTTTCCGAATATTTATGAATTTTTGGTGCAAATAACACCTAAGGGGGTGCACCTGGTGCCCACCATACACCAGGGCGCGCCAGCACCCCCCAGGCGCGCCCTGGTGGGTGGTGGCCCCCACGTAGGCCCCCTCACTTATCTCTTTAGCCCACGTTGTCACCTACCTCCAGCAAAAAATCACCACAGCCACCATTTTTGTGTTCTTGCTCTCAAACCCGCGGATTTCGATCTCTTTGCTCGAAGCTCCGTTTCCGAAACTGTTTGGAGGGATTGCTACTTGGTATGTGACTCCTCCATTGCTCCAATTGGTTTTTGTTTTAGTGGGTTATTTTTAGAGTAATTAGCTACTCTTGGTGCTGCTGTAGATGAGCTTGCATGTTGAATTCTTAGAGTTCTAAGTAGTTTGAATGCTCAATATGGCCTCTATGCATGCTTGGGAGTAGTTGCTAACAATCTTACAAAGTTTTGTTGACAAATTTTTGTGGACTAAATTTTTTCTGAATTTGTATGGCAATAAAATGAATATCTTTAGGAAGTTCTCCTGCAAGAAAAATGCCAAGGGAGTCATTGGGGAATCATCGGACAATGACCTTCACACTCCAAGAAAGGTGGAGGTGCGGCCGTGTGAATGGCCGCATGATGCCTTCCTGGAGGAGGCCGGGATCCACCAAGAGTTCGCTCAGTTTGTCGCAAATGCTGGGTTAACCGAGTTCCTCGCAGATAAGTGTGACCAGTATCACATCCTTACAGATTACGTTGCGCAAAGTTTTACTTATCTAGGGAGGAACAACCCTCCTGAAGTGCAGTTTAATCTTTATGCCGAACCTCACACATTATCGCTAGCTTACTTCTGTAACATATGCTTGATCCCTTCTGATGGGGACTTGAGAGAACCTAGGCCATCTGAGTTTGAGGATTTTCTCCTCGCATTAACCGTGGGTGAGGGTAGAGGCGTGTCGAGCGCCACTGTTATTAGCTTACAGTTTCCCTTGGTACATTATTTCGCCTTAGTCATCACTAAGTGTTTAACCGCTAGGGAGAAGGTTAGCTCACTCAGTGCTCCTGACCTCGCTATTTTATGTCGTGCACTTTATGATGATCACACCTTTAGTATGGGGGCTATTATTGCCCGGCGCTTACAGCTCAATAAAACTAAGGGAAAGATACATGGTGGTATTTATGCTACTCACTTAGCGAACCACTTTAGAATCCCCTTTCGCCCACATGATTACCGCTTAACCCAAGTTTACCTCGATCATAAGTCACTGCAGGCTCACCATTTTCTTGATGTAACTGACTCTCCACGTGATATGCACAATAACTTAGTATTTAGCAAGGAAACACGTGATGTTATTCCGTTGCCTGCACCTGCTTTGTTTGATCCTATTGCCAGGAACGGATACAGGATTATGCCAGATGACATTACAGCTTACCGTAACCACCTAGCAGCTGCTGAGGAGGAGCCCCAGGGGTGGGATGCTCAGGTGCCGCCTCAGCCTCACTACGACTTGGGACCGGACGGCTACTACGGATGGTGATTACCAAGGTAGGCCAAAAGCCTAAGCTTGGGGGAGTACGTATTTCCACCGACATTACATTCATGTTCGCACATTTCTTTCCAGTTGTCGGTGTTCTTACTTTTTCATTGTAATATCCATGTTAGTTTTGTTTTCTCGCTTTCTTCTCGTGTGTTTGAAAAACTTTGAGAAAACCCAAAAACATTTCCTACTTCTTTTTAGTTTTTCTTTCTAACTTAGTTTAATTGTTGCATTAAAAGAAAACCAAAAAGATTTCTCGCTTTTTCTTTTGTTTGTTGGGAGCTATCCCTTGTAAATATTTTTCTCGTTTTTGTTTTTCTTCTTTAATTTGCTTCCTTCAAGAAAAACCAAAAACTCCAAAAATATTTCAGTGCGTTTCTCTGAAATTCTTTTCTTTTTTACTCGAGTCATGCCTAGGAGAAGACCACGATGAAATTGTTGAGTGGTTCTCATCTGCATTATCGTTTACCTAACAAAGAACCCATATTACCTTGTCTTCTCCTCTTGAATAAAATGTTTGCAGATTCCAGCTTAGTCACGACATTCCTGCACTATTATTATTCTCTTATCATTCGGTCGTGCAAGTGAAAGGCAATAATGACGACATTTGATGAATTGACTGTGGCAGAGAAAGGCGGGTATGGACTCAACTTGTTTTTGTTTTTGTAAATATGTTTAACCTAGTATCCCTTGATTCAGTTCATTATGATCAAACATATTTGCAATGACCATTAGAGATTATAGTGGTTCATGCCATGCTTAAGTAGATAGGAGTGGATAATGATTTATCTTGGGTGTCAACATGCATTAAAATGGTTGTGATGCGGTATGATGATATGGTATCCTCCTCCGAATGTTTCAAGTGGCTTGACTTGGCACATGTTCAAGCATGTAGTTGAATCAAAACCAACATAGCCTTCATGATATTTATGTTCATGGTGTCCATATCCTACTCATGCTAGTATTCAATGTTGATTATATGTAATGCATGTTCATGACCATCTTCGCTCTCTAGCTGGGCGCTTCTCAATCTAACAGCTAGCCTTCGCCTGTACTAAGCGGGAATACGGCTTGTGCATCAAAACCCTTAAACCAAGTTATGGCAGATGAGTCCACTATATCTACCTATATGCAGTATTACCCTGCCGTTCCAAAGTAAATTTGCATGTGCCACCTCTAAAATTTCAAATAAACATCTGTTTTGTGTGCCTGGACCGCTCATGGAGCGACAGGGGGCGGTCAGTATCTTCCATGCTAAGCGGGTTATTCTCATAAAAGTTTTTCTTTATCACTTTCAGTTTATCAACTGAATTGCTTGAGGACAAGCAAAGGTTTAAGATTGGGGGATTTGATACGTCTCTAACGTATCTACTTTTCCTCACTCTTTTGCCCTTGTTTTGGACTCTAATTTGCATGATTTGAATGGAACTAACCCGGACTGATGTTGTTTTCAGCAGAATTTCCATGGTGTTGTTTTTGTGCAGAAATAAAAATTCTCGAAATGGAACGAAATTTTTTGGAGATTTATTTTGGAAAATATAAAAAATACTGGAGCCAGAAACCACCGGAGAGGGGGCCCAGGGTGAGCATCACCCACCAGGGCGCGCCAGCCCCCTCCCGGCGCGCCCTGGTGGGTGGTGACTACCTCGGGGCCCTACTTGCCCTATCTTCACCACTATAAATTCCTAAATTTGGAGAGAAAAATCAAAGAGAAAGAATTATCGCGTTTAACGAGACGGAGCCGCCGCCACCTCCTGTTCTTCATCGGGAGGTCAGATCTTCGGTCTTCATCATCGCCAACCTTTCTCCATCACCAATTCCATGATGCTCCCCACCGGGAGTGAGTAATTCCTTCGTAGGCTTGCTGGTCGGTGAGGAGTTGGATGAGATTCATCATGTAATCGAGTTAGTTTTGCTAGGGCTTGATCACTAGTATCCATTATGTTCTGAGATTGATGTTTCTATGACTTTGCTATGCCTAATGCTTGTCACTAGGTCCCGAGTGCCATGATTTCAGATCTGAACCGTTTATGTTATCATCTCTATATCCATGTTCTTGATCTGATCTTGCCTAGTCATATGCACCTATTACGTGTTATGATCCGTCAACCCCATAGTGACAATATTTGGGATACTTCGCGGTGATGACCGTAGTTTGAGGAGTTCAGGTATTCACCATGTGTTAATGCTTTGTTTCGGTTCTCTATTAAAAGGAGGCCTTAATATCCCTTAGTTTCCTTATGGACCCCACTACCACGGGAGGGTAGGACAAAAGATGTCATGCAAGTTCTTTACCATAAGCACATATGACTATTTACGGAATACATGCCTACATTACATTGATGAACTGGAGCTAGCTCTGTATCGCCCTAGGTTATGACTGTTACATGACGAATATCATCCAACGAGTTACTGATCCAGTGCCTACGACCTTTCCACTTATTGCTCTTGCTAAGTTACTACCGCTATTGCTGTTGTTCCAACCGCTACAAAACTATTGCTACTACTGTTACCACTACCGTTACTATTGCTACTGCTATCAAAACTATCATATTACTGTGCTACTAATCACTCTGCTGCAGATATTTTATCTCCAGGTGTGGTTGAATTGACAACTCAGCTGCTAATACTCTCAAGTATTCTTTGGCTCCCCTTGTGTCGAATCTATAAATTTGGGTTGAATACTCTACCCTCGAAAACTGTTGCGATCCCCTATACTTGTGGGTTATCACGTTGTACGAACTTAGGATGGCAAAGTAATAAAAGCGACGGACTGCATAATAAAGGTTGCTATCATAGGGGGCAATATAGCGTGACGTTCTTTTACATTAAGGGATTGGGCATACAAACCAAAAAGCGCATGACAACCTCTGCTTCCCTCTGCGAAGGGCCTATCTTTTACTTTTATGTATTTACTTTTATGCAAAAGTCAAATTATTCTTCCCTATTCCTTTTTACTTTTTCCTTTTTCAAGCATCATGTGGTGAGGAAAGATCTAGGCACATATATCCAGTTGGATGTGAGTGAGCATGAGTTATTATTGTTGACATCACCCTTGAGGTGAGTACGTTGGGAGGCGAAACTATAAGCCCCTATCTTTCTATGTGTCCGGTTGAAACTTTTTGCTCATGGGTATGATGTGAGTGTTAGCAAGCATAGAAGACTAAATGATGGTTGAGTATGTGGACTTTGCAAAAGGCTCCGACATGAGACCCTTCCTGAAAATATGATGAATTGTTGTTGCAAAGTTGACTGAGAACATAGTTTGTTGGTTTTCAATAAGGTTTATGCTTTATACTTCTATGTTGTGATGAATTGTTACTGTTCATGAGAAGTTATATGATGAAGTTATATAATAAAAGTTATATGAATAAGTTCTATGATAAAATTTGTTGTTGTTATAATAATAAGCATGATGCTACTATGTCCGTATTAAGTTTTTATCGACACCTCTCTCTCAAACCATGTGGACATGTTTTCCAATATCGGCTTTCGCTTGAGGACAAGCGAGGTCTAAGCTTGGGGGAGTTGATACGTCCATTTTACATCATGATTTCCAACTGTTATTTATAATGTTTTGATGTATAATAATACTTTAGGGAGTGATTCCAATAACTTTTCTCTCATAATATGCAAGGTTTACATAAAGAGGGAGAACACTGGCAGCTGGAATTCTGGACCTGAAAAAGCATATCAGAGATACCTATTCTGCACATCTCCAAATAAGCTGAAACTTCACGGAGAATTACTTTGGAATATATAAAAAATACTGGAGCAAATAACTACCGGAGGGGGGCCACCTGGTGAGCACAAGACACCAGGGCGCGCCAGGCCCCCCAGGCGCGCCCTGGTGTGTTGTGCCCATCACGGCCTACCTCCGGTGCCCATCTTCTGGTATTTAAGGTCTTTTGACCTAGAAAAAAAATGACGAGAGGACTTTCGGGATGGAAAGCCGCCGTCTCGAGGCAGAACTTGGGCAGGAGCACTTTTGCCCTCCGGCGGAGCGATTCCGCCGGGGGAACTTCCCTCCCGGAGGGGGAAATTGAAGCCATCGTCATCACCAACACCCCTCTCATCTTTGGGAGGCCAATCTTCATCAACATCTTCAACATCGCCATCTCCTCTCAAACCCTAGTTCATCTCTTGTGTTCAATCTTTGTACCGGAACCTCAGATTGGTACATGTGGGTGACTAGTAGTGTTGATTACATCTTGTAGTTGATTACTATATGGTTTATTTGGTGGAAGATTATATGTTCAGATCCATTATGCTATTCAATACCCCTTTGATCTTGAGCATGAATATTATTTTTGAGTAGTTACCTTTGTTCTTGCGGTCACGGGAGAAGTCATGTTGCGAGTAATCATGTGAATTTGATATGTGTTCGATATTTTGATGATATGTATGTTGTGATTCCCTTAGTGGTGTCATGTGAACGTCGACTACATGACACTTCACCATCCTTGGGCCTAAGGGAATGCATTGTGGAGTATTTATTAGATGATGGGTTGCTAGAGTGATAGAAGCTTAAACCCTAGTTTATGCGCTATTTCGTAAGGGGCTGATTTGGATCCAAACGGTTAATGCTTTGGTTAGATTTTATCTTAATAATTTTCTCATAGTTGTGCATGCTTGCGAGGGGGTTAATCATAAGTGGGAGGTTTGTGTGGGTAAGAACAGCACCCAAGCACCGGTCCACCCACAATCAAATTATCAAAGTAAAGAACGCGAATCAAACCAACATGATAAAAGTGACTAGATGAAATTTTCGTGTACCCTCAAGAACACTTTGCCTATTATAAGAGACTGTTCTGGCCTGTTGATGTCTACTACGCAACTTTATTCTTTTAGACTTTGTTGGGCCTCCAAGCGCAGAGTTTTGTAGGATAGTAGCAATTTTCCCTCAAGTGGATGACCTAAGGTTTATCAATCCGTGGGAGGTGTAGGATGAAGATGGTCTCTCTCAAACAACCCTGCAATCAAATACAAGAAATCTCTTGTGTCCCCAACACACCCAATACAATGGTAAATTGTATAGGTGCACTAGTTTGGCGAAGAGATGGTGATACAAGTCCAATATGGATGGTAGATATAGGTGTCGGCGTTCTAGGGACGGGGGTACCCAGACCTGCCGGCCTGCGGCCCGGGGCGTGGCCCACCTCGACAGCCAAGCACGGCCCAGAACGGCCTCATTCAAGACAAGGCCCTCACGAGAGCCCCGTGCTCGCGAGGAGGACAACCCCAAGACCCTCGGAGGGAGGAGGCCTCCCCAGGTCGCCTCTCGAGGGGCGGAGATCCCCATGCAACGCTAAGCCTCGGGAGGTCAGGGGTGACGCAAGCCGGGCCAGGCGGGCACCAGTGCGTGCAGACGAGACATGTTCCTCTTTGGTTCAAAGGAGGCAAAGACGTACATGAGTTCCCAAAGCACCCCCCCAAAGGGTTCCATTCCGGTGCAACGAGACCAAGACCACGAGCTCCGCAGGGCGGACGTCACCGCTGAGCCCACCTCTGCATCACCACTAGCTACTTTGCAGGCGAAGACCACCTTTCGTCAGGATAAGGGTGTACTCCATGTCCCCCTTTGAGTTTGGCCGTTATGGGATCCCTTCCCGCCATTGCGATAAGGGAAGAGGACCCGGGCCACTATAAATAGAGGCTAGGCTGCTCCGTAGAGAAGCGGGATCGAAACACCACCTGAGCACCCTCGCGATGCAACTCACCACTGTACTAGTTCTTCCAAAAACCTCCTCTTGAGGTAATCCACCATAAGCAGGAGTAGGGTTTTACGCTTCGAAGCGGCCCGAACCTGGATAAATTCTCGTGTGCCAGTCTTCTTCCCCGCGATTGAGTGAGTCGGTCGGGCGAGGCCGTCGAGCGGCGAGCTTGGGGCCGAAGCTGTGTAGATCTTCGCACACGCCCCTGGGTTCGAACTTCTTTGGGTTTTGCGGAGCCCGAGATCTAACATTTGGCGCACCAGGTAGGGGGCGTGTCGGAGTCTTCTGCAAGCTTCGCTTCTTCTTTGCTCCGTCATGTCGATGGACGATGCCTGACAAGCTTCCTTCGGCCCCGGCGGATCCGCCTTCACCAACCTCTCCGCTACCACCCAAGACACACACCCTGGCAGCTCGGTGATGGACGGTAGTTACCAGGCCACTAGCGTCGTCTCCACCGCCGTCGCCGCTCGTGCCGACCAGGCACGCGGCGGGCGAGCGGCGCCCCCGGGACCGACATCGCATTGTACCCACCTAGGAGACCTCAACGCGCATGATGCGCTGCTGATAGCGAGCGAGATGCTTCGCCACCGCCCGACGCACGGGGGCTTCGACGCCTGGGCCGACCACATTGCCGAGTTGGTCACCGTCGCGAGGAGGGCCTGGGTTCCGCATCCCTCTTCTTGACCACCGACGCTGGGCGTCGGGGGCTCGCTCGCCGTGCCTCTCACCTCATCTGCAGACGGCGTGCCCGCCCCATGCCCGGGCGAGACCGGGCAGGGCCCGCCGCACGCCGTGCTCCTTCTCCTTCGAGGCGCCGTCCGGCCCCGCCAGTGGTGCCGTCGAAGGAGGTGATGGGGCGCTCCGCGCGCGCCTCAATGCGCGCACTCATGCCCCGGTGGATCATGAACACCCTGGGTCATCCCGGCGAGAGCGCACCAACCGGCGCAGGGATCAGGCGGCTCAGGCTTCCGGGCAGGCAGGTAACCATAACGGAGGCGCAGTGGATAACCAGGGAGGCAACCCATGTCAAGACACGCGTGACCAACCCCACGGCGACGGCAGAGGTAAGCAACTTCGGGCGGAGGCTCGCCGCAGGATGGTTTGTGGGCCATGCGCCCAGGGCGGCGTCACCTTGCCGCCCAAGGAGACTGCCCATGGGGCACGCGGAGATGGTTCGGGAGGTGGCCAAGGCCTTTACACCGAGGCCTATGTTCCGAGCTATGTCATACCTGCGGATGGCGTGGTGGATCACGCGCCCCCCGCGGGAGCCAGCATCCTCCCGGAGTAGGGAGATGTCCCGGATGTCCTCTCCAAGCCGGTCCTGGGGGCTTCCACTGAGGAGGCACCGGGCCTAGTTGGTGCAAGCTAGGGGGCGTCCCGGGATGCGCGGGGGCGCGGCACAGCCGCCGCCCTTGCGAGCAAGCAGCACGCAGACGAGCCCTCTGGGCCGCAGGGGCAACCGCCTAGGGGGACCGGCATGATATGAGCAGCGCGGGCCACGGGCGGCAACGGGGGCGCCGGTGCGGCCCTCAAGAGGCAGGGCCTCGCAAGGTCCTCGGGTCATGGTCAGGCCGGCGCCCCGACGCGTCACAAGGCGGCTTCACCGACACAACACCCCTATGGCTACGCTGGGTGCATTGTGCTCATGTTTGGGCCGCGGGAGCGCAATCCCGCGGCTACGCGGGGAACGATGCACTCAGGTTTGGGTTGTAGGGGCGCGCAACTGCGCAGAAATGCGCGGGATGGCTCTTAACTAAGTTGGGAGCACCTAGGCCATGCGCCTGGGGGCTTGCCCAGCTATCTTCGGCCGTGACACTCTCACGTAATAATGAGTGGGCTGTATATGCTCGGAGCCCCCAGAGGACGCGGAGGGGTTCCATCCCACGCCCAAGTGGAAGCCCCATGCTCCAAGCTGGCGGACAACACTGTCCTCCAATGACTATGCCCACGCAACGTGGATGCCCTATGCTCCGCGCTGGGGGAAGACGAAGACTAGCCTAGGTGTCGGACGCGGCTGTTGCTTGCTTCCTTTTTGTATTCGAATTGCCACTTTTTGAAATGAAACTCGAAGGTTTCATAACTCTATTTGAAAAAAAAGGGGGTCGGAATTTTCTCTCTTTGCAATTCCTTTTTTCTGGTCTTGAAGTTTCGTTTTTTGAATCGGCACCTTGCCAAGGCCTTGGCACCTTGGCCCTCGTGTGGCACCTCTAGGCAGGCCGGCAAGGGCCTGTTGCCTCGGAAGCATCCATCTTTTAACGTTCGACCCTCGCTCGGGGGCTCCGGCGATGGCCCGGCATGGCAACACAGAGCCTCGGGAGGCTCAGGCACCTCCCGGGGCAGGAACCGGCAAAAGGTATGGGAGTCGCTCGAGCGTTAAGGGGGACTCCTGAACACCGCGCTTCAGGAGCCTCACTGGTCATGTAGCCCCTTGCCCCTTGGTCTCGTCCTGGTGATCTGGACGCCCCAACGGCGGTCGAGGTATGCGCGAGATTGGGCCCCGCCGACGTAGAGCGCCGCTTGAGCGTCAAGGGGGGCTCCTGAGCAGCGCGCCTCAAGAGCCTCACTGATCGCGTAGCTCCTCGCCCCTTGGTCTCGTCCTGGTGATCCGGACGCCCCAACGGCGGTCGAGGTATGCGCGGGATTGGGCCCCGCCGACGTAGATTGTCGAAAAGGCTCCCAAACCATTCCGCTCGCAAGAAAGAAGCCCTCCCTGGCGGGATCCTCGAGCCCCCTAGACGCCACAGCTGCACCACACAACGCACGAGCTCGCCACGGCCTGCCAAGCTAAGTACCCCGACCGTAAGGAGCAGAAATTTTATGATCCGATGATAACCTAAGTGCTGGGTATGAGACAGGAACGCTAACGAGAGAATGCAGGCGCTACGGTTTACTACGTGTCCCCGTCAGGCCACTTGTTGCTCCAGGTACAGGGAAGGGCAGCACGAGGGAAGGAATCCGGCCTCTCTCGACGTCGTCACTAAGACCCCGGTCTTGGGACAGCATGCTTCACCTCGGGAGGGTCCGCCTCGCGAGGCCCTAACGGGCCGTCATCGCTGGGCATAGTGCGACACCTCAACAGACCTCACGAAGAGCGTCGGGAACGGAGCAGCGGCACATCAGTACGGACGAAGGTGCGAGAGAGTGAGCGGCACCGCACCAACGATGACACTGAACTCCGCGCAGGAGACGAGGGCGCGTCACACAAAACAAGGAACCAATAGTTTAAAAGGAGAGGGAAGAAGACGAAGGTAGAACACAAAAGTGTTAATGCCCTCAGGGGCCAAGTGCTTCTTGATGTAACATGGACCGGAGGAAGAAAACGGGGGAAGCCTAGGTGGAGGAGCCGCTGTCACCATCCAGACCCTCGCCTGCCACGGCGCCGGAGTCGTCGCCCTCGTCGGAGGAAGGCTCTTGGACGAACCATTCCACCAGGGCCTCCACGTGCGGGCGCACCTCATCCCGGAGGGGCCTCTAGAGCTCCTCAGGCACCGGCTCCATGACGTGGAGGAGGTCAAGCTCCGGGACGTGGTGACGTAGGTTGGAGAAGACGCGCGTCAGCGCAATATCCAGGAGGTCGCGCGCGCTGGACACATTGTCCTCGTCCACCCAGGTGACGCCGGTCTCCAGCGCCTCCACCACCTTGCCGAAGAAGTTGAGGTAGCCTCCGTCGCCGTGCGCGCATGGCAGCGCGGGGGCTTCCCCGACGAACCGGCTCACCGCACCAACCGCGCGGTGGGCGATATCCAGGTACTGCTTGGCGTGCTGCGCCTCTAGCATCTTCGCGTGTGCCGCCTCGTCCTGGGCGGCCTGCACGGCGTCCCCCAGCTGGGCCCTCAACGCGTCCGCCTCCTCCTGGAGCTCGTCGAGCGTGCGCCTCTTGGCCGCAGGCGCCCTGGGGGGAGGAAACAATCAGGTCCGGCGTGCCGAGCATGATTGCAAGAGAAGGATGGGGGTGACGAAACACTTACTCGTCGATGATGGCCCAGCGCCGGCGAGCTTGGGCCGGCCTCGAGGGCCCCCCGCCGTTGCTTCCAGAGGCCGACGGTGGAACCGAGGGCCCCGTGCACTTCCCCGCACCTGCTGCACTCCCTCCAGACGCCATGAAGGATAAGGGAAGAGAGGAGGATGAGAAAGGTATCTTTGGAAGGATGGGAAGCGAGAGGGCGCGTCAGGATGGCAAGACCCCCCCCCGGGAGGGGCGGGTTTATAGGCGCAACCGCTGCCCACGGGGCGTCGTGGGGAGTGGAGGCGCCGTGCGCTCCTCTGGCGCCGCATGCCAGACTCGGTCGGCGAGCTGCCCTGCTTCACGTCGCTTCATCTGCCCTCGTCGGGTCACATCCGCATGGCCCGAGGGGGGGGGGGAGGACGCAATGAGACAACCGCATTCAAGGAAGGGCAATGATGGCCGGCACGGCGCGCAGGCCTCGCGTCAGCTTGACTCGGGGCGGTTCCCGATGTCTTCGGGGAGCGGAGGCGTCCGCGTCTCGTTATGTGCCACGCGCCAGGTTGGGCCCGTAGGCGATTGGGGCCCGCGGCGCTCAGGTCGGCTTCTTCGGCTTCGCCCCGAAGCCAACCCAAGCGCGCCTTGGGCCCGGGGGCTGCTGTCGGCGTTCTGGGGACGGGGGTACCCAGACCTGCCGGCCTGCGGCCCGGGGCGTGGCCCACCTCGGCAGCCAAGCATGGCCCAGAATGGCCTCATTCAAGACAAGGCCCTCGCGAGAGCCCCGCGCTCGCGAGAAGGACAGCGCCAAGACCCTCGGAGGGAGGAGGCCTCCCTAGGTCGCCTCCTGAGGGGCGGAGATCCCCATGTAACGCTAAGCCTTGGGAGGCCGGGGGTGACGCAAGTCGGGCCAGGCGGGCACCAGTGCATGCAGACGAGACAGTTTCCTCTTTGGTGCAAAGGAGGCAAAGACGTACGCGTGTTCCCAAAGCACCCCCCAAGGTTTCCATTCCGGTGCAACGAGACCAAGACCACGAGCTCCGCAAGGCGGACGTCACTGCCGATCCTACCTCTGCATCACCACCGGCTACTTTGCAGGCGAAGACCACCTTTCGTCAGGATAAGGGTGTACTCCCTGTCCCCCTTTGAGTTTGGCCATTGTGGGATCCCTTCCCGCCATTGCGATAAGGGAAGAGGACCCGGGCCACTATAAATAGAGGCTAGGCTGCTCCGTACAGAAGGGGGATCGAAACACCACCTGATGCAACTAACCACTGTACTAGTTCTTCCAAAAACCTCCTCTTGAGGCAATCCACCATAAGTAGGAGTAGGGTTTTACGCTTCGCAGCGGCCCGAACCTGGGTAAATCCTCGTGTGCTAGTCTTCTTCCCCACGATTGAGTGAGTCGGTCGGGCGAGGACATCGAGCGGCGAGCTTGGGGCCGAAGGTGTGCAGATCTTCGCACATGCCCCTGGGTTCGAACTTCTTTGGGTTTTGCGGAGCCCGAGATCCGTCAATAGGTTTTTGTAATCTGAAAATATTAAAACAACAAGGTAGCAAGTAACAAAAGTGAGCACAAACGGTATTGCAATGCTTGAAAACAAGGCCTAGGGTCCGTACTTTCGCTAGTGCAATCTCTCAACAATGCTAATATAATTGGATCGCATAACCATCCCTTAATGTGCAATGAAGAATCACTCCAAAGTTCTTATCCAGCGGAGAACATAAGAAGAAATTGTTTGTTGGGTATGAAACCACATTAAGGTTATCCTTTCCGATCGATCTATCCAAGAGTTCGTACTAAAATAACAACAAGTTATCCTTTTCGATCGATCTATCTAAGAGTTCGTACTAGAATAACACCATATGATACACATCAACCAACTCTAATGTCACCTAGATTCTCCAATGTCACCACAATTATCCATGAGTTAATTATACGATACGCATCAAACAATTTCAGATTCATAATACTCAATCCAACACAAAGAATCTCAAAGAGTGCCCCAACATTTCTATCGGAGAACAAGGCATGAAAACGTGCAATCAACCCGTATGCGTAGATCCCCAAGGTCACCAGAATCCGCAAGTTGACACCATAACATATATCAAGTGAATCACTTGAATACCCCAATGTCACTACGGGTGTCCGCATGCAAGACATACATCAAGTGCTCTCAAATCTATAAAAGTATTCAATCCGTTAATAACAAAATCTCAAAGGGAAAGCTCAATTCATCACAACAAGATAGAGAGGGGAAAACACCATATGATCCAACTATATTAACAAAGCCCGTGATACATCAAGATCATGCCATCTCTAGAACACAAGAGAGAGAGAGAGAGATTAAACACATAGCTACCGGTACAAACCCTCAGCCCCGAGGTGGATTACTCACACATTATCATGGTGAGAAAGAGAGAGTTGTTGATGGAGAGGTGCATCCCCAAAGAGATGGAGGTGATTGCGGCCACGGCGCCGGCGACGGGCGGCGACCCCTTGCCCCCCCCTTCTTCCTTACTTGGTGCTACAATGGAGGAGCATCTCCCCTTCTTGGCGGCTGCCAAGGGAGAGGCAAATTTGTGGCTTTTGGTGGCTCTCCCACGAATCGTCTAGTGCCTCTTTTCATCCAAAAAAAATCGTCAAAAAGTTTCGGGCAATTCCGAGAACTTTCATTTTCTACACAAAAACAACACCACGGTAGTTCTGCTGAAAACAACGTCAGTCCGGGTTAGTTCTAAATAAATCATATAAAGTGCATAAAAACCATATAAAAGCATTGTAAACATAGGTGAATATGGCATGAATACTTCATAAATTATCGATACGTTGGAGACGTATCAGCATCCCCAAGCTTAATTCCTACTCGTCCTCGAGTAGGTAAATGATAAAAGAACTAATTTATGAAGTGTGAATGCTAGCATAATATATAAGTTTGATCATTGATAATTTCAGTCAATTTTCTAGCATCATAACCATCAACTTTTTCTCATAAAAATCATCATGATAGAGCAATCAATTCACACGTCATGGTTCAAATAATGAATTCTCTTGAAACTTAACAACCTATGTTCTTAGTCACCAAACAATTGCAATTCAACTTATTCTCAACAAAGTCTAAGTAAGAGCCCCACATACTCAATCGTCATATAGTCTTCTATGATTGCTAGTACCCAAAGCACATTTTTAGAACAAATGCCATCCATCGAACACAGAGAAAGATAGGGGCTTAATGTTTCACCTCCCAACTCATTTATCATAGAGATAATTGTCAACAATAATAAGTCATGATCACATATATTTGACTGGATATATATGTTTGGGTCTTTCCCCACCACATGATGCTTGCCAACTAATAGACTGAGGTTGGAATAAGAAGTTGACTCAACATGAATAGTAAATAACATGAAAGTAGATAGATTGTCCCTTCACAGAGGGAAGCAGGGATTTGCAAAGGTGTCAGAGCTCAAAGCTTAAATCAGAGATAAATATAATTTTGGGAGGTGCACCCTTCCTCTCAACGTTACGACCAAGAGTTATCAATATCTTCCATGCTAAACACATTAGCGGCGGTTCCCAAGCGGTAAAAGTAAAGGTTTACTCCCCCTCCACCAACAAACACACTCCACGGCTAGCCGAATCCAAGGGTACCGTCCATACCAACAACATTTCTGGGGGAGTTTTGTTTAATTATTTGCATTTTTTTTCGGGACTGGGAATGCCTATTACCGCCCCTCTCGTGCAAGGACGAGTGAATAAACACTCATCAGGAGAATAATCCGCTTAACATGGAAGATACTGACCGCCCCCCGTCGCTCCACGAGCGGTCCAGGCACACAAAACTCGAAAAGAACTCGTGAGATAGGTTAGTACACATAATAATAAATCAACTCTTTATGTACTGCCAAGAAAAGTTGCATAATAATTTCAAACATCATCTACTTTTTACTATCATTTCCACAATTTATATCTACCAATATAGGCTATGGAAACTATAGGATAAGCAGATAACAAAACTATGACAGCAATCTGTCCAAACAGAACAGTCTGTAGCAATTTATGAAAACAGTGTACTTTTGTAACTCAAACAATTATGAAAATTTAGGACATGCTAAAGAATTTATATGAAAACACTGTGTAAAAATTTCAGAAAATTTCCACCTTCCAGTAAAATATGAAAATTCAAACACAACAGCAAAAGTTTCTGTTTTTACACAGCACACATCAAAACATGCAATGCAAGCATCCTAAGGCAATTCTTGGAACTTTTTATTGAAAAACAAGATTATAAATAACACCTAACAGAAAATAACAAAATATAATGACGATCCAACAAAGCACATATTATGTGACGAATAAAAATATAGCTCTAAGTAAGATATACCGATAATGTTGAAGATGAAAGAGGGGATGCCTTCCGGGGCATCCCCAAGCTTAGGCGCTTGAGTATTCCTTGGATATTACCTTGGGGGTGCCTTGGGCATCCCCAACCTTAGGTTCTTGTCACTCCTTGTTCTCCTCATATCGGTGTCTCACCCAAAACTTCAAAACTTCAATCACACAAAACTTAACGGAACTTCGTGAGATGGGTTAGTATAATAAAGATAGATCATTCACTTAGGTACTGTCAAGACAAGATTCATAATTGTTTCCACATGATACCTACTGTATTCTACCATTCACATAATTTATATCACTGAATATAAGCTATGGAACACTAAAACAAGCAAACTATGCATGCAAAACAGAATCTGTCAAAAACAGAACAGTCTGTGAAGATCTGTAGTATAGACATACTTCCCTGTCTCTAAAAATTCTGAAAAATTAGGAAAACCTGAATAATTTGTATTAAAAGACTGTTTAAAAATTTCAGATCATTATCACGCTCCAGTAAAAAATGAAAATTCCTGTACTGGAGTCAAAATTTTCTGATTTGGTTCAGCATCAATTCTACTCATCTTGTGAGTCATCCCAAGTGCTTTACTTGGCACTTTATTGAAATAAAAGACACAAAACATGATTACTACAGTATATTAATCATGTGAACACACAAAAACATAAATTATAAGTTTTGGGTTGTCTCCCAACAAGTGCTTTTCTTTAATGCCTTTTAGCTAGGCATGATGATTTCAATGATGTTCACATAGGAATAATAATTGAAACTTGCAAATGAGCATCATGAATCTCATGACAAGAACATTTAAATCTAACCCACTTCCTATGCATAGGGATTTTGTGAGCAAACAATTTATGGGAGCAATAATCAACTAGCATAGGAAGGCAAAACAAGTGCAACTTCAAAATTTTCAACACATAGAGAGGAAACTTGATATTATAGCAATTCCTACAAGCATATGTTCCTCCCTCATAATGATTTTCAGTAGCATCATGAAGAAATTTCACAATATAACTATCACATAAAGCATTCTTTTCATGATGCACAAGCATAGAATTTTCATTACTCTCCACATAAGCAAATTTCTTCTCATTCATAATAGTGGGAGCATCAAATGAAACTTGAATACTATAAATTGTTTCCACATTAAAAGAGTAATGTTCAGTAAAAGGATATTCAAAATTATGACAATAATTATCACTACTTTTTATAACATAAGTATCATCACAATAATCATCATAAGTAGCAACTTCGTTCTCATCATAGTCAAGTGAAACCTCTTCCGAAATAGTGGAATCATTACTAAATAAAGCCATGACCTCTCCAAATCCACATTTATCATTATAATAAAATTCAACACCCTCCAAAATAGTGGGATAATAATTATCTAAAGTTGACACTCTTCCAAACCCACTTTCATAAATATCACAATCATCATAAATAGGAGGCATGCAATCATCATAACAAATTTGATCATTCAAAGTAGGGGAACTAAAAAGAACTTGGGACAAACATTAATTGCAGCAAATAAATTCTCAAACATATCATTCTCATCAAACATAGCATCCCCAAGCTTGTGGCTTGGCATATCATAAGCATAATCACTCTCATCATTAATAGTATGAATAGCACCATTAGTATAACAATTATTATCATCATAATTTACCTAGTTGGTGCCGAAAAGATTTTCAAGATTATAAGAAGTCTCATTTTCTTCCCAATCATAGTCATCACAACAAGAAATAGGCATAACAAAATCATCATCAAGTGTATCATCTTCCACAATTATTTTTGATTCATCCTCGTGAGGCACAACAATAATAGGAGCAACATCATTTGCGAGAGATACCTTTTTACCTCTACTCTTTCTTCTTTTCTTCTTCTTCACCACGTCATGTGTGGGTTTAATTAATTTCTTCGAGCTTCTTATTGACGAGATTGGTTGAATAGGGAGCTCCTCCTCATCACCTATTTCATCATGAGAGACAATAGGAGGGAAAGTGGAAATCTTTACCCTTTCATTAGTATTCCTTTTATATTCTATTGGTTTTCCCATCTTTCTATAGTTGGCAATATAAGCATTCTCAGTGCAATTTACCATGCAAAACATATAGATATTTTTTAGATTAGTTTCAATGTCGTCTGTGAGAATGAATACTTCAAACCAACTATTTTTATGTGTCAATTCTTCACTCCCCAAAAATAGAGAAAGCTCATTATAAAGTTCCAGGGTGATCAAGTAATTACAATATTTGGCCATGATTTGATCATGAAAAAGTTTGCATTGGAAATTAAGATGACCAACTTTATTGCAAAGTTCACAAGTAATAGGACAAAGAGAACATAATTTTGTAGCAAATTCATCTATCACTTTGAGCAAAAAATTCGTTCTATCATGTTTATGCTTCTTACAAAATCTATCATCCCTATAAGGCACGTCTTCACAAACTTTATCCACTCCACAAAAATTGACATGCTTATAAGAAACATTTTTATCATGACTAGTGCAATCATCATTAATATTTTGGATATTCATATAATTCATACTAACAACATTGCAAACATGCTCATCATTCAAGGAATTCTCATTAAGTATTTTCATAATTTCTTCCTCTACAAATTAAGCACAATTTTCTGACTCCTTATTTTCACGAAAGACATTATCAAGATGATACAAATGATGCAACCTAAACTCCATTTTTTGTAGTTTTCTTTTATCAAACCAAACGAGTGAAAAACAAGAAACTAAAAGATTTAATTGCAAGATCTAAAGATATACCTTCAAGCACTCACCTCCCCGGCAACGGCGCCAAAAAAGAGCTTGATGTCTACTATGCAACTTTATTCTTGTAGACTTTGTTTGGCCTCCAAGCGCAGAGTTTTGTAGGACAGTAGCAATTTTCCTTCAAGTGGATGACCTAAGGTTTACCAATCCATGGGAGGTGTAGGATTAAGATGGTCTCTCTCAAACAACCCTCCAATCAAATACAAGAAATCTCTTGTGTCCCCAACACACCCAATACAATTGCAAATTGTATAGGTGCACTAGTTTGGCGAAGAGATGGTGATACAAGTGCAATATGGATGGTAGATATAGGTTTTTCTAATCTGAAAATATAAATACAGCAAGGTAGCAAGTAACAAAAGTGAGCACAAACGGTATTGCAATGCTTGAAAATAAGGCCTAGGTCCGTACTTTCGCTAGTGCAATCTCTCAACAATACTAATATAATTGGATCACATAACCATCCCTCAATGTGCAACGAAGAATCACTCCAAAGTTCTTATATAGCGGAGAACATAAGAAGAAATTGTTTGTAGGCTACGAAACCACCTTAAAGTTATCCTTTCCGATCGATCTATCCAAGAGTTCGTACTAAAATAACACCAAGTTATCCTTTCCGATCGATCTATCTAAGATTTCGTACTAGAATAACACCATATGATACGCATCAACCAACTCTAATGTCACCTAGATACTCCAATGTCACCACAAGTATCCATGAGTTAATTATACGATATGCATCAAACAATTTCAGATTCATAATACTCAATCCAACACAAAGAACCTCAAAGAGTGCCCCAATATTTCTATCGGAGAACAAGGCATGAAAACGTGCAATCAACCCCTATGCGTAGATCCCCAAGGTCACCAGAATCCGCAAGTTGACGCCATAACATATATCAAGTGAATCACTTGAATACCCCAATGTCACTACGGGTATCCGCATGCAAGACATACATCAAGTGCTCTCAAATCCATAAAAGTATTCAATCCGATAATAACAAAATCTCAAAGGGAAAACTCAATTCATCACAACAAGATAGAGAGGGGAAAGCACCATATGATCCAACTATATTAACAAAGCCCGTGATAAATCAAGATCATGCCATCTCAAGAACACGAGAAAGAGAGAGATTAAACACATAGCTACCGGTACAAACCCTCAGCCCCAAGGTGGATTACTCACACATTATCATGGTGAGAAAGGGAGAGTTTTTGATGGAGAGGTGCAGCCCCAAAGAGATGGAGGCGATGGCGGCCACGGCGCCGGCGACGGGCGGTGGCGACGGGCGGCGGCCCCTTGCCCCCCCCCCCCCCTACTTCTTGCTTGGACTTGGTGCGGCAATGGAGGATCCTCTCCCCTTGTTGGCGGCTGCCAAGGGAGAGGCAAATTCGTGGCTTTTGGTGGCTCTCCCACGAAGCGTATAGTGCCTCTTTTGTTCCAAAAAAATCATCAAAAAGTTTCGGGCGATTCCGAGAACTTTTATTTTCTGCACAAAAACAACACCACGGCAGTTCTGCTGAAAACAGCATCAGTCCGGGTTAGTTCTAAATAAATCATATAAAGTGCATCAAAACCATATAAAAGTATTGTAAACATAGGTGAATATTCCATATTCACCTATGTATTCATGCCATATTCACCTAAGTATTCATGCCATATTCACCAACCACACTTGCAAGCGCCTACGGCACTGATACGTCTCCAACGTATCTATAATTTTTGCTTGTTCCATGCTGTTATATTATCATTCTTGGATGTTTTACAATCATTTTATAACAAATTTATATCATTTTTTGGGACTAACCTATTGACATAGTGCCAAAGTGTCAGTTGCTGTTTTTGCTTGTTTTTTACTTCGCAGAAAATCAATACCAAACGGAGTCCAATCGCGACGAAACTTTTTGGAGATTTTTTCTAGACCAGAAGACACCCAGTAGGCCAAAGAAGAGCCAGGAAGGTGGGCTGTGGAGAGCACAACCCACCAGGGCGGGCCAGGGGGCCCCCGGCGCGCCCTGATGGGTCTTGCCCTCCACGGGGCCCCTCCGCTCTGCCTCTGATGCCTATTAATTCCCAAATATTCCAAAAACCCTAAGGGCGTCGACGAAACACAATTCCAGCCGCCGCAAGTTCCAGAACCGCGAGATCCAATCTAAACACCATCACGGAGGGGTTCATCTTCCTCATAGGTGCCTCTCCGATGATGCGTGAGTAGTCCACCGTAAACCTACGGGTCTGTAGGCAGTAGCTAGATGGCTCCCTCTCTCTCTCTTATGATTCTCAATACAATGGTCTCTTGGAGATCTATTTGATGTAAACTTTTGCGGTGTGTTTGTTGGGATCCGATGAATGTTGAGTTCATGATCAGTTTCTATTCATGAATATTATTGAGTCTTCTTTGATCTCTTATATGCATGATTACTTATAGCCTCGTATTTCTTCTCCGAATCTTTGGTTTAGTTCGGCCGACTAGATCGATTTTTCTTGCCATGGGAAGGGGTGCTTTGTGATGGGTTCGATCTTGCGGTGTTCTTTCCCAGTGACAGAAGGGGCAGCAAGACACGCATGTATCGTTGCTATTAAGGATAACAAGATGGGGTCTATTCCTACATGAATAGATCTTGTCTACATCATGTCATCGTTCTTATTGCATTACTCCGTTTTTCCATGAACTTAATACACTAGATGCATGCTAGATAGCGGTCAATGTGTGGAGTAATAGAGGTAGATGCAGGCAGGAGTCGGTCTATCTATCTTGGACGTGATGCCTATATAATGATCATCGCCTTGGATATCGTCATGACTATTCGATTTTCTATCAATTGCCCAACAGTAATTTGTTCACCCACCGGGCGCTATACTCATGAGAGAAGCCACATCAAAAATTCTGTTTTTATCATTTACCTACTCGAGGACGAGTAGGAATTAAGCTTGGGGATGCTTGATACGTCTCCAACGTATCTATAATTTTTGATTGTTCCATGCTATTATATTATCTGTTTTGGATGTTTTATATGCATTAATATGCTATTTTATATTATTTTTAAGACTAACCTATTAATCTAGAGCCTAGTGCCAGTTTCTGTTTTTTCCTTGTTTTTGAGTATTGCAGATAAGGAATATTAAATGGAGTCCAAACGGAATAAAATCTTCGGAATGATTTTTCTTGGACCAGAAGCAACCCAGCAAACTTGGAGATGAAGGTAGGGGGCCTGCCGTGTGGCGACAAGCCACAGGGGCGCGCCCTAGGGGGGGCGCCCCCCTGGCTTGTGGCCCCACGGCAGCACTCCTAACCCTATTCTTCGGCCTATAAATTCCCAAATATTCCCTGGATACCAAAAAGAGCCACGAAAATACTTTTCCGCCGCCGGAAGCCTCTGTTCCCGTGAGATCCAATCTTGGAGCCTTTTCCGGTAATCTGCCGGAGGGGGATTCGATCACGGAGGGCATCTACATCAACTCCATTGCCCCTCCGATGATGCGTGAGTAGTTCACCACAGACCTTCAGGTCCATAGCTAGTAGCTAGATGGCTTCTTCTCTCTCTTTGCTCTTCAATACCATGTTCTTCATGATCTTCATGGAGATCTATTCGATGTAATACTCTTTTGCGGTGTGTTTGTCGAGATCCGATGAATTGTGGGTTTATGATCAGCTTATCTATGAATATTATTTGAATCTTCTCTGAATTCTCATATGCATGATTTCATATCTTTGCAAGTCTCTTCAAGTAATTGGTTTGGTTTGGCCAACTAGATTGGTAATTCTTGCAATGGGAGAAGTGCTTAGTTTTGGGTTCAATCTTACGGTGTCCTCACCCAGTGACAAAGTAGGGGTAGCGAGGCACGTATTGTATTGTTGCCATCGAGGATAGAAAGATGGGGTTTTCATCATATTGCTTGAGTTTATCCCTCTACATCATGTCATCTTACCTAATGCGTTACTCTGTTCTTCATGAACTTAATACTCTAGATGCAGGCAGGAGTCGGGCGATGTGTGGAGTAATAGTAGTAGATGCAGAATCGTTTCGGTCTACTTGACACAGACATGATGCCTATATGCATAATCATTTCCTTGGATATCTTCATAATTATTCGCTTTTCTATCAATTGCTCGACAGTAATTTGTTCACCCACCGTATTATTTTCCTTCATGAGAGAAGCCTCTAGTGAAACCTATGGCCCCCGGGTCTATTTTCCATATTATATTTTCAGATCAATAAACCAAAAATACTTTGCTGCAATCTTTTTACTTTTAGTTTACTTTTCGTTTTAGCAATCCTATCTATCTATCTCTATCAGATCTCATCCTTGCAAGTAACCGTGAAGGGATTGACAACCCCTTTATAGCGTTGGGTGCAAGTGTATGATTATTTGTGTAGGTACATCTATTGGAGACTTGCTTGTATCTCCTACTGGATTGATACCTTGGTTCTCAACAACTGAGGGAAATACTTATCTACTTTGCCGCATCACCCTTTCCTCTTTAAGGGAAAACCAACGCATGCTCAAGAAGTAGCAAGAAGGATTTCTGGCACCGTTGCCGGGGAGATCTACATCAAGCCTACCAAGTACCCATCACAAACTCATCTCTTGCATTTACATTAGTTGCCATTTGCCTCTCATTTTCCTCTCCCCCACTTCTAAAACGATTTTCAGAAAATACCAAAAAGATTTGCCTTTTTATTCGCCCTTCTTCCGTTCGTCTTTTCGTTTGCTTTTTGTTTGCTTGTGTGTTAGATCGCTTAAACTCATGGCTAGCCTTGCTACTAACGCTAGTACTCCCGAGAATGAAGTTCTTAATTTTAAGCAAGGGGAGGGAGAAAAGTTAAAAGATGCTTGGTATAGAATTTGCAATGCTCAAAATAGATCTACTCGTAAGCAATCTACTACCGTTCTCCTTCGTAATTTTTATGTGGGTGTTTCTCCTTGGAATAGATATGTTTTGGATACCATTACGGGAGGGAATTTCTTGGGAAGCAATACCTTTGATTTCTATAATGCTATGACAAATTTGGTAGGTTCCTCCCCGCTCATGGTTAATGAAACAGTCTTAACTTTGGAACATGTGATGCGAAGGCTTGATATCATTGAAAATAAAGTTGCCACTATTGAGCTCATTGAAAACTTGGACAAAAATATCCATAATCATATCACTCAATATGGATCTAAGGTAGGAGTTACTCTAAAAAACCTAAGGGAAAAAGAACCCATAGTTAATGAAAAATTGGATCAAGATTCCTCTAGAATTGGAAAGCTAGAGGACATTATTACCAACTTGGGTTCCGCTTTTTCCTCTGTTCAAACCACTCCAAAATTTCCTCTTTCTAAGACTGCCAAGTTTGTTTATGTTCCCAAGAATAAGGGTGAATCCTCTAGTAGAGGGGATGAAGATCTTAAGATGACAAGTGTTCACCCTAACTTTACTAATATTGTCCGGGAACCAATTGCTACAAGAGAATATCTTGACTTCTTGCCTAGGAGTATGATTATTGATAAAACCAAAGAATCTCCTAGGGTTTACAAGTGTGCAATTGAGGAGTTGCACACCAAAGATGACAATACCTAGATCTATTGCGTTATGCCTAGCTAGGGGCGTTAAACAATAGCGCTTGTTGGGAGGCAACCCAATTTTATTTTTATGCTTTTGTTTTTGCTTCTGTTTTTGAGTTTTCCACACATTATTACCTTTGTAGTAATTGTGTTTTCTTGTTTAATTTAGTGTTTGAGCCAAGTAAGACCTTTGGGATGGTCTACGGTGTTTGTGATTTGATTTTGCTGAAAAACAGAAACTTTTGCTCTCAGTCCAGGAATTTTGTAAATTCACTGGAACGTGCTTTTGATCTGAAATTTTTATACAAGATTTATATACAAATTTCCCTAATTTTTCTAATTTTTTAAGAATTTTTGGAGTTACAGAAGTATTTGAAGTCTATAGATTTCTACAGACTGTTCTGTTTTAGACAGATTCTGTTTTCTTTGTGTTGTTTGCTTATTTTGATGTATCTATGGGTTGTATCGGGAGGTATGAACCATGGAGAAGTTGGAATACAGTAGATATTACACCAATATAAATAAAGAATGAGTTCACAACAGTACCTAAAGTGGTGATTTATTTTTCTTATACTAACGGATCTCATGAGTTTTCTGTTGAGTTTTGTGTTGTGAAGTTTTCAAGTTTTGGGTAAAGATTTGATGGACTATGGAATAAGGAGTGGCAAGAGCCTAAGCTTGGGGATTCCCAAGGCACCCCAAGCCATATTCAAGGATACCAAAAAGCCTAAGCTTGGGGATGCCCCGGAAGGCATCCCCTCTTTCGTCTTCAATCCATCGGTAAATTTACTTGAGGCTATATTTTTATTCACCACATGATATGTGTTTTGCTTGGAGCGTCTTGTATGATATGAGTCTTTTCTTTTAGTTTGGCACAATCATCCTTGCTGCACACATCTTTTTGAGAGAGACATGCTGAATCGTGAATTTATTAGAATACTCTATGTGCTTCACTTATATCTTTTGAGCTAGGCAATGTTGCTCTAGTGCTTCACTTATATCTTTTTAGGGCACGGTGGTGTTTTATTTTATAGAAATTATTGAACTCTCGTACCTCACTTATATTATTTTGAGAGTCTTTAAACAGCATGGTAATTGGTTTAGGTTATGAATTTAGTCCTAATATAATGGGCATCCAAGAGGGATATAATAAAAACTTTCATATAAAGTGCATTGAATACTATGAGAAGTTTGATTCCTTGCATATAGTTTTGAGATATAGAGATGGTAATATGAGAGTCATGCTAGTGAGTAGTTGTGAATTGGAGAAATACTTGTGTTAAAGTTTGTGATTCCCGTAGCATGCACGTATGGTGAACCGTTATGTAACGAAGTCGGAGCATGATTTGTTTAATGATTGTCAACCTTTGTGTGAGGGTCGGGAGCGCGCGATGGTTAACTCCTACCAACCTCTCCCTAGGAGCATGCGTCTAATACTTTGCTTCGATAACTAATAGACTTTTGCAATAAGTATGTGAGTTCTTTATGACTAATGTTGAGTCCATGGATTATACGCACTCTCACCCTTCCACCTTTGCTAGCCTCTCTAGTACCGCGCAACTTTCGCCGGTGCATCAAACCCACCTTCCTCAAAACAGCCACCATATATTTTCCTCAAAACAGCCACCATACCTACCTTTATGGCATTTCCATAGCCATTCCGAGATATATTGCCATGCAACTTCCACCGTTCCGTTTTTCATGACATGCACCATCACTTTCATATTGCATATAGAGTCATATTTTGTTCTAGGTATCGAGTTGTAAGTAAATAAAAGTGTGATGATTTTCATTATTAGAGCATTTGTCCCGTGAGAGAAAAGGATGATGGAAACTATGAATCCCTCACAAGTTGGGATGAGTATCCGGACTTAATAAATAATAAAAGAGGCCAATGAAGCCCAAAAAAAAAGAGGCCGAAGATGCCCACCAAAATAAAAAAAGAAAAAAGAAAAAAAGAAGAAGAAAAAAATGAGAGAAAGAGAGAAGGGACAATGCCACTATCTTTTTCCACACTTGTGCTTCAAAGTAGCACCATGATCTTCATGATAGAGAGTCTCCTATTTTGTCACTTTCATATAGCTAGTGGAATTTTTCATCATATGCACAACCACTTAGTTTCTTTCTGAGCTTTCATACACTTATAGCTCTAGTGCTTCCGTTGCATGGCAATCCCTACTCACTCACATTGATATCTATTGATGGGCATCTCCATAGCCCGTTGATACGCCTAGTTGATGTGAGACTATCTTCTGCTTTTTCCTCACAACCTCCACCATATTCTATTCCACCTATAGTGCTATATCCATGGCTCACGCTCATGTATTGCGTGAGAGTTGAAAAGGTTTGAGAACATAAAAGGTGTGAAACAATTGCTTGACTTGTCATCGAGGTTGTGCATGATTTAGATACTTTGTGTGGGGAAGATGGAGCATAGCCAAACCATATGATTTTGTAGGGATAACTTTCTAAGGCCATGTTATTTCGAAAGCACACAATTGCCTTGTTGGTATGCTCGAAGTATTACTGTTTTTATGTCAATATTAGACTTTTGTTTTGAATCTTATGGATCTGAATATTCATGCCACAATAAAGAATATTACATGGATAAATATGTTAGGTAGCATTCCACATCAAAAATTCTGTTTTTATCATTTACCTACTCGAGGACGAGTAGGAATTAAGCTTGGGGATGCTTGATACGTCTCCAACGTATCTATAATTTTTTATTGTTCCATGCTATTATATTATCTGTTTTGGATGTTTTATATGCATTAATATGCTATTTTATATTATTTTTGGGACTAACCTATTAATCTAGAGCCTAGTGCCAGTTTCTGTTTTTTCCTTGTTTTTGAGTATTGCAGATAAGGAATATTAAACGGAGTCCAAACGGAATAAAATCTTCGAAATGATTTTTCTTGGACCAGAAGCAACCCAGCAAACTTGGAGATGAAGGCAGGGGACCTGCCGTGTGGCGACAAGCCACAGGGGCGTGCCCTAGGGGGGGCGCGCCCCCCTGGCTTGTGGCCCCACGGCAGCTCTCCTAACCCTATTCTTCGGCCTATAAATTCCCAAATATTCCCTGGATACCAAAAAGAGCCACGAAAATACTTTTCCGCCGCCGGAAGCCTCTGTTCCCGTGAGATCCAATCTTGGAGCCTTTTCCGGTAATCTACCGGAGGGGGATTCGATCACGGAGGGCATCTACATCAACTCCATTGCCCCTCCGATGATGCGTGAGTAGTTCACCATAGACCTTCGGGTCCATAGCTAGTAGCTAGATGGCTTCTTCTCTCTCTTTGCTCTTCAATACCATGTTCTTCATGATCTTCATGGAGATCTATCCGATGTAATACTCTTTTGCGTTGTGTTTGTCGAGATCCGATGAATTGTGGGTTTATGATCACCTTATCTATGAATATTATTTGAATCTTCTCTGAATTCTTATATGCATGATTTCATATCTTTGCAAGTCTCTTCGAGTTATTGGTTTGGTTTGGACAACTAGATTGGTAATTCTTGCAATGGGAGAAGTGCTTAGTTTTGGGTTCAATCTTGCGATGTCCTCACACAGTGACAAAGTAGGGGTAGCGAGGCTTGTATTGTATTGTTGCCATCGAGGATAAAAAGATGGGGTTTTTATCATATTGATTGAGTTTATCCCTCTACATCATGTCATCTTACCTAATGCGTTACTCTGTTCTTCATGAACTTAATACTCTAGATGCAGGCAGGAGTCGATCGATGTGTGGAGTAATAGTAGTAGATGCAGAATTGTTTCGGTCTACTTGGCACGGACGTGATGCCTATATGCATAATCATTGCCTTGGATATCTTCATAATTATTCGCTTTTCTATCAATTGCTCGACAGTAATTTGTTCACCCACCGTATTATTTTCCTTCATGAGAGAAGCCTCTAGTGAAACCTATGGCCCTCGGGTCTATTTTCCATATTATATTTTCAGATCTATAAACCAAAAATACCAAAAATACTTTGCTGCAATCTTTTTACTTTTAGTTTACTTTTCGTTTTAGCAATCCTATCTATCTATCTCTATCAGATCTCATCCTTGCAAGTAACCGTGAAGGGATTGACAACCCCTTTATAGCGTTGGGTGCAAGTGTTTGATTATTTGTGTAGGCACATCTATTGGGGACTTGCTTATATCTCCTACTGGATTGATACCTTGGTTCTCAACAACTGAGGAAAATACTTATCTACTTTGCCGCATCACTCTTTCCTCTTCAAGGGAAAACCAACGCATGCTCAAGAAGTAGAATATACTCATGAGAGAAGCCACTAGTGAACCCTATGGCCCCCGGGTCTACTTTTCCATCATATTGCTTTTCGATCTACGTTTTTGCACTCTTTGTTTTCAGATCTACAAAACCAAAAAACCAAAAATATATTGCTGCATATTTGATCTCTTTTTATTTGTGTTCTTGAGAGATCTATCTCTCCTATCTATCACTACCTAATCTATCTTATTACCGTAGAGATATTGACAACCTCTCTTTCGCGTCGGGTTGCAAGTATTTGTTGTTTGTGTGCAGGTGCTGCTTATTGGGTGGGGGTGATCCTCCTACTGGTTCGATAACCTTGGTTTCATAACTGAGGGAAATACTTACCGTCGCTGTGCTGCATCATCCCTTCCTCTTTGGGGAAATACCGACGCGGTCTCAAGCCACATCAAAGGAATTTCTGGCGCCGTTGCCGGGGCGGAAGCGGTCTCTTCTACGTGCCTATCGTAGGCGCCGAGGGGACTCTGTAGGATCGAAAGTATGTCTAGAGGGAGTGGTGATTAGACTACTTGACCAAATAAAAATTCTACCTTTTCCCAATCTTAAGTGTTGGCAGATTTTAGCAATGATAGTAAGTCAAGTACACCCTACACATGCATGTCTAAGAGTGTAGCAGCGGAAAGTAACAACAAGCATGTATAGTAGAGGGTAGGAAGGAAGATCGAACGCAATTTGAAGACACGAAGATTTTTCCCGTGGTTCTGATAGGTGGTGCTATCGTACGTCCACGTTTATGGAGTCTTCAACCCACGGAGGGTAACGGCCGTGAGAGTCCACGGAGGGCTTCACCCATAAGGGTCCACGAAGTAGCAACCTTGACTATTCCATAACGGCTTCCGTCCATGAAGGACTAGCCTCACTATGGGTAGATATTCACGAAGTAGGCGATCTCCTTGCCCGTACAAACTTCTTGGTTCAACTCCACAACACGAAGTAGGAGGCTCCCAAGCGACACCTAACCAATCTAGGAGGCACCACCCTCCAAAAGGTAATAGGCTCGGCAATATCGATGAACTCCTTGCTCTTGTGCTTCAAGATGATAGACTTCTCCACACACAATCACTCTCTCACAGATTTGGCTATGGTGGAAGAGATTGATTTGGTGGAAAGCAACTTGGGAGGCTAAAGATCAAGATTCATATGGATAGAGTGGAATGGCTTGATCTCAACACATGAGTAGGTGGCTCTCTCTCAGAAAATAGGATGGGGCAAGTATGGAATAGTTCTGAGTGATTCTCTTTTGAGTGGGTGGTGGTGAAGGGGTATATATAGGCATCCCCAAAAATCCAACCGTTGCACCTAAAGTGACCAACTCGGTGACACCGAAGTGTAAAACTCGGTGGTACCGAAGTGACCAAAAGGCAGTAACTTTTGAATCTCGATGAGGCCGACACATAACTCTCGGTGGTACCGACTAGGTGACCAACGGTCAGATTGCACAACTCGGTGAGACCGATTCTCAATTTTCGGTGGTACCAATACTTGACAACGGCTAACCAGAGAGTTGGTCCAAAATCTCGGTGAGACCGATTCACAAAACTCGGTGGTACCGATTTTTGAGAATGGCTAACCAGGAAGTTGGTCCAAATCTTGGCGAGACCGATTGACGAAACTCGGTGGTACCGAAGCTTGAAAATAGCTAACCAGAAAGTTGGCAACTGAACTCGGTGGCACCGATGCAGAATCGGTTGCACCGAAGGGCTAGGGTTTGGCATGGGTCTGTTTGAGTTTGGGAATCGGTGGGACCGAGTGGAAATTCTTGGTGGCACCGATTTTCATGATAGGCTTGGACAGACTTTTGTGGAGGATTTTGTGGGTGTTTTTGGTGACTATCACTTGTGCACGTGGAGCATCTTGTTCACCAACAGTACCTTACCCCCTTTTAATAGTATTGGCTTTCCTATGGACTCAAGGTGATTTCTCACAAAGTAAAATGTAGAGTCCTCTTGCTTGAAGCTTTGCCAATCCATTTCCTTGCATCTAGGGGTTTCTCCACAATCCTTTTGCCAACCCATCATTGAACTTTTCCTGAAATATGCTTAGTGAAAACATTAGTTCAATGACATATATGTTGTTATTAATTACCAAAACTACCAAGGGAGAAAATGTGCTTTCAGACTCCACCATCACCTACCAGGTTCCTAATCACAAATCTCATCTCCTTACAATTACATTATTTGCCATTTGCCTCTCATTTTCCTCTCCCCCACTTCACCAATTTGTCGTTTTATTCGCCCTCTTATTCGTTTGCCTTTTTCTTGCCGGATCTCTTCCTTGTTTGCAATCTTGTTTGCGTAGTCATGATGACTCAAGAGAACACCAAGTTGTGTGATTTTTCCAATACTAATAACAATGATTTTATTAGTACGCCTATTGCTCCTCCCGCCACTAGTGCGGAGTCTTGTGATATTAATGCCGCTTTGTTGAATTTTGTCATGAAATATCAATTTGCCGGTAATCCTAATGAGGATGTCGCGTCCCATCTAAACACGTTCGTAGAATTGTGTGATATGCAAAAGAAATATATGTGGACAATGATATTGTTAAGTTGAAACTATTTCCTTTTTCCTTGCGGGATCGTGCAAAAATTTGGTTTTCTTCTTTGCCTCGCAATAGTATCGATTCTTGGAATAAGTGCAAGGATGCTTTTATCACTAAGTATTTTCCGCCCGCGAAAATTATTTCCCTTAGGACGCAAATCATGAATTTTAAGCAACTTTAGCATGAACATGTTGCACAATCTTGGGAAAGAATGAAGTTGATGCTAAGAAATTGTCCTACTCATGGTTTAAATCTTTGGATGATCATCCAAAAAAATTATGCGGGATTGAATTTTGTCTCTAGAAATCTTTTAGATTCCGCCACGGGTGGTACTTTTATGGAGATTACTTTGGGTGAAGCTACTAAATTGCTAGATAATATCATGGCTAATTATTCTCAATGGCATACCGAAAGAGCACCTACTAGTAAAAAAGTTAATTCGATAGAGGAAATTAGTACTTTGAGTGATAAAGTTGATGCTTTGATGAAATTGGTTGCTAGTAAAAATGCTCCTATTGATCTTAATGATGTGCCTTTGTCTACTTTGATTGAGCAAAATAGTGATTCCGTAGATGTGAATTTTGTCTCGCGAAACAATTTCAATAACAATGCTTATAGAGGTAATTTTAATCCTAGGCCTTTTCCTGAAAATTCCTCTAATAATTATGGTAATTCCTATATCAATTCTTCCTACAATAATAATAGGAACACCGCTGATCTTGAGAGTAATATTAAAGAATTTATCAATGCGCAAAAGGCTTTCAATACTACAATAGAAGAAAAGTTGAATAAGATTGATGATATGTCTAGAAGCATTGATAGAATTTCTCATGATGTTGAAAATATCAAGTTGAAAGCTTTTGTGCCTAAGATTGATGAATCTATTAAAGCTTTATATGTCTATATGGATGAAAGTAAGAAAAGAACCGCTATGCTTAGAGCTAAAAGAGAAATCTTAGAAAAATCGTTTTCTAGTGATTACCTTCATAAGAAAGATGAAGATCTTAAAGTGATTGGTGTTTATTCTATTGATTCCTTGCTTAGTAATATTAAAATTGATAATGAAGGGACTGAAGTAGATTCAACTTTAGCTAGAAGGCGTCCCAATAATTTGGAGGGTGAAAATCTTGATGAAAATTTTGATAAAAGTGGGTTTGAAGAGGTCAAAACTTTAACTAGTGATGTGCCCACTATCTTGGATTGCAAAGACTTTAATTATGATAGTTGCTCTTTGATTGAATGTATTTCTTTGTTGCAATCCATGTTGAATTCACCCCATGCTTATGAGCAAAATAAAGCTTTTACTAAACATATCGTTGATGCCATGATGAAATCTTTTGAAGAAAAGTTGGAATTGGAGATTTCTATTCCTAGAAAATGACATGATGAGTGGGAACCTACTATTAAAGTCAAGATTAAAAATTATGAGTGCTTTGCTTTGTGTTATTTGGGTGCTAGTGTTTCCACGATTCCGAAATCTCTATGTGATGTGCTTGGTCTTACCAATATTGAAGAATGTTCTCTTAATTTGCACTTGGCGGATTCTACTATTAAAAAGCCTTTGGGAAGAATTAATGATGTTCTTATTCTTGCAAATAGGAATTATGTGCCTATTGATTTTATTGTGCTTGATATTGATTGCAATCCGTCTTGTCCCATTATACTTGGTAGACCGTTTTTACGCACTATAGGTGCCGTGATTGATATGAAAGAAGGCAATATTTGTTTTCAATTTCCCTTGAGAAAGGGTATGGAACACTTCCCTAGAATAATAACTAAGCCACCATATGAATCAATCATGAGGGCATCCTATGGATCCAAAACCAAAGATGACAATACTTGAATCTATCCATTATGCCTAGCTAGGGGCGTAAAACGATAGCGCTTGTTGGGAGCCAACCGAATGAATAAATAAATTTTTGCTTTTTCCTTTCTGTTTTTGAGTGTTGACACAATTATGCTTCTGTTATGATTGTGTTTTTATGGTTTATTTAGTGTTTGTTCCAAGTAAAGCCTTTAGGATGATTCATAGGATGAGTAGAAGTGATGTTGAATCTGAAACAGAAACTTTGCGTCCAGTATATGAATTTTCATTTTTTTTCTGGAACGTGGTCTTGAGCTGAAATTTTAACACGGTGTTGCTATACAAATTCCTTACGTTGTACTAATTTTTCAGAATTTTTAGAGTTACAAAAGTATGGGTAGAGTACATATTACTACAGACTGTTCTGTTTAAGACAGATTCTGTTTTCGTTGCATTGTGTGCTTGTTTTGATGAATCTATGGGTCATATTGAAGGGTATGAGCCATGGTAAAGTTAAAATACAGTAGGAATAATTCAATAATAAAATATGAATGGGTTTGCAACATTACCTAAAGTAGTGATTTGCTTTATTATACTAACGGATCTCACAAAGATTTTGTTGAGTTTTGTGTGGTTGAAGTTTTCAAGTTTTGGCTGAGATCACGATGGATGAAGGAATAAGGAGTGATAAAAGCCGAAGCTTGGGGATGCTACCGCACCCCCAAGATATATGCAAAGAGAAACAAGCAACTAAGCTTGGGGATGCCCCCGAGTGGCATCCCCTCTTTCTTCTAACGACCATCGGTATTTTACTTGGAGCTATATTTTTATTCGTAACATATCATGAGTTTTGCTTGGAGCGTCTTGTATCTTTGATTGCTTTGTTTGTTAGTTTTTCCTTTGTATACTTGCTGGACACACCTATTTGAGAAAGCCAAAATCATGCTATGATTTGTTAGAATTGCTCTATGTGCTTCACTTAAACTTTTTGAGCTATAGAATTGCTCTAGTGCTTCACTTATATCTTTTTAGCACGGTGTGCTTGGAAATTTTTGTAGAAATACTCTCATGCTTCACTTAGATTAATTTGGGAGTTAGTAAATTTTGAAGAAATCCTCCCATGCTTCACTTATACCTTTTTGAGAGATGAAATATTTATGCTCATGTGCTTCACTTAAATTTGTTTGAGCTTGCCAAAAAGCAATGGCAATATATGAAACTAGTCCCAAAGTGATAGATATTCAAGGAGGGTATAATAAAAAAATTCATGAAGATCATTGGACAAATTAAACTTGATTCCTTGTAATAGTTTTGAAACATGATGATAGTAATATGTGAGTCATGTTAGTAAGTAATTATGCTTAGTAGGAATATTGGTGTTAAGGTTTGTGATTCCCTATGCATGCACGAAAGTCAATATTTATGCAATGAAGTTACATCCTCCTTATGGTGCATTATTCGGTGTTAGTTATGTTCAATGCTCACTTATGTGAATTTTCGTTCCTTGGTTTGGTTGCTTCCCAATCTATTTGCTAGCCTCCATTTGTACTAAGTAGAAATATTACTTGTGCATCCAAAATCCTTAAACCAAGTTTTGCCTTATGAGTGCACCATACCTACCTATATGCGGTATTTCCATGCCGTTCCAACCAAATTTGTATGTGCCATCTCTAAATTTTCAACATAAATTTTCTCTTTTGTGTGCCCGTACCGCTCATGAAACGGTGGGGAGTGTCCAATATTTTTCCATGCTAGATGTGTTATTCTCAATATGAGTGTTTATTCACTTGCCATTGCACGAGAGTGCGGCGGTAATAGGGATGCGCATTCCCGAAATGAAAAATAAAAAATATTTACTTTATGTTGTAAAATAATAAGTTCCTTGGAAAGTGTTGGTATGGAAGGCAACCGTGGATACGGCCCGCCATGGAAAGTGAAAGTTTGGGATGCATGCTAGATAGCGGTCAATGTGTGGAGTAATAGAGGTAGATGCAGGCAGGAGTCGGTCTATCTATCTTGGACGTGATGCCTATATAATGATCATCGCCTTGGATATCGTCATGACTATTCGATTTTCTATCAATTGCCCAACAGTAATTTGTTCACCCACCGTGCGCTATACTCATGAGAGAAGCCACTAGTGAACCCTACGGCCCACGGGTCTACTTTTCCATCATATTGCTTTCTGATCTACGTTTTTGCACTCTTTGTTTTCAGATCTACAAAACCAAAAACCCAAAAATATATTGCTGCATATTTACTCTTTTTATTTGTGTTCTTGAGAGATCTATCTCTCCTATCTATCACTACCTAATCTATATTATTACCATAGAGAGATGGACAACCTCTCTTTCACGTCGGGTTGCAAGTATTTGTTATTTGTGTGCAGGTGCTGCTTATTGGGTGGTGGTGATCCTCCTACTGGTTCGATAACCTTGGTTTCATAACTGAGGGAAATACTTACCGTCGTTGTGCTGCATCATTCCTTCCTCTTTGGGGAAATACCGACGCAGTCTCAAGCCACGTCAGGCACCATCAAAATTTTGTTTTTAAAAGGGCGTATGATATGTCTCTAACGTATCTACTTTTCCAAACACTTTTGCTCTTGTTTTGGACTCTAATTTGCATGATTTGAATGAAACTAACTCGGACTGACGTGATATGTCTCCAATGTATCGATAATTTATGAAGTATTCATGCCATGATTGCCTATGTTTACAATACTTTTATATGGTTTTGATGCACTTTATATGATTTATTTAGAATTAACCCGGACTGACGCTGTTTTCAGCAGAACTACCGTGGTGTTGTTTTTTGTGCAGAAATCAAAGTTCTCCAATTGCAACGAAACTTTTTGATGATTTTTTTTGGAACAAAAGAGGCACTAGAAGTTTTTTTGGAGGGCCAGAAGAGCCACGAGGTGGGCACAACCAACCAGGGCGCGCCAGGCCCCTCTGGCGCACCCTGGTGTCTTGTGGCACCCTCGTGGCCCATCTTCGCGTGAAACCGACGCCCAAAAATCCTATATATTCAGAAACCCCCCAGAAATAACCCAAGATGAGAAGTTCCGCCGCCGCAACTCTCTGTATCGACAAAAAAACAATCTGGAGGCATTCCAATACCCTGCCGGAGAGGGTAGATCATCTCCGGTGGCCATCTTCATCATCCCGACGGAGGCCATGACGAGGAGGGAGTAGTCCACCCTCGGGGCTGAGGGTATGTACCAGTAGCTATGTGTTCAATCTCTCTCTCTCTCAAGTGTTCTTGAGATGTCATGATCTTGATGTATCACGGGCTTTGTTAATATAGTCGGATCATATGATGTTATTCCCTTGCTATCAAGTTGTGATGAATATAATTTTTCCCTTTGAGATGTCGTTATGTTGGATCGAATATTTTGGTTGAGAACACTTGATGTACGTCTTGCGTGGGATACCCGTAGTGACATTGGGGTATTCTATTGATTCACTTGATATATGTTGAGGCATCAACTTGTGGATTCCGGTGATCTAGGGGATCTATGCATAGGGGTTGATTGCACGTTTTCATACCATGTTCTTCGATAGAAATCTTGGGGCACTCTTTGAGCTTCTTTGTGATGGATTGAGTATTATGAATCTGAAATTGTTTGATGTGTATCGTATAATTAACTCATGGATACTTGTGGTGACATTGGAGTATCTAGGTAACATTAGAGTTGGTTGATGCGTATCATATGGTGTTATTTTAGTATGAACTCTAGATAGATTGATCGGAAAGGATAACTTGGTGTTATTTTAGTACGAACTCTGGGAAAGATCGATCGGAAAGGATAACTTTAAGGTGGTTTCGTACCCTACAAACAATTTCTTCTTGTGTTCTCTGCTAGATAAGAACTTTGGAGTGATTCTTCGTTGCACGTTGAGGAATGGTTATGTGATCCAATTATATTAGCATTGTTGAGAGATTGCACTAGAGAAAGTATGGACCCTAGGCCTTGTTTTCAAGCATTGCAATACCGTTTGTTCTCACTTTTGTTACTTGCTACCTTGATGTTTTTATATTTTCAGATTACAAAAACCTATATCTATCATCCATATTGCACTTGTATCACCATCTCTTCGCCGAACTAGTGCACCTATACAATTCGCCATTGTATTGGGTGTGTTGGGGACACAAGAAATTTCTTGTATTTGATTGCAATGTTGTTTGAGAGAGACCATCCTCAGCCTACACCTCCCACGGATTGATAAACCTTAGGTCATACACTTGAGGGGAAATTGCTACTGTCCTACAAAACTATGCGCTTGGAGGCCCAACAAGAGTCTATAAGAATAAAGTTGCGTAGTTGCGTAGTAGACATCAAGCTCTTTTCTAGCGCCGTTGCCGGGGAGGTGAGTGTTTGAAGGTATATCTTTAGATCTTGCAATTAAATCTTTTAGTTTCTTGTTTTTCACTAGCTTGGTTTTAAAAAAGAAAACTACAAAAAAATGGAGTTTAGGTTGGATCATTTGTATCGTCTTTATAATGTCTTTCGTGAAAATAAGGATTCAGAAAATTGTGCTCAATTGGTAGAGGAAGAAATTATGAAAATAATTAATGACAATTCCTTGAATGATGAGCATGATTGCAATGTTCCTAGTATGAATTCTCTGAATATCCATGATGCTAATGATATGCAAAGCCACAAGCTTGGGGATGCTATGTTTGATCAAGATGATATTTTTAGTCCCCAAAGTTTTGATGAGAAAATTTATGATGATGATGGCATGCCTCCTATCTATGATGATTATGATAATGACATGTATGCTATAAAGAGTGATAGTAACCATGAAACTTTTCATCATGATTTTAATATTGAATGTGGTTATGTCAATCAAGTGTCTCATGATAGTTATTTTGTTGAGTTTGCTCCCACTACCATGGATGAAAAGGAATTTGCTTATGTGGAGAGTAATAAATTTTCTATGCTTGCAGATCATGAAAAGGATGCTTTATGTGATAGTTATATTGTTGAATTCCTTCATGATTCTACTCAAAATTATTATGAGGGAGGAACATATGCTTGTAGGAATTGCAATAATATCAAGTTTCCTCTCTATGTGTTCAAAGTTTTGAAGTTATGCTTGTTTTGACTTCCTATGCTAGTTGATTATTGCTCCCATAAATTGTTTGCTCACAAAATCCCTATGCATAGGAAGTGTGTTAGACTTAAATGTTCTTGTCATGTGATTCATGATGCTCTCTTGCATGTTCCAACTACTACTTTTTACGTGAGCATCATTGAAATCATCATGCCTAGCTAAAAGGCTTTAAAGAAAAGCGCTTGTTGGGAGACAACCCAACACTTCTCCTTTCTGTTTTTGTGAGTTCACATGATTAATCTACTGTAGTAATCATGTTTTGTGTCTTTTATTTCAATAAAGTGCCAAGTAAAGCCTTTGGGATGACTCACAAGATGAGTAGAATTGATGCTGAACCAAAACAGAAACTTTTGACTCCAGTACAGGAATTTTAATTTTCTAATGGAGCATGCTAATGATCTGAAATTTTTACACAGTCTTTATGTACAAATTCTTCAGGTTGTAGTCATTTTTTCGAATTTTTAGAGACAGGGGATTATGGTTACACTACAGATCTTCACAGACTGTTCTGTTTTTGACAGATTCTGTTTTGCATGCATAGTTTGCTTGTTTTAGTGTTTCCATAGCTTATATTTAGTGGTATAAATTATGGGAATGGTAGAATACAGTAGGTATCATGTGGGAACAATTAGGAATCTTGTCTTGACAGTACCTAAGTCAATGATCTATCTTTATTATACTAACCCATCTCACGAAGTTCCGTTAAGTTTTGTGTGATTGAAGTTTTCAAGTTTTGGGTGAGACACCGATATGAGGAGAATAAGGAGTGACAAGAATCTAAGCTTGGGGATTCCCAAGGCACCCCCAAGGTAATATCCAAGAAATACTCAAGAGCCTAAGCTCTGGGATGCCCCGGAAGGCATCCCCTCTTTCGTCTTCAACATTATCAGTATATCTTACTTAGAGCTATATTTTTATTCGTCACATAATATGAGTTCTGCTTGGAGCGTCATTTTATTTTGTTGGTTTCTGGTAGGTGTTATTTATAATCTTATTTTCAATAAAAAGTTTCAAGAATTACCTTAGGATGCTTGCATTGCATGTTTGATGTGTGCTGTGTAAAAACAGAAACTTTCTCTGTAGTGTTTGAATTTTCATATTTTACTGGAACGTGGAAAGTTTCTGAAATTTTTACACAGTATTTTCATATAAATTATTTATCATTTCCTAAATTTTCATAATTTTTTTAGTTACATAAGTACACTGGTTTAATAGATTGCTACAGACTGTTCTGTTTGGACAGATTGCTGTCATAGTTTTGTTATCTACTTATTCTATAGCCTCCATAGCCTATATTGATAGATATAAATTGTGGAAATGATAGTAAACAGTAGATGATGTTTGGAAATTATTTTGCAACTTGTCTTGGCAGTACATGAAGTGTGGATTTATTCTTATGTGTACTAACCTATCTCACGAGTTCTTTTCGAGTTTTGTGTGGATGAAGTTTTTGAGAATAGGTGAAACCGTGATATGAGAGGATTGAACGAGATACAAAAGCTCAAGCTTGGGGATGCCCAAGGCACCCCAAGTAAATATTTCAAGAAGTCTCGAGCATCTAAGCTTGGGGATGCTACGCATCCCACCTCTCTTCGTCAACTATTGGTTAGCCTATGTTGAGCCCAAATTTTTACTCGTTCACATGATGCGTGCTATTCTTGGAGTTCTATTTTTGTTTAGTTTGCTGTTTGAATAAAATACTCAGATCTGAAAATCTTTATTGAGAGAGAGAGTCCTCACATAGCAACTTTATTGATCGACTACTCATTGATCTTCACTTATATCTTTTGAGAGTAGTTTGATGTTTACTCTTGTGCTTCACTTATATCCTATGAGTAAATTGTGAATGAATTGAATATCATAAATCTGAAATTATCAATGTGCTATATTCTTAGTAGCAAGTTCACATTGGGTTTAGAAAGTAAAATCTATTGAAGTTTGACAATCATCAAATTGGTCATACAAGCAATTCATGAATGATTAGTATAAGAAAGAGAACTTTCACATACAAATATATTATCTTGGACATCTTCTATGATTGTGAATACCCATTAATTATTTTCAAATTTGAACAAATTAGTTGAAGTTGGACAAGGAAGACAACGTAATGAGTTATGGTTGTGTACATTTGCATGGAAGTTATATTGTTATGGATCCTCCAACATGTGGTGTTTGCTTAGGATCTTTTGTTAAGCCAAAAATTCGTACTAAGTAGAGATACTACTTGTGCATCCAAAAACCCTTAAACCTAGTTTCTTGCCATGAGAGTCCAGTATATCTACCTATATGCGATATTACCCAGCCGTTCTAAGTAAATTTGCATGTGCCACCTCTAAAATTTCAAATGAGCATCTGTTTTGTGTGCCTGGACCGCTCATGGAGCGATTGGGGGCGGTAAGTATCTTCCATGTTAAGTAGGTTATTTTCATGATGAGTGTTTATTCACTCCTCCTTGCACGAGACGGGCGGTAATAGGGATTCCCAATCCCGAAATAAAAAATGCAAATAATTAAACAAAACTCCCCCAGGAATGTTGTTGGTATGGACGATTGATATGTCCATTTTGCATCATGATTTCCTACTGTTATTTACTTTGTTTTGTCGAATAATAATGCTTTGGGGAGTGATTCTAATGCCTTTTCTCTCATAATATGCAAGGTTTACACAAAGAGGGATAATACCGGTAGCTGGAATTCTGGACCCAAGAAAAGCATGTCAGAGATACCTATTCTGCACAACTCCAATGAAGCTGAAAATTTACGGAGATTATTTTTGTATTTAATAAAAATTACTGGAGCTGAAAACTACCGGAGGAGGGTCCCCAGGTGGGCACCACCCACCAGGGCACGCCAGGCCCCCCTGGGCGCGCCCTGGTGTATCGTGCCCAGCCTGGCCCGCTTCCGGTGCCCATCTTCTGGTATAAATTCCCAAAAAACCTAAAAAAAATTAGGAGGAGGAATTTCGGGACGAAGTGCCGCCGCCTCGAGGCGGAACTTGGGCAGGAGCACTTTTGCCCTCCGACGGAGCGATTCCGCCGGGGGAATTTCCCTCCCGGAGGGGGAAATCGAAGCTATCGTCATCACCAACACCCCTCTCAACTTTGGGAGGCCAATCTTCATCAACATCTTCAACATCACCATCTCCTCTCAAACCCTAGTTCATCTCTTGTGTTCAATCTTTGTATCGGAACCTCAGATTGGTACCTGTGGGTGACTAGTAGTGTTGATTACCTTGTGTAGTTGATTACTATATGGTTTATTTGGTGGAAGATTATATGTTCAGATCCATTATGCTATTCAATACTCCTCTGATCTTGAGCATGATTATTATTTGTGAGTAGTTACCTTTGTTCTTGAGGTCACGGGAGAAGTCATGTTGCGAGTAATCATGTGAATTTGATATGTGTTCGATATTTTGATGATATGTATGTTGTGATTCCCTTAGTGGTGTCATGTGAACGTCAACTACATGACACTTCACCATTCATGGGCCTAAGGGAATGCATTGTGGAGTAGTTATTAGATGATGGGTTGCTAGAGTGACAGAAGCTTAAACCCTAGTTTATGCGCTACTTCGTAAGGGGCTAATTTGGATCCACATGTTTAATGCTATGGTTAGACTTTGTCTTAATACTTTTCCCATAGTTGCGGATGCTTGCGAGGGGGTTAATCATAAGTAGGTTGTTAGTTTAAGTAAGAACAGCACCTTAGCATCGGTCCACCCACATATCAAATTATCAAAGTAGCGAACACGAATCAAACCAACATGATAAAAGTGACTAGACGAAATTCCCGTGTACCTTCAAGAACACTTTGCCTATTACTAGTGATTGTTCTGGCCTGTCCTTTGCCTCAAAAGGATCGGGCTACCTTGCTGCACCTTGTTTACCGTTACCATTACTTGCTCATTACAAATTATATTGCTATCAAACTACCTGTTACCTACAATTTCAGTGCTTGCAGAAATTACCTTGCTGAAAACCGCTTGTCATTTCCTTCTGCTCCTCGTTGGGTTCGACACTCTTACTTATCGAAAGGACTACGATTGATCCCCTATAGTTGTGGGTCATCAAGACTCTTTTCTGGTGCCGTTGCCGGGGAGTGAAGCACTGTTGGTAAGTGGAAATCGGTAAGGAAAAACTTATACTATGTGCTGAAATTTATTGCTACTTGCTACTATGGAGAACAATCCTTTGAGGGGTTTGTTCGGGGTATCTTCACCTCGATCGGAACCACAATTAGTTACCCCTCAACCTACAACACCTACTGAAAATGTTACTTATGAAATTCCTTCGGGTATGCTAGAACACTTGCTTGCTAAACCTTATGCAGGAGATGGAACTGAACATTCTGATATGCATCTTTTATATGTGAACGAAATATGTGGATTATTTAAGCTTGCAGGTTTACCTGGAGATGAAGTTAAGAAGAAGGTTTTCCCTTTATATTTGGAGGGAAAATCATTGACATGGTATAGGCTATGTGATGATCTTGGATCGTGGAACTGGAATCGTTTGCAATTGGAATTCCATCAAAAGTTCTATCCCATGCATCTAGTTCATCGTGATCGGAATTATATATATAATTTTTGGCCTCGTGAAGGAGAAAGTATCGCTCTAGCTTGGGGGAGGCTTAAGTCAATGTTATATTCATGCCCCAATCAGGACATTTCGAGGGAAGTTACATTCAGAATTTTTATGCTCGGCTTTCTCATAATGATCAATCCATGCTCGATACTTCTTGTGCTGGTTCTTATATGAAGAAGACTATTGATTTTAATTGGGATCTCTTGGAAAGAATTAAATGCAACTCTGAAGATTGGGAACTCGACGAAGGTAATGAGTCAGGTATATAGCTTGAATTTGATTGTGTTAAATCTTTTATGAATACCGATACTTTTCACAAGTTTAGCACTAAATACGGACTTGACTCTGAGATAGTAGCCTCTTTCTGCAAAGCATTTGCTACTCACGTTGACCTCTCTAAGGAGAAGTGGTTTAAATATCATCCCCCTATTAAAGAAGAAATTAAAGAACCGGTCATAGCTAGAGAAGAAACTATCTTTTACAATGTTGATCCAGTTGTGCCTACTGCTTATATTGAAAAGCCACCTTTCCCTGTTAGGATAAAGGAACATGCTAAGGTATCAACCGTGGTTTGTAAGAGTAATATAAGAGCACCTAAACCCCCTGAGCAAATTAAAGTAGAACCTAGTGTTTCTATGGTTAAAGATCTCTTGGAACAAAATATTGATGGGCATGTCATTTATCTTTGTGATGAAGCTACTAGAATTGCTAAGCCTGATAAGAAAGATAAACATAGGCCTATAGAAGGTTTGCCCATTGTCTCAGTTAAAATAGGAGATCATTGCTACCATGGTTTATGTGATTTAGGTGCTAGTGTGAGTGCTATCCCTTTTACCTTATACCAAGAAATTATGAATGAAATAGCACCTGCTGAAATGGAAGATATTGATGTTACTATTAAACTTGCTAATAGAGATACTATCACAGCACTTGGGATTGTTAAAGATGTTGAAGTCTTGTGTGGGAAAGTAAAATACCCTACTGATTTTCTAGTTCTTGGTTCCCCACAAGATGACTTTTGTCCCATTATCTTTGGTAGACCTTTCTTGAGCACCGTCAATGCTAAGATAGATTGTGAAAAACAAACTGTCAGTGTCAGTTTTGGTAATGTGTCTCATGAGTTTAATTTTTCCAAGTTTAGTAGACAACCTCGTGATAAAGCGTTACCTAGTGATGATGAAATAATTGCTCTTGCTTCTATTGTGTGCCTCCTACTGATCCCTTGGAACAATATTTGCTCGACCATGAAAATGATATGCACATGCGTGAAAGAAATGAAATAGATCAAATTTTCTTCGAACAACAACCTCTCTTGAAACACAATTTGCCTATTGAAACTCTTGGAGGGTCTCCTCCACCTAAAGGTGATCCTGTGTTTGAATTGAAACAATTGCCTGACCCTTTGAAGTATGCTTATCTTGATGAGAAAAAGATATATCCTGTTATTATTAGTGCTAACCTTTCAGAACATGAAGAAGAAAGATTATTGAAAGTTCTAAGGAAGTACCGGGCTGCTATTGGATATACTCTTGATGATCTTAAGGGCATTAGTCCCACTCTATGTCAGCACAACATCAATATGGAACCAGATGCTAAACCCATTGTTGATCACCAATGGCGATTGAATCCTAAGATGAAAGAAGTGGTAAGAACTGAAATATTAAAGCTTCTGGAAGCAGGTATAATCTATCCCATAGCTGATAGTAGATGGGTAAGTCACGTTCATTGTGTCCCTAAGAAAGGAGGTATTATCATTGTTCCTAATGATAAGAATGAACTCATTCCACAAAGAATTGTCACTGGCTATAGAATGGTAATTGATTTTAGAAAATTAAATAAAGCTACTAGAAAAGATCATTACCCTTTGCCTTTCATTGATCAAATGCTAGAGAGACTATCTAAGCACACACACTTTTGTTTTCTAGATGGATATTCTGGTTTCTCTCAAATACCCGTGTCACAATCCGATCAAGAGAAAACCACCTTCACTTGCCCTTTTGGAACCTATGCTTATAGACGTATGTCTTTTGGTTTATGCAATGCACCTGCTACCTTTCAAAGATGTATGACTGCTATATTCTTTGATTTTTGTGAAAAGATTGTGGAGGTTTTCATGGATGATTTTTCCGTTTACGGAACTTCTTTTCATGATTGCTTAAGCAACCTTGATCGAGTTTTGCAGAGATGTGAACAAACTAATCTTGTCTTGAATTGGGAGAAGTGCCACTTTATGGTTAATGAAGGCATTGTCTTGGGGCATAAAATATCTGAGCGAGGTATTGAGGTGGATAAAGCTAAAGTTGATGTAATTGAGAAAATGACATGTCCTAAAGATATTAAAGGTATTCGAAGTTTCCTTGGTCATGCTGGTTTTTATAGGAGGTTCATTAAAGACTTCTCTAAAAATTCTAGGCCTCTTACTAATATTTTGCAAAAGGATATTCCCTTTGTCTTTGACGATGATTGTGTGGAAGCCTTTAAAACACTCAAGAAAGCCTTAACCTCTGCACCTATCGTTTAACCACCTGATTGGATCTTGCCTTTTGAAATTATGTGTGATGCTAGTGATTATGATGTTGGTGCTGTTCTAGGACAAAGAGTTGATAAGAAATTGAATGTTATCCATTATGCTAGTAAAACTCTAGACAGTGCTCAACGAAACTATGCTACTACTGAAAAAGAATTTTTAGCAGTTGTGTTTGCTTGTGATAAATTTAGATCCTATATTGTTGACTCCAAAGTTATTGTTCACACCGATCATGCTGCTATAAAATATCTTATGGAAAAGAAAGATGCTAAACCTAGACTCATTAGGTGGGTTCTCTTACTTCAAGAATTTGACTTACATATCGTTGATAGGAAAGGAGCTGAGAACCCCATAGCTGATAACTTGTCTAGGTTAGAAAATATCCTTGATAACCCACTACCTATTGATGATAGTTTCCTTGACGAATAGCTAGCTGCAATAAGTGTCTCACACAACACACCTTGGTATGCTAATTATGCTAATTACATTGTTGCTAAATATATACCACCTAGTTTCACATACCAACAAAAGAGAAAAAAATTCTATGACTTGAGACATTACTTTTGGGATGACCCACATCTTTATAAAGAAGGAGTAGATGGTATTATTTGATGTTGTGTACCTGAGCATGAACAGGAACAGATCCTACGGAAATGTCATTCCGAAGCTTATGGAGGACATCATGCGGGAGATAGAACTGCTCATAAGGTATTGCAATCTGGTTTTTATTGGCCTACTCTCTTCAAGGATGCTCGTAAGTTTGTCTTGTCTTGTGATGAATGTCAAAGAATTGGTAATATCGGTAAGCATCAAGAAATGCCTATGAATTATTCACTTGTTGTTGAACCATTTGACGTGTGGGGTTTTGATTACATGGGGCCTTTTCCTTCCTCTAACGGGTACACTCATATTTTAGTTGCGGTTGATTATGTCACTATGTGGGTAGAAGCTATTCCAACTAGTAGTGCTGATCACCACACTTCCATTAAAATGCTTAAAGAGGTTATCTTTCCGAGGTTTGGAGTCCCTAGATATTTAATGACCGATGGTGGTTCACACTTTATTCATGGTGCTTTCCGTAAGAGGCTTGCTAAATATGATGTTAACCATAGAATTGCATCACCCTATCATCCTCAATCTAGTGGTCAAGTAGAACTTAGCAATAGAGAAATAAAATTAATATTACAAAAAACTGTCAATAGGTCTCGTAAGAATTGGTCTAAGAAATTAGATGATGCACTTTGGGCCTATAGAACAGCTTATAAAAATCCTATGGGTATGTCTTCATATAAAATGGTGTATGGGAAGGCTTGTCATTTGCCTTTAGAACTAGAACACAAAGCATTTTGGGCAATTAAAGAACTCAAATATGATTTCAAACTTGCCGGTGAGAAGAGGCTATTTGATATTAGCTCACTAGATGAATGGGGAACCCAAGCGTATGAAAATGCCAAGCTATTCAAAGAAAAAGTAAAAAGATGGCATGACAAAAGAATCCAAAAGCGGGAATTCAAAATAGGAGATTATGTTCTTTTATTCAACTCTCGTTTAAGATTCTTTGCAGGAAAGCTTCTCTCCAAATGGGAAGGACCATATATTATTGAAGAGTTTTATCGTTCTGGAGCTATCAAGATTAATAACGCCGAAGGTACTAACCCGAAGGTGGTCAATGGCCAAAGAATTAAGCATTATATCTCAGGTATGCCTATTAACGTTGAAAGCAATGTAATCCAAACCATGACACCGGAGGAACACATAAAAGAAACCTTCCGGAACACTCCAGAATACTTAAAAATAGGAGGTACGTGATACGGTAAGTAAACGGACTCCGAAAAATCCGCAAAATATTTTCTGTCAGTTTTGGAATATTTTAGAATTTTAGGAATAAAAAAATAAACCGGAAGGTGATCGAGGTGAGCACAATACACCAGGGCGCGCCAGGCACCCCTGGGCACGCCCTGGTGGGTGGTGCCCACCTCGGATGCCTTCACGACTCAGTTTTCCTTCCAAATACTTGTTTTCCAAGAATAAAAATTCTCTATATATACCCCCGACTGTTTTGACGACCGTATCGCAGAAAAATCCCCTGTTCTTGTTTCGTGCTGTTTTCCTGACAGATCTGAGAATATGTCGTCTCAAGATTCAGATGGGGAGAGCCATGTTGATTCCTATGTTCCAGACCCGAAGATCTTTAGGGAGATTTACCCCTATCTATGGACCTCGGAGGAGGAAGAAGATTCCACCATGCAGGAAACAAAAGATGACAGCTCTGAGGAAGAGGATGATCCATTGCCTCAACCCGGAGACATGCATGTGGAGTTTAAGAAGTCAAGCCTCCCGAGAAGACAAAAACCTAAGGTCCAATTTATCCCATCTCGTTTCCTGCAGGAGAGCAAGGAGGCCTTATGCAAAAGGATATTAAAGCTTGAGTTGGAGAATGATAATCTAAGGGAGGAAAACTTTATGCTTAAATATAAAATGAAGAAGAAGGCTTCCGCATCACCACCACCAAAGGAGACTTGAGTACATGGGTATGGGCACTTCCCTTGGCTTGAGCCAAGCTTGGGGGAGGTGCCCCGGTATCGTATCACCACCACTTTTATTCACCTTTACCTATTCTAGTTTTATCTTTAGTTTCCCTTTGCCTTAGTCGAATAAAAGTTTAGCGTGATCTATTTTCGTTTGTTAGTTTTGTGGCCTACCTATCCATGTAATCGAGTGAAAGTTATATAATAAATTTAGTTTGAGTTTTTGCTTCTCTACTTTCTGGTTGCAATCAAAATAAAAAGAAAGAGAAATAAATGAAAAGAATCATATGCTAATCTTATGGTGAGTAATGACATCACATAAGGGAAAGTATAAGTAGTAAAATTTATTGGAGATTGACAAACATAGCATTGGTCAATGATGCAATTCATGAAAGAATTAATTAGGGAAGAGAAGATTCGCATGCAAATACACTATCTTGGACATCTTTTATGATTGTGAGCCCCCATCAAATATTATATGTCAAAATTGTTGACGTTGGACAAGGAAGACAATGTAATGATTTATGTTTGTTCATATCCACATAGAAGTTATATTGTCATAGATCCTTTAACATGTGGTGCTTGCTCAATATCTTTGCTAGCCAAAAATTCTGCACTAAGTAGAGATACTACTTGTGCATCCAAAAACCCAAACCCAAACTCTTTCCTTGAGTGTCCACCATACCTACCTATGGATCGAGAATGATCCTTCAAGTAAGTTGTCATCGGTGCAACAAGGCAATAAAAATTGCTTCTAAAAGTGTTTTGATAAATTAGTGTAAGAGAAAATTGAGCGTTATACGAACTTATAATGGCAAAGTAATAAAAGCGACGGACTGCATAATAAAGGTTGCTATCATAGGGGGCAATATAGTGTGACGTTCTTTTACATTAAGGGATTGGGCATACAAACCAATAAGCGCATGACAACCTCTGCTTCCCTCTGCGTAGGGCCTATCTTTTACTTTTATGTACTTACTTTTATGCATGAGTCAAAGTATTCTTCTCTATTCCTTTTTTACTTTTTCCTTTGCAAGCATCATGTGGCGAGGAAAGATCTAGGCACATATATCCAGTTGGATATGGGTGGGCATGAGTTATTATTGTTGACATCACCCTTGAGGTGAGTGAGTTGGGAGGCAAAACTATAAGCCCCTATCTTCCTATGTGTCCGGTTGAAACTTTTTGTTCATGGGTATGCCGTGAGCATTAGCAATCATAGAAGACTAAATGATAGTTGAGTATGTGGACTTGCCAAAAGGCTCCGACATGAGACCCTTCCTGAAAATATGATGAATTGTAGTTGCAAAGTTGACTGAGAGCATAGTTTGTTGGTTTCCAATAAGGTTTATGCTTCAAACTTCTATGTTGTGATGAATTGTTACTTGCTCATGAGAAGCTTTATGTTAAAAATATATTGAAATAAGATCTTATGTTAGAGTTTGTTGCTGTTATGTTAATAAGCATGATGCTTCTATGTCCGTATTTTGTTGTTATCGATACCTCTCTCTCAAACCATGTGGACATGCTTTTCAATATCGGCTTTCGCTTGAGGACAAGCGAGGTCTAAGCTTGGGGGAGTTGACACGTCCATTTTGCATCATGATTTCCTACTGTTGTTTACTTTGTTTTGTCGAATAATAATGCTTTGGGGGGGTGATTCTAATGCCTTTTCTCTCATAATATGCAAGGTTTACACAAAGAGGGAGAATACCGACAGCTGGAATTCTGGACCCAAGAAAAGCACGTCAGAGATACCTATTCTGCACAACTCCAATGAAGCTGAAAATTTACGGAGATTATTTTTGTATTTAATAAAAATTATTGGAGCGGAAAACTACTGCAGGAGGGTCCCCAGGTGGGCACCACCCACCAGGGCGCGCCAGGCCCCCCTAGGCATGCCCTGGTGTATCGTGCCCAGCCTGGCCCGCTTTCGGTGCCCATCTTCTGGTATAAATTCCCAAAAAACCTAAAAAAATTAGGAGGAGGACTTTCGGGACGAAGCGCCGCCGCCTCGAGGCGAAACTTGGGCAGGAGCACTTTTGCCCTTCGGCGGAGCGATTCCGCCGGGGGAACTTCCCTCCCGAAGGGGGAAATCGAAGCTATCGTCATCACCAACACCCCTCTCATCTTTGGGAGGCCAATCTTCATCAACATCTTCAACATCACCATCTCCTCTCAAACCCTAGTTCATCTCTTTTGTTCAATCTTTGTACCGGAACCTCAGATTGGTACCTGTGGGTGACTAGTAGTGTTGATTACCTTGTGTAGTTGATTACTATATGGTTTATTTGGTGGAAGATTATATGTTCAGATCCATTATGCTATTCAATACTCCTCTGATCTTGAGCATGATTATTATTTGTGAGTAGTTACCTTTGTTCTTGAGGTCACGGGAGAAGTCATGTTGCGAGTAATCATGTGAATTTGATATGTGTTCGATATTTTGATGATATGTATGTTGTGATTCCCTTAGTGGTGTCATGTGAACGTCGACTACATGACACTTCACCATTCATGGGCCTAAGGGAATGCATTGTGGAGTAGTTATTAGATGATGGGTTGCTAGAGTGACAGAAGCTTAAACCCTAGTTTATGCGCTACTTCGTAAGGGGCTGATTTGGATCCACATGTTTAATGCTATGGTTAGACTTTGTCTTAATACTTTTCTCGTAGTTGTGGATGCTTGCGAGGGGGTTAATCATAAGTAGGTTGTTAGTTCAACTAAGAACAGCACCTTAGCACCGGTCCACCCACATATCAAATTATCAAAGTAGCGAACACGAATCAAACCAACGTGATAAAAGTGACTAGACAAAATTCCCGTGTACCTTCAAGAACACTTTGCCTATTACTAGTGATTGTTCTGGCATGTCCTTTGCCTCAAAAGGATTGGGCTACCTTGCTACACCTTGTTTACTGTTACCGTTACTTGCTCGTTACAAATTATATTGCTATCAAACTACCTGTTACCTACAATTTCAGTGCTTGCAGAAATTACCTTGCTGAAAACCGCTTGTCATTTCCTTCTGCTCCTCGTTGGGTTTGACTCTCTTACTTATCGAAAGGACTACAATTGATCCCCTATACTTGTGGGTCATCAACGGTACCCGTGGATTCGGCTAGCCGTGGAGTGTGTTTGTTGGTAGAGGGGGACTAAACGTTTACTTTTACCACTTGGGAACCGCCGCTAATGTGTTTAACATGGAAGATATTGATAACTCTTGGTCGTAACATTGACAGGAAGGGTGCACCTCCCAAAATTATATTTATCTCTGATTTAAGCTTTGAGCTCTCGCACCTCTGCAAATCCCTGCGTCCCTCTGCGAAGGGCCTATCTTTTACCTTTCAGTATTTACTTCTATGCAAGAGTCAATAGAGTGCATTCTCATTTCAACCTCAATTATTCTCTAGTTGGCAAGCATCATGTGGTGGGGAAAGATCTAGGCACATATGGCCAGTCAAATATATTTGATCATGACTTATTATTGTTGACAATTATCTCTATGATAAATGAGTTGGGAGGCGAAACAATAAGCCCCTATCTTTCTCTGTGTTCGATGGATGCCATTTGTTCTAAAAATATGCTTTGAGTACTAGCAATCATAGAAGACTATATGATGATTGAGTATGTGGAGCTCTTACTTAGACTTTGTTGAGAATAAGTTGAATTGCAATTTTTTGGTGACTAAGAACATAGGTTGTTAAGTTTCAAGAGAATTCATTGTTTGAACCATAACATGGGAACTGGTTGCTACTTTATCATGATGAGTTTTATGAGAAAGAGTTGTTGTTATGATGCTAGGAAGAGTGGTTGAAATTATCGTTGATCAAACTTATGCACTATGCTAGCATTCACACTTCATAAATTATTTCTTTTATCATTTACCTACTCGAGGACGAGTAGGAATTAAGCTTGGGGATGCTGATACGTCTCCGACGTATCGATAATTTATGAAGTATTCATGCCATGATTGCCTATGTTTACAATACTTTTATATGGTTTTGATGCACTTTATATGATTTATTTAGAACTAACCCGGACTGACGTTGTTTTCAGCAGAACTACCGTGGTGTTTTTTTTGTGCAGAAATCAAAGTTCTCCAAATGCAACGAAACTTTTTGACGATTTTTTTTTGGAACAAAAGAGGCACTAGAAGCTTCGTTGGAGGGCCAGAAGAGCCATGAGGTGGGCACAACCCACCAGGGCGCGCCAGGCCCCTCTGGCGTGCCCTGGTGTCTTGTGGCCCCCTCGTGGCCCATCTTTGCGTGAAACCGATGCCCAAAAATCCTATATATTCAGAAACCCCCAGAAATAACCCAAGATGAGAAGTTCCGCCGCTGCAACTCTCTGTATTGACGAAAAAACAATCTGGAGGCGTTCCAATACCCTGCCGGAGAGGGTAAATCATCCCCGGTGGCCATCTTCATCATCTCGGCGGAGGCCATGATGAGGAGGGAGTAGTCCACCCTCGGGGCTGAGGGTATGTACCAGTAGATATGGGTTCAATCTCTCTCTCTCTCTCTCGTGTTCTTGAGATGTCACGATCTTGATGTATCACGGGCTTTGTTAATATAGTCGGATCATATGATGTTATTCCCTTGCTATCATGTTGTGATGAATAGAATCTTTCCCTTTGATATGTCGTTATGTTGGATTGAATATTTTGGTTGAGAACACTTGATGTACGTCTTGCGTGGGATACCTGTAGTGACATTGGGGTATTCTATTGATTCACTTGATATATGTTGAGGCATCAACTTGCGGATTCCGGTGATCTAGGGGATCTATGCATAGGGATTGATTGCACGTTTTCATACCATGATCTCCGATAGAAATCTTGGGGCACTCTTTGAGGTTCTTTGTGTTGGATTAAGTATTATGAATCTGAAATTGTTTGATGTGTATCGTATAATTAACTCATGGATACTTGTGGTGACATTGGAGTATCTAGGTGACATTAGAGTTGGTTGACGCGTATCATATGGTGTTATTTTAATACGAACTCTAGATAGATTGATCGGAAAGGATAACTTGGTGTTATTTTAGTACGAACTCATGGAAAGATTGATCGGAAAGGATAACTTGGTGTTATTTTAGTACGAACTCTTGGAAAGATCGATCGGAAAGGATAACATTAAGGTGGTTTCGTACCCTACAAACAATTTCTTCTTGTGTTCTCCTCTAGATAAGAACTTTGGAGTGATCCTTCGTTGGACGTTGAGGGATGGTTATGTGATCCAATTATATTAGCATTGTTGAGAGATTGCACTAGCGAAACTACGGACCCTAGGCCTTGTTTTCAAGCATTGCAATACCGTTTGTGCTCACTTTTGTTACTTGCTACCTTGATGGTTGTATATTTTCAGATTACAAAAACCTATATCTATCATCCATATTGCACTTGTATCACCATCTCTTCGCCGAACTAGTGCACCTATACAATTTGCCATTGTATTCGGTGTGTTGGGGACACAAGAGATTTCTTGTATTTGATTGCAGGGTTGTTTGAGAGAGACCATCTTCATCCTACACCTCCCATGGATTGATAAACCTTAGGTCATCCACTTGAGGGGAAATTGCTACTGTCCTACAAAACTCTGCGCTTGGAGGCCCAACAATAGTCTACAAGAATAAAGTTGCGTAGTTGCATAGTAGACATCATGACGTTGTTTTCAGCAGAACTACCTTGGTTTTATTTTTGTGCAAAAATAAAAGTTTCCGGAATTGGACGAAACTTTTTGTGAATTATTTCTTGAATATATGAAGAATTATGGAGCGAAGAACCATCGGAGGGGGGCTAGCTGTGGGCCACAAGCCAACAGGGCGCGCCCACCCCCTGGGCGCGCCCGGTTAGCTTGTGGGGCCCACGTGGCTCCCCCAACTCTAATTCCAGTCCTATAAATTCACGTTGGAGAAAAATCAAAGAGAAGATTTCATCGCATCTCACGAGACGGAGCCACTGCCACCTCCTGTTCTTCCTTGGGAGGGCTGATCTAGAGTTCGTTTGTGGCTCCAGAGAGGGGGAATCGTCGCCGTCGTCATCATCAACCCACCCCCTGGGCGCGCCCTGTTAGCTTGTGGGGACCACGTGGCTCCCCCGACCCTAATTCCAGTCATATAAATTCACGTCTTTGGAGAAAAAATCAGAGAGAAGATTTCATCGCGTTTCATGAGATGGAGCCGCCGCCACCTCCTATTCTTCCTTGGGAGGGCTGATTTGGAGTCCGTTTCTGGCTCCGAAGAGGGGGGATCGTCGCCGTCGTCATCATCAACCCTTCTCCATCAACAATTCCATGATGCTCACCATTGGGAGTGAGTAATTCATTTGTAGTTTTGCTAGACGGTGATGGGTGTGGATGAGATTGATCATGTAATCGAGTTATTTTGATAGGCCTTGGTCCCTAGTATCCAGTATGTTCTGAGATTGATGTTGCTATGACTTTGCTATGCTTAATGCTTGTCACTAGGGCCCGAATTCCATGATTTCAGATCTGAACCTATTATGTTTTCATGAATATGAGAGTGGTTTAGATCCTATCTTGCAAGTTGTATGCACCTATTACGTGTCATGATCTGCATACCCCGAGGTGACAATAATTGGGATTCTTTCCGGTGATTGCCATAGTTTGAGGAGTTCATGTATTCACTAAGTGTTAATGCTTTGTTTCGGTTCTCTATTAAAAGGAAGCCTTAATATCCCTTAGTTTCCTCATGGATCCCGCCGCCACGGGAGGGTAGTACAAAAGATGGCATACAAGTTCTTATTGCAAGCATGTATGACTATATACGGAATACATGCCTACATTATATTGATGAATTGGAGCTAGTTCTGTGTCGCTCTAGTGTGTAACTGTTACATGATGAATGTCATCCATATCTTTCCATTGTTGATCTATGGCCTATGCTTTTCATATATTGAATCTTTCTAAGTTACTATTGTTGTTGCTACTGTTACAATCACTACAAAACTGCTGCTACTAGTGTTACTGTTACTACTGCTGTTCTGCTTTGCTACTAAACTTTTGCTACAGAAGAATAATCCAGGTGTGGTTGAATTGACAACAGAACTACTAAGACCAATAAATATATTCTTTGGCTCCCCTTGTGTCGAATCATCAAATTTGGGTAAAATACTTCCCTCGAAGACTGTTACGATCCCGTATACTTGTGGGTTAACAAGACTGTTTTCTGGTGCCGTTGCCGGGGAGCATAGCTCTATTTATTGTGTTCACCTAGGATATCTTATTGTAACTATGAAGAATCTGAAAGACGCTAAAACCAAGATCATCCCCTCTCGCACGAGAGGAGGTAAGGAACTACCATCTAGCTCTGCTTTTGATCCACCTACTATTTTGAATCAGCTTATGACACCACCACTTGATACTCGTTCTAATATGTCGCAATTACTTGATGATGCTACTTCTGAAACTTATGAAGATGCTACTGCTATGCTTGATAAAAATAAATCTGTGCCACTAAATGAATTACTTGATGCTCATCTTGCTAAAGCTAGAGAACTTGATAATGCTGAATTTGATGAAGATTATGAATCACCTATCACTCCTAGCTCTCCTAATAGATACGAATTGCCTAATGTACCTGAGGGTTATGTTATGGATGGGGAGATACCTAGAGACTTTCTTGGTTGTAATGATAGAGATGATGTGAAGAAACTACTATGCAAACTGAAAGAAAAATCTATGATGGAGAAAATGAAACATGATCCTAAATTTGCTACTTCTCCTATATGCATTACTGATAAGGACTATGAATTCTCTGTTGATCCTTAATTAATCACTATAGTAGAATCTGATCCTTTCTATGGCTATGAAACTGAGACTGTTGTGGGACATCTCACTAAACGGAATGTTATTGCCACTTTGTTTACTAATGAGGAAAAGATGAGTTACTACTATATCCTTAAGACTTTTCCTTTCTCGCTAAAAGGTGATGCTAAGAAATGGTTCCTCACTCTTGCTCCTGGTTGTGTGCGTAGCCCCCAGGGTATGATATATTACTTCTTTGAAAAATATTTTCCTGCTCATAAAAAACAAGCTGCCTTATAGTTATTTAACTTTGTGCAAATTGAAGAAGAGAATCTCCCTCAAGCTTGGGAGAGGCTTCTCCAGTTACTTAGAGCTTTGCCTAATCATCATCTTACGAAAAATGAAATACTTGATATCTTTTATAATGGACTAACCGATGCTTCTTGGGATTTCCTAGATAGTTGTCGCACGCCGCTTGCATTTTAACCGGACTAAGGGCAAGATTCATGGTGGTATTTATGCCACCCGCTTAGCTAAGCAGTTTAATGTCAACATACACCCCACCGATTATTTATTGCCTAAAGCTTATCTTGATCACCAGTCCATGATAGAGCACCAGTTTACTGATGAGCCTAAGCCTCCGTAGCACATTCACTATAATGTAGTATACAGTGAGAAGACTCGCGATGTTATTGTGTTGCTTGCACCTTCTTTGTTTGATCATGATGCCAGGCACGGATATATTGTCATGCCAGAAGATATAATGGCTTATCGAAATGAGTTGGCCGAAGCGAAGGCCGAAGCCCAGACGTGGGATGCTCAAATGCCTTAGCCTCAATACTTTCCCGGACCCGATGGCTACTACCAGTGGTGATTACTAAGCTAGGCCAAAAGCTTAAGCTTGGGGGAGTACATATTTCTCACTGACATTATATTCATGTTCACACACTTCATATCAATTGTCGGTGTTCATCCTCTTTCATTGTATATCCATGTTAGTTTTATTTTTCCGCTTTCTTCTTGTGTGTTTGGAAAAAAAACTTTAAAAATCCAAAAATATTTCTCGTTTCTTTTCGGTTTTCTTTCCCGTTTAATTATTTGTTGTATTAAAACAAAACCTAAAAGGATTTCTTTTGCTTGTTGGGAGCTTTCCCTTGTAAATAGTTTTTTCCTCATTTTTTTACTTTCCCTTGTTTGTTTGCTTCCTTCGGAAAACTAAAAAAATCCAAAAATATTTCAGTGTGTTTCTCCGAATTTCTTTTCTTTTTGTTGACTCGTTGAAAGGAGAAGGCCACGATGAAAATGTTGAGTGGCTCTCATATGCATTAATGTTGATCTAACAAAACATCCAATATTACCTTGTCTTCTCCTTTGTTTAAATGTTCGCAGATTCTAGCTTAGTCCATGGCACACTTGCACTATTATTGTTATCACATCATTCGGTCGTGCAAGTGAAAGGCAATAATGACGATATTTGATGAAGCGATCGTGGTAAAGAAAGATGGTATGAACTCTTTTTGTTCTCCGTAGTTGTAAATATATTTAGCTCGTTCGATCTTGGTTCAACATATTATGAGTAAACATGTTTATGATGACAATTAGAGATTATAGTTGCTCATGCCGTGGCTAAATAGCTAGGAGTGAATAATGATTTATCTTATGTGTCAACGTGCATTAAAATGGTTGTGATGTGGTATGGTAGTATGGTATCCTCCTCTGAGTAATTTGAGCTGCTTGACTTGGCCCATGTGCAAACATGTAGTTGATTCAAAACCAATGCAGCCTTCATGATGTTTAAATTCAGAGTGTCCATATCCTACTCATGCTTGTGTTCAATGTTAATTATTCTCAATGCATGGTTATGACCGTTTTCGCTCTCTAGCTGGTTCAATCTATTGCTAGACTTCACCTATACTAAGCGAGAATACTGCTTGTGCATCCAAAATCCTTAAACCCAAAGTTGTTCCACATGAGTCTACCATATCTACCTATATACGGCATTACCCTGCCGTTCCAAGTAAATTTACATGTGCCACCTCTAAACATTCAAATAAACATCCGTTTTGTGTGCTCGTAATGCTCATGGAGGGACGGGGCGGTTAGTATCTTCCATGCTAAGCGGGTTACTCTCAAGAAGGGCGTTTATTTGCCTGTCATTGCACGAGAGAGGCTGGTCAAAAGGATGCCCAATCCTGCATAATCAAAAATAATTAAAAAAAACTCCTGGGACAAGTTGATATGTTGGCACGCACCCATGGATTCGGTCAGACATGGTTTGTGTATGTATGGTGGAAGGAGTAAACTTTACATTTCCGCTTGGGAAGCGCCAATAATGTGTTTAGCATGGAAGATATTGAAAACTTAGTCATGACGTTGACAGGAAAAGCGCACCACCCAAAATTACAATTTAATATCTGTTTTAAACCATGAGCCCTCGCACCTCTGCAAATAAATGATTTCCTCTTCGAAGGGCCTTTCTATTTACTTTCATGTTATGTTATTTTCTTTTTATTCTTGAGTCATCATCTTCTTACTAAAGCACTAGATCGAAGAGCACTATTGTCATTCTTATGCATTGGGTCTAGTTAATGTTGGACGTGAGCATGACAGGATCTTTACTACCCTGAATTATAATTTTTAGTCGTTCCTTGAACCTCAAAGGTGCTCTGCATTTATGTTTTGCGGTCTTGGAAAGGGCTAGCGAGATATGATGTCTACTACGCAACCTTCTTCATGTAGACTCGTGTTGGGCCTCCAAGCGCAGAGTTTTGTAGGACAGTAGCAAATTTACCTCAAGTGGATGACCTAAGGTTTATCAATCCGTGGGAGGCGTAGGATGAAGATGGTCTCTCTCAAACAACCCTGCAACCAAATAACAAAGAGTCTCTTCTGTCCCCAACACACCCAATACAATGGTAAATTGTATAGGTGCACTAGTTCGGCGAAGAGATGGTGATACAAGTGTAATATGGATAGTAGATATAGGTTTTTGTAATATGAAAATATAAAAACAGCAAGGTAACTAATGATAAAAGTGAGCACAAACGGTATTGCAATGCTTGAAAACAAGGCCTAGGGTTCATACTTTCACTAGTGCAAGTTCTCTCAACAATACTAACATATTTGAATCATATGCAAATCCCTCACGTGCGACAAAGAGTTCACTCCAAAGTCACAAATAGCGGAGAACAAACGAAGAAATTATTGTAGGGTACGAAACCACCTCAAAGTTATCTTTTCCGATCAATCGTATGAGCTATCCCTATAAGTGTCACGAACAGCCCTAGAGTTCGTACTAAAATAACACCTTAATATACACATCAACCAAAACCCTAATGTCACCTAGATACTCCAATGTCACCACGAGTACCCATGGGCTTGATTATACGATATGCATCACACAATTTCAGATTCATCATGTTCAATCCAACACAAAGAACTTCAAAGTGTGCCCCAAAGTTTCTACCGGAGAGTCAAGACAAAAACATGTGCCAACCCCTATGCATAGATTCCCAAGGTCACGGAACCCGCAAGTTGATCACCAAAACATACATCAAGTGGATCAATAGAACATCCCATTGTCACCATGGATATCCCATCGCAAGACATACATCAAGTGTTCTCAAATCCTTTAAAGACTCAATCCGATAAGAAAACTTCAAAGGGAAAACTCAATTCATCACAAGAAGATAGAGAGGGGAAAACTCCATATGAATCATCTATTTTAATAAAGCTCGCGGTACATCAAGATTGTGCCATCTCAAGAACACGAGAGAGAGAGAGAGATCAAACACATAGCTACTGGTACATACCCTCAACCCCGAGGGTGAACTACTCCCTCCTCGTCATGGAGACCGCCGGGATGATGAAGATGGCCTCCGGTGATGGTTTCGCCCTCCGGCAGGGTGCCGGAACGGGCTCCCGATTGGTTTTTCGTGGCTACAGAGGCTTGCGGTGGCGGAACTCCCGATCTAGGTTTCTTTCTGGGGGTTTTGATATTTATAAGAATTTTTGGCGTCGGTCTCACGTCAAGGGGACTCCCGAGGGACCCACAAGCCAGGGGGGCGCGCCCTAGGGGGGGCGCGCCCCCTAGGCTTGTGACTGCCTCGGGACTCCTCTCCGGTATCTTTTTGCTCCAGTTTATATTTTCCAAAAATATTCTTCGTAAATTTTCAGCCCATTCCGAGAACTTTTATTTCTGCACAAAAAACGACACCATGGTAGTTCTGCTGAAAATAGCGTCAGTCCGGGTTAGTTCTAATAAAATGATACCAAAATCATATAAAATTATTGTAAACATGGCATGAATACTTCATAAATTATAGATACGTTGGAGACGTATCAAGATACCATGTCATCATATTATATCATGATTGTTTTGACAAATTGTTGGCATGTGAGATATTTTATTTTTGCTCGCTAGTTGGTTATGTTATTGTCATGAGTAAATATAATAGTTAAGTGTTATCATCCATATGATTATTTATGATTTATGTTGAAAACATGAACACTAGCTAAGCATATGTATAACAACAAGAACAAAAGAGTTTGTAAATGTTTTCTTTATCACTTTCAATTTATCAACTAAATTGCTTGAGGACAAGCAATGAGTTAAGCTTGGGGGGTGATGTCTACTATGCAACTTTATTCTTGTAGACTTTGTTGGGCCTCCAAGCGCAGAGTTTTGTAGGACGGTAGCAATTTTCCCTCAAGTGGATGACCTAAGGTTTATCAATCCGTGGGAGGTGTAGGATGAAGATGGTCTCTCTCAAACAACCCTACAATCAAATACAAGAAATCTCTTGTGTCCCCAACACACCCAATACAATGGCAAATTGTATAGGTGCACTAGTTTGGCGAAGAGATGGTGATACAAGTGCAATATGGATGGTAGATATAGGTTTTTGTAATCTGAAAATATAAAAACAGCAAGGTAGCAAGTAAAAAAAAGTGAGCACAAACGGTATTGCAATGCTTGAAAACAAGGCCTAGGGTCCGTACTTTCGCTAGTGCAATCTCTCAACAATGCTAATATAATTGGATCACATAACCATCCCTCAACGTGCAACGAAGAATCACTCCAAAGTTCTTATCGAGCGGAGAACATAAGAAGAAATTGTTTGTAGGGTACAAAACCACCTTAAAGTTATCCTTTCCGATCGATCTATTCAGGAGTTCGTACTACGATAACATCAAGTTATCCTTTCCGTTTGATCTATCTAAGAGTTCGTACTAGAATAACACCATATGATACGCATCAAACAACTCTAATGTCATCTAGATACTCCAATGTCACCACAAGTATCCATGAGTTAATTATACGATACGCATCAAACAATTTCAGATTCATAATACTCAATCTACACAAAGAACCTCAAAGAGTGCCCCAAGATTTCTATCGGAGAAAGTAGGATAAGAACGTGTATCAACCCCTATGGATAGATTACCCCAATATCACCGCGGGAATCCGCAAGTTGAGTACCAAAACATATATCAAGTGAATCAATAGAACACCCCATTGTCACCACGGGTATCTGCATGCAAGACATATATCAAGTGTTCTCAAATCCATAAAAGTATTCAATCCAACATAACGATATCTCAAAGGGAAAGATTCAATTCATCACAACTAGATAGAGAGGGAATAGCATCCTGTGATCCGACTATATTAACAAAGCCCGTGATACATCAAGATCGTGACATCTCAAGAACACGAGAGAGAGAGAGAGATTGAACACATAGCTACTGGTACATACCCTCAGCCCCGAGGGTGGACTACTCCCTCCTCATCATGGCCTCCGCCGGGATGATGAAGATGGCCACGGGAGATGGATTCCCCTCTCCGGCATGGTACTGGAACGCCTCCAGATTGGTTTTTCGTCGATACAGAGAGTTGCGGCGGCGGAGCAGAGAGTCTAGGGTTATTTTTTGGGGTTTCCGAATATTTGGGAATTTATAGGCGTCGGAGGCGGTGGCGGGGGTGCCCGAGGTGCCCAGCACCCACCAGGGCGCGCCAGGGGGCCTCTGGCGTGCCCATGTGGGTGCTGGCCACCATGGGCCCCCTCTTCTGGTGTTCTTTAGCCCATCTGGTTTCTTCTGGTCCGTAAAAAATCCACAAAATTCCCCGCAGCGTTTCATCTCTGTATGGTACTGATTTCCTGCGAAGTAAAAAACAAGCAAAAACAGCAACTAGCACTTTGGCACTATGTCAATAGGTTAGTCCCAAAAAATGATATAAAGTAGTAATAAAATGATTGTAAAACATCCAAGAATGATAATATAACAGCATGGAACAAGCAAAAATTATAGATACGTTGGAGACGTATCAGCATCCCCAAGCTTAATTCCTACTCGTCCTCGAGTAGGTAAATGATAAAAACAGAATTTTTTGATGTGGAATGCTGCCTAACATTTTCATCATATTCTTTTCTTCTTTGTATAGCATGGACATTTGGACTTGTAAATGATTCAAAGCAATAGTCTAGTTTTAACATAATGACTTCAACACTCAAGCATGCCAACAAGCAACCATGTCTTTCAAAATATCAACACTAAAGAAAGTTATCCCTAGCCCATCATGCTCAATTATTGATCCATTCATGAAACACACTCAAATATTAGCTATGCCCAATGCTCAAGTACGATCATAGTGCCCCCTAGTTGGTGCTTATAAGAGAAGATGGAGACTCAAAGCAAACATAAAAATTGCATAAAGTAAATAGATAGGCCCTTCGCAGAGGGAAGTAGGGATTTGTAGAGGTGCTAGAGCTCAAAGTTTTAAATTGAGAGAGAAAAAATATTTTGGGTGGCATGCTTTTCCTGTCAACGAAAACGACAAAGTAGCTCACAATACTTTCCATGCTAGATATATCATAGGCGGTTCCCAAACAGAAAATAAAGTTTATTCCTTTTTCCACCAAACTTTCACTTTCCATGGCGGGCCGTATCCACGGTTGCCTTCCATACCAACACTTTCCAAGGAATTTATTATTTGACAACATAAAGTAAAAAATAATATCTTTTTACATTTCGGGAATGGCATCCCTATTACCGCCGCACTCTCGTGCAATGACAAGTGAATAAACACTCATCTTGAGAATAACACATCTAGCATGGAAAAATATTGGATACTCCCCACCGTTTCATGAGCGGTACAGGCACACAAAAGAGAAAAAATATTTTGAAAATTTAGAGATGGCACATATAAATTTGCTTGGAACGGCATGGAAATACCGCATATAGGTAGGTATGGTGGACTCATAAGGCAAAACTTGGTTTAAGGATTTTGGATGCACAAGTAGTATTTCTACTTAGTACAAATGAAAGCTAGCAAATATATTGGGAAGCAACCAAACCAAGAAACGAAAAATCACATAAGTGAGCATTGAACATAACTAACACCGAATAATGCACCACAAGTAGGATGTAACTTCATTGCATAACTATTGACTTTCGTGCATGCATAGGGAATCACAAACCTTAACACCAATATTCCTACTAAGCATAATTACTCATCAACATGACTCACATATTACTATCATCATGTTTCAAAACTATTACAAGGAATCAAGTTCAATTTGTCCAATGATCTTCATGAAAGTTTTTGTTATATCCTCCTTGGATATCTATCACTTTTGGGACTAGTTTCATATATTGCCATTGCTTTTTGGCAAGCTCAAACAAATTTAAGTGAAGCACATGAGCATAAAGATTTCATCTCTCAAAAAGATATAAGTAAAGCATGAGAGGATTTCTTCAAAATTTACCTACTCTCAAATTAATCTAAGTGAAGCATGAGAGTATTTCTACAAAAGTTTCCAAGCACACCGTGGTCAAAAAGATATAAGTGAAGCACTAGAGCAAATGACAAGCTACTCTCAAAAGATATAAGTGAAGATCAATGAGTAGTCAAACAATTAAGTAGCTATGTGAGGACTCTCTCTCTCTCTCTCAATAAAGATTTCCAGATCTAAGTATTTTATTCAAACAGCAAACTAAACAAAAATAGAACTCCAAGAATAGCACACATCATGTGAACGAATAAAAATTTAGGCTCAACATAGGTTAACCGATAGTTGACGAAGAGAGGTGGGATGAGTAGCATCCCCAAGCTTAGATGCTTGAGACTTCTTGAAATACTTACTTGGGGTGCCTTGGGCATCCCCAAGCTTGAGCTTTTGTATCTCGTTCAATCCTCTCATATCATGGTTTCACCTATTCTCAAAAACTTCATCCACACAAAACTCGAAAAGAACTCATGAGATAGGTTAGTACAAATAAAAATAAATCAACACTTCATGTACTGCCAAGACAAGTTGAACAATAATTTTCAAACATCATCTACTATTTACTAACATTTCCACAATTTATATCTACTAATATAGGCTATGGAAACTATAGGATAAGTAGATAACGAAACTATGACAGCAATCTGTCCAAACAGAACAGTCTGTAGTAATCTATTAAACTAGTGTACTTCTGTAACTCAAAAAATTATGAAAATTTATTACATGCTATAAAATTTATATGACAACACTGTGTAAAAATTTCAGAAACTTTCGACGTTCCAGTAAAATATGAAAATTCAAACACTACAGCAAAAGTTTCTGTTTTTACACAGTACACATCAAAACATGCAATGCAAGCATCCTAAGACAATTCTTGGAACTTTTTATTGAAAAAAAAGATTGTAAATAACATCTAACAGAGAACAACAAAATAAAATGATGCTCCAAGCAAAGCACATATTATGTGACGAATAAAAATATAGCTCTAAGTAAGATATACCGATAATGTTGAAGACGAAAGAGGGGATGCCTTCCGGGGCATCCCCAAGCTTAGGCACTTGAGTCTTCCTTGGATATTACCTTGGGGGTGCCTTGGGAATCCCCAAGCTTAGGTTCTTGTAACTCCTTATTCTCCTCATATCGGTGTCTCACCCAAAACTTGAAAACTTCAATCACACAAAACTTAACGGAACTTCGTGAGAAGGGTTAGTGTAATAAAGATAAATCATTCACTTAGGTACTATCAAGACAAGATTCATAATTGTTCACACATGATACCTACTGTATTCTACCATTCCCATAATTTATACCACTAAATATAAGCTATGGAAACACTAAAGCAAGCAAACTATGCATGCAAAACAGAACCTGTCAAAAACAGAACAGTCTGTGAAGATCTGTAGTGTAACCATACTTCCCTGTCTGTAAAAATTCTGAAACATTAGGAAAACCTGAGTAATTTGTATATCAAGACTGTGTAAAAATTTCAGATCATTATCACGCTCCAGTAAAAAATGAAAATGCCTATACTGGAGTCAAAAGTTTCTGTTTTTGTTCAGCATCAATTCTACTCATCTTGTGAGTCATCCCAAAGGCTTTACTTGGCACTTTATTGAAATAAAAGGCACAAAACATGATTACTACTGTAGCTTAATCAAGTGAACACACAAAAACAGAAAGTAAAAGTGTTGGGTTGTCTCCCAACAAGCGCTTTTCTTGAATGCATTTTAGCTAGGCATGATGATTTCAATGATGCTCACATAAAAATAAAGAATTGAAACATAAAGAGAGCATCATGAATCTCATGACAAGCACATTTAAGTCTAAACCACTTACTATGCATAGGGACTTTGTGAGCAAACAATTTATGGGCACAAGAATCAACTAGCATAGGAAGGCAAAACAAGCATAACTTCAAAACTTTGAACACATAGAGAGGAAACTTGATATTATTGCAATACCTACAAGCATATGTTCCTCCCTCATAATAATTTTCAGTAGCATCATGAAGGAATTCAACAATATAACTATAACATAAAACATTCTTTTCATGATCTACAAGCATAGAAAATTTATCCCTCTCCACATAAGCAAATTTCTTCTCATCCATGGTAGTGGGAGCAAACTCAACAAAATAACTATCATGAGATACTTGATTGACATAACCACATTCAATATTAAAATCATGATGACAAGTTTCATGGTTACTATCACTATTTATAGCATACATGTCATCATCATAATCATCATAGATAGGAGGCATGCCATCATCATAATATATTTGCTCATCAAAACTTGGGGGACTAAAAATATCATCTTCATCAAACATAGCATCCCCAAGCTTGTGGCTTTGCATATCATTAGCATCATGGATATTAAGAGAATTCATACTAGCAATATTGCAATCATGCTCATCATTCAAGGAATTCTCATTAAGTATTTTCATAAATTCTTCCTCTACCAATTGAGCACAATTTTCCAAACCATCATTTTCACGAAAGACATTAAAAAGACGAACCAATTGATGCAACCTAAACTCCATTTTTTGTAGTTTTCTTTTATAAAACCAAACTAGTGAAAAACAAGAAACTAAAAGATATAATTGCAAGATCTAAAGATATACCATCAAGCACTCACCTCCCCGGCAACGGCGCCAGAAAAGAGCTTGATGTCTACTACGCAACTTTATTCTTGTAGACTTTGTTGGGCCTCCAAGCGCAGAGTTTTGTAGGACAGTAGCAATTTTCCCTCAAGTGGATGACCTAAGGTTTATCAATCCGTGGGAGGTGTAGGATGAAGATGGTCTCTCTCAAACAACTCTGCAATCAAATACAAGAAATCTCTTGTGTCCCCAACACACCCAAAACAATGGCAAATTGTATAGGTGCACTAGTTCGGCGAAGAGATGGTGATACAAGTGCAATATGGATGGTAGATATAGGTTTTTGTAATCTGAAAATATAAAAACAGCACGGTAGCAAGTAACAAAAGTGAGCACAAACGGTATTGCAATGCTTGAAAACAAGGCCTAGTGTTCATACTTTCGCTAGTGCAATCTCTCAACAATGCTAATATAATTGGATCACATAACCATCCCTCAACATGCAACGAAGAATCACTCCAAAGTTCTTATCTAGTGGAGAACATAAGAAGAAATTGTTTGTAGGGTACGAAACCACCTTAAAGTTATCCTTTCCGATCGATCTATTCAAGAGTCCGTACTAAGATAACATCAAATTATCCTTTCCGTTCAATCTATCTAAGAGTTCGTACTAGAATAACACCATATGATGCGCATCAAACAACTCTAATGTCACCTAGATACTCCAATGTCACCATAAGTATCCATGAGTTAATTATACGATACGCATCAAACAATTTCAGATTCATAATGCTCAATCCACACAAAGAACCTCAAAGAGTGCCCCAAGATTTCTATCAGAGAAAGTAGGACAAGAACGTGTATCAATGACCATTGTATTGAGAATCATAAGAGAGAGAGGAGAAGCCATCTAGCTACTGCCTACGGACCCGTAGGGACTACTCACGCATCATCAGAGAGGCACCTATGAGGAAGATGAACCCCTCCGTGATGGTGTTTAGATTGGATCTCGAGATTCTAGAACTTGCGGTGGCTGGAATTGTGTTTTGGCGACTCCTCTAGGGTTTTTGGATTTTCTGGGAATTTATAGGCACGATAGTCGGTTGAGGGGGTGCCGGAGTGGCCCAGCACCCACCAGGGCGCACCGGGGGGCCTCTGGCGCGCCCTTGTGGGTTCTAGCCACCCTGGGCCCCCTCTGCTAGTGTTCCTTGGCCCATATGGTCTCTTCTGGTCTGGAAAAAATCCACAAAAATTCCCGCAGCGTTTTATCTCCGTATGGTACGGATTTCCTGCAAAGTAAAAAACAAGCAAAAACAGCAACTCACACTTTGGGACTATGTCAATAGGTTAGTCCCAAAAAATGATATAAAGTTGTAATAAAATGATTGTAAAACATCCAAGAATGATAATATAACAGCATGGAACAAGCAAAAATTATAGATACGTTGGAGACGTATCAATCAACCCCTATGCATAGTTTACCCCAATATCAATGCGGGAATCCGCAAGTTGAGTACCAAAACATATATCAAGTGAATCAATAGAACACCCCATTGTCACCACGGGTATCCGCATGCAAGACATATATCAAGTGTTCTCAAATCCATAAAAGTATTCAATCCAACATAACGATATCTCAAAGGGAAAGATTCAATTCATCACAACTAGATAGAGAGGGAATGGCATCATGTGATCCGACTATATTAACAAAGCCCGTGATACATCAAGATCGTGACATCTCAAGAACACGAGAGAGAGAGATTGAACACATAGCTACTGGTACATACCCTCAGCCCCGAGGGTGGACTACTCCCTACTCATCATGGCCTCCGCCGGGATGATGAAGATGGCCACCGGAGATGGATTCCCCTCTCCGGCAGGGTACTGGAACGCCTCCAGATTGGTTTTTCGTCGATACAGAGAGTTGCGGCGGCGGAGCGGAGAGTCTAGGGTTATTTTTTGGGGTTTCCGAATATTTGGGAATTTATAGGCGTTGGAGGCGGTGGAGGGAGTGCCCGAGGTGCCCAGCACCCACCAGGGCGCGCCAGGGGGCCTCTGGCGCGCCCATGTGGGTGCTGGCCACCCTGGGCCCCCTCTTCTGGTGTTCTTTGGCCCATCTGGTTTCTTCTCGTCCGTAAAAAATCCACAAAAATCCCCGCGGTGTTTCATCTCTGTATGGTACCGATTTCCTGCGAAGTAAAAAACAAGCAAAAACAGCAACTGGCACTTTGGCACTATGTCAATAGGTTAGTCCCAAAAAATGATATAAAGTAGTAATAAAATGATTGTAAAACATCCAAGAATGATAATATAACAGCATGGAACAAGCAAAAATTATAGATACGTTGGAGACGTATCAGGGGAGTTGATACGTCTCAAACGTATCTACTTTTCCAAACACTTTTGCTCTTGTTTTGGACTCTAATTTGTATGATTTGAGTGAAACTAACTCGGACTGACGCTGTTTTTAGCAGAACTACCTTGGTGTTATTTTTTTGCAGAAATAAAAGTTCACGGAATTGGACGAAACTTTTTGGGACTTATTTCTGGAATATATGAAGAATTATGGAGCAAAGAACCACCAGAGGGGGGTGCCTGTGGGCCACAAGCCAATAGGGGGCGCCCACCCCCCTGGGCACGCCCTGTTAGCTTGTGGGGCCCACGTGGCTCCCCGACCCTAATTCCAGTCTTATAAATTCACATCTTCGGAGAAAAAATTAGAGAGAAGATTTCATCGCGTTTCACGAGACGGAGCCGCCGCCACCTCCTGTTCTTCCTTGGGAGGGCTGATCTGGAGTCCATTTGGGGCTCCAGAGAGGGGGAGTCGTCGCCGTCATCACCACCAACTCCTCTCCATCGACAATTCCCTGATACTCACCACCGGGAGTGAGTAATTCCTTTGTAGGCTTGCTGGACAGTGATGGGTGTGGATGAGATTGATCATGTAATCGAGTTATTTTGATTGGGCTTGATCCCTAGTATCCACTATGTTCTGAGATTGATGTTGCTATGACTTTACTATGCTTAATGCTTGTCACTAGGGGCCAAGTGTCATGATTTCAGATCTGAACCTATTATGTTTTCATGAATATGAGAGTGTTTTAGATCCTATATTTTAAGTTGTATGCACCTATTACGTGTCATGATCCGCATACTCCAAGGTGACAATAATTGGGATTCTGTCCGGTGATTGTCGTAGTTTGAGGAGTTCATGTATTCACTAAGTGTTGATGCTTTGTTCAGGTTCTCAATTAAAAGGAGGCCTTAATATCACTTAGTTTCCTTATGGACCCCGCTATCATGGGAGGGTAGGACAAAAGATGTCATACAAGTTCTTATTGCAAGCACGTATGACTATATACGAAATACATGCCTACATTATATTGATGAATTGGAGCTAGTTCTGTGTCTCTCTAGTGTGTAACTGTTACATGATGAATGTCATCCATATCTTTCTATCGCTGATCCATGGCCTACGCTTTTCATATACTGAATCTTGCTAAGTTACTATTGCTATTGCTACTGTTACACTCACTACAAAACTGCTGCTACTATTGTTACTATTACTGTTGTTGTTCTGCTTTGCTACTAAACTTTTGTTGCAGAAGGATAATCCAGGTGTGGTTGAATTGACAACTCAACTGCTAAGACCAATAAATATTCTTTGGCTCCCCTTGTGTCGAATCAACAAATTTGGGTAAAATACTTCCACCGAAGACTGTTACGATCCCCTATACTTGTGGGTTATCAGCGTATAAAACATTCTTGGAATGAGTCGAAAGTTGGCGTGCGGGCTTAATATATTGTAGGTAGACCGCTTGCCAAGTTTCGTCGCATTCGGAGTCCGTTTGGTACCCTAACCGTTAAACCTATAGCGGCACTACCGGTTTAAATCGCGGACGTTTTCGGTATTTAAACTATGCTGGGCCGCAAAGTCTGCCTCTCATCCCCACCTAGCCTCTCTAACATAGCCCACCAGCCCACCATCAACAAACCCTAACTCCCTACGCCTCTGGACCATCCGATCGAGATCGAACAGTCTGAAAATGCCCTCAAAACCCCTTCTCTAACCCCTGCCTATTTAAACTAGCCTTCCCTTCAATTTTGGGCAGAAAACCCTAGCCCCTAGCCCTCCTCGAGCCGCCAGCCGCCACCTCCTTGTTTTTTGTGCCACCCGAGCCACCTCGCGCCACCTCGCAGCACCAGATCCACGAGCCACTGCCGCAACCCGATCCGTTAGATTAGGATCCGAAGGCCACCAACACCCCCTGCTCCACCTCGCGGCCGCGGCCCGCCAGCCCCAGGGCTGGCCCACGCGAGCCCGCCGTCGTCCGAGCCAGATCGCAGCGGTACCGCCCGAACCCTCGCCCGCATAGGAGCACGCACTTCCCCGCGCAGCAGCCAGATCCGGCGTATCCTCGTTGCGCCGAGCCCGCTCCCTACCTCGGCATGCCACCTCCTCGCCGGTCTGCACTAGCGCCGCCGCCATTTCTCACCAAGATGCTGCCGTCGCTGCTCTGTTCATGGAGACGAACTCCAGCGCCATTGACCGAGCGCTTGCTCGCCCTGCAGGGCCGCAAGGGCGCCAGGCTCAGCCGTGGCCTCAGCCAGATCCAGACCACGTGAAGGCCCGTCCGCCAGCTGCCCCGGCCTGCCTCACCCGCCGGCATAGCCCAGCCAAAATCGGCCCAGCACCGCCTCCTCACTGGCCGGCCCGAGGCCTTGTTGAGCGGCCCTCCCCAATCCAGCGCAAATGTGCGATTTTGCTATCCTGCGCCCGCTGCTATTGGACTGATTTGCCTCAAATTCGGACCATAGTGTATTTTTATTTCCTGCCTACGATTTTGTCAAATAACTAGGAACTGCATATTTACAGATTGACCCCTCAAGTTCATGCACTTAATAACTCACCAACCGTGCATCAGATGAAAATATTTTATATGTGTAAAATGCTTAGAATTTCGTGTAGTTTCACAATTTACAACTTTCATCCATGACAAACATATTTAAAATTATATTTGCATGCAATTTGCATTAATGACCTATTAAAACGGTTTATTCGATAACTAAGTAACCGTAGCTCCGATTTTAATGAACTATATATGTAACTTTCTTAGAAAAACATGTAGAATACCATGGTCCACTTTATTTTCCTATTTAATAAATATAAAACATGTTTATTTCAGATCTGGACCAAATTCTAATTCTGCATATGGGGTCGTTTCGGAAATACTATATGTTGTTTCCGGCATCATTTAAACTTGCCTGGATGTCTAGTTTATTTATGCTTCACCTTTTGCCATGTTAAAAAACATTTAAACTTGCCGTGTAAATAAACGAGAGTGAACTAAATGATTCGAACGTGAAGTTTCGTCAATATGCAACTCATTGCATATTGAACTTCACTTAATTTGTAGAGTTTGATTGTTGCATCTTGCCATGCCATGCCTATTTAAACTTGACATGCATCATCCTTGTTTTTCCATCATGTCATGAATAAGTTGTGGTGTTTATCGTGTGATTTGTTTGTTTCCAAATTGCTTCTTCTCGACAGAGTTCCGAAACCGTTTGGAGTGTGAGGATTCGTTCGGCTACGCCCATTCGTCTACTTCACGGATTCGTTCTTCTTCCAAGCGGGGTCTCAAGCAAGATGATCATTTCCCTGGATACCATTACTATAATTGCTATGCTAGTTGTCTCATTTCTATTTCTATGTCTCACTACCTACCACTTGTATGTCAAGCCTCCCAAAATGCCATGATAAGCCTCTAACCCTTCACATCCTAGCAAACCATTCTTTGGCTATGTTACCGCTTGCTCAGCCCCTCTTATAGAGTTGCTAGTTGCAGGTGCAGGTGGATCCATGTGATAACATGGATATCTTGGGATATCACAATATTCTTGCTATTTAATTTAATGCATCTATACACTTGGTAAAGGCTGGAAGGCTTGGCCTTTTGCTTGGTGTTTTGTTCCACTCTTGCCGCTTTAGTTCCCGAGTACCGGTATTATGTTCCATATTGAGCGCTCCTAACATGCTTGGGGTTGTCATGGGGACCCCTTGATTTTGTTTTGGGATAAAACTCTCCCGGCAAGGCCCAACATTGGTACTACATTTGCCTAATAACTAATAAAACTTACATAGGGACCCGCCGGCACCCGCGGATAATTAATCAACCCCCGGGCCAGTTCTCCTCATGAGTGTTGGTCCAAACAGAGCCACTTGCGGGGCCACTGGAAGCACATATGCTCCCTTGGAGGTTTTGATAATTCATGACAACATACATTGTCTCTTGGACTAATAGTTTTACCTAGTTTATTTCAGATAAAGTCCATAGAGAGAATTGGCTGGAATGTGAGGAGAATCCCCAAGGATAGAAGAAGAAGGAAAGGAATAGGGTTGGCAAGGCATCAAGCTTCAAGACTCTACATTTTGCATTTTGTGAGAAATCACATTTGAGTCCATAGGAAAGCCAATACTACTAAAAGGGTATGAGCTATCCATGATGATCCGGTTGCTCAAGTGTTTAGAGAAAGCCACCAAAAATATTCATGAATTCTTCCACAAAAATACCCTGTATAAACCCAAACACTCAAATGCAGTGCCACCAATATTTCCAAATCGGCCCTACCGAGTTTCACCCTAGGCAGATCCAAAGCCAAACCCTAGCTTCTCAGTGACACCAAGTTTGATTTCGGTGCAACGGAAATCAGTGAGCAACTTTCGGGTAACCCATTTCTAAGAATCGGGATTTCTGAGTTTTAGGAATCGGTGATACCGGAACTGGAAAATTCCTAGGTCTGCCAAAATCGGACTCACCGAGAATTATATATCGGTCTCACCGAAATGCCAAAAGTTGCCACATTTTGCACTAGTCGGTGCAACCGAGTTTTTGCTCCAGTTTCACCGAGTTGGGCAATAATGTTGTAACGGTTGGATTTTTGGAGAAGCCTATATATACCCCTCCACCTCCCTCTCATTCAGAGAGAGAGCACTCAGAACAAACCAACATTTGTCCCATCCATTTTACGAGAGAGAACCACCTACTCATGTGTTGAGATCAAGATCTTCCACTCCAACCATATGAATCTTGATTTCTAGCCTTCCCAAGTTGCTTTCTACCCAACCAACCTCTTCTACCAAGCCAAGTCTGTGAGAGAGTGATTGTGTGTTGAGGAGACTATCTTTTGAAGCACAAGTGCAAGGAGTTCATCATTCATACCACATCTATTACCTTTTGGAGAGTGGTGTCTCCTAGATTGGTTAGGTGTCGCTTGGGAGCCTCCATCTTCATGTGGAGTTGAACCAAGAATTTTGTACGAGCAAGAGATCGCCTACTTCGTGAAGATCTACCCCGAGTGAGGCTAGTCCTTCGTGGACGTAAGCCTTGATGGAATAGACGAGGTTGCTACTTTGTGGACCCTTATGGGTGGAGCCCTTTGTGGACTCTCGCGACCGCTACCCTCTTTGGGTTGAAGTCTCCATCAACATGGATGTACGATAGCACCACCTATCGGAACCATGGGAAAAATCTTCGAGTCCCTATTGCGTTTGATCTTCCTTTCTCTACTCTTACTTACATGTGCTTGTCTTTACTTTCCGCTCCTATACTCATTGACTTGCATGTGTAGGGTATGCTAGACTTGATAGAATTGCTAAAATCTGCCAAGCATTAAAATTTGGAAAAGGTTAGGTTTTTTATTTTGCCAAGTAGTCTATTCACCCCCCCCCCTCTAGACGTCCCTTCTCGATCCCACAATTGGTATCAGAGCTTTGGTCTCCATAGCTTTGGTTTTATCACCATTGGAGGAAGAGGGATGTGCTTAGTTTGGGGAGTCTTAGTTGTAGAGTGCCTATTCTCGATGGGGAGTACTATAGTCAATGGAAAGACAAGATGCTTGATCTATTCGATGAATTCCATTTGAGAAAGTATGTTAAGATCCCATATGTGCCTCCCATTGATCCCTTAAATCCTTGTCATGAATAAGAAATTGACATGCTTCATAATCTTAGAACTGCTAATCTTTTCATTAGAGGATTGCCAAGAATTGTGTTTGATAAAATGAGAAACTTTGAGTGTGCTTATACTTTGTGCAAAGATTTAGAGGAAAGATATCCAAACTACGCTTTGAAAAACCTTGATGTCATTCTCCATAAAACTATTTCCTTTCACAATTTGAAGCCTAGTGATCCTAAATTTGATGATTATCTCTTCGAGCTTAGAGACCTCATAAGTACTAAAGTAGATGTCATAACCATCAACAACATCATTGTTGAAGCCATTCATATTCATAATCTTGAACATTGTCATGGTCAAAATTCAAACGAATCTCTTGATTTTTGTGACGAGGATATTCCACTTGATGATGACAATGTGGAACATGGCTGCTATGATAAAGATGAGAAGTTTGACATCGAATATGAGAAGACTATGAAGAATCTAAGTCTCATGGCGAACTTCAAAGACAACATGCCCGAAGGAAAAGAGTGGATTCTCGATAGTGGATGCACTGATCACATGAACGGAGATAGAGACATGTTTCAAGATATCACACCAAACCATGGACCATGGAGGTATGTGAATTTTGGAGACAACTCCAAGGGTAAGGTACTCGGTCTCGGTAAGGTGGTCATATCTCATGATAGTTCCATTCAAAATGTCATGCTTGTTGAATCCCTTGGCTGCAATCTTCTTTCTGTATCTAGACTAGCCGATTTCGGTTTCAATGTGCTATTTACTAAAGTTGATTGCCAAGTGTTTCGTGAAGATAATCATAGCATGGTCTTTACCGGTTTCCGTAGAGGTGATCTATACATTGTTGATTTCATCACTAAGAGATCCAAACCTTGTACTTGTCTTATTGCAAAATCTTCTAAAGGTTGGCTATGGCATAGAAGGCTAGGACATGTTGATATGCGTAATCTAGACAAGCTAATCAAAGGTGATCATATACTTGGTGTTAAAGATGTTATCTTTGACAAAGATAGACTTTGTAGTGCTTGTCAAGCAGGAAAACAAGTGGGTGGAAGTCATCCCGTAAAGAACATCATGACTACTAGAAGACCACTGCTTACAAGAGCCTCGGTGGAAATTCCTTTGGTCTAGTTATAGTTGATGATTTTTCCAGATTTACGTGGGTATTCTTTCTTGATGACAAGTCGCAGGTGCAAAAGACCTTCAAGAACTTTGCTCGCAAGGCTCAAAATCAATTTGAAGTGAAGATCAAGAAAGTTCAGAGCGACAACGGATCAGAGTTCAAAAACACCAATGTGGATACCTTTCTTGACAAAGAAGGCATCTCACATGAGTTCTTGGCTACGTACACACCTCAACAAAATGGAGTTGTTGAGAGGAAGAACCGGACTCTCATAGAGATGGCTAGAATCATTCTCGACGAATACAAGACACGAAGACACTTTTGGGCGAAAGCCATGGAAACAGCTTGTGAAAGGACGTGGATGTCGCCTAGGGGGGTGAATAGGCGCTTTAAAATAATTACGGTTTAGGCTTGAACAAATGCGGAATAAAACTAACGTTTAATATGTCAAGCACAAAACCTAAAACAACTAGGCTCACCTATGTGCACCAACAACTTATGCTAAGCAAGATAAATAACTAAGTGATAGCAAGATATAAAGCATGAAACAATATGGCTATCACAAAGTAAAGTGCATAAGTAAAGGGCTCGGGTAAGAGATAACCGAGGCACGCGGAGACGACGATGTATCCCGAAGTTCACACCCTTGCGGATGCTAATCTCCGTTCGGAGCGGTGTGGAGGCACAATGCTCCCCAAGATGCCACTAAGGCCACCGTAATCTCCTCACGCCCTCGCACAATGCAAGATGTCGTGATTCCACTAAGGGACCCTTGAGGGCGGTCATCGAACCCGTACAAATGGCAACCCTTGGGGGCGGTCATCGGTACCCATACACTTTAGCAACCCTTGGGGCGGTCACCGGTACCCATACAAATTGCTCGGGGCAATCTCCACAACCTAATTGGAGACCCCGACGCTTGCCCGGAGCTTTACACCACAATGATTGAGCTCCGAGGCACCACCAACCGTCTAGGGCGCCAAGGCACCCAAGAGGAACAAGCTCTAGGGTGCTCAAACACCCAAGAGTAATAAGCTTCTCAAACTTCACTTCCACATATCACCGTGGAGAACTCAAACCGATGCACCAAATGCAATGGCAAGGGCACATGGAGTGCCCAAGTCCTTCTCTCCCAAATCCCACCAAATCAACTAATGCTAGGGAGGAAAATGAGACGAAGAACGAAGAAGAACACGAAGAACTCCAAGATCTAGATCCAAGGGGTTCCCCTCACATAGAGGAGAAAGTGATTGGTGGAAATGTGGATCTAGATCTCCTCTCCCTTTTCCCTCAAGAACTAGCAAGAATCACTGGAGGGATTGAGAGTTAGCAAGCTCAAAGAAGGTCAACAATGGGGGGCAAACACGAGCTCAAGAGTTGGGGAACCATTGGGGAAGAAGACCCCCTTAAATAGGTCCCCACGAATCTGCCCGTTATGTGCAGAATAACATAGGAGCGGTACAACCGCTATGAGCACCGGTACAACCGGTAAAAAGCAATAAGCGGTACAACCGGCCTACAACCGCCCAAGAACCGCACCATAACAGAAACTAGTCCGGTGGTAGAGTGGTACATGGCCGGTACAACCTTCGGACCAATTCTGGAGCGGTACAACCGCTCCAAACACCGGTTGTACAGGTCAACCGGTACAACCTCTCTATGGGGCGGTATAACCTCTCTATGTAAAACAGGTAAGACTAAAACAGCCATAACTTTAGCATACGAGCTCCGATTTGAGCAAACTCAAGCTTGTTGGATAAATGACAACAAGAGCTATCCAACAATGAATAGTTAAATTAAGAACAAGCAATGGAGAATAAATGCCACTAGGATAAGTAAGATGACCTTCCCAATAAATATCCGGCAAAATCTCCAACACCGAAAACACAATATGATGCATACGAAATCTGTTTTCGATGAGCTTGAACTTATCACGATGAAGACCATAAGCTCAAAAACTCACATAGAGGAAAACCAAATAAGGACCAAGAAAGATGATGATGCAAGGATGCAAATGGTTTGAGCTCTCAACGAACGATACGATCAAGCTACTCACTTGAGAGCCCCCCTTGATAGTACGGCAATCGATCCTACAACTCGGTCTCCCAACTACCACCATGAGACCGGTAAAATAGAAAACCTATCAAGGGCAAACCTATACCTTGCACATAGTCCACTTGAGCTGATGATGATGATCTTGACTTCCTCAAGATGGACCACCTTTCTTGATTGTGTTGGCTCGATGAAGACTAGTTGATTGCTCCCCCATACTCCACTATGGGTGAGCCACTCTTCGTCACATCTTCACAAGTCCATTGTCACCACAATGGACGGCAAGCTTCAAGCATGATCTCTTCGTGATGCTCCACTTGAACTTGCACACCGCAATCTTGATGACGATCACCACTTGATGTCATCCTCCATGGGTTGTATGAGATCATCCACTTGACGCAAGCCCATGGAAACATACCTAACCCCACATAGAACTCTCACGTAGACCATGGGTTAGTACACAAAGTGTAATGGACAATACTTACCGTACCATGAGATCACCTGATCCCTCTTGGTACATCTTGTACACTTTGTGTGTTGATCAGCTTGATTCACTCTTTGACTTAGTCTTGATCAACCTTGTATCTTATCTTCTCTCTTCATAAAGATGATGTCTTGAAGGTAAACATGAGTGCTCACATAATCTTCTTCTTCAAGACATGCTTGCAATAAGCTCAACTCTCACATGACCAATCTTTGGATAAAACCTTGAATACCACCTTGGTCACCATATAAACTCCTTGAAACCAACAGATGGACTTCAAGAAGTACGTACGGACAAATCCTTCGAATACAACTCAAGGCAACCATTAGTCCATAGGGATTATCATCAATTACCAAAACCACACATGGATAAATGTGCTCTTACAATCTCCCCATTTTGGTAATTGATGACAACCACTTTCAAGAGAGTTTATATAAGGAAATAAGCACAACCAAGCACACACATGCAAAGCAATAATGCATGGGTATGAGATGCAAATGCTTAAGCAATCAAAAGCAAAACTCTCTAAACTTTCCAAACTAAACTATCTAAACTTCTCCCCCATTGGCATTGATTGCCAAAATGGACGAAAAGCTTAGAAAGCCAATATAATAGGTGCTCCTCCAAAAATTGTGTATTTCTCAAAATATGAGTGCAATGAAATACACATATACAATTATAAGTAGTTGGAGGAAAACAAACTATATTGAGGATCCAAAGATTGCAAAAAGGACCGTATGGCACAAAGACATACAAAAGAGAAGCAAGCAATCAAAAGATACCAATTGGAACAAACAATCACATGGACCTACGAGCCACATGAATAAAAGATATTATGATATGGGCAATAGAGTGTTTTAGAGAACCTAGGGAAGCTCCCCATGATTTGTGCACTTTTAAGAATTTTTTGTATTTGGATACGAGAGCACAAAATAGGATCATCACTCCCCCAAAATCAATAGAAACACACAAAAAGTGCAAGCAAGTAGATAAGACAATAAGAATATCACTTGCACCAAACATATGGTTGAGCAACATGTAAAAGAGGCAATTTAAGAATAGGCTCAACCAAAATGATGTGTGTGAGTCATGGCAAAGCACTTTGAGAAGACTAGTATAAGGATGAGCATGAAGCAACAACATAGTCTTGAAGAAATGAGACACAAAGTGCAAGCCATATCCTTCCCACAAACACAAACCACTGGCAAATGGGTCCACAAGCTTACTAATAAGAAAATTAAAAACCAAAGCTTGTGACAACCCCTGGTGAAGATAGGAAATAATAGCCTTGTCAGGAGGAGGGATACCAATCGAACAAAACCCTCATGAAGACAAGCATGAGGAAAATAATCTTCACCACCAAAGAGTGCATCAAGATGCAAGGATATAAGATCCGCACTCAAGAAAAATTCTTTCACGAAACCACCAAGGAAATAAAAAGGGAATGCAACGGTGGACGTGAAAGAAAAGAGGATATCAACTAGAGATGTAACTTCTCTCATGTGTATAAGATTCCAGGTAGAGGACAATCATGATGATATATCCACAAAGAATGATGTACACACGAAATAGTTACAAGAAGGAACGAACAAGATATCCAAAAGGAAGTCATAAATATACCAATAAGATCTTTGCTTGAAAGCATAGCACATGGCCCAGTATTTTCTTATTGTACATAAATGAACTCCCATCACACGAACATCAAAGACATCACAACTAGCAACAAGAGATCATCGTTGGGATGCTTTGAGAAGGGAAACAAGTACCACAAGAATGACTCAAGAAATTCATGCCATGATGCAACCTATAAAAGGTTGAATGCAAGAAATGTATGCATGAAGTAGATACTTGTTACCGAGATAGCATTGGAATGATGTAGTAGATAATGGTTCATCGATCATCCTAGCTTGGCTCCAATAAGCACATGGTGTCAACACCTTCCTTGTAAGTGAGCCGAGCATCCGATGTATCTCCAATTGTTCCTAGAACAACAACACAAACAAAGTGGTACCCAAACTCATTGGGACCAAAGAGTTAGTGGACCAACAATACATAGGACAAAATCCACATAACTCTGTGCATATAGATATGAAATTGAATTTCATGCACACTTTAGCCAATTTGTGACATAGTGGAGTTCCCCCTATATATTGGGTCAAAGAAAGAAAGCATGCTAAAGAAAGTACATCGTAAATATGCATGCTCAAGACTTTCAAGAACCAAATCAACACATAGTTGATAAGATACCAAGTGAAACTAAGATGCCAAACGGAGAAAAAAATCACTTGAAGGATACCACTTAAAAGATACATCAAGGAATGAGATATCCATTAACACATGCCAAATAGAAGGAAACAAGATACCAATTGAAGGAAAACAAACAAGAGGTATCAAGTTCCCAAAAGAGAGCTAGGTTCCAAACAAACCAAACCCTTGGCATATTTTCATGATGGCACAAAGCACCATAAAGAAAAGGCTTGCCTCCCACCAACACACTTGATGAGGATCAAAAGATTTTATGATAAACACATAAAGAGAGTGTTCTAAAGAAAATAGGATAGCTCCCCCAAGAGATGTGCATTATAAAGAATTTGCATTTGAATACAAAATGCACAAGATGGGATCATCACTTTCCATATATCTATAGAAACACTAAACACGCTCAAAACGATCCACAAGAGGCAGGGAAGACAAGCGATAAACAAAAACCAATGTAAAGATGATTAGCAATTTCTACCACTTAAAAGGAATACCAATTGTCAAAGGACAAGAAGTATTTGGAAATAATTCCCATTGGTAGATTGCAAAAAGACCCAACATCATCTTTACACCTAAAACACAAGCAAATGACACTTGTAGAGCTAACATGCCGCCTAGGAACAAGATAATTTACAATATCAACTCTAAGTGGCAATAGCTCAAATGTACACATTTTCTAGGCTTGTAATATGCACATAGCATATTACTCCCCCATAATGTGATAACCCACAACATTAACAAGTGGCAAATGAAATACAACAAGAGATAGTTAATGTACCATTTATAATTTGAATTTCTCATGAGAAGACATACCACATAGAAGCTAGATAATCTTGTAATATCAAAACTAGGTGGTATTCCTCATGTACACACATTTGTAGGATCGTGAAGTGCACAAAGCACATCACTCCCCCAAAATGGTATAATCCATTAACTCCTCACAAGAGCTAACTAAGATAAGACAAGATGCAAAAAGGCTCAACAAAATACGCACACGTACATGATGTGCAAACCAACATACCCATGCTTGATTACTCAAGATAAGCAAGCCGGAGGCACACCATATACAAACACATGCAAGGTACAAAACCACAACATGCAAAGGGGCAAGTAACTAACAATGTAAACAATTTAAGTACAAGTTACCGCAAGGAGGCACATTGGATATAAGATAGACACTCGATAATCCAAATGACTTGGCTTGAGATAATATGAATGATGAAGATCCCTTAATTCTTCATGATGTAGCCAAGTCTCCAATGCCCTCCAAGAACACCTATTGATCAAGTTTGAGTTTGTTGGTCCCCAACCAAGTTGGGTCCTAAGAGGTTAGTCACAATAGGCTTGGCTATCCAAATGGTTCTTTTCTTGACACCACTTTGAGTACCAACAAACTTGGCAAACGCATTGCCAACCTTATCCTTCCCAAGAGAATAGATATCATCAATAATAATTGGGTTGGATAAGTTACCATTCGTGCATGAAGAAGCAAAGTGGCCCTTCTCACGACATAAGTAGCAACATTTACCCTTTACTTTCTTCTCAATTGATTTCTCAACTTGAGGAGCATTGACTCGGGTCTTCTTGGGAATATGCTTTGCTTCAACTTGCGGTTGAGCATTAGATTGAACTTGTGGCTGCTTCCCTTGTTGCTTCTCACTATGGGGCTTCTTCTTCAATGGGCAAGATCTAACATGGTGCCCTTCTATCTTGCACTTGAAGCAAATAATCTTGGCCGAATTCTTGACTTGTTCTTGGCCCTTCTTTTTGTTGATCTTGGACTTCTTCTTCTTATTGGAGTTGAATCCAAGTCCACCTTTGTCATTTGGGGATTTTTGCACACTCAAGATATTGTTGAGTGTGGACTTCCCTTCATGACTCTTTTCCAAGTCTTTCTTCAAAGAAGTGAATTGGGCCTTGAGGTCATTGATTTCCTCTACATGGTTAGTATGAACACAAGTAATAGAGGAAGTATAAGCTTCATCGTTAGAGCAACAAGGCAAGGAAAGTAATTCATCATAAGATGTAGCAACATTATGAGTCGATGAACTACGAGGACTAGCACATGGCAATAAAGCATTTTTACTAGATGTATTGCTAATGTCCACATGAGGCTCACTAGATGTTACCTTAGTATTACTAGCCTCATGAGCTATTTTTAGCACATTATGGGATACTAGAAGATCACCATGAGAGCTCGAGAGCTTTTCATGACTTTCTTCCAATTTCCCATAATTGCTAGATAGCAACTCAAGTTGGGCCCTTAGCTCAGCATTCTCCTTCAAAATGGATGCTTCACAAGAAATAGAGTTAGTAGCACAAGCATCATCATTAACAACAAGAGGAGAAGACAACTTGGCAAGATCTTTAGCATAGGAAGCTTCAAGTTGAGCATGAGACTCGGTGAGTTCAATGAGCGAACTCTTAATGACCCTTGAGCCATTTTCGACTCAAGGAGTTTAGCATGTGCAACTTCAAGCTTATCATTTTTAGTTCTAAAATCATTAGCCACCTCGAGAGCTCTATCATGGGATTCCTTTAATCTAGATAATTCTAGAGCAAAGGTCTCCTCAAGAGATTCCTTGGTGGTTTGTTCATTTTCAAGAGCTTGAGATAGCTCCGCGATCTCATTAACGTAATCACACTCATGACCTTCCATTTTATCAATGGTGGCCTCATGCTCCTCGAGATGAGCTTCCAACTCCTCAATATATTTCTTGCCCTCAATGGCAATAGACATGATTTCCATGAAGTTGGAACGAGCAATTTTATTCTTATGAAGAGCTTTAAAAACCATTTCTCCCTTAATTTTTAGGGAAGCAATATTATCACTCTCTTCATCATTATCCTCATCCTCATTATCATCAACATCATCATCATGAGATATATTGGGATTCAAAGTAGGAGATACCTTTGAAGCCTTAGCCATAAGGCAAAAGTGGGAAATAATAGATGATGATGTAGGATCCCTTGACGCACCATTCAAGACCACATCTTGTTCCATGGAGTGTTGGGTTTCCTCTACATTGTTAGCACAACAACTCGAGGAAAGCGATGCATTTTTATCACGACAACAAGACATGGCAAGCATATCATCATGAGATTTAGTCAAGCAATTTATATATGATATGCAAGGACTATCAACACAAGCATGTGAAACATTTAGAGTGCTCAAAGTGTTAAAGTCCAAAGATGAAGCATTGCAATAAGATAGTGATGAAGTATCATCAATAATAAGCCCACTATCATCATTACAATGATCACCACTAATCACCATATCATTACCTTGTGGCAATCCACATGTAGGTGAAGTAGATGAAGTTGAGAAGACAACACGACCGGAGGTGGAGGGAGAACAATCATCCCTACAAATCTTGGACATGCCATATTTATCTTGAAGCTTTGTCCAGAACTCATGAGCATCCCGGAAAGGCATGAGTTGAAATATAACTACATTGCTCAAAGCATCGAAAAGCACATTAGAAGCTTGAGCATTGAGATAAGAGTTTTTCTCATCCCCTAAAGATATGTGTTGAGAATCCTTTGGAGGAGAAAAACCCATATCTACAATTCGCTCCAAATTTGGGTCCATGACCCTAAAGAGATTAAGCATGCGAATTATCCAAACATCAAAATTTATGCCATCGAAACTAAGAGTGTCAGAGAATCCTAATCCCCTAGTCGACATCCTTACTCTCTAGGTGGTTAAACCTAAAAATGAGAGACCTAGCTCTGATACCAATTGAAAGGACGTGGATGTCGCCTAGAGGGGGGTGAGTAGGCGCTTTAAAATAATTACGGTTTCGGCTTGAACAAATGCGGAATAAAACTAACGTTTAATATGTCAAGCACAAAACCTAAAACAACTAGGCTCACCTATGTGCACCAACAACTTATGCTAAGCAAGATAAACAACTAAGTGATAGCAAGATATAAAGCATGAAACAATATGGATGTCACGCCCAAGATGCGATCCTATCCTTATTTTGGCACGAGGGCCTCGACAGGGATAGAAGCGCATCTCGTCGTTTCGCAAGAATGGATATCATTACAAGTACATGTAAAGAAGAGATGAGTATATGGAATTGGCTTACACTCGCCACAAGCTACATCAATATCACATCAATACAACAACATATCCCAAACATCATACAGAAGAGCAGGGTCCGACTACAGACGAAAACAAACGATAAAAATGACATCCATCCTTGCTATCCCAGGCTGCCGCCTGGAACCCATCCTAAGATCGATGAAGAAGAAGAAGAAGAACTCCAAATCGAACAAAGCATCGCGCTCACGTCAAATCATCGCATTACCTGTACCTGCAACTGTTGTTGTAGTAATCTGTGAGCCACAGGGACTCAGCAATCTCATTTCCAAGGGTATCAAGACTATTAAAGCTTAATGGGTGAGGTATGGTTAAGTGGTGAGGCTGCAGCAAGCACTAAGCATTTATTTGAGTAGCTAACTTACGAGTACAAGAATAAGGGGGGATGATTGTCGCATAACGGACGTGATCTAGTAATGATCTCTAAGAGATCCTGAACACCTACTTACGTCAATCATAACCCCACCGTGTTCTCTCTCGGATAAGGACTCACGAGAAGAGACAGTCACGGTTACGCACACGGTTGGTGTATTTTATTTGAGTTTACTTCAAGTTTGCTATGACCGGGTGTTAAACAAAGTTTCCAAGTTGCCACTTAACCGCGGGCACGGCTTTCCGAAAGATTAAACCCTGCAGGGGTGCTCCAACTCATCCATCACAAACTAACCACACGCCACGGGAATAACCTCGACCACGAATCCCGTGATTTCCTAGGAAATTCCATTGGAAAACCTCAACCTCGAGATAGCCCAAAGTATCGGAATTCCTCGCACAAGACGTTCGAGAAAGGTAAAACAAGTCCAGCAAGACCGCCCGGCGTGTCGACGAACCCGATAGGAGCCGCGTATCTCGTTCTCAGGACACGACGGATAAGCGAAGCGTACGGTGGCCTGATAGAGATCTCCCGAGTTGCCCCGGGTTGGCCCCGCACGGTGCTCTAGTTTGGACCAACACTCATGAGGAGCACTGGCTCGGGTTGTTGATTAAAGATCCTCGGGTTAATTACTCCCTATGCAGGTTTATTAGTTATTAGGCAAACGTAGTACCAATGTTGGGCCTTGCCAGACAAGTTTTATCCTAAAACGAAAATCAAGGGGGTCCCCATAACAACCCCGAGCATGTTAAGAGCGCTCAATTATGGAACATAACACCGGTACACAAGTAACTAGGGCGGCAAGAGTGGAACAAAACACCGAGCAAAAGGCCAAGCCTTCCACCCTTTACCAAGTGTATATGTGCATTAAATTAAATAGCAATAATATTGTGATATATCAAAAGGATATCCATGTTGCACATGGAAAGAACTTGCACCTGCAACTAGCAACGCTATAAGAAGGGCTAAGCAAGCGGTAACATAGCCAAACAATGTTTTGCTGGGATGTTGAGGGGTTAGAGGCTTATCATGGCATTTGGGAGTCTTGACATACAGGTGGTAGGTAGCGAGACAGCGATAGAAACGGGACAACTAGCATGGCAATGATAGTAATGGTATCCAGGGAAATGATCATCTTTCCTGAGATCCCGCTTGGAAGAAGAACGAATCCATGAAGAAGACGAGCCAACGTAGTCGAACGAATCCTCACACTCCGAACGCTTTCGGAACTCTATCGAGAAGAAGCAATCCGAAAACAACAATCAACACACGATAAACACCACAACAAATGCATGACATGATGCACAATCAAATATGATGCATGTCCGATATAATTATGCAAGGCATGGCAATCACAACAAACAATTACTACACATTAAGTGAAGCTCAATATGCAACGAGTTGCGTATTGACGGAACTCCACATTTGAATTACTTAGTTCACTCCCGTTTAGATACACAACAATGTTAAATGTTTGTTAGACATGGAAGAATGTGAAGCATAAATAAACTACACTATCTAGGCATCTTAAATGAGGTCGCAAACAACTTATAGCATTTCCGAAACGGCCTCATATGCATATTATGATTTTGGTCCAGATCTGTCATAAACACATTTTATAGTTGTTAAACAGCAATATAAAGTGTGCCACGCAATTCTACACGTCATTCTAGTCAAGTTACATATGTGGATCATATTAAACGGAGCTACGGTTATTTAGTTATGATAGAAACCGTGTAGTAAGTCCTTAGGCAATTTATTCAATGCAACATCATTTTAAATATTATTAACATGCATGAGGATGACATATTTGAGTTAGATGCAACTTTGTGAAAACGTTGACAATGGCAAACGAGGAACGGGCATGAAACAATTCGGACACGATGCAAACATGAGCATCTCATACAAACACCACACATACGTCGCGTCGGGTCGTCTCAGGGTTATACCTTCGAAGCATGTGGGCGAGGTGAAACGGTTCGATGCGGTGTAGATGTTCACATGGTCGTCGTGGAAGCAGTCGTTCTCGAGACGGTAGTGGAAGTAGTTGTACACGGGCCTTCGGCGACGGTAGTCGTACACGCTCCATAGATGTTCGAGGTCGTCGAGGACGTCGTGGAAGTAGGTGTACATGGCGACGGTTTTGTCGGATCCACAACGAGAGTAGAGGTACATTTGTCGGTCTTCGGCGTCGGGCGTCGTGGTACTTGGCTGTCTCGGGGCTTGGCGATTCAACGTGTACGAGGCAACAAAGGTGCACAAAAAAAAGGCAACAGCCAAGCAGGTGGATGGCCACTGTCAGGAGCTTCAAGCTCGGACCCATGATAGCAGTTGCAGGCGGTGCGAGGCAGATGGAGGGGAGGTCGATGCGGCACCCCTGGCCAAGACCTCGACGGATCCAGTCGTGGCGGAGGGATGGCAGGAGGCGGAGCAAGCTGGGGCTGGGCATGTCCCGAAGCAGGGAACTTGGCGTCGGCGGATGAACATGGCAGAGGCGGGGATGAGGCCGGAGCAGCGAAGATTGGTTGGCTGGCGCCAGACCGCGCCGAATCCGAGGCGGCGGCAGAGGATCTGGCCAGCGGCGCGCTCAGCTTCGGTAGGGAGGCAACGGCAACCTCCATGGTAACAGGGTGGCGCGCGGGCGACGGTGGACCTCAAACGCAGGCGCACGGGGTGGCCGAGGCGCCATGGGAGGAGGCGGTGCTCCGGTCAGCTCCGGCGGGGCTTGGATCTGGCTGTTGGTGCTGCTGGAGTGGCAAGGGGAGGTGTCGGTCTCGGGATGAAGGCGTCGGTGCGAGGGAAACCGCGGGCGTGGACGCATCCAGGCGGCGGCGGCTTGCAGCAAGGGCGGCAGAGCTCGATCCGGAGGTCGCGGTAGCGGGGGTTTCATGGCGTCCTCAGGAACTCCTGGACAGAGAGTGAGAGGTGAGGAGGAAAGAAAAGGAAAGGAAGGGAAGACAGGAGGTCAACGGCAATACGTGGTGGCGCGGACGTGGCCGGACGGCGGGATGGAACTCCGGTGGCCCGGCTGGCCGGAGAGGTGGCGGACGGCAGGGGCGCGTTCCTCCATGGGCGCTTGCTTGATTGTGGAAGGTCTCGCTCCTATGGTTGCGCGGACGAAGCCGCCTACGGGCGACGGACATGTCCGTGGGACAGGGGAGGTAGTGGCCATGGGTTGCGGGGTTTTGATAGAGAGGGATCTGGGAGGATCCCGAGGTGGGAGGAGAGTGGAAGTGGCGGCGGCGGCGATTAGACAGGAGGAGGATTTTTTTTGGGATTAGGTCTAGGTGGTCTATATATATAGCGAAATGGACAAGATTTGGACCCTTCGATTTAGATCGGACGGTCCGGAAAATTAGATTAGGGTGTCCAATTGATAAAACGAAGATGGTTGGGGTATTTCGGGGTTGATCCGGGCACAACGGTCATGACTGTCGGGTTCGGGTCCGAGGGGAGTTTTCGGACTAGGTTGCGAGTGGATCGGTGCACTGTGTAGAGAGGCTAGGTGGAGATGGGAGGGAAGATTGAGGCCCGTGACACGAGTTTTAAAACACCGAAAACGCCCGATAAATAAACCGATGACGGTGCCGCTACGGTCGACCGTTCGGGTATCAAACGACCTCTGATTGCGACGAAATTTGGCAGGCGGCCTACCTACAATATATTACGACCGCTCGCCAAGTTTCGACCCAATCCAAGAAAGTTTTATACACACTTTTGAAAACAATATTTTGCAATGCCGCGGGCGCGTGCGTGTGTGGTTGGTCTCGAAACGCTCAACGGGGAGAATCGACACTACAAACGAATGCAAGTTTTCAAAAACGAGTGACGATGCTATGCAAGATGATGCGAATGATGCGATGATGAATGCGACAATAAAATGAATCACATGACGAGAATGGAAAACAACGGAAATCTTCTGGAGCGGCGGTCCCGGGCTGTTACAACTCTCCTCCACTTAGAAGAGATCTCGCCCCGAGATCTAAGACTGAGAAGGGGAAGAGGAAGAAGAAAGGAAGAGGTAACTCTTAATTGCTTCATTGACAAACGAGTGAACCCAAGAGAAGAAGGATGATATGAGAAACAAGCAAGAATTCAAAAGAAATTTCGGCAACACTTCGGTGGGATAGAGGGACACAACTTGATAAGATAGAAAGAACTTGAAAAGAGAACACAACACTCCGGTCAAATGGATAAGCAAGGAAAGAACACGATCTTGACAGAACGATATGATGATTCGAAGAGAGCATCCTCCGAAACACATGAACAGAAGCTAGATCATTGGAAAGAAAGAACGGAGAAGAAATGGCAAGTTCTACACAATTGAATTGAAAGTCTCCCTTACAAAGGATAGATTGAACGGAGTTGTTGAGCCATCAACAACGAAAACAAAATCATGTTGTGGGCTTATGGAAAACATCTCTAAATTATGAGGTGACAACCGGCCACTACAAAACAAAGATTGCTTGGGAGCAACAAGATATAAAAACTTCTTTCACCAAGAGAATACAAGAACACTTGAATCATTGATAAGCACCATGATAGCAACGATCCTTATGATAGGCTTTAGGTGAAATCCGATCCAAGATAACTCCTAGAGAGAAATGATGGGTTTAAATATCTCATTCTTGACAAATACTCCTCGAGACTCCTCATAATCAAGAATGTTATAACACCATCTCAAAAGATAAGGGAGAAAGAATTGCATTTTGAAATGCAAGATAAGAATACTTGAGGACCTCCAACAAAATCTTGAAGAACACTTGAGAATGAGAGAAATCTTGATGAACCACCACGAGGACCTCCGTATACGAAAGAATGATCAAAAGAAATGAAGGTTGAAAAATGATAGATTGTGACGTTGCAAAGATTTAAATGAAGCTTCACGATGAGATACTTGAGAAAACCTGGAACTCCGGAAAAGAAAAGATGAACAACTTAGAACCGAGAATTTGATATCATGAACAACTCCGGAAGAAGGATTGAAATCACCTTGATGAAACAAAAATAAGAATTATGTTATGCTTATCCTTCATCAAGTTTAATTGATGACAATCAACGGATTTGGCATACCACTTATTCTTCTTGAAAAAAAAATTGAGAGAGAGAGCATAAACTTAAAGAAGTCTTAAACGAACCACCGGTAAGAATTTGAGACGGATGAGAATACTACAAATGCATGGAGATACATGAGAACGAAGAGATCATGATCCACCTAGTAGAACTAGAATGAGCCACCAGGATAATTGAGATATGAACGAAGAGACAACAATTGAGAAGAATTTGAGAACGAAAGCTGAGAACGAAGAAATCTTCTGAAATGATGGCCTTCGGAGGATCGAGAAATGAAAACAACACTCAAATGCTCCGGATAGATATGGATGGAATTACTCATGATCGAGAAGAATTTGAGAAGATAGCAACAAGCTGAAACCATGAATCTCTGAGCATGGAACAAGATTTAAGAGAAACTCTCCTTCGGTCTTCATGCTGAGAATAATGACGAGAAACACCACCAAGAATTACTGAGGCACTCCGGAATAATGAATAAGAAAAGGTAAAGGCAGCGATGAAACTGATTTAGAAGCGATCTTAGAGAAGGCATATGACCGATGGAATTCATTCTTACGTCATATATGAAAAGAACTTGAGATCTCCGGGAAAGCTTAGAAGAGCCAGGTAAGATCCTGGGGAAAACCTGTGGGTTATGAGCCCACTCAAGGAAAACTCCGTTGAAATGATAGGTTAGGAGAGAAATTGCACCGGTACAAATTAAGAACTTGATGAGGTGAGAACCTCGAACTAATTGAAAGGACTTGAGTGAAAACACGAGTCTTCTGAGATATTTTTAGCACTCCGGATAGAATAGAAATGAACAATCAAGAGAGGCTTGGATAAGAACTTCCAACATGGGGAATCATAAAACGAATGACAAGGATATGATGAACACCGAGAGATTGAATTGAATCCACCGGAAACGAAAATGGGAATGAAGAACGATGAACTTTGAATCACTTGAGCATCTCCACATGAATTACCGGATACAATACGGAAGAAATGATGGCGGAATCATTGATGAAGAGAGAAGCACTTGGATGAGAATTTAATTGTTGAAGAAAAAGGGCGGGAGGGTGGGAAAAACAAAGACAACTTGGGATAAATGAAACGAACTCCGGGAAAGAAATATGAGGATTGATCTTGCAAATATCTGAGAGGGTTGAATTAACTTGATGAGAAACACACCGGTTAGGAAAGATATGAATTCACCACTTGACATCGAAGCAACTCGAATTACCCTACTCCAACAAAACAAAGGATGAGGCTTGAGAACTAAGCCGGAAACAAATACATAACCCATTTGCATTTGTTGGAAGGATAATCCTAGGTAACTACTTGAATTCCCACCTAAGAATTTCCGAAGTCTTTCTTGTTTATGCGATTCGGGTTGCGGACCCAGGAACGTACCCAAGGTAATCAGCTACAACTGCACCCGCAACCTTCCACGCCATAATCCAAGAAATTCCGCAAACTCGTCTACCTCAGACACTCGTAATCACAATGATACTAAACATGGCAGTACCCTGGACGCTCTCCCCAGTATTGGGTGACTCCAAACTTATCTCGCCACGAAAAGTATTGAAGCAATTTCGAACATCCTCCGTCCTGAGATACTAAGGAAACTGAACGATAACGATGTGCAAAAATCCCTCGGAGCTCTACTCCTCGATAAAGGAGGCACCAAGACAGAATTCCTTCACATCGGCATCATATAGTTTCCAAAATACCCGCGTGATCCTAAATTTTTTTTGAGCGAGCAGAGGAGTAGAATAAAAATTCCTAAGTCGAATACCTCACCAGAGCATAGAAGAGGAGTAAAAAGAACCCTACTCTCCGATATAACTAGACTCAAAATATTTTTTACTAGACTCGACTCGGCCAAGTTCGATCAATCAAGGGGGCTCCTAGGTCGGTACAGGCTCTGATACCAACTTGTCACGCCCAAGATGCGATCCTATCCTTATTTTGGCACGAGGGCCTCGACAGGGATAGAAGCGCATCTCGTCGTTTCGCAAGAATGGATATCATTACAAGTACATGTAAAGAAGAGATGAGTATATGGAATTGGCTTACACTCGCCACAAGCTACATCAATATCACATCAATACAACAACATATCCCAAACATCATACAGAAGAGCAGGGTCCGACTACAGACGAAAACAAACGATAAAAATGACATCCATCCTTGCTATCCCAGGCTGCCGCCTGGAACCCATCCTAAGATCGATGAAGAAGAAGAAGAAGAACTCCAAATCGAACAAAGCATCACGCTCACGTCAAATCATCGCATTACCTGTACCTGCAACTGTTGTTGTAGTAATCTGTGAGCCACAGGGACTCAGCAATCTCATTTCCAAGGGTATCAAGACTATTAAAGCTTAATGGGTGAGGTATGGTTAAGTGGTGAGGCTGCAGCAAGCACTAAGCATTTATTTGAGTAGCTAACTTACGAGTACAAGAATAAGGGGGGATGATTGTCGCATAACGGACGTGATCTAGTAATGATCTCTAAGAGATCCTGAACACCTACTTACGTCAATCATAACCCCACCGTGTTCTCTCTCGGATAAGGACTCACGAGAAGAGACAGTCACGGTTACGCACACGGTTGGTGTATTTTATTTGAGTTTACTTCAAGTTTGCTATGACCGGGTGTTAAACAAAGTTTCCAAGTTGCCACTTAACCGCGGGCACGGCTTTCCGAAAGATTAAACCCTGCAGGGGTGCTCCAACTCATCCATCACAAACTAACCACACGCCACGGGAATAACCTCGACCACGAATCCCGTGATTTCCTAGGAAATTCCATTGGAAAACCTCAACCTCGAGATAGCCCAAAGTATCGGAATTCCTCGCACAAGACGTTCGAGAAAGGTAAAACAAGTCCAGCAAGACCGCCCGGCGTGTCGACGAACCCGATAGGAGCCGCGTATCTCGTTCTCAGGACACGACGGATAAGCGAAGCGTACGGTGGCCTGATAGAGATCTCCCGAGTTGCCCCGGGTTGGCCCCGCACGGTGCTCTAGTTTGGACCAACACTCATGAGGAGCACTGGCTCGGGTTGTTGATTAAAGATCCTCGGGTTAATTACTCCCTATGCAGGTTTATTAGTTATTAGGCAAACGTAGTACCAATGTTGGGCCTTGCCAGACAAGTTTTATCCTAAAACGAAAATCAAGGGGGTCCCCATAACAACCCCGAGCATGTTAAGAGCGCTCAATTATGGAACATAACACCGGTACACAAGTAACTAGGGCGGCAAGAGTGGAACAAAACACCGAGCAAAAGGCCAAGCCTTCCACCCTTTACCAAGTGTATATGTGCATTAAATTAAATAGCAATAATATTGTGATATATCAAAAGGATATCCATGTTGCACATGGAAAGAACTTGCACCTGCAACTAGCAACGCTATAAGAAGGGCTAAGCAAGCGGTAACATAGCCAAACAATGTTTTGCTGGGATGTTGAGGGGTTAGAGGCTTATCATGGCATTTGGGAGTCTTGACATACAGGTGGTAGGTAGCGAGACGGCGATAGAAACGGGACAACTAGCATGGCAATGATAGTAATGGTATCCAGGGAAATGATCATCTTTCCTGAGATCCCGCTTGGAAGAAGAACGAATCCATGAAGAAGACGAGCCAACGTAGTCGAACGAATCCTCACACTCCGAACGCTTTCGGAACTCTATCGAGAAGAAGCAATCCGAAAACAACAATCAACACACGATAAACACCACAACAAATGCATGACATGATGCACAATCAAATATGATGCATGTCCGATATAATTATGCAAGGCATGGCAATCACAACAAACAATTACTACACATTAAGTGAAGCTCAATATGCAACGAGTTGCGTATTGACGGAACTCCACATTTGAATTACTTAGTTCACTCCCGTTTAGATACACAACAATGTTAAATGTTTGTTAGACATGGAAGAATGTGAAGCATAAATAAACTACACTATCTAGGCATCTTAAATGAGGTCGCAAACAACTTATAGCATTTCCGAAACGGCCTCATATGCATATTATGATTTTGGTCCAGATCTGTCATAAACACATTTTATAGTTGTTAAACAGCAATATAAAGTGTGCCACGCAATTCTACACGTCATTCTAGTCAAGTTACATATGTGGATCATATTAAACGGAGCTACGGTTATTTAGTTATGATAGAAACCGTGTAGTAAGTCCTTAGGCAATTTATTCAATGCAACATCATTTTAAATATTATTAACATGCATGAGGATGACATATTTGAGTTAGATGCAACTTTGTGAAAACGTTGACAATGGCAAACGAGGAACGGGCATGAAACAATTCGGACACGATGCAAACATGAGCATCTCATACAAACACCACACATACGTCGCGTCGGGTCGTCTTGGGGTTATACCTTCGAAGCATGTGGGCGAGGTGAAACGGTTCGATGCGGTGTAGATGTTCACATGGTCGTCGTGGAAGCAGTCGTTCTCGAGACGGTAGTGGAAGTAGTTGTACACGGGCCTTCGGCGACGGTAGTCGTACACGCTCCATAGATGTTCGGGGTCGTCGAGGACGTCGTGGAAGTAGGTGTACATGGCGACGGTTTTGTTGGATCCACAACGAGAGTAGAGGTACACTTGTCGGTCTTCGGCGTCGGGCGTCGTGGTACTTGGCAGTCTCGGGGCTTGGCGATTCAACGTGTATGAGGCAACAAAGGTGCACAAAAAAAAGGCAACAGCCAAGCAGGTGGATGGCCACTGTCGGGAGCTTCAAGCTCGGACCCATGATAGCAGTTGCAGGCGGTGCGAGGCAGATGGAGGGGAGGTCGATGCGGCACCCCTGGCCAAGACCTCGACGGATCCGGTAGTGGCGGAGGGCTGGCAGGAGGTGGAGCAAGCAGGGGCTGGGCATGTCCCGAAGCAGGGAACTTGGCGTCGGCGGATGAACATGGCAGAGGCGGGGATGAGGCCGGAGCAGCGAAGATTGGTTGGCTGGCGGCAGACCGCGCCGGATCCGAGGCGGCGGCAGAGGATCTGGCCGGCGGCGCACTCAGCTTCGGTAGGGAGGCAACGGCAACCTCCATGGCAACAGGGTGGCGCGCGGGCGACGGTGGACCTCAAAACGCAGGCGCACGGGGTGGCCGAGGCGCCATGGGAGGAGGCGGTGCTCCGGTCAGCTCCGGCGGGGCTTGGATCTGGCTGTTGGTGCTGCTGGAGTGGCAAGGGGAGGCGTCGGTCTTGGGATGAAGGCGCGGGCGCGAGGGAAACCGCGGGCGTGGACGCGTCCAGGCGGCGGCGGCTTGCAGCAAGGGCGGCAGAGCTCGATCCGGAGGTCGCGGTAGCGGGGGTTTCATGGCGTCCTCAGGAACTCCTGGACAGAGAGTGAGAGGTGAGGAGGAGAGAAAAGGAAAGGAAGGGAAGACAGGAGGTCAACGGCATGACCTGGTGGCGCGGACGTGGCCGGACGGCGGGATGGAACTCCGGTGGCCCGGCTGGCCGGAGAGGTGGCGGACGGCAGGGGCGCGTTCCTCCATGGGCGCTTGCTTGATTGCGGAAGGTCTCGCTCCTATGGTTGCGCGGACGAAGCCGCCTACGGGCGACGGACATGTCCGTCGGACAGGGGAGGTAGTGGCCATGGGTTGCGGGGTTTGGACAGAGAGGGATCTGGGAGGATCCCGAGGTGGGAGGAGAGTGGAAGTGGCGGCGGCGGCGATTAGACAGGAGGAGGATTTTTTTTGGATTAGGTCTAGGTGGTCTATATATATAGCGAAATGGACAAGATTTGGACCCTCCGATTTAGATCGGACGGTCAGGAAAATTAGATTAGGGAGTCCAATTGATAAAACGAAGATGGTTGGGGTATTTCGGGGTTGATCCGGGCACAACGGTCATGACTGTCGGGTTCGGGTCCGGGGGAGTTTTCAGACTAGGTTGCGAGCGGATCGGTGCACTATGTAGAGAGGCTAGGTGGAGATGGGAGGGAAGATTGAGGCCCGTGACACGAGTTTTAAAACACCGAAAACGCCCGATAAATAAACCGATGATGGTGCCGCTACGGTCGACCGTTCGGGTATCAAACGACCTCTGATTGCGACGAAATTTGGCAGGCGGCCTACCTACAATATATTACGACCGCTCGCCAAGTTTTGACCCAATCCGAGAAAGTTTTATACACACTTTTGAAAACAATATTTTGCAATGTCGCGGGCGCGTGCGTGTGTGGTTGGTCTCGAAACGCTCAACGGGGAGAATCGACACTACAAACGAATGCAAGTTTTCAAAAACGAGTGACGATGCTATGAAAGATGATGTGAATGATGCGATGATGAATGCGACAATAAAATGAATCACATGACGAGAATGGAAAACAACGGGAATCTTTTGGAGCGGCGGTTCCGGGCTGTTACAATGGCTATCACAAAGTAAAGTGCATAAGTAAAGGGCTCGGGTAAGAGATAACCGAGGCACGCGGAGACGACGATGTATCCCGAAGTTCACACCCTTGCGGATGCTAATCTCCGTTCGAAGCGGTGTGGAGGCACAATGCTCCCCAACATGCCACTAAGGCCACCGTAATCTCCTCACACCCTCGCACAATGCAAGATGTCGTGATTCCACTAAGGGACCCTTGAGGACGGTCACCGAACCCGTACAAATGGCAACCCTTGGGGGCGGTCACCGGTACCCGTACACTTTGGCAACCCTTGGGGGCGGTCACCGGTACCCGTACAAATTACTCGGGGCAATCTCCACAACCTAATTGGAGACCCCGACGCTTGCCCGGAGCTTTACACCACAATGATTGAGCTCCGAGGCATCATCAACCGTCTAGGGCGCCAAGGCACCCAAGAGGAACAAGCTCTAGGGTGCTCAAACACCCAAGAGTAATAAGCTTCTCAAACTTCACTTCCACGTATCACCGTGGAGAACTCAAACCGATGCACCAAATGCAATGGCAAGGGCACATGGAGTGCCCAAGTCCTTCTCTCCCAAATCCCACCAAAGCAACTAATGCTAGGGAGGAAAATGAGAGGAAGAACGAAGAAGAACTCCAAGATCTAGATCCAAGGGGTTCCCCTCACATAGAGGAGAAAGTGATTGGTGGAAATGTGGATCTAGATCTCCTCTCCCTTTTCCCTCAAGAACTAGCAAGAATCATTGGAGGGATTGAGAGTTAGCAAGCTCAAAGAAGGTCAACAATGGGGGGCAAACACGAGCTCAAGAGTTAGGGAACCATTGGGGAAGAAGACCCCCTTAAATAGGTCCCCACGAATCTGCCCGTTATGTGCAGAATAACATAGGAGCGGTACAACCGCTATGAGCACCGGTACAACCGGTAAAAAGCAATAAGCGGTACAACCGGCCTATAACCGCCCAAGAACCGCACCATAACAGAAACTAGTCCGGTGGTAGAGCGGTACATGGCCGGTACAACCTTCGGACCAATTCTGGAGCGGTACAACCGCTCCAAACACCGGTTGTACCGGTCAACCGGTACAACCTCTCTATGGGGCGGTACAACCTCTCTATGTAAAACAGGTAAGACTAAAACAGCCATAACTTTCGCATACGAGCTCCGATTTGAGCAAACTCAAGCTTGTTGGATAAAGGACAACAAGAGCTATCCAACAATGACTAGTTAAATTAAGAACAAGCAATGGAGAATAAATGCCACTGGGATAAGGAAGATGACCTTCCCAATAAATATCCGGCAAAATCTCCAACACCGAAAACACAATATGATGCATACGAAATCTGTTTTCGATGAGCTTGAACTTATCACGATGAAGACCATAAGCTCAAAAACTCACATAGAGGAAAACCAAATAAGGACCAAGAAAGATGATGATGCAAGGATGCAAATGGTTTGAGCTCTCAACGAACGATACGATCAAGCTACTCAGTTGAGAGCCCCCCTTGATAGTACGGCAATCGATCCTATAACTCGGTCTCCCAACTACCACCATGAGACCGGTAAAATAGAAAACCTATCAAGGGCAAACCTATACCTTGCGCATAGTCCACTTGAGTTGATGATGATGATCTTGACTTCCTCAAGATGGACCACCTTTCTTGATTGTGTTGGCATGATGAAGACTAGTTGATTGCTCCCCCATACTCCACTATGGGTGAGCCACTCTTCGTCACATCTTCACAATTCCATTGTCACCACAATGGACGGCAAGCTTCAAGCATGATCTCTTCATGATGCTCCACTTGAACTTGCACACCGCAATCTTGATGACGATCACCACTTGATGTCATCCTCCATGGGTTGTATGAGATCTTCTACTTGACGCAAGCCCATGGAAACATACCTAACCCCACATAGAACTCTCACGTAGACCATGGGTTAGTACACAAAGTGTAATGGACAATACTTACCGTACCATGAGATCACCTTATCCCTCTTGGTACATCTTGTACACTTTGTGTGTTGATCAGCTTGATTCACTCTTTGACTTAGTATTGATCAACCTTGTATCTTATCTTCTCTCTTCATAAAGATGATGTCTTGAAGGTAAACATGAGTGCTCACACAATCTTCTTCTTCAAGACATGCTTGCAATAAGCTCAACTCTCACATGACCAATCTTTAGATAAAACCTTGAATACCACCTTGGTCACCATATAAACTCCTTAAAACCAACAGATGGACTTCAAGAAGTACCTACGGACAAATCCTTCGAATACAACTCAAGGCAACCATTAGTCCATAGGGATTATCATCAATTACCAAAACCACACATGGATAAATGTGCTCCTACAGCTTGTCATGCTACGAACCGACTCTACCTACACAAGCTTCTCAGTAAAATGGCATACGAGCTGCTCACCTGTAACAAACCCCAAGTTGGATACTTTTAGGTATTCGGCTCAAAGTGCTACATTCTTGATAAGCATCATCGTTCTAAATTTGCTCCTAAATCTCATGAAGGTTTCCTACTCGGTTACGGATCAAACTCTCACACTTACCATATCTACAACAACTTCACTCGAAAGGTTGACGAGACGGTAGATGTGAAGTTTGATGAGACTAATGGTTCGCAAGTCGAACAATTGCCAAATGATGTAGGAGATAAGGAACCTTCGGAAGCCATTCAAGATTTTTCCATCAGCAAGATACATCCAATGGAGGTGAAGGAAAGCACTTCATCAACACAACTGGAAGCTCCTACCTCGCGTCAAGGCGAACCACAAAACGACATGGAGGCATCCACAAGCGGTACACAACAAGATGAAGAGGAGGAACAAGTACATCGTGATGATCCACCTCAACCCCCTTCACCACCCCCTCAAGGCAACGACACCTTCAACCACAACGAAGAGGAAGATGATGATGAGGAAGCTCCACCATCCAACAAGCAAAATCTATCACGAGTTCTAGCAAGAGTGAACAAGAATCACCCTTTAGTCGACGACATACAAACCGGGAGAATCACTCGCTCTAAAACTCGTTTAGCTAACTTTTGTGAGCATTACTCATTTATCTCTAGTATTGAGTCCATGAAGGTAGAAGAAGCACTTGAAGACCTGGATTGGGTGAATGCCATGCACGAAGAGCTACACAACTTTGAGAGGAATGAAGTGTGGACACTAGTGGAGAAGCCCAAGGATGATCAAAACATCATTGGAACAAAATGGGTGTTTCGGAACAAGCAAGATGAAGATGGTCAAGTGGTACGCAACAAGGCACGTCTTGTAGCTCAAGGTTATACTCAAGTCGAAGGTATGGACTACGGTTAGACTTATGCCCCCGTTGCTAGACTGAAGCCATTCTTATACTTCTTGCTTATGCCAATCACCAAAAACGCTTTTATAAATGGTGAAATTGAGGAGGAAGTTTAGAAAACCACCCGGCTTTGTGAACCCTAAGAAACCTATTCATGTTTATCAACTTCATAAAGCTCTCTATGGTCTTAAACAAGCCCCACGAGCTTGGTACAAATGCTTAACGAAGTTTCTTATTGAAAAGGGTTTTGAAATTGGTAAAAATGGATGCAACCTTGTTCACTAAAAGAGTTAACGGTGAATTATTTGTGTGCCAAATTTATGTGGATGATATTATCTTTGGATCTACTAACACACATTTTAGTGAGAAATTTGGAAGGTTGATGTGCGAGAAATATGAGATGTCTATGATGTGTGAGCTGAAATTTTTCCTTGGTTTGCAAATCAAGCAAACGAGAGAAGGGACGTTTATCTCTCAAACCAAGTATACCAAGGACTTGATCAAGAAGTTCAACATGCAAGAGTGTAAAGGTATGAAAACTCCTATGCCTACTAGTGGACATGTTGACCTCACCAAGGAGGACAAACCAGTTGATCAAAAGGTTTATCGATCAATGATTGGTTCATTGCTATGCCTATGTGCCTCCCATCCCGATATCATGCTTAGTGTGTGCATGTGCGCTCGATATCAAGCTACACCTAAAGAGTGTCATCTTAAGGCCGTGAAAATAATTGTGAGATACTTGTTACATACATGAAACTTTGGCATTTGGTATCCCAAGGGATCTTCTTTTAACCTTGTTGGCTATTCCGACTCAGTCTATGCCAGAGATAATGTTGATAGAAAATCCACCTCGGGTACATGTCAATTTCTTGGGAGATCTCTCATGTCTTGGTCATCCAAGAAACAAAACTCAGTATCTCTATCTATCGCCGAAATGGAATACATTGCCGTCGGATCATGTTGTGCGCAATTGCTATGGATGATTCAAACTCTTAAGGATTATGGTATACATGTGAGACATGTTCCATTGTTGTGTGACAATAAGAGTTCTATTAAGATTGCTCATAATCCCGTGCAACATTCTCGAACTAAACACATTCAAGTTCGTCATCATTTCATTTGTGATCATGTTGCCAAAGGGGACATTAATCTCAAACATGTTCGCACCAACAAGCAATTGGCCGACATCTTTACTAAGCCACTTGATGAGAAAGTGTTTGTGTCACTTGAAGAGTGAGTTGAACATCACTGATGCTTCAAACTTGAGCTAGACTCACTCGGATGCATGCAAGGGCATGAGCTTATTTGACTATTCCTTGTTACCTTTGATATGACCCTAACTTATACCTTGGAAAACTATGCTCCCTTGTATTGCATCTAACCTTTTGTAGGTACTTGGATGAACTACATTCCACAAGATTGCCAACAACTAATATCAAAAGCAATCTTGTCTGGGCCAAGTATCAACAACCCTACTTTGTGGTGGAGGAAGAACACAACACAAACTATATCCTTGACATACATATGATTAAAACCTCACTGTTGTCATTTGGATATATCATGTTCTTCCTTGCATGACTAACCCTTGTAGGAGGACCTATCTAGAAAGAAAAGAAGGATTGCCCCTAAACTTCGACTCTTGGGCATCCACAACAGGTCCACCTACACGCCTGTCATCTACATCACTCAAAGGTGTGTACTCATATCCTTGAAGAAGCTTTACTCCAAGTCACGAGTCAATTCTAAGTGATATGAAAACATCAAAATGCTTAAACGAAAAATGGTAACCCCATTTTGAGCTTAACAATGAGTATGACCTATGATCAAGTATTCTTACTTGGCTCCTAAGTCAATATACTCTAATATAGGTGACCTAGTCGCCGACCATTATCTAGATGAAATTTCTTGTTTGGATCATCTTCTAGTTGCATGCTTTCTTAGAACCATTCAATCTTCATCTAGTTGAAAATTCATTGCAAATCTTCTTGAAAATTCATTGCAAATCTTCTTGAAAATTCATTGCAAAACTTCTTGAAAATTCATTGCAAATCTTCTTGAAAATTCATTGCAAATATTTTAGAATCTATTGAGACTTTCTGAAAATCATTTTCGTTAACAAAATGGTCAAGAATGACTTTGTCAAGTTTCCGTTTGCAAATTCGGACCCTCCGAAATGAAAAAATCGGTTTCATTGATATAGCAGATATACTGCCAAGAGCTTCATCGGTACCACCGATACGAACCTCTTCGGCTGCACCGATTTTACCCAGAGCCCTAAAATTTCCTTATTGGTTCTACCGATTCACTTTTCCTCGGAGCCACCGAGTTTTGCCATTGTTTGTTGTAAGAGCACATTTCTCGATGTGTGGTTTTGGTAATTGATGACAATCCCTATGGACTAATGGTTGCCTTGAGTTATATTCGAAGGATTTGTTCATAGGCACTTCTTGAAGTCCATCAGTTGGTTTCAAGGAGTTTATATGGTGACCAAGGTGGTATTCAAGGTTTTATCCAAAGATTGGTCATGTGAGAGTTGAGCTTATTGCAAACATGTCTTGAAGAAGAAGATTGTGTGAGCATTCATGTTTACCTTCAAGACATCATCTTTATGAAGAGAGAAGATAAGATATAAGGTTGATCAAGACTAAGTCAAAGAGTGAATCAAGTTGATCAACATACAAAGCATACAAGATGTACCGAGAGGGATCAAGTGATCCCATGGTATGGTAAGCATTGTCCATTATGCTTTGTGTACTAACCCATGGTCTACGTGAGAGTTCTATGTGGGGTTAGGTATGTGTCCATGGGATTGCGTCAAGAGGAAGATCTCATACAACCCATGGAGGATGACATCAAGTGGTGATCGTCATCAAGTTTGCGGTGTGGAAGTTCAAGTGGAGCATCACGACGAGATCATGCTTGAAGCTTGCCGTTCATTGTGGTGAAAATGGACTTGTGAAGATGTGCGAAAGAGTGGCTCACCCATAGTGGAGTATGGGGGAGCAATCTACTAGTCTTCATCGAGCCAACGCAATCAAGAAAGGTGGTCCATCTTGAGGAGGACAAGATCGTCATCATCTAGCTCAAGTGGACTATGTGCAAGGTATAGGTTTGACCTTGATAGGGTTTTCTATTTTATCGGTCTCATGGTGTGATACGTCTCCAACGTATCTACTTTTCCAAACTCTTTTGCCCTTGTTTTGGACTCTAATTTGCATGATTTGAATGGAACTAACCCGGACTGACGCTGTTTTCAGCAGAATTGCCTTGGTGTTATTTTTGTGCAGAAATAAAAGTTCTCGGATTGACCTAAAAATTTACGGAGAATATTTTTGGAATTAATAAAAAATACTGGCGAAAGAATCAACTGGAGAGGGGCCACCACCTGGTCACAAGCCAGGGGGGCGCCCCCCCCTAGGGCGCGCCCCCCTGTCTTGTGGGCCCTCTGAAGCTCCTCCGACCTCATTTCCACTTCTATATATTCCTATTCGGGGAGGAAAAAATCAGAGAGAAGAGTTCATCGCATTTTACGATACGGAGCCGCCGTCGCCACCTCCTGTTCTTCCTCGGGAGGGCAGATCTGGAGTCTGATTTGGGCTCCGGAGAGGGGAAATCGACGCCGTCGTCATCACCAACCATCCTTCATCACCAATTTCATGATGCTCTCCGCCGTTCGTGAGTAATTCCATCATAGGCTTGCTGGACGGTGATGGGTTGGATGAGATTTACCATGTAATCGAGTTAGTTTTGTTAGGGTTTGATCCCTAGTATCCACTATGTTCTGAGATTGATGTTGCTATGACTTTGCTATGCTTAATGCTTGTCACTAGGGCCCGAGTGCCATGATTTCAGATCTGAACCTATTATGTTTTCATGAATATATATGTGTTCTTGATCCTATCTTGCAAGTTGTAGACACCTATTACAAGTTATGATCCGCATCCCCCAGGGTGACAATAACTGGGATTCTTTCCGGTGATTACCGTAGTTTGAGGAGTTCATGTATTCACTAAGTGCTAATGCTTTGGTCCGGTTCTCTATTAAAAGGAGGCCTTAATATCCCTTAGTTTCCATTAGGACCCCGCTGCCACGGGAGGGTAGGACAAAAGATGTCATGCAAGTTCTTTTCCATAAGCACGTATGACTATATATGGAATACATGCCTACATTACATTGATGAATTGGAGCTAGTTCTGTGTCACCCTATGTTATAACCGTTGCATGATGAATGCCATCCGACATAATTATCCATCGCTGATCCATTGCCTACGAGCTTTTCATATATTGATCTTTGCTAAGTTACTTTTCCATTGCTACTGTTACAATCACTACAAAACTACTACTTTCACGCTTGCCATCGTTACCGTTACTTCCATAAAACTTTGCTACTAAATACCTTGCTGCAGATATTAAGTCTTTCAGGTGTGGTTGAATTGACAACTCAGCTGCTAATACTCGAGAATATTCTTTGGCTCCCCTTGTGTCGAATCAATAAATTTGGGTTGAATACTCTACCCTCGAAAACTGTTGCGATCCCCTATACTTGTGGGTTATCATGGTGGTAGTTGGGAGACCGGTTTATAGGATCGATACCCGTACTATCAAGGGGGGCTCTCAAGTGAGTAGCTTGATCGTATCATTCGTTGAGAGCTCAAACCATTGCATTCTTGGCATCATCATCTTTCTTGGTTCTTGTTGGTCTTTTCTCTTTGTGGGTTTTAGAGCTTATGGTTATCTTCATGACAAGCTCGAGTTCATCGAAAACGGAGTCCATATGCATCTTCTATGATGTTTTCGATGTTGGAGTTTTTGCCAGTTCTTCATTGATAGAGGTTTTTCATCTCTCTATGGGTGTGGGGTAGTACCGCTGGTGGGAGCGGCAGTACCACTCCGGCGGCACTACCGCCTCCTGGAGTCTCTCTATTGCACGCTTTGGTTTGATACTTCCGTACCAGCGGAAGTACCGCTCACCTGAGCGGTACTACCGCTTTTGCACGGGCTGAGATAACGATTGGATTTTGGGAGGCCTATTTAAGTGGGTCTTCTTCCTCAATGGTTCTTATCCTTTGAGCTTGAGTTTGCGCCCCATTGTTGACCTTCTTCGAGCTTGCTATCTCTCAATCCATCCAATGATTCTTGCTAGTTCTTGAGGGAAAAGAGAGAGGAGATCTAGATCCACATTTCCACCAATCTCTTTCTCCTCTATGTGAGGGGAACCCCTTGGATCTAGATCTTGGAGTTCTTCGTGTTCTTCTTCGTTCTTCCTCTCATTTTCCTCCATAACATTAGTTGTTGTGGTGGGATTTGGGAGAGAAGGACGTGGGCACTCCGTGTGCCCTTGCCATTGCATTTGGTGCATAGGTTTGTGTTCTCCATGGTGATACTTGGAAGTTAGAAGTTGAGAAGCTTATTACTCTTGGGTGTTTGAGCACCCTAGAGCTTGTTCCTCTTGGGTGCCTTGGCGCCCTAGACGGTTGGTGGTGTCTCGAAGGTCAGTCATTGTGGTATAAAGCTCTCGACAAGCGTCGGGGTCTCCAATTAGGTTGTGGAGATTGCCCCGAGCAATTTGTACGGGTTCCGGTGACCGCCCCCAAGGGTTACCAAAGTGTACGGGTACGGTGACCGCCCCCAAGGGTTGCCATTTGTACGGGTTCGGTGACCGCCCTCAAGGGTCCCTTAGTGGAATCACGGCATCTTACATTGTGCGAGGGCGTGAGGAGATTACGGTGGCCTTAGTGGCATCTTGGGGAGCATTGTGCGTCCACACCGCTCCAAACAGAGATTAGCATCCGCAAGGGTGTGAACTTCGGGATACATCATTGTCTCCGCGTGCCTCGGTTATCTCTTTCCCGATCCCTTTACTTATGCACTTTACGTTGTGATAGCCATATTGTTTCATGCTATATATCTTGTTATCACTCAGTTGTTTATCTTGCTTAGCATAAGTTGTTGGTGCACATAGGTGAGCCTAGTTGTTTTAGGTTTTGTGCTTGACATATTAAACACTAGTTTTATTCCGCATTTGTTCAAGCCTAAACCGTAATTATTTTAAAGCGCCTATTCCCCTCCTCTAGGCGACATCCATGTGCTTTCACTTGTGTTCTTTGCCATCTTCTTGACATCTTTAGTCAATGTGCTCAATGACCCTTACTCTCAAGGATCCCTTACCCTCTGACCCGTTTTGGAAATTAGTACCAAAGGGGGGGATATCAAGATCACCCAAAGGGGAGAAACACCACATTAAGGGGGAGAGAGAATACCAAATTAATACTATCTTTAAAGGAAAGAGAAAATGTGATTTAGATTTGATTGCCTATTGGTGTTAGACTTGTCTCACCCTACCTACTCCCAATATCTACATGCTAAGATTCAGGGGGAGAGGAAGACTTACAAATTCATACCTAGGGGAGAAAACTCTAAATGTTCTTGGAGACATATCACTCTTAAATAATATGATTTCCTATATGTCTTACATTTGGATTATTTTGCATTTGGATGAGAAGAATACTCTTGTGTTATCTAACATTGTTTTCTCAAGTGTGTTCCTATTGTTAAAATGCTCAAGAACTTCAAGGTAAGTATATGCATCATATCCTTGGTCAAGATGATCTCTTGTCTCTTGCACATATTGTTTTGCAAGAGTGAGTCTTGAACATGGAGACATCTCATTCACATATGTTTGATGCATATAGCCAAGGTACACATGACTTATCATGTCCTTTCTAATATGTGTGTGTTCATGCATTTCAAAGCAACTATCCTCTAAAAAGGATTGCACACATTTAGGGGGAGCCTGTCTTTGTCATGTGTTTCTCAAAGCTTTCATATATATTTGCATATCTCTATTTGAAGCTTTGATTGTATGTTGTCATCAATTACCAAAAAGGGGGAGATTGAAAGCACATATGCTCCCTTGGAGGTTTTGATAATTCATGACAACATACATTGTCTCTTGGACTAATACTTTTACCTAGTTTATTTCAGATAAAGTCCACAGAGAGAATTGGCTGGAATGTGAGGAGAATCCAAAAGCATAGAAGAAGAAGGAAAGGAATAGGATTGGCAAGGCATCAAGCTTCAAGACTCTACATTTTTCATTTTGTGAGAAATCACATTTGAGTCCATAGGAAAGTCAATACTATTAAAAGGGGATGAGGTATCCATGATGATCTGGTTGCTCAAGTGCTTAGAGTTAGCCACCAAAAATAATCATGAATTCTTCCACAAAAATACTCTGTCTAAACCCTAACACTCAAATTCGGTGCCACCACTATTTCCAAATCGGCCCTACCGAGTTTCACCCTAGACAGATCCAACGCCAAACCCTAGCTTCTCGGTGACACCAAGTTTGATGTTGGTGCAACCGAAATCAGTGACCAACTTTCGGGTAACACATTTCTAAGAATCAGAATTTCCAAGTTTTAGGAATCGGTGACACCGAAACTGGAAACTGCCTAGGTCTGCCAAAATCGGACTCACCGAGAATTATATATCGGTCTCACCGAAATGCCAAAAGTTGCCACATTTTGCACTAGTCGGTGCAACCGAGTTTTTTGCTCCGGTTTCACCGAGTTGGGCAATAATGTTGTAACGGTTGGATTTTTGGAGAAGTCTATATATACCCCTCCACCTCCCTCTCATTCGGAGAGAGAGCACTCAGAACAAACCAACACTTTCCCCCACCCATTTTCTAAGGGAGAACCACTTACTCATGTGTTGAGATCAAGATCTTCCACTCCAACCACATGAATCTTGATTTCTAGCCTCCCCAAGTTACTTTCCACCCAATCAACCTCTTCTACTAAGCCAAATCTATGAGAGAGTGATTCTGTGTTGAGGAGACTATCTTTTGAAGCACAAGAGCAAGGAGTTCATCATTCATACCACATCTATTACATTTTGAAGAGTGATGTCTCCTATATTTGTTAGGTGTCGCTTGGGAGCCTCCGTCTTCGTGTGGAGTTGAACCAAGAAGTTTGTATGGGCAAGGAGATCGCCTACTTCGTGAAGATCTACCCCGAGTGAGGCTAGTCCTTCGGGGACGTAAGCCATGATGAAATAAACGAGGTTGCTACTTTGTGGACCCTTATGGGTGGAGCCCTCCGTGGACTCTCATGACTGCTACCCTCTGTGGGTTCAAGTCTCCATTAACGTGGATGTACGATAGCACCACCTCGGAACCACGGGAAAAATCTTCGAGTCCCTATTGCGTTTGATCTTCCTTTCTCTACTCTTACTTACACGCGTTTGTCTTTACTTTCTGCTGCTATACTCGTTGACTTGCATGTGTAGGGTATGCTAGACTTGATAGAATTGCTAAAATCTGCCAACCATTAAAATTGGGAAAAGGTTAGGTTTTTTTTATTTTGCCAAGTAGTCTATTCACCCCCCCTCTAGACGTCCCTTCTCGATCCCACAGCCACCTCAGGGCAACTCGAGGGATTTCTATCAGGCCACCGTATGTAGTGTTCATCTGGTAGTGCCAGAAAGAGATACATGTGGCTTCTATTGGGATTTGGCCTGTCGGGCGGTCTTGCTAGATTTGTTTTACCCTTCTCGAACGTCTTGTGCACCGGAATTCCGAGGATACCACGGGCTATCCTGCGATTGAGGTTTTCCACCGTAGCTTGTGGCTAGTTTGTGATGGATGAGTTGGAGCACCCCTGCAGGGTTACATCTTTTTGAAAGCCGTGCCCGTGGTTATGTGGCAACTTGGAAATTTTATAATACCCGGTAATAGAAAACTTGAAGCAAACTCAATTAAAACACACCAACCGTGTGCGTAACCGTGACCTTCACTTCTTGTGAGGTTTGAACCAAGAAGGGAACACAGTGGGGTTATGTATGACTTGTAAGTAGGTGTTCAGGATCACTTCTTGATCATTACTAGTTCACGTATGTTTATGCGTAGATCACTCTTCTTATTCTTGTACTCGTAAGTTAGCCACTCAAATACATGCTTAGTGCTTGCTGCGGCCTCACCACTTAACCATACCTCACCCATTAAGCTTTGCTAGTCTTGATACCCTTGGAAATGAGATTGCTGAGTCCTCGTGGCTCACAGATTACTACAACAACAGTTGCAGGTACAGGTAATGCGATGATTTAATGTGAGAGCGATGCTTGTTTGATTTGGAGTTCTTCTTCTTCTTCATCAATCATAGGATGGGTTCCAGGACGGCGGCCTAGGATTAGCAAGGATGGATTTCACTTTTTATCGTTTGATTTCGTCTGTAGTCGGACCCTGCTTTTATGTATGATGATTGATATGAATGGTTGTAATTGGGGTGATCATGATTTAGCTTGTGGCGAGCGTAAGACAATTCCATATACTCATCTCCTCTTTACATGTACTTCTAATGATATTCATTCTTGCGAAACGATGAGATGCACTTCTATCTATATCGAGGCCCTCGAGTCAGGATGAGGATAGTACCGCATCTTGGGCGTGACAGGTGGCCCTAGTGGCTTCTTGGGGAGCATTGTGCCTCCACACCACTCCAAACGAAGATTAGCATCCGCAAGGGTGTGAACTTCGGGATACATCGTCGTCTCTGCGTGCCTTGGTTATCTCTTACCCGAGGCCTTTACTTATGCACTTTACTTTGTGATAGCCATAGTGTTTCATGTTATATATGTTGTTATCATTTAGTTGTTTATCTTACTTAGCATAAGTTGATGGTGCACATACGTGAGCCTAGTTGTTTTAAGTCTTGTGCTTAACAAATTAAACATTAGTTTTATTCCGCATCTGTTCAAGCCTAAACCATAATTATTTTAAAGCGCCTATTCACCCCCCCTCTAGGCGACATCCATGATCTTTCAAGCGATGAGGCTCTTGGTACGTTTCAGGATCTACGTCATCTCTCTCGATCTCGGTGGAGACCGTGCGGTTGTTATGTCGTGGTTGGGCGACACCCTAGTCCACGTCGGCCTGGTCATGGGACGCCCCGTGTTGGTAGCCGTCCCCCCTTCCTCCCCTCACCTGCTCGGGTTCTCTTCTCCGACCCTGGGTCATCCCCCTCTCGCGACGTGAGGCGCAGTTGTGCTGCAATGGGTGCTCAGGCCCTGTCCGAATCTGGAGGGGCCAAATCTGTAGCCCCTACCCATGCGAGCGCCTCGCTGGCGGTCGGATGAGAGTTTGGGTGTCCATGCTGGCTTGGGGCTGCTAGGTGGTGGGGCGGTGTCTTCCTGCGTCGAGTTCTAGCAGGATGGTCGGGATTTGGGTTGCGTATCGCTAGAACATCGCCCTATGCAGAACAAATTTGTAATCCATCAACATCAGTTTAGAGATATGGAGAAACCGCGGCCAAGTCAGAGAAAAAGATGTCAATGTCGCCGCACACCAATGGTCAGCCAAAAGCTCTTCTTAAAAAGCACACAAATTGTCAAAACATGAAAAAACCAAAGATCTGAGAACACAAACTGTCACTGACCCTTCGTCACGCCGGCGAACATCGTCGACGTAGGGAGAGGATGCATGCCATGAGATTATCCTCTTTCAGAACAAGCTCGTCAGAGCATCTACAACCGCGACGGGCTAATCCGGGCCCTCAAACGCAAGCGGACGCGTCTGAGCGCGTACGCGGGCACTGACGAGTCAATCCTTAAATTTCTGCGTCCACATCCGGATACCTCATAATAGAAATCTTAAATCCATACAAAAGCATTCAAAGAAAAAAAAATACGTACTACGTAGATCATCTACTCTAGTCCTGGTCGGACATGTCCACTATCTTCGTGCCCGGTCTGGCTGCTCGTCCGACTGCTCCTGTGACTCCTCCGCGTCGGCCTACGCATCCATCTCCACGTCGAGTTCAGCGAAAAGAGCGTCGGTCGCCGTCCGCTCCTGCCGGATGAAGCGCCGGTTGGCCTTCACACATGTCTCATCCTGGATGGACTCCACGATGGCCTGTTGCTCCGTCATCTCGTCCGCTTGAGCGACGACGAACTCCGCCTCCGACTGCTCCATGTTGAAGCCCGGAACCGTCACCATCTCTTGCTCCGGCTGCTCCGCCTCCTCGTCCGCATGCTCCTCCTCCATCGGAGCGGGCTGCTGCTTCTCTCCTTCCTCCTCCTCCGCCTGCTCCTCCGGATCCGACGAGTCCAGAGGCAGCCCGGCAACAATGAGGGTGGCGCCCCTCGGCCGGATCTTCTGCTCGATCTAGTACCGGCGCTCCGGCATGAGCATAGCATAGGTAGTTATCTTCTGCCGGACCATGGCGGCGCCGGAGAGCGTGGATAGAGCGGCACAACAGGAGAGAGGAGGTGGATGGGCTCGGGCTGGCGACGCGGAGAGGGAGGAGGTGAGTGGACTAGGGTTGGGGGACGCCGTCTGGCTTAAATAGCCTGATTTGACCTGGCGCGGCGAGCCGGAGCGGTGCCACGCGACGTCGTTTTGAGGCGGGTTTGGGGCGCCCGGTAGTCAGCGTAGTCAAAGCATCTTCCGCAGGGGCCCACCGGAATCACGGTCTGTCCTCTCCCCTCCGCATCCCCAAGTCTCTTCCAACCATGGCCACCACCGCCGCTTCGCCGCCGCCGACCGCCACCGAGGACAACGTCCGCCTCCTTCTCCCTGGATTCCTCTCCCCCGAGACCTGCAAGGTATATCACACGCTCCTCCCCCTAAACCCTCCTCCTCCGAGCCCTAAACTCCAGCTTATTGTGATCCGGATCGACCGTCTCATACGGTGCCGCCGTGTCCAGGAGCTGGAGTTCGTGCACCGGAGCTGCGGGACGGCGGGGTACCGGCCTTCGGTGGTGTCTACATCGCTGCCGCATCTGGCTGCCACCGGCTGCGGCCACCTGCTTCTCCCCTTCGTGCCCATCCGCGAGCGACTCCGCGACGCCGTCGAGTCCTTCTTCTCCTGCCACTTCGACCTCTTCGTCGAGTTCACCGGACTCGTCAGGTGCTGAACAGTCGCATCACCTCTTTCATGCCATTCTGTCTTGTCGATCCTACTAGTTTCACATTGGTATCAGCATGTTTCCCTGGAGCAGGTCAATTTTACATAAATGCTTAGTACCAGCATATAAGCACCTTGCGTTGTACCTGCCCTCATGACTCCAGTAACTTTGTACGAATGCACAACCTTACAGTGGTGCGCATAAACCTTGAAGGTAGTTTATGTAGGAGATCTGACATAACTTGACACCATAATGCTCTCCTTATTAAAAACCTCTATATTGGGCCTTGGGCGTGCAGTTGGTGCAAGGGGGCTTCTATTGGATGGCACAGTGACGACAACAAGCCTTATCTTAGGCAAAGAGCCTTCACGGTGAGGATCAATCTGATTTGGTAATTCAGTGAGTTTGCATCGTCTCTCCTTGTGTATCTCGAGTTCTTAAGTCTGAGTCAGTGATATCACACAGTTCTTCGTGCATAACTGGCATTTTGGTTGATTTAGTTCCCATTTGCCTACTTGTTGGCGAACTATATTCAAAGAAGATGTTAAGCATTGCTGTAAAACAACATGCCATTATGTGTCCTGCTTTGGATTGATAGTCTGCTGCGAATACTTGCCAATTCCATTGAACAATGTAAGAAATGATCGCCATGAAACTATGAGTTTGTTAAGAACCAACGCTCACTGAAAATATGCTTTGCTCTGTGTGTTATTATTGTGATTAGATATTGAATCCATTCATGACATGGAGAGGTTTTCTTAGTTCTGCTATGATGATCACTTATAAGTTAATGCCCACAGTGATCACTTGCTTTTCTGCTTCTTTTAGACGTGATATTTCTCATGCTAACTTTATTTCCCTCTTCTGGATTCAAATAAAAAGGCTGTGTGCTACTTGAACAATCATGGAAAGGACTTTGAGGGTGGACTTTTGAAGTTTCAGGATGGTGAACCCTCCTCTGTTATTCCAGTTGCTGGTGTAAGCAGCACACACTACATGCATTTTTTTCAGAATCATTGATGTGGATATTATCTTCCACCGGCTAAAATCTATTGGATAATTTCTTTCATTTTATGGCAATTAATATTGTTTTCAGGATGCTGTCATCTATACTGCTGATAATCGTAATGTCCATTGTGTAGATGAGGTACGTTTCTATTTTCTGTGTGGATCAGATTTTTTTCCCTGTAGTATATGCACACCTATTCTCCTGCACTAGTGTTGGTTATCATATTTTGTGCCATTATTTATATACAATAAAAGTTCTCCGTTATTTTTAATGTTTTCTATTTATGAAACAAATGGGGAAAATGTGTTAAAGTCAGCTGTAGCAACGGTTGATTGTGAACTAATTGTTTCATGGTCAAATATTTTCTCTTTTCCCCTTGCATAGGCTTTGCAAAACTCAATTCATTTGCATCCTTTGTTTTTTCCTCAAGATATTCTCAGTCTTTTGACGCTTTACACAAGAACTTTTTTTTATCAACAAACTATAGCAAGTCTTTTACAGGTAACTGAGGGTGAAAGGCTCACACTTACTATTTGGTTCACCAGAGATAGTTCGTTTGATGAGGATCCAAAGCTCCTTAGTTTTCTATCCCAGACATCACTGAGCTATGAGCCAGCTGATCAGAACTCTTACATTCCTTTGCCAGCCTCAGCTAGCATGTACTGGTTTTCCTACGATCAGTCTGGCTTTGACATACGATGTGCTAGAATACACATTCTTGGGTTTAGTTTTCGTGCAAGCAGCGATGAAGATTGTAAGAGTACATCTACTGCACCAGCTGATGACCCCATAGAGTTGCTTGAGAAGCCACTGCGAATTGGGAGGGCAGATGGTGTCTTTGGGAAGATATTTGCCAACAGCTTGCACGCTCTTCAGGTATCCACATTCTGCATACTTTCCTTTTTGAGTGGATTTGATTCTGCAGTCAGATTAAGTGCAATAGGATCATATGCATATATACTTTTGAAACAACATATGCCAGCAGTGAGGAGCAAATAGTTTTATAAAGAAGCTTTGTCTCATTGCCGCTGATAAATGACAATTTGGCTTGTTATAACATACTTATTGGTGAATGCCCAACAGTCCCTTGCTGAAGTTACATGTCAAGAGTAGGTGAAACCAATCTTCTTGGCAATCCATGTTACAAGGGCACAAAAAATCCAATTCAAAAATAACTCATTCTTTCTCAACATTGCTTTGGTATTTAGTTTCCTCTATAGTAGAATCTGTCAGAATTTTGTACTATGTTGCAACCTGCATTTATTATTTCATGCCCAACTGAATCATGGCAAAATTCAGTGCATCCTGTAACAAGTGTGCATGCCTTTGAAGCACTTTAAGTCATTAGTCCCCTAAGTGCAAGATCAACAGTCTATGTTATTATGGAACTGAACTTGGTCAAGAATGTTTCGCAGCGCATCTGACTGCTATTTGCCCTCCCAATTCAGAAAGTGGATGATAGTAAAGTTCCAAGAAATAGTCTACTTCTACAGAGTTTTGGGACTAGTTGATTTCCTGTTGTAAATCAGTGAACCTGATGAAAATCTTCTTCTAAACCCGAGTTTAGTCATATGCAATTCTGGAATATTTTTTTTTCCATCTCATGCATGTAGAAGACCGATCAGAAGCTTGAAAAGACCCAAATGCTTAAAAACATCACTGCCAAAAGACCCTTTTAAACTAATTCCTAATAGGGCTGTTTTATCATAGTATATGTGCCAAAGAAACTTAACCCAAGGGATGCCAAAACTGCTGAAGATATGTGAAGAAATTTTATCAACTGCATTATATTATCCCTTTTAAGATTGTTGAATGTTTTTTTCTGGCCACTCATTTCCTGCAAGTTTATCATGCCACTACTCCAACGTCACTGTGGATTATAGAACTTGATTTGAAAGTATCAGTTTGTTGTTCAGTGAATGTGCTTGTTGACACAGATCTTGAACAAGTTCTTTTTGTAGACAAACGTCAGTTTTTTTACCATCTTTCAACTAGGTTACATCTGGCATCTTTTCTGTTAATTGAGTTGCATTCATTTCAAATTTCTTAATCAGGTGGTGCAATTTTACTACTGGAAAGCACCTGAGCTGGTAGCAAGGAGAAACCAGACCACTGGTGGTTCAGAAACAGTTTGCTATACTACTATACAAGTACAGCAATCAAGTGGAACGGAACTTCCATTACCGTGTAACCATGGACTTGCACAAACCATATTTGGATCATATAGCAATGTGGATTCTATTATTGAATGGGATGATGTTGTGTTAGCACTTGCTATGTGGGAGAATTATTCAGAAGAATTGAAGAGAAAGTTGTCGATATTTTTGCCAAATTGACTGTCCAATGGAACCATTTTTGTTGTAGATCCCTCGGAGCCCACCCAGGTATGTGGTGAAGGGAACTAAACACTGACCTGGTAAAAATAAAAATTATAGCATATAGTAACATAACAATGATGTTAGGTAGCATTACGTCTGACGAGGCCATGGAGAGTTTTGGATTTAAATGTTGCTCATTGGGGGTAATCTCTCTAAGATGGATTCGCTGGTGTTAAAATATTATGTAGACCGTTCCTTGGTTATAAAACGTTCTATCTGCTGGTAACCTATTACCTCTCAAGCTGGTTACCATTTCTTGGTTGCCGAGTTTTTGCCAGAGTTATTCTGGTACTTGTAGTTTGAATGCCTGAAGTTATATTTTCTTGACAACATTTACTGAGTTTTTGCCACAAAGTTATTCTGGCACTTGTAGTTTGCATGCCTGAAGTAATATTTTCTTGGCAACTTTTGGTGTCATGAAACACTTGAAAATGCAGTTAGGGGCTTCTGCAATCTGAGTGCCCAAACTTAATGCATGACCTGTTAAGGGGATCTCTCTGATGGTCTGAAACATGTTGGTAGACCATTCATTGGTTCATTTAAACTTGTTTTATTTGTTCTTGAAAATTTGAAATATCAGCTCATCAGATCCCCATGCATTCTCTCTTCCACACACAAACAAGTGCCCTTTATTTGTGAAAGCTGAAGAAATTAGTCTTTGCACTCTTGTTGAAACCTGATACCAATATGCAAAGGTCACCACCAGATACTAGAGTTCATTTAATTTTTCGAGTGCTTGGGTACAATATTAGAGTCTATGCATATTTCTCTAAATGCACATCGCATCAGTAGATCCCTGCGACTTATGTATGCATCAGAACCAATGGACACCATACTGAACATCTCTGCTCCTTTATTGTAGACAATTCACAGCCAGTTCAATATTTCTTCAGCGCTGAACCACACACCATACTTAATGCCAATCTATTACCTTTACCACTGTTACCACAGTGGCACATTCGATTTTTTCACAAATAGCACTACCAAACTAATTCTCCTGCCATGATCTGCATCTCCCTCATTCTGCAGTGACATAGATGGAGGGCTGGAAGTGGTTTGTTTTGTGCGAGGTCCACTCGTACAAGACTTTCCCAGAAACATCATAAAAGATGAAGTCAGCTTGGTCCTGGTTTAGCTGGAGGGACATGAACCCTTGCCCATCATAAAAGAACTGGAGGTTATCATCATTTGGCCGGTAGACTCCCCTCCATGCTTTTGAACCGCCTCCACTAGTGAAGTATTGGATTGGGCTGGTACAACAGAAGCGAGTGTGTTAAGGTTAGACAAGTTCAACAAGTGAGTTTAATTCATTGCTCCTCTGTTTTAAAAAGAACAATGTTTATCAAACGATGTTAACCTGTCTCTGCTGCTAATGTGTTCCAGGCAGTGGTTGTGTCCATTGATGTAGAAGTCGATGCCGTTAACCTGGCAGGGCGTGAAAGTGTCATAAAAGGATCCTTTTTTCTGGTTTTTTTTTAACTTAATAGCGAAGCTATTTATGAATTACCTTGAGGACCGGAAGAAGCAATTGCAGGAGCTCCTTGGTGTCCCCATGGTCACTGACACTCCTCATGGTATGATGCCCAACAGCAATCTTCCACTTTGCAGTTGATTTCTTCATTGCCTCGTCCAAATCCTAGATTGTAGAATTTATGAAAAAGGAGTGTCATTTTATTTTGCTTTGTAACTAACGTGGATGAGAATCTTTATTCGATGTGTGCACCTTGAGCAGATCAGCTATGTAGTTTTCTCGAGGCGCCACTCCTCTCCAGTCATAGTGACTGTCTTTAGGGTGAGTCCAGTACTTGAGTTGGAATGGAGTGGTGTCGATGAAGAAGAACTCGACGATCTCTGCGAAAATAGCGATGTATGGTAGTCAGTTTGGGTGTTTCTTATCAGAGTTTTCACAAGTATAGCATCATTTTGAAATTCTTTCCGAAATGAACAGACATAAAAATCCTTTTCTCGGCCCGAACAAAATATGACCATGTACCTGCATTGACAACGAATGATCTCATGCAAACAAATCGCTCATCGAGCTTTCTCATGACTGGGTCAAGCTGTGCTAGCGCATCACCCCTGTAGTCATGGTTTCCAAGAACTGAAAGGAACAAGAACGTCAGGCCTTAGTAACAAGCTAGCAATGGTGAGAAAGCACTGAAAAGCTTCCCATTTTTCTGAAAAAGATGGGAGATGATAATTGATAAACCACTGAAGCTCACCGAGGTACCACGGCTTCTGCAAGCTCTTGGCGGTGTAGATACTGGTGAATGATTCTTCGAACTGCTGGTCATGGACGCCCGTGAGGCCGTCCTCGTAGAAGTTGTCGCCGGTGGAGACGACGAAGTCGATGTCCAGCTTCTCCCCGACCTTCCCCATCTACACCAACAAAGCAGAACCCCCATGACTCAGCAGCAGCTCTGCCCGCCAAACTCGGAGATGCACACAGAAGATCAAGACGACCCCTTCCAATCCAATAAACAACAACCGAAATGCCAAGTGGACCAACCACCAGGCGGGTTTCATTCCCCGGTCCTCCACTCCTCCGCCATATCCGCCCAATCGCAACGACCCTACCGCGGCGCGCGGTTACGACCCTACTGTCGTAGTACTACGATCCACTGGCGAACCAAGCGGAAGAGGAAGAGGAAGAGGAGATCGGGCCAAGGATGGATCGTCGTCGCGTACCTGGTCCGCGACCTTGGACTGGTTGAAGGTGCCCTTGCGGCCCCAGTCCCCGATGACTAGCAGGCTGAGCGACCCGTCGTTCTTGGCCGGGTGCTCCACCAGCGGGAGCTCCGCGGCGGCCGGCGCGCACCGGAGCGCGGCCACGGCCAGGACGGCGAGCACCACGGCCGTGGATGCGCCGCTCCTCCTCGCCATGGTTGATGGCCGGACGCGGACGGGGGCGGGGGCAAAGGTGTAGCGAGAAAGCGATGGCCAGTGTGCGCGCGGATATATAGTGGCCACGCCCACACACGCACACGATCGAGTCACGCGACGAGGGACACCAGGGAAAGAAAGCGATGGGCTGCGTAGTGTGTGCGACTGTGCAAGACACCGATTAGGTGCCTTGCATTGCAAGCATCAAATAGGGGAGGAATTTCGCAACGAAAAAAGGAGGCAGGCGAGGATAGTAGGCAAGGATGTGACTGAAATCGTGAAGATGCATGTCACTGTCTGCCCAATTGGCGCGTGGCCAGCCTATTCTGTTTGGGGCTTTCTGCCTTCTTTTGTGCTACTTGTGGCGCTTGAGACGGCCAGGATCACCTTGTTTTTGTGTTCGTGTTATTAATCTATACAGCAACGCGATAACGCATCCATGTCATCTCTCCATGTGGCACTCATTGTTATTGGAGAGATTCCCGCACCTTGTTGCATGGGTGGCGATGACTGATGACTGATCCAATCGCTGGTGGCTTGGATGCGTTTTTTCTGTCACGTAAACCACGATGGAACTATATATAGTATGGTTCAAGTTCGTGAATCTGAAGCGGAAACCACGTTACGTACGGGCCAATCCGTTTCGTGCATCTGCGGTGCAGTTTTAGGAACTCTTTTCTTTACTGACGACTAGCTTGGTCCACCATGTGCGAGCATTATTGTAGGGCTAGTAGGAGTAGTACTACATGCCCATGTAATCATGCTGGCCTGTTGGGCGCGTGACGAGGCTGAGGCTCGATCGCGGCGTCTTCTTGGACAGGACAGAGCTCGCAGCTCAGTCAGGTAAGAACTGGCCAGGCACATCACAAAAAAAAAAAAAAAAGAACTGGCCAGGGAGGTGAAATGAACTGTCTCACCCCCCTCGTGTCCACGTACGTTTCTTGTGCGCGTTAAAAGTTGATGAAGATGCCGTGTATTACGTTTGACGAGTGTGCATACATACGGTAGCAAAACTAGCGTCCGTTGGGCTGCATGCCGTCAACCGCGTGCAGTTTTTGGATATTTCCTGTTCCGTCGAGCTTTTTGTTGCGTGTGCGAAAAGAAGCGAATGCACGCTGCTTCTAGCAGCAGTGCTTGTATAGTTGTATTATGAGACGGAGGGGGTACTACGTGACGCAGCAGGTTGTGAGTTCGTTAGAGCCTGCCGTACACGAGAAGGCCTTCCTTTTTCTGCATCAGGAACATATTTCACATGTACTCCTTCCATTTCTAAATATAAGATCTTTTAAATATTTTAATATAGACTACATACGGATATATATAGACATATTTTAGGGGATTGACTATTCGCCACCCAGGGTGAGGAATTCTTATTCCTCACCCCAGCCCATCTCTCACGGCTACACCTCCAAGACCGTAAGAAACAGAAGGACTGGAGGTAATATTACAGCCTAAACAAGGAACCAGTCTCTGTTCCGTAAAGCAAAGGGGATCAATGTAATATTACCTCATGCATGCGAATAATTTACGTCGTGCATGTAAGCAACCTATATGTCACATCAAAGTGGTAGTGTAGAAATCAAACGATGCTGTCGTAATCTTACGGAGTGAGTAACGGAGGCTTTGGTGACTTACAGTGACGTGTTCCTATATTAGTACCCCACTTGATTAGGGTGCAATGCATTTATCTTATGACTTATTTTGTCTATAAAATCATGCTTATCAAATTTCCTTGTAGAGGTACCAGTGGTAGTTTGTTCTTGTAATTTGTGTGTGTTTTCAGAATATTGTGCTAGTCTGGTCAATAACTGTGATTTTAAGTGTGTATCTGAGAAAACTGATGCTGACTTCTTGGTTCTGGATTTCTTCTCTGCATTTACTCCAATGTATTGCACAACAATTGTCTACTAGATTATCTTGACGTGTTTCACCTCATTAGCTCCAGATCACACACAAAAAGATTCCTGGGTATTGTTGCAAGACATAAGAATTACTGGAATGGTTCATTACACCACGGCAGAACTACTCAAAAAGCACTTGGATAAATTAACTAGGTCTTTTTACAATGAACAAAGGCGATGTGAGTTCATCACACATAAATCAAAAAAACAATAAAATTCAGTATGCTGCTTGACAAAGTATCATCTAAAAAAAATCAATATCTGTAGAGAAAACTATCTTTCTGTAGTAGAACAATCTCCTGTCAATCTTGAGATGGGCACTGGTCTTCTTTTGGCCAAACTCAGACATTTGCATTTCAAATACTAAGAGGTTGCAAAATCCCCATCTGGATGAACCTACAATTTCTGCAAAGATGTACTTCCATTTAGCCTTTGCGCCATCCTCATCTGAATGACCCTAATGTTTCTGTAACGATTACTGAAAAAGTTCTAGTGCTTGGAAAATTGTTACATGTACTCGTATCATTGCAGTGCCTCGTTAGATGCAAAATGTAACCAAGGAAAACTGTAAGCTGAAAAGATGAACATTAGTTTCAAAGGTACTCTCCATAATCCATCAGCCACGCTCCTACCTAAGAATGCTGAAAGTAAAGAGAGTTCTGAGATCCAACAGTGATTTTTCACCATCTAATTGGACCTAGCATGAGTCGTGCACAAACCTTTCTATGATAGTCGAAACCACCTGAAGAAACTAGAGAAACCTATTTATACGGTGCTGCCGTACACCATATTTTTATGTGTGGAAGATGCCAAGATGGTATTAGAATGTTCGGAATTCAGACCAGCGTTTGTAAATTTACCCCTGACTGTAAAAGCTTGTTATATTTACAGAGATAAACATTTGCACACATTTTTTTGGACGTTTAAGTTTATGTATGTCAGCACTTGAACAAGGATTGAATCACTGGAAGAAAACCTTGGTATACAGAAACTATAGGTTTCTGGAAAGTTGGCGCTGTCAAATTTTACTGTGATATTTTCTTTCATCAAGTATTGGTGCAGGATAGCAGACAAGATAAATAAATCAAGAGAGATATGTGCAGGATTTCAACTATATACGAAAGATTAAGCCATTGTTGCTACAGCTATCATAATCTATCCTAAGATGTACAGAAATAATATGGAGAAGAATGCAGTGAGCAAATGCACATCTGTCTTTGAGTTCCTTACTGATTGCAAAGAAAATACAGACAAGAAAAATGAAGTGGCAGCTAATTTGCATTACTAATTGATGAAACAATGTATGTGCACTGAAAACAAGTCAAATAGGACGTCTGTTCAAAGACAGAAAAATAAAATTCGACATCTGCTCGGCGCCGCTGTGATTCACCCTCTAAACATATTCAACAAAACAGATTAGTTATGCTAATAGCAATTTGCTTCTTCACGGGTTGGCTCGTATTCAATTAGCATGTTCAACAGCTTCTTCACGGGTCGTTGAAGAGATTTGGATTAAACTCACTAGCGCATAGTGGAGCAAGCAGCACGAATCGCTCACGGTTGAAGCAGCGCAGTGAGGAGCCTACACCGTTCCCGCGGCCAGCAGACTACCACAAGCCGCTTTGCCCAACACTGAGGCCACACCCCGCACACCTTGCCGACATTGCCGCCGAGCACCACGTCGTCACAACCCCACCGTGGTCAGCCGCCGCTCCCCAATCCGCCCAGCCTTTCTTCCGACCACCATGCCATCGCGCCCACCCGCCGGTCACTTAGATGTCGGCCACCATGCCCAAGCTAGTCGCCGTCGAAAACCGCATGCCGCCATGATTTTTTTTAGGGAATCGGCCACCACGATTAGAATAGGAAATGACGAGCCGGAGAAAGGGGGCTATAGCTACCACGAACAGAAAGCTTTTTTTTTGCAAACGTAAACTTACGTTGGCACCTAAAAGATTTTACCTCACGCGTGGAGAGGCACAACACGTTGATTGGATTAGACCCAAGAGAAATCTGACTCGGTCGATCGACCAGGGTGCGTTATTACTTATTAATAGAGTTACTATATATATAAATGGCTAAATGACCCTCATCTGCACAATCACAAAAAGGTGAAGTACATGCACTCCTAATTGATGCCCCCGGATCATGATTTGAGTTGAAAATATCAAGGCCAAGAATCATGGCATGATGGCAAACAAGGGAAAATAAACATCCGGTCATCCATCATGAAGAATTCCGGGGGTTCCTCAAACCAACGCTATAACAATTTTAAAAATCACAAAATAAAGAAGAGAAGGTTATTGTTTTGTATGACATGGAAAGCAGATCAATCGACGATTAAATTCACCTAACAATAGTATGCCTATGCTTTGACAGAAATGCATCATCAAGCTAACAGAAATGAAGAAACCAAATTTACAAATGCAGATTTAGACCAAGATATGTCTATAAACCCTATAAGAAACATTACATGGCATTTGAAAAAAATGAAAAAATCTAGGTTTGCAACCATCAAATCAGCAATTAATCATATGGGATTTCTAAAATACTTTTGGGAATTAGAATGACAGAAATGCTATTGTGGTACAGTAGCTGATTCCTGAATGAGAATAAACTTATACACAGAGCAAATCCAAATCATAAATCTAGCTGGTAAGGCAAGATCTAAGATGGTCAGATAAGATGTAAATTGACTCCTGTTTTTATCACTTTACTAATGGAGCTTTCAGCACAATACTTGTCCTGCATAATATGCTAATTAATCTAAGCATCAGTAGCAAAATGACTAATAAGAACACACACGCACGCATGACAACACCTACAGAGGGAGAGAGGGGAAGAGAGAAAGCGAGAAAACCTGGGAATGGCTTGGTGCCATGTAGGAGACGGAGCCATGGAGCCTGGGCATCTTACGCGGAGCTCGCTGGAGGATTGACAGCGACGACGTCCACCTCGTCAGCGCTATGGACCAGTCGTGGGAAGGGGGTCGCTTCTCGCGAGCCTCACTCCAATCGGAGCCATCCTGCTGCCGTGCATGTCAAAAAGGAAGGAGGGGCGGAGTCCGGCGCGGCGCGGCGATGAGAGGCCAGGGCAGGAGCTTGGGGTCGGGAAATAGGAACGGAGGTCGGGCCATCGCCAGGGCGACGAAGGGAGCGAGGGATGGAGGTGGGTCGTGGCGCGGCCGTCGGCCGAAGAGGTTGCCAAACGCCGCGAAATACTGCTCGCCTCGACGCTGCCGCCGACAAACGGGGCCACCCCCGGCGTCGCACGCATCCGACTCCACCCGCGACGGCTCGCCGCCGAAACCACCCGCCGCTCGCCTCCGAGCCGCTCGCCGCTTCCTCTCTCAATATTCCAGAAACTGCGGGGAGTGGGCTAGCTAAGCAGTTGCTAGGTAAAAATAAAATACCTCGGCTTTTCTTTTGAGCAAATAAATTACCTCGGCTGGAGCAGGTTGCCTGCGAGTGTCGCTGGGTCGTCCGACCGGGGTGAAGAATAGGTAATTCTTCACCCAGGGTCCTTAATAGACTTTCTAGGATTGACTATTCGTCACCCAGGGTGAGGAATTCTTATTCCTCACCCCAGCCCATCTCTCACGGCTACACCTCCAAGACCGTAAGAAACAGAAGGACTGGAGGTAATATTACAGCCTAAACACGGAACCAGTCTCTGTTCCGTAAAGCAAAGGGGATCAATGTAATATTACCTCATGCATGCGAATAATTTATGTCGTGCATGTAAGCAACCTATATGTCACATCAAAGTGGTAGTGTAGAAATCAAACGATGCTGTCGTAATCTTACGGAGTGAGTAACGGAGGCTTTGGTGACTTACAGTGACGTGTTCCTATATTAGTACCCCACTTGATTAGGGTGCAATGCATTTATCTTATGACTTATTTTGTCTATAAAATCATGCTTATCAAATTTCCTTGTAGAGGTACCAGTGGTAGTTTGTTCTTGTAATTTGTGTGTGTTTTCAGAATATTGTGCTAGTCTGGTCAATAACTGTGATTTTAAGTGTGTATCTGAGAAAACTGATGCTGACTTCTTGGTTCTGGATTTCTTCTCTGCATTTACTCCAATGTATTGCACAACAATTGTCTACTAGATTATCTTGACGTGTTTCACCTCATTAGCTCCAGATCACACACAAAAAGATTCCTGGGTATTGTTGCAAGACATAAGAATTACTGGAATGGTTCATTACACCACGGCAGAACTACTCAAAAAGCACTTGGATAAATTAACTAGGTCTTTTTACAATGAACAAAGGCGATGTGAGTTCATCACACATAAATCAAAAAAACAATAAAATTCAGTATGCTGCTTGACAAAGTATCATCTAAAAAAAATTAATATCTGTAGAGAAAACTATCTTTCTGTAGTAGAACAATCTCCTGTCAATCTTGAGATGGGCACTGGTCTTCTTTTGGCCAAACTCAGACATTTGCATTTCAAATACTAAGAGGTTGCAAAATCCCCATCTGGATGAACCTACAATTTCTGCAAAGATGTACTTCCATTTAGCCTTTGCGCCATCCTCATCTGAATGACCCTAATGTTTCTGTAACGATTACTGAAAAAGTTCTAGTGCTTGGAAAATTGTTACATGTACTCGTATCATTGCAGTGCCTCGTTAGATGCAAAATGTAACCAAGGAAAACTGTAAGCTGAAAAGATGAACATTAGTTTCAAAGGTACTCTCCATAATCCATCAGCCACGCTCCTACCTAAGAATGCTGAAAGTAAAGAGAGTTCTGAGATCCAACAGTGATTTTTCACCATCTAATTGGACCTAGCATGAGTCGTGCACAAACCTTTCTATGATAGTCGAAACCACCTGAAGAAACTAGAGAAACCTATTTATACGGTGCTGCCGTACACCATATTTTTATGTGTGGAAGATGCCAAGATGGTATTAGAATGTTCGGAATTCAGACCAGCGTTTGTAAATTTACCCCTGACTGTAAAAGCTTGTTATATTTACAGAGATAAACATTTGCACACATTTTTTTGGACGTTTAAGTTTATGTATGTCAGCACTTGAACAAGGATTGAATCACTGGAAGAAAACCTTGGTATACAGAAACTATAGGTTTCTGGAAAGTTGGCGCTGTCAAATTTTACTGTGATATTTTCTTTCATCAAGTATTGGTGCAGGATAGCAGACAAGATAAATAAATCAAGAGAGATATGTGCAGGATTTCAACTATATACGAAAGATTAAGCCATTGTTGCTACAGCTATCATAATCTATCCTAAGATGTACAGAAATAATATGGAGAAGAATGCAGTGAGCAAATGCACATCTGTCTTTGAGTTCCTTACTGATTGCAAAGAAAATACAGACAAGAAAAATGAAGTGGCAGCTAATTTGCATTACTAATTGATGAAACAATGTATGTGCACTGAAAACAAGTCAAATAGGACGTCTGTTCAAAGACAGAAAAATAAAATTCGACATCTGCTCGGCGCCGCTGTGATTCACCCTCTAAACATATTCAACAAAACAGATTAGTTATGCTAATAGCAATTTGCTTCTTCACGGGTTGGCTCGTATTCAATTAGCATGTTCAACAGCTTCTTCACGGGTCGTTGAAGAGATTTGGATTAAACTCACTAGCGCATAGTGGAGCAAGCAGCACGAATCGCTCACGGTTGAAGCAGCGCAGTGAGGAGCCTACACCGTTCCCGCGGCCAGCAGACTACCACAAGCCGCTTTGCCCAACACTGAGGCCACACCCCGCACACCTTGCCGACATTGCCGCCGAGCACCACGTCGTCACAACCCCACCGTGGTCAGCCGCCGCTCCCCAATCCGCCCAGCCTTTCTTCCGACCACCATGCCATCGCGCCCACCCGCCGGTCACTTAGATGTCGGCCACCATGCCCAAGCTAGTCGCCGTCGAAAACCGCATGCCGCCATGATTTTTTTTAGGGAATCGGCCACCACGATTAGAATAGGAAATGACGAGCCGGAGAAAGGGGGCTATAGCTACCACGAACAGAAAGCTTTTTTTTTGCAAACGTAAACTTACGTTGGCACCTAAAAGATTTTACCTCACGCGTGGAGAGGCACAACACGTTGATTGGATTAGACCCAAGAGAAATCTGACTCGGTCGATCGACCAGGGTGCGTTATTACTTATTAATAGAGTTACTATATATATAAATGGCTAAATGACCCTCATCTGCACAATCACAAAAAGGTGAAGTACATGCACTCCTAATTGATGCCCCCGGATCATGATTTGAGTTGAAAATATCAAGGCCAAGAATCATGGCATGATGGCAAACAAGGGAAAATAAACATCCGGTCATCCATCATGAAGAATTCCGGGGGTTCCTCAAACCAACGCTATAACAATTTTAAAAATCACAAAATAAAGAAGAGAAGGTTATTGTTTTGTATGACATGGAAAGCAGATCAATCGACGATTAAATTCACCTAACAATAGTATGCCTATGCTTTGACAGAAATGCATCATCAAGCTAACAGAAATGAAGAAACCAAATTTACAAATGCAGATTTAGACCAAGATATGTCTATAAACCCTATAAGAAACATTACATGGCATTTGAAAAAATGGAAAAATCTAGGTTTGCAACCATCAAATCAGCAATTAATCATATGGGATTTCTAAAATACTTTCGGGAATTAGAATGACAGAAATGCTATTGTGGTACAGTAGCTGATTCCTGAATGAGAATAAACTTATACACAGAGCAAATCCAAATCATAAATCTAGCTGGTAAGGCAAGATCTAAGATGGTCAGATAAGATGTAAATTGACTCCTGTTTTTATCACTTTACTAATGGAGCTTTCAACACAATACTTGTCCTGCATAATATGCTAATTAATCTAAGCATCAGTAGCCAAATGACTAATAAGAACACACACGCACGCATGACAACACCTACAGAGGGAGAGAGGGGAAGAGAGAAAGCGAGAAAACCTGGGAATGGCTTGGTGCCATGTAGGAGACGGAGCCATGGAGCCTGGGCATCTTACGCGGAGCTCGCTGGAGGATTGACAGCGACGACGTCCACCTCGTCAGCGCTATGGACCAGTCGTGGGAAGGGGGTCGCTTCTCGCGAGCCTCACTCCAATCGGAGCCATCCTGCTGCCGTGCATGTCAAAAAGGAAGGAGGGGCGGAGTCCGGCGCGGCGCGGCGACGAGAGGCCAGGGCAGGAGCTTGGGGTCGGGAAATAGGAACGGAGGTCGGGCCATCGCCAGGGCGACGAAGGGAGCGAGGGATGGAGGTGGGTCGTGGCGCGGCCGTCGGCCGAAGAGGTTGCCAAACGCCGCGAAATACTGCTCGCCTCGACGCTGCCGCCGACAAACGGGGCCACCCCCGGCGTCGCACGCATCCGACTCCACCCGCGGCGGCTCGCCGCCGAAACCACCCGCCGCTCGCCTCCGAGCCGCTCGCCGCTTCCTCTCTCAATATTCCAGAAACTGCGGGGAGTGGGCTAGCTAAGCAGTTGCTAGGTAAAAATAAAATACCTCGGCTTTTCTTTTGAGCAAATAAATTACCTCGGCTGGAGCAGGTTGCCTGCGAGTGTCGCTGGGTCGTCCGACCGGGGTGAAGAATAGGTAATTCTTCACCCAGGGTCCTTAATAGACTTTCTAGGATTGACTATTCGTCACCCAGGGTGAGGAATTCTTATTCCTCACCCGAGCCCATCTCTCACGGCTACACCTCCAAGACCGTAAGAAACAGAAGGACTGGAGGTAATATTACAGCCTAAACACGGAACCAGTCTCTGTTCCGTAAAGCAAAGGGGATCAATGTAATATTACCTCATGCATGCGAATAATTTATGTCGTGCATGTAAGCAACCTATATGTCACATCAAAGTGGTAGTGTAGAAATCAAACGATGCTGTCGTAATCTTACGGAGTGAGTAACGGAGGCTTTGGTGACTTACAGTGACGTGTTCCTATATTAGTACCCCACTTGATTAGGGTGCAATGCATTTATCTTATGACTTATTTTGTCTATAAAATCATGCTTATCAAATTTCCTTGTAGAGGTACCAGTGGTAGTTTGTTCTTGTAATTTGTGTGTGTTTTCAGAATATTGTGCTAGTCTGGTCAATAACTGTGATTTTAAGTGTGTATCTGAGAAAACTGATGCTGACTTCTTGGTTCTGGATTTCTTCTCTGCATTTACTCCAATGTATTGCACAACAATTGTCTACTAGATTATCTTGACGTGTTTCACCTCATTAGCTCCAGATCACACACAAAAAGATTCCTGGGTATTGTTGCAAGACATAAGAATTACTGGAATGGTTCATTACACCACGGTAGAACTACTCAAAAAGCACTTGGATAAATTAACTAGGTCTTTTTACAATGAACAAAGGCGATGTGAGTTCATCACACATAAATCAAAAAAACAATAAAATTCAGTATGCTGCTTGACAAAGTATCATCTAAAAAAAATCAATATCTGTAGAGAAAACTATCTTTCTGTAGTAGAACAATCTCCTGTCAATCTTGAGATGGGCACTGGTCTTCTTTTGGCCAAACTCAAACATTTGCATTTCAAATACTAAGAGGTTGCAAAATCCCCATCTGGATGAACCTACAATTTCTGCAAAGATGTACTTCCATTTAGCCTTTGCGCCATCCTCATCTGAATGACCCTAATGTTTCTGTAACGATTACTGAAAAAGTTCTAGTGCTTGGAAAATTGTTACATGTACTCGTATCATTGCAGTGCCTCGTTAGATGCAAAATGTAACCAAGGAAAACTGTAAGCTGAAAAGATGAACATTAGTTTCAAAGGTACTCTCCATAATCCATCAGCCACGCTCCTACCTAAGAATGCTGAAAGTAAAGAGAGTTCTGAGATCCAACAGTGATTTTTCACCATCTAATTGGACCTAGCATGAGTCGTGCACAAACCTTTCTATGATAGTCGAAACCACCTGAAGAAACTAGAGAAACCTATTTATACGGTGCTGCCGTACACCATATTTTTATGTGTGGAAGATGCCAAGATGGTATTAGAATGTTCGGAATTCAGACCAGCGTTTGTAAATTTACCCCTGACTGTAAAAGCTTGTTATATTTATAGAGATAAACATTTGCACACATTTTTTTGGACGTTTAAGTTTATGTATGTCAGCACTTGAACAAGGATTGAATCACTGGAAGAAAACCTTGGTATACAGAAACTATAGGTTTCTGGAAAGTTGGCGCTGTCAAATTTTACTGTGATATTTTCTTTCATCAAGTATTGGTGCAGGATAGCAGACAAGATAAATAAATCAAGAGAGATATGTGCAGGATTTCAACTATATACGAAAGATTAAGCCATTGTTGCTACAGCTATCATAATCTATCCTAAGATGTACAGAAATAATATGGAGAAGAATGCAGTGAGCAAATGCACATCTGTCTTTGAGTTCCTTACTGATTGCAAAGAAAATACAGACAAGAAAAATGAAGTGGCAGCTAATTTGCATTACTAATTGATGAAACAATGTATGTGCACTGAAAACAAGTCAAATAGGACGTCTGTTCAAAGACAGAAAAATAAAATTCGACATCTGCTCGGCGCCGCTGTGATTCACCCTCTAAACATATTCAACAAAACAGATTAGTTATGCTAATAGCAATTTGCTTCTTCACGGGTTGGCTCGTATTCAATTAGCATGTTCAACAGCTTCTTCACGGGTCGTTGAAGAGATTTGGATTAAACTCACTAGCGCATAGTGGAGCAAGCAGCACGAATCGCTCACGGTTGAAGCAGCGCAGTGAGGAGCCTACACCGTTCCCGCGGCCAGCAGACTACCACAAGCCGCTTTGCCCAACACTGAGGCCACACCCCGCACACCTTGCCGACATTGCCGCCGAGCACCACGTCGTCACAACCCCACCGTGGTCAGCCGCCGCTCCCCAATCCGCCCAGCCTTTCTTCCGACCACCATGCCATCGCGCCCACCCGCCGGTCACTTAGATGTCGGCCACCATGCCCAAGCTAGTCGCCGTCGAAAACCGCATGCCGCCATGATTTTTTTTAGGGAATCGGCCACCACGATTAGAATAGGAAATGACGAGCCGGAGAAAGGGGGCTATAGCTACCACGAACAGAAAGCTTTTTTTTTGCAAACGTAAACTTACGTTGGCACCTAAAAGATTTTACCTCACGCGTGGAGAGGCACAACACGTTGATTGGATTAGACCCAAGAGAAATCTGACTCGGTCGATCGACCAGGGTGCGTTATTACTTATTAATAGAGTTACTATATATATAAATGGCTAAATGACCCTCATCTGCACAATCACAAAAAGGTGAAGTACATGCACTCCTAATTGATGCCCCCGGATCATGATTTGAGTTGAAAATATCAAGGCCAAGAATCATGGCATGATGGCAAACAAGGGAAAATAAACATCCGGTCATCCATCATGAAGAATTCCGGGGGTTCCTCAAACCAACGCTATAACAATTTTAAAAATCACAAAATAAAGAAGAGAAGTTTATTGTTTTGTATGACATGGAAAGCAGATCAATCGACGATTAAATTCACCTAACAATAGTATGCCTATGCTTTGACAGAAATGCATCATCAAGCTAACAGAAATGAAGAAACCAAATTTACAAATGCAGATTTAGACCAAGATATGTCTATAAACCCTATAAGAAACATTACATGGCATTTGAAAAAAATGGAAAAATCTAGGTTTGCAACCATCAAATCAGCAATTAATCATATGGGATTTCTAAAATACTTTCGGGAATTAGAATGACAGAAATGCTATTGTGGTACAGTAGCTGATTCCTGAATGAGAATAAACTTATACACAGAGCAAATCCAAATCATAAATCTAGCGGGTAAGGCAAGATCTAAGATGGTCAGATAAGATGTAAATTGACTCCTGTCTTTATCACTTTACTAATGGAGCTTTCAGCACAATACTTGTCCTGCATAATATGCTAATTAATCTAAGCATCAGTAGCAAAATGACTAATAAGAACACACACGCACGCATGACAACACCTACAGAGGGAGAGAGGGGAAGAGAGAAAGCGAGAAAACCTGGGAATGGCTTGGTGCCATGTAGGAGACGGAGCCATGGAGCCTGGGCATCTTACGCGGAGCTCGCTGGAGGATTGACAGCGACGACGTCCACCTCGTCAGCGCTATGGACCAGTCGTGGGAAGGGGGTCGCTTCTCGCGAGCCTCACTCCAATCGGAGCCATCCTGCTGCCGTGCATGTCAAAAAGGAAGGAGGGGCGGAGTCCGGCGCGGCGCGGCGACGAGAGGCCAGGGCAGGAGCTTGGGGTCGGGAAATAGGAACGGAGGTCGGGCCATCGCCAGGGCGACGAAGGGAGCGAGGGATGGAGGTGGGTCGTGGCGCGGCCGTCGGCCGAAGAGGTTGCCAAACGCCGCGAAATACTGCTCGCCTCGACGCTGCCGCTGACAAACGGGGCCACCCCCGGCGTCGCACGCATCCGACTCCACCCGCGGCGGCTCGCCGCCGAAACCACCCGCCGCTCGCCTCCGAGCCGCTCGCCGCTTCCTCTCTCAATATTCCAGAAACTGCGGGGAGTGGGCTAGCTAAGCAGTTGCTAGGTAAAAATAAAATACCTCGGCTTTTCTTTTGAGCAAATAAATTACCTCGGCTAGAGCAGGTTGCCAGCGAGTGTCGCTGGGTCGTCCGACCGGGATGAAGAATAGGTAATTCTTCACCCAGGGTCCTTAATAGAGCATCTATTCACTCATTTTGCTTTGTATGTTGTATACTGAAATCTTTGAAAGGTTTTATATTTAAGAATGGAAAGAGTATGTGTAAATATGTGATGGTTTCATGACACGCGTGAATAGCCGTTTCCTTCCCAAGACTATGCACTCTACGTCAAGCATACGTTGCCCTGCGCCGCGCGCGGTGTGCGAATATTCGAGGTGCATGTTTCGAGGGGGACGACATATACGCTGGATATTCCTTTGTACCGTGACAAGCTAAGTATACAGAGCTTGTCATTGTCATACGGGTTCCATATTATTTGTTCAAGCTCGCAACAACTACGCTCACCCGAGCGCATGCGGGCGGAAAGCATTTTTCCTGTTCGGAACGGAATATGCGGGTTCAACTTGTTCCGCTGAAATGTCACGGCATCATGTGTGAGTGACGGATGGAGCAGGCGGTAGCGGGAGTGTTTTCTTTTTTTTCTCTCTTTTCGAAGAGGACTTGGATCTGTTTTTTTTTTGAGAAAAAGAAACCTAAATGATAAGTGTCATCCGTGTGACATGAAGCACTTCGGTCCTGACGGTTTTTACAATTAAAATTATCATTTAAACAAACAAAAAAAACTGAAATTTACTATTAAAAAAAGTTGTCATGCTTGACAACTAAACTCACTATCTTCGCGTCACTAAACTTGCCATAAAAACCGTTCGGAGTTATCATGTGTTCGTGCCATACGTGTGGCACTTATCAAGGTCCAAAAGAAATTCATTGCTTAATCATGGGGATTATAATCGTTTTGGTTCAGCACATGAATTTCTTGAGGACCGGACCTCAACCACGTAGCAGTACGGGTAGAGTTATGCCCAACCGGGCAAGACAATTAGCAACAGAGTTTCGGGGGCGACGAATCAAAGAAATGGCATGTTCTCTGTCCATGCGCGACAGGCGCTTGATCTCCTCCATTATAGCTGCACCCGGTGATTGATTCAGCTCTGGCTGCATTACATGTGCGCCACCGTTGCATAATCGGTCTCGACGATGAATGACGCCGAGCTCCAGTCAAGGGTAACAACAATGTCCTCCAAGCATGCCGCAAAGCTCCGCGTTTAGCGCATTATCACATGTGTGCATGGCGCCATTCTCGTCCCGGAGAATCATGCCGGACCCTGCCATACCGTCGGAGTCAAAGTATGCTCCATCAATGTTCAGCTTGTTCCACCTGACCTGCGGTTTAACCTAGTGCTCCGGGGGTCGCCCGCTACCTGCCATCACCACATGCTTTCCCTTCCCCCGTTCGCCATGGTTCTGAGTTAGCACCATTTTCCCACATGCCATGTCCTCATCAGGATGATTTTGAATGCAAAGAAAAGAGTTGATGTAGCCAGTAATGAAACGCCTTGAAGCTTCAAGGGGGGTGGCGGCTTGTTGTGCTTCACCTCATTTCTTACATGCCATATTCTCCAAAGGATTATCAGGAGATGCATGTGTTCATTGCTGTTGCAATTGTCTAGATGGTGAAGAAGCCATCCAGGTCCAGTATCAATGATCTCTTCTACTCTCGGTATCTCATGATCTCCCCTCACCGCATGCCATAAGTTCGCTGACATAAGACATGTGCAGAAGACATGGAACATGTCCTTTCGGTCCATTCAACATAATAAACAGGTGTAAATTTTTGCTAGATTACGAATAACTTTATTCTCCATGATGGCTAAAGAGTTTGTTGCCAATTTCCATGCAAAAACTCGTACCTTTGGTGAGGGGGAGGGGGGCACCCCCACACTCCCTTCCAGACGGCGCGTTGCTTGTGGCACATGTTTTAGTGCGGGTTTGCTTGTCTTTGGCGAGCCAGTACGCGGAGAGGATGCTGAAGAGACATCGAGGATCAGGCGCCCAAGCGAGAACATCATCCATACGGCTAGGGGACACATTGATATTCAAGATTGCATTGGCGTCCATGGGCATAAAATGCCGTTGCAGAAGATCTTGATTCCAACGACCATGATCATCCAGCAGCTCAGCAACCCGCCGGATTTGTCGCGTATCTCACTAGGATATGGGACTGTATGATGTTGTTTGTGGAATCCACGGATCACGTGAAACTCATATATGCCCGGCATTTCTAGCATGCTAAACAAGATCTTTTCATAGCTGCTCGAGGCCATGTTGAATGACATGACACATAGAAGATGCATACCTAAAAGCAGTGTTGACAAGATTACCATCATGATAATACCTTTCTTTAACACCCGCACACATAGAGAGTCCGGTTGCTCGATCAATCTCCACGCCTGGCGAGCTTGGAGTGCTTGAAGATCCAGAAGTATTGGAAGCCCATTCCACCAGGCTATTTTGGTCCAATAAGTTTCTCCCATGCCACCCAATGTGTCTTCCATTCCCCTTCTTTTGACCCTCACCAAAAGTATCTAACGAAGCGAGTACGATCATCACAAACTGAAAAGGGTAGTTTGAACACTCCCATTACATGAGTTGGGAGAGTCCGAGCAACAAATTTTATCATAACCTCTTTGGCCGCTTTTAAGAGAATGTCTCCCCATGTGAGAATTCACTTAGTCAATCCTTGTTGCTGATTTTTGGAACCAGCCACGGTGCATGCATCCCTCTGTGGTCGGCAGTCCGATGTACTTGCTTTCGAACTTTATATCAGAAACTTGCAATACCCTTCTGATCTCATGTTGTCCCCTGCGGACATCTAGCACAAAAAAGGATCGAACATTTTTTAGGGTTAATGTGTGCCGAGTGGCCTTAGCATACCCATTGACGATCTCCTTAATTGCCTCAGTTTGGTCTTGCCGTGCTTTAAAAAATAATAGTGTCATGGGCAAATATAAGGTAGGACGCAGACTAAGGCATATCCTAGTGGTGGAAAGGGGCTGATGCCTTACCACCCACCCAGGTTCAAGGCATGGTACCTGCTATTTGGGTTCGTTGCACCAATTATACTACAGGGGCATCCCTTATAGTCTTTCCGTCAAAGCAAAATAAGGTATGATATACCCGGTGCTCTTCTGCACACCTATACCAGTTTAACAGCATTTGTTGTTGCACCCTATCTAAGACGAGCCGAGATAATGCCAGCCACAAAAGGAACATAAAAGGAATAGGGGGTCACCTTGCCGAAGCCCACACAATGATGCAAATGAATTCAATAGAGCTCCATTTAATTTAACTTGATACCTCATCGTGGTAACACATGTCATGATCCACTACACCCACCGATAAGCGAAGCCCAACTTTTTTGCATCTCTTATCCAAGAACCTCCAATCAACATTCATGCTTCTTTTCTCGATGTATATAATGGAAGCATTCAGAAGCCACTTGTGCATTGTCCATGATCAATCTCCCAAGTAGAAACACGCTTTGCTCAGGCGAGATAATATCATCCAATATTGGTCACAATATGTTAACTAAGCATTTGGCGACAATATTATAGATCACATTGCAGAGACTTGCGGAACTCAGTCACCTGTGACAGACTGTTTACCTTTGGGACTAAAACAATGAAAATATTGTTAACACCTGCTGGCATGATAATGACCTAGAAGAAAACTTTTACTACCGAAATGACCTCTTCTTTGAGAACCAACCAATTCCTCTGAAAAAAGCGCACCAGGAATCCATCCTTCCCAGGTGCTCTAAGTGGTCAATTGTGAAAAAGGTTCTCACTAATTTCTTTATCGGAAAACGTAGCACACAACCTTTCATTCATCTCCTATGTGACAAAAGGCTCCAAGAGATTGAGCACCGGTTCAGGCTGAAGGGTTCATCACTTAAGAATAGCTCATGAAAATAAGTGCTCACCATGGACACCTTGACATCTGGTTCACTATGACTGATTCCAACAGCGTCCTTCAGTTGGTTAGCTTTTTTTTTGGCATTTTTATGGAACAACTAAGTATTTCAGTCAGGAAATATGAAATGACCTCATCCATGCCATTGCTAAAATCATCATGAAGATTATGTCTATCCGGCTTACTCCGCACATGCACGACCTAGTTTCCAACTCCCAAAGTGCTTTCATAAGACCAAGGTGCATACATGACAACTTTATGCATGTGAGGAACTTAGCACGCCGGTTGCACAAGCGCAAAACCACCAAAAGGCCTTTGATTCAGTGAAATGGGAGTAGATCATCGACATCCTCCAGTGTAGAGAGTTCCCGAGCAGCTGAAAGGATCAAAATGGACCTAGAGGGGGGGGGGGGGGGGGTAAATAGGTACAATTACAAATTTTAATTGTTACATAGCAATTTTAGGCAATAATACGAAATATGTAAGTGTGCCTAACAATTGCAAAGGTGAATATAGTTCTAAGAAATATATCCAAATACAACAAGTAATAAGGTAAGAAAGCACAATATAAAGTAAGTAAGGACTAAGAGAGAAATAATCACAAGTAGGGTGTTAGGGTTAGGGATAAACGCAACTCTGGGAGACAAGGATGTATGTTGATGTTCACTTCCTTGGAGGGATAAAGCTAGTCACCGTTGGAGAGATGGATGCTACCACGAAGGCACACCAATGCCATGAAGGTTCACCTTATTCTCCCCTTAAGAAAACACCATGAAGGCGTTTCTCAACCACTAGTGTTAGACGTTGGGGTGGTCTTCAAACCCTCACAAACTTTCCGGGGGTAATCACAATGAATGGTTCCTCTCTGAAGAACTCCTACCGTCTAGGAGTCTCGAACCTCCAAGAGTAACAAGATCTAGGACGAAAAGCTCAAGACTTTCTCAAATCACGTTTTGCTTTGTTAACAAGAAGGAAAGGGAGTGGATCTTTCTTTTGATTGGAATAACTCTCAAGAACTCTCACAAATTATCTCGGATCTAAGATTTAGTGTGTGAGAGTATGAGAGGGAGCACTTGTGTTCTTGAGGAAGATATGAATGAAGTGGTCAACCTCTCCCAGGGTGGGAGAGGGGTATTTATAGTTCCCACAAAATGTGACCGTTTGGTGCATTAAGTGACCTGCCCGGATGATCCGGATACCTAGCAGGATGATACGGGCGATGCCCAAATGATTCGGCTTGGTCAACTCAGTTCAGCTGTGCAGAGGAGTCCGGACATCCAAGAGGGACTCTGTCGGCGTCCTGGGAACGGGGGTACCCAGACTTGCCTGCCTGCGGCCCAAGGCATGGCCCACCTCGATGACCAAGTATGGCCCAACGCGGCCCTACTCAACACAAGGCCCTCACGAGGCCCCGGGCTCGCGGGGGAGACAGCACCAAGACCCGCAGGGAGGTAGGACTCCCCAGGCCCCCTCCCGAGCGGCGGAGACTTCTATGCAACGCACGACCTCAGGAGGCCAAGGGTGACGACAGCCAGGCCTCACGGGCGCCAGCACACCAGAGGGGACAGTTTCCTCTTTGGTGCAAAGGAGACAAGGACGAGCGCAGGTTCCCAAAGCGCCCCCAAAGGTTTCCCTTCTGGTGCAATAAGACCAAGACCCCGAGCCCCGCAGGACGGACGTCATCGCCAAGCCCGCCTCTGCATCACCGTCGACTACTTTGCAGGTGAAGACCACCTTTCGTCAGGATAGGGTGTACCTCTTGTCCCCCTTCGAATTTGGCCGTTGTGGGATTCCTTCCCGCCCGTGTGATAAGGGAAGAGGATCCAGGCCGCTATAAGTAGAGGCTAGGCTGCTCAGTGGAGGGACACGAGACAACCACCCCGCAAACACTCCCGCAAGGCAACCACCCCGCAACCACACCACTGTACTAGTTCATCCGCAAACCTCCTCGTGAGGCAATCCACCAAAGGCAGGAGTAGGGTTTTACGCTTCGCAGCGGCCCGAACCTGGGTAAACTCTCGTGTGTTATCTTCTTCCTCGCCATCGAGCGGGTCCATCGCGCAGTGGACTTGGTGGGGTGAAGCTGTTGAGGAATCTTCGCACACGCCCCTGGGTTCAAACTTCCTAGGGTTTTGTGGAGCCCGAAATTCGACATTTGGCGCGCCAGGTAGGGGGCGTGTCGGGATCCTCGCTCAAGCTTCACCCCGCCGCCGCTTGGTACTTCCATGGCCAAGGGACGTCGGGCCCGCGCCGAATGGCGGGCAGCGCGCGTTGCGCGGGCGACGCAGGCAGACCTCGGCATCCCGTGCTGCCTCGCCCTCCTGTCGGAAGGCACCATCTCCAGCCCGGCCATGGACAGGCACGAGAGGCTATCGCCCCCGTCAACCGCGCAACGCGCCCTCGCCGCCCTGGACCTCCCCAGCGTCCACGTCATGGCATCGTCTCCTCGGGCTCGCCGCGGCCCGGTATGCGGGCGAATCGCGTTCCTCGTGGCCCGTGAGCTGCAGCCTTTCCGCACTGCTCGCGGACGCTATGACAGCTAGATATGCCGCGCGACCATGCATGCCACCCTGACAGGCGAGGCCCAGGCTCTTCCCTATGGGACGGCCCAGGGGGCTCGCGCCCATGAAGTCGCCCAACCGTCCGCCGAGGCGCTGAGGGCGTGCGGACGCACCGGGGACGTGCGTCGCGGCCCGCACCCACCGGAAGTGCGGCCCGGCTCGTCGGGCACGCAGGAGTTGGCCCCTGGCGCAGTCGGGGGCCGACGGGAGCTGCCGGCCGCGTGGGGTAGGCGCCATGACGCGCCTCCCAGCGCGCCCAGCGGATCAAGGCAGGGCGCCCGGCGACTCGTCTACACCAACGCCTGGGGGCTCGCGCGACTCTACCACGACCATGTCGACGAGCGCCCGGGCCACGATGGGAGCGGCGCCGGCTACCACGACGACAGGAGGAGCGTATGCGATTCCGGGAGCGGCTTTCGTCGAGGCTGGTGCGAATAGCCTCGCGAGGGCAGCTGGCGGGGCCGGCCTCATGAGGATGCCAGGCGCTGGCAGCCTCATGAGGCGCGCCCACTGGTAGGGGGCTACCCTTGGCAAGCGCTTGGGTCCACGGACCGGGGGTCGCCTGCCTGGGAACGGAGGGTGGAACACACGCCCATGTCCCCAGGCAGGGCGACTCCAGCCAGGGGATGGAGGGTGGAACACACGCCCATGTCCTCAGGCCAGGTGCTTCCAACCTGGAGACGGAGGGTGGAACACACGCCCATGTCCCCAGGCCAGGTGCCCCCAGCCAGGAGATGGAGGGTGGAACATATGCCCATGTCCCCTGGCAGGGCGACTCCTACCCGGAGACGGAGGGTGGAACATACGCCCATGTCTCCGGGCCGGGTTTCGCTCGACCAGTGGCGAGAGCGCACATACTCACCCATGTCTCTGGGCCCGGTTTGGCCCGCCCGGGGACGGGCGGTGGGGTACCTGCGCGGAGCTCCCGGGCACCCCAGTGAGGCGCGGTGGGGTACCGCCTTGGGCGTTCGCCTCGCACGCGACGGAAGGCCCCTGCGCCGAGCCCCGCCCGCGGCATAGGGGGCTGCAGCGCCGCTACAACAACGACATCCGTCCCCGGGCCTTGGAGAGCCCGGGGACCTGCTTCGGAATGGGCCCTCCCTGCAAAGGGCGTGGGGGGCTCGCCCCACGCCCGAGGGCCCGTTCGGGACCCATCCCACGTCGCCGCGTCATGCTTGGGGGCTGGGAGCGGGCTCCATGACAGGGAGGCATGGAGCTCTCAGCGCACCCCCAGGCCCAACCCGTGACACTCTCACGTAATAATGAGTGGGCTGTATACGCCCGGAGTCCCCCAAGGACGCGGAGGGGTTCCATCCCACGCCCAAGTGGAAGCCCCATGCTCCACGCTGGCAGACAGCACTGCCCCCCAATGGCTATGCCCATGCAACGTGGAAGCCCTACGCTCCGCACTGGGGAGAAGACGAAGACGAAGACTAGTCTAGATGCCGGACGCAGCTGTTCTTTGCCCATTCTTGTATTCGAATTTGCCATTTTCTGGAATAAAACTTGAAGTTCTTGCCATTTTCTTTTGGAAATAAAGGGGAGGGGATCATTCTTTCTGGTAACGATTTCCGTTTGGTATCTCGCTTTCTTTGGGGAGTTCGGCGGTTGCCGGACCCCTCCGCTCTCGCGATCGACCCGAAGCGAAGGCTGGGCATGGTGAGTGCGCTATCGCGCATACCCTGCCAAGGCACAAACACTCGGGCGCTCGCGAGGGGCGGTCATCCAGGCCGACAGGAGCTTTTGACAAAAACATACAACGTCGCGCACCATGCAACACGGGAGCATCCTCAGAGATCCCTCCAAAAACACGCTCAAGCTGCCACAGGGCTGCGCTCATGACCCCGACAGGCGAACACGAAGACTACTCATGGATACACGCCGTCGTCATCGCCTACGTCGTCACCATCGCTACCGGGCTCGCGGCCCCTGGCTCCACCATGGTCCTCCGGTTCCTCGGAAGAAAATCCCGCAATCAAGTCCTCCACGTGGTCCTCCACCCACCCGGCGAGGGCACCTCGGATCACTTCAGGCACCGGGGCAAGCACCGCCCCGAAGTCGAAGTGCGGATCGAGGCGAAGGAGGTGGCTGAAGACGTGCGAGGCCGCCCGCGTGAGGAGGTCACGGTGCTTCTCCTCCACGGGCTCGCGGATCTTCTCCGCACACCCCTCAAGACACTCCACGACCCTGGAGAAGAAGCCCAGGTACCATGCGTTGTCTGGGACTAGGGGGCTCGAGATGCTCGCGCCACAGATGTCGCTCAAGGCCCGGTTGGCCCTCTTCTCAAGAGACTGGAACATCTGGGAGCGCGTATGCTGGAGGCCGCGGGCACGATCCGCCTCGTCCGAAGCCTTCTCCGCAAGGGAAGCAACGCCCTTTACCTGCTTATAGAGAAAAGCTAGCTCGGCCTCGGCAGAAGCCTGGGCATCCATTGCGGCTTGCCGGCGTCGCTCCTCTTGATCTAACCTTTTCTTGAGGACATCAACCCCGCCTTTCAGGTGGTCGCATCGCTTGCAGTAACGGGACTCCTGGAGCTTCAGCTTCGCACGGTAGTCCTGGAGAAGGGAACGCCAAGCCTCCGCCACCTTGTCGTCGACCTCCTCCTGGAATTTCGCCTCGCGGGAGGCAAGGGAGTCCTCGGCGAGGGACACCTGGTGTTCCCTCACCTCCAGCCTCTCATGCTCCAGACTCTGCTCCAGCACTTCCATCGTCAGCACCTCCTCGGGTATGCAGGGCCCCGCGCATCCGGCGTGCGGCTCGGTCGTCATAGCGTCAAGAGCGGCCCTGTGAACCTGGATTCGCCTTTCAAGGGCGGTGTTGGAGGCTTCATGTTCCTCCAGCCGTTCCTCCGAGGCCTTGCGTCGGCAGTCAGCGGCATGGGCCTCTGCGAGAGCGCGGTCGCGGGCCTCCCTCGCCGCGGCAAGGGACCCTTCGACGATGGCATGGGCGCGCTCGCGCTGCAGGCGGCCGAGGTTGACGGCAACTTCAAGGCGATGCCACTCGTGCGCCAGGCGCTGGTGCTCTACCTCGAGACAAGCGTCAGCGGTGATGAGCTCTGTCCCCAGGCGCCCCAGTGCATTCGCCGCAGTCTGGAGCAAATCATGCCGCATGGCGCTCTGGTCGCATGCGAGCTCGAGGGCCCAATCGGGATCTCCGCCTTACCCTGGGCCGGTCGGAAGGGCATGCGAAGGGCTGCCCGGCCCTGACGCGCGCGCAGGGGCTGGGGGCCCCTCCCCTCTCCCCCTGAGCGGAGGCCGCACCCCACGGAGGTCCGTGTCGACGTTCAAGGAAGGCCCTGAGGCATGGCGCGGCTGGTTTTCAATGAAGACCACCAGCGGGGGGTGTAGCCCCATCCCCGCGAGGTGAGGGCCGGGCATGAAGAAGTTTGCAGGGAACTCACGCGCAAGACTCAGCAAGGACCACGCAAGCTCGGGCACGGGCTCCTCGCCGCGGGGTGCCTCAAGGACTGCATGCACCGGGGCCACGATGGGCCCGGTAGCCTCAGGAGGCGGCGGTGACGTCGCGCCTTCTTCTTCAATGGAGGGAAACCTGCAAAACAGAGATTCAGGACGAATACATCAGAGAAGACGGGGGGGACTCGGACACTTACTCGTCCAAGGCGACCCACTTCCTCTTCATCGGCACCCACGGCGCCGGGCGGTGGCTGCCCCCGATCCTCTTCCTCTTCCGGCAAGCGCGGGGGCCCGGGGGCGGCGTGTTGGCAACTGACCCCAGGCATCCGGCGGCGAAGATGGCGGCCACCTCCGTTGTCGGGACATCACCTTCACTTCCGGGCGTGGCCTCGACGACGACCCGAGGGGTGGGCGACGTAGGGCGCCTCTTCACGGCCAAAGGGGGCCTCGCGGCCCCCGCACCATCAGGACCCCCTGGCCTCGCGGCCATCGGGGAGGGATCGCCCCGGGGGCCTGCCTTCACCAAGGGGAGGAGCCCCCACTCGTTGAAACGCGACATCCCCCCGGCAAGGCCCCCCCCCCCCGTCCAGGTGGTTGTACAGAGGAAGGCCATTCCGGGGAAACTCGTCTGGATCCCCGCCGGTTAGGCGGTGGAGTAGCTCGCGCATCGCGCTGGGAAGAAGAGAGGGGACCTAGAGCCGCATGGGGTCGCAAGGGCCCACGAAGGTCCACATCGGGCGGGAATGGCGTTGAAGGGGAGCAATTCGCTAGCGGGAGAACTCCCGCACCACCATCGCCATTGTCACGCCGGCCTCCCTCAGTTCCGCCAGCCTGACCAAGACGGGCGCAAGCCAAGGGTTGTCAAGCTCCTCGTTTCCCCACCCAGGGCTTGGTTCAGCATGGACCGACGGGGGTTGGAGCAAGAGGCCAGCTTCAGCAGCATCTACACACACCCACTGCCTCCGGAAACCTTCCGCGTTCGGTGAAAGCCGGGCGTCGGGGGCCCCGCTGGCCGTTGCATCGGCGGCCCACAGGGACACGCATCCAGAACAATGCCCCCCGGGGTTCAACCGGAGGGAGAAGAAGTGACGAGGCAGGGCCACAGAAGGGGAGACGCCAATGAAGGCTTCACACAGGAACGCGAAGGCAGAAAGGAGGACGATGGAGCCAGGGTCGAAATGAAGCGCATGAACCTGGTAGTGCGTGAGCACGGCCGAAAAGAAGTCCGAGAATGGCGGCAGCAGGCTGGAGAGTAGGGCGTGAAGGTGAAGGGGAATACAGGTGGCCTCCAGATCAGCCTGGGGCCTCGAGCCCAGCCAGATCTTGGTCGCCCCCCACTCGTTGGAGCCGGCGGCGACCGCTAGGCGTACCTTCTCCAACCCCTCAAGGTTGACCACTAAGGATCGGCCTAACGCAGGCTCTGACGTCGGCGCAGGTTCGGGCGCCCTCGAGGCCTCACCCCCTCTCTTCTTGGGAGCCATGGCGGGCGGCCGAGACGGACGGACGGGAGGTCCGGCGGAGAAGGAGTGAGCCGCGGAAGGAGGGATATGGGCCGCCATATTGATGGGGAACATGTTGGAAATATGCCCTAGAGGCAATAATAAATTAGTTATTATCATATTTCCTTGTTCATGATAATCGTTTATTATCCATGCTATAATTGTATTGATTGGAAACTCAAATACATGTGTGGGTATATAGACAACAATGTGTCCCTAGTATGCCTCTAGTAGACTAGCTCGTTGATCAAAGATATGGTCAAGGTTTCCTGACCATAGACATGAGTTGTCATTTGATAACGGGATCACATCATTAGGAGAATGATGTGATGGACAAGACCCAACCGTAAGCGTAGCAGTTGATCGTGTGAGTTTATTGCTACTGCTTTATCCATGTCAAGTATTTGTTCCTACGACCATGAGATCATGCAACTCCCAGACACCGGAGGAATGCCTTGTGTGTATCAAACGTCACAACGTAACTGGGTGACTATAAAGGTGCTCTACAGGTATCTCCAAGGGTGTCTGTTGGGTTGGCATGGATCGAGACTAGGATTTGTCACTCCGTATGACGGAGAGGTATCTTTGGGCCCACTCGGTAATACAACATCACAAGAAGCTTGCAAGCAATGTGACTAAGGAGTTAGTCACGGGATCTTGTATTACGGAACGAGTAAAGAGACTTGCCGGTAACGAGATTGAACTAGGTATGGAGATATCGACGATCGAATCTCGGGCAAGTAACATACCGATGGACAAAGGGAACAACATACGGGATTATCTGAATCCTTGACATAGAGGTTCAACCGATAAAGATCTTCATAGAATATGTAGGAACCAATATGGGCATCCAGGTCCCGCTATTGGTTATTGACCGTAGAGGTGTCTCGGTCATGTCTACATAGTTCTCGAACCCGCAGGGTCTGTACACTTAACGTTCGGTGATGTTTCGGTATTATTGAGTTATGTATGTTGGTTACCGAAGGTTGTTCGGAGTCCCGGATGAGATCCTGGACGTGACGAGGAACTCCAGAATGGTCCGGAGGTGAAGATTGATATATAGGACGAAGGGAATCAAGTTCCGGAAGTGTTCTAGGAGGTACCGGGAAATTGACGGAGTACCGAAAGGTGTTTCGGGGGGCCCCGGCAAGTGTTGGGGGCCTCATGGGCCAAGGTGAGGGGGCGCACCAACCCACAAGGGGGCTAGGCGCCACCCAAACCCTAGCCCACTTTGGCCAAGGGTGGGGTAGCCCATCTAAGGGGCTGCCACTAGGTAACTTGGGGGCCAAGCCACCCTAGGGTTTCCCTAGGGGGCGCCCCCCCTCTGCCTTGGCCGCCACTCCCTAGATGGGATCTAGGGGCGCCCCACCTCCTCCTCTCCTCCTATATATAGTGGAGGGATTGAGAGGGCAGCCTACCTGAAAAGCCACGGCTGCCTCTCTCTCCCTCTAGATCTGTTCTCCTCTAGATCTGTTCGGTATAGCTTAGCGAAGCTCTGCCGGATCAGCTTCACCACCACTGCCACCACGCCGTTGTGCTGCCGGAGAACTCATCTACCTCTCCACCCTCGCTTGCTGGATCAAGGAGGTGGAGATCGTCATCGAGCTGTACGTGTGCTGAACGCGGAGGTGCCGTCCGTTCGGCGCTAGATCGGAAGGACCGTGATTGGATCGCGGGAAGAATCATGATTGGATCGCGGGACGGCTTGCGATTTGGATCGCGAAGACGTTCGACTACATCAACCGCGTTTCTTAACTCTTCCCTCTTAGCGATCTACAAGGGTATGTAGATCCACTCTCCCTCTCGTAGATGCCCATCACCATGGATAGATCTTGCGTGTGCGTAGGAAATTTTTTGTTTCCCATGCAACATTCCCCAACAGTGGTATCAGAGCTAGGTCTATGCGTAGATGAGATCTCGAGTAGAACACAAAGGAGTTTGTGGGCGTTGATATTCAGATTGCTTCCCTCCTTAGTCTTTTCTTGATTCAGCGGTATTGTGGGATGAAGCGGCTCGGACCAACCTTACTCGTCCACGTACAAGAGACCGGTTCCATCAACTGACATGTAACTTTGTTGCATAAAGATGGCTGGCGGGTGTCTGTCTCTCCCACTTTAGTTGGATCAGACTCGACAAAGGCGGTCCTTGAGAAGGTTAAATAGCAATTTTTGTATCACCGTTGTGGTTTTGCGTAGGTAAGAATCGTTCTTGCTAGATACCCATAGCAGCCACGTAAAACATGCAACAACAATTAGAGGATGTCTAACTTGTTTTTGCAGGGTATGTTGTGATGTGATATGGCCAATTACATGATGAGATATATGTGATGTATGAGATGATCATGTATTGTATAGAATATCATGACTTGCATGTCGATGAGTACGGCAACCGACAGGAGCCATAGGGTTGTCTTTAATTATTTTCGCCGTTTTGCTTTACTTTATCGCTATGAGTTAGCAATAGTCGTAGAAGCAATAATTGGCGCGACAACCTCATGGCGACACATTGATGGAGATCAAGATGATGGAGATCATGGTGTTATGCCGGTGACGATGGAGATCATGCCGGTGCTTTGAAGATGGAGATCGAAAAGCACAAGTTCATGGCCATATCATGTCACTTATGATTTGCATGTGATGTTAATCCTTTTATGCACCTTGTTTTGCTTAGGACGACGGTAGCATTATAAGGTGATCCCTCACTTAAATTTCAAGATAAATTGTGTTCTCCCCGAGTGTGCACCGTTGCGAAAGTTCGTCGTTTCGAGACACCACGTGATGATCGGGTGTGATAGACTCTACGTTCGCATACAACGGGTGCAAGCCAGTGTTGCACATGCGGAACACTCGGGTTAAACTTGACGAGCCTAGCATGTACAGACATGGCCTCGGAACACAAGAGACCGAAAGGTCGAACATGAGTCATATAGTAGATATGATCAACATGGAGATGTTCACCATTGAAACCACCCCATCTCACGTGATGATCGGACTTGGGTTGGTGAATTTGGATCATGTAACACTCGGATGACCGGAGGGATGTCAATTTGAGTGGGAGTTCTTCAGTAATATGATTAATTGAACTCATTATCATGAACATAGTCAAAGTGACTTTGCAAATTATGTTGTAGATCAATAGCTCGCGCTGTAGCTCCCCTATTTTTATATGTTCCTAGAAAAATAGAGTTGAAAGATGATGGTAGCTATAATGCGGACTGGGTCCGTGATCTAAGGATTGTCCTCATTGCTGCACAGAAGGCTTATGTCCTTAATGCACCGCTCGGTGCGCCACCCCCTCAAGCGTCATCTGTAGATGTTGTGAACATCTGACAGGCACGTTCTGATGACTACTTGATAGTTCAGTGTGTCATGCATTACGGCTTAGAATTGAGGCTCCAAAACGTTTTGAACGTCACGGAACATATGAGATGTTCTAAGAGCTGAAATTGGGATCTCAGGCTCGTGCCCGTGTTGAGAGGTATGAGACCTCCAACAAGATTCTTTGCATGCAAGATGAAGGAGAATAGCTCAATCGGTGTGCATGTGCTCAGATTGTCTGGGTGCTACAATCGCTTGAATCGAGTGGGAGTTGATCTTCCAGATAAGATAGTGATTGATATAGTTCTCCAAGTCACTGTCACTAAGCTACTAGAGCTTCGTGATGAACTATAAAATGCCAGGGATGGAAATAATGATCCCTGAGCTATTCGCGATGTTTGACACCGCGAAGGTAGAAATCAAGAAGGAGCATCAAGTGTTGATGGTTAGTAAAACCACTAGTTTCGAGAAGGGCAGGGGCAAGGAGGGATACTTCTTGGATGGCAAGCCAGTTGCTGCTCCAGTAAAGAAACCCAAGGTTGAACCCAAACCCGAGACTAAGTGCTTCCATTATGAGGAGAACGGTCGCTGAAGCGGAACAACCCTAGATACTTGGTAGATAAGAAGGCTGGCAACGTCGACATAAGTATATTTGATATACGTGTTATTGATGTGTACCTTACTAGTACTCCTAATAGCACCTGGGTATTGGATACCGGTTTAGTTGCTAAATGTTAGTAACTCGAAATAAAAGCTATGGAATAAACGGAGGCTAGCTAAGGGTGAGGTGACGATGAGTGTTGGAAGTGTTTCCAAGGTTGATGTAATCACCATCGCACGCTCTCTCTACCTTCGGGATTAGTGATGAACCTAAATAAATGTTATTTGGTGTTTGCGTTGAGCATGAACGTGATTAGATCATGTTTATTGCAATACGGTTATTCATTTAAGTTAGAGAATAATGGTTATTCTGTTTACATGAATAATACCTTCAATGGTCATGCACCCAATGAGAATGGTTTATTGAATCTTGATCGTAGTGATACACATGTTCATAATATTAATGCCAAAAGATACAAAGTTAATAATGATAGTACCACATACTTGTGGCACTGCCGCTAAATGTCATATTGGTGTAAAACACATGAAGAAACTCCATGCTGATGGATCTTTGGACTCATTCGATTTCGAATCGGTTGAGACATGCGGACCATGCCTCATGGGCAAGATGACTAAGACCCCGTTTTCCGGTATGGTGGAGCAGGCAAGTAACTTATTGGAAATAATACATGTTGCTATATTCGGTCCAATGAGTGTTGTAGCGTGCGGTGGATATCATTATTTTCCTACCTTCACTGATGATTTGAGTAGATATGGGGATATTTAATTAATGAAACACAAGTCTGAAACGTTTGAAAAGTTCAAACAAAATCAGAGTGAAGTTTGAGATCATCGTGACAAGAAGATAAAATGTCTACGATATGACCGTGGAGGTAAATATCTGAGTTACGAGTTTGGTATACAACTTAAGACAATGTGGAAGTTGTTTCACAACTCACGCCACCTGGAACACCATAGTGTGATGGTGTGTCCGAACGTCGTAGTCGTGCTCTATTGGATATGGTGCGAACTATGATGTTTCTTATCGATTTGCCACTATCGTTTTGGGGTTATATGCATTAGAGACAACTACATTCACTTTAAAAGGGGCACCATCTAAGTCCGTTGAGATGACACCGTATGAATTTTGGTTTGGCGGTAACCTAAGCTGTCATTTCTTAATGTTTGGGGCTGCGACGCTTATGTGAAAAAGGGTTTTCACCTAATGAGCTCGAACACAAAGCGGACAAATGCATCTTCAAAGAATACCCTAACGTAACAGTTGGGTAAACCTTCTATCTTAGATCCAAGCACAAAGTGTTTGTTGCTAAAACGGGTCCTTTCTTGAGAAAGAGTTTCTCTCGAAAGAATTGAGTGGGAGGAAGACAGAACTTGATGAGGTTTTTGAACCTTTGTTTCAACCAGAGAATAGCGCAGCGCAGAAAGTTGTTTTTGTGGAGCCTACGTTAGTTGAAGAGGAAGTTAATGATGATGATCATGAAGCTTCGGATCAAGTTACTATCGAACCTCGTAGGTCGACAAGGATGTGTACTGCTCCTGAGTGGTACGGCAACCCTGTCTTAGAGGTCATGTTGTTGGACAACGATGATCCTACGAGCTATGGAGAAGCGATGATGGGTCCGGATTCCGAGAAATGGTTAGAGGCCATGAAATCCGAGATGAGATCCATGTATGAAAACAAAGTATGGGCTTTGGAAGTATTACCTGAAGGACGAAAGGCCATTCAGAACAAATGGATCTTTGAAAGGAAGACAGACGCAGACGGTAATGTCACCGTCTATAAAGCTCGACTTGTGGCAAAGGGTTTTTCACAAGTTCAAGGAGTTGACTACGATGAGACTTTCTCACCCGTAGCGATGCTGAAGTCTGTTGGAATTATGTTAGCAGTTGCTGCATTTTTCGATTATGAAATCTGGTAGATGGATGTCAAAATAGAGTTTCCTTAACGGTTTCCGTGAGGAAAGGTTGTATGTGATACAACCAGAGGGTTTTGTCAGTCCTAAGGATGCTAAAATGTATGCAAGCTCCAGCGATCCTTCTATGGACTGGAGCAAGCATCTCGGAGTTGGAATATACGCTTTGATAAGGTGATCAAAGTTTTTGGGTCTATACAAAGTTTACTTGAATCTTGTATTTACAATAAAGTGAGTGGGAGCACTATAGAATTTCTGATAAGTTTATGTGGATGACATATTGTTGATCGGAAATGATGTAGAATTTCTAGAAAGCATAAAGGGTTGTTTGAAAAAGGAGTTTTTCAAAGGAAAAACTGGAATGAAGCTACTTGAATATTAAGCATCAGGATCTATAGAGATAGATCAAGACGTCTGATAAAACTTTAAATGAGTACATGCCTTGACAAGATTTTGAAAGGGTTCAAAATGGATCAGTCAAAGAAAGAGTTCTTGCCTGATTTGTAAGGTGTGGAGTTGAGTGAGACTCAAAGCTCAACCACGGCAGAAGAAAGAGAAAGGACGAAGGTCGTCCCCTATGCCTTATCCATAGGCTCTGTATAGTATGCCATGCTGTGTACCACACCTGGTGTGTGCCTTGCCATGAGTCTGTCAAGGGGTACAAGAGTAATCCAGGAGTGGATCACTGGACAGCGGTCAAAGTTATCCTTAGTAACTAGAGGACTAAGGAAATATTTCTCGATTATGGAGGTGATAAAGAGTTCGTCGTAAAGGGTTACATCGATGCAAGCTTTAACACCTATCTGGATGACCCTGAGTAGCAATCCGGATACGTATAGTGGAGCATCCATTTGGAATAGCTCCAAGTGGAGCATGGTAGCATCTGCAGTACGACATATAGATTTGCAAAGAACACACGGATCTGACTGTTGCAGACCATTGACTAAAGACCTCTCTCACATGCAAAGCATGATCGAACCCCAGAACTCATTTGGTGTTAGATTCATAACAATGTAAATCACATGGTGATGTGAACTAGATTATTGACTCTAGTGCAAGTGGGAGACTGTTGGAAATATGCGCTAGAGGCAATAATAAATTAGTTATTATCATATTTCCTTGTTCCTGATAATCGTTTATTATCCATGCTATAATTGTATTGATTGGAAACTCAAATACATGTGTGGGTATATAGACAACAATGTGTCCCTAGTATGCCTCTAGTAGACTAGCTCGATGATCAAAGATGGTCAAGGTTTCCTGACCATAGACATGAGTTGTCATTTGATAAAGGGATCAAATCATTACGAGAATGGTGTGATGGACAAGACCCAACTGTAAGCGTAGCAGTTGATCGTGTCAGTTTATTGCTACTGCTTTATCCATGTCAAGTATCTATTCCTACGACCATGAGATCATGCAACTCCCGGACACCGGAGGAATGCCTTGTGTGTATCAAACGTCACAACGTAACTGGGTGACTATAAAGGTTCTCTACAGGTATCTCCAAGGGTGTCTGTTGGGTTGGCATGGATCGAGACTGGGATTTGTCACTCCGTATGACGGAGAGGTATCTCTGGGCCCACTCGGTAATACAACATCACAAGAAGCTTGCAAGCAATGTGACTAAGGAGTTAGTCACGGGATCTTGTATTACGGAACGAGTAAAGAGACTTGCCGGTAACGAGATTGAACTAGGTATGGAGATATCGACGATCGAATCTCGGGCAAGTAACATACCGATGGACAAAGGGAACAACATACGGGATTATCTGAATCCTTGACATAGAGGTTCAACCGATAAAGATCTTCGTAGAATATTTAGGAACCAATATGGGCATCCAGGTCCCGCTATTGGTTATTGACCGTAGAGGTGTCTCGGTCATGTCTACATAGTTCTCAAACCCGCAGGGTCTGCACACTTAACGTTCGGTGATGTTTCAGTATTATTGAGTTATGTATGTTGGTTACCGAAGGTTGTTCGGAGTCCTGGATGAGATCCCGGACATTGACGAGGAACTCCAGAATGGTCCGGAGGTGAAGATTGATATATAGGACGAAGGGAATCAAGTTCCGGAAGTGTTCCGGGAGGTACCGGGAAATTGACGGAGTACCGAAAGGTGTTTCGGGGGGCCCTGGCAAGTGTTGGGGGCCTCATGGGCCAAGGTGAGGGGGCGCACCAGCCCACAAGGGGGCTAGGCGCCACCCAAACCCTAGCCCACTTCGGCCAAGGGTGGGGGAGCCCATCTAAGGGGCTGCCACTAGGTAACTTGGGGGCCAAGCCACCCTAGGGTTTCCCTAGGGGGCGCCCCCCCCCCCTCTGCCTTGGCCGCCACTCCCTAGATGGGATCTAGGGGCGCCCCACCTCCTCCTCTCCTCCTATATATAGTGGAGGGATTGAGAGGGCAGCCTACCTGAAAAGCCACGGCTGCCTCTCTCTCCCTCTAGATCTGTTCTCCTCTAGATCTGTTCGGTATAGCTTAGCGAAGCTCTGCCGGATCACCTCCACCACCACCGCCACCACGCCGTTGTGCTGCCGGAGAACTCATCTACCTCTCCACCCTCGCTTGCTAGATCAAGGAGGTGGAGATCGTCATCGAGCTGTATGTGTGCTGAATGCGGAGGTGCCGTCCGTTCGGCACTTGATCGGAAGGACCGTGATTGGATCGCGGGACGGATCGTGATTGGATCGCGGGACGGCTTGCGATTTGGATCGCGAAGACGTTCGACTACATCAACCACGTTTCTTAACGCTTCCCGCTTAGCGATCTACAAGGGTATGTAGATCCACTCTCCCTCTCGTAGATGCCCATCACCATGGATAGATCTTGCCTGTGCGTAGGAAATTTTTTGTTTCCCATGCAACGTTCCTCAACAGAACAGTGATGGCTCAGAGGAGTGCGCCAGACGGTTTGTCAGCCGAGGCAGTCGCCGAAGCAGCGTAAAGAGAGTAGGCGCCTGCGTCTCGCAATGCACCACGCGACAAGTTGGGCCCGCAGGCGATTGGGGCCCACGGCGCTTTGGGCCATCCACCGTGGCTTCACCCGGAAGCTAACCCGAGCGCGCCTTGGACCCGGGGGCTACTATCGGCGTCCTGGGAACGGGGGTACCCAGACTTGCCTGCCTGCGGCCCAAGGCGTGGCCCACCTCGACGAACAAGTACGGCCCGGCGCGGCCCTACTCAACACAAGGCCCTCGCGAGGCCCCGGGCTCGCGGGGGAGACAACGCCAAGACCCGCAGGGAGGTAGGCCTCCCTAGGCCCCCTCCCGAGCGGCGGAGACTTCTATGCAACACACGACCTCTGGAGGCAAAGGGTGACGACAACCAGGCCAGGCGGGCACCAGCGCGCCAGAGGGGACAGTTTCCTCTTTGGTGCAAAGGAGACAAGGACGAGCGCAGGTTCCCAAAGCGCCCCCCAAAGGTTTCCCTTCTGGTGCAACAAGACCAAGACCCCGAGCCCCGCAGGACGGACGTCATTGCCGAGTCCGCCTCTGCATCACCGTCGACTACTTTGCAGGTGAAGACCACCTTTCGTCAGGATAGAGTGTACCTCCCGTCCCCCTTCAAATTTTGCCGTTGTGGGATTCCTTCCCGCCCTTGCGATAAGGGAAGAGGACCCGGGCCGCTATAAGTAGAGGCTAGGCTGCTCGGTGGAGGGACACGAGACAACCACCCCGCAAACACTCCCGCAAGGCAACACACCACTGTACTAGTTCATCCGCAAACCTCCTCGTGAGGCAATCCACCAAAGGCAGGAGTAGGGTTTTACGCTTCGCAGCGGCCCGAACCTGGGTAAACTCTCGTGTGTTATCTTCTTCCTCGCCATCGAGCAGGTCCATTGCGCAGTGGACTTGGTGGGGTGAAGCTGTTGAGGAATCTTCGCACACGCCCCTGGGTTCGAACTTCCTAGGGTTTTGCGGAGCCCGAAATCCGACAGACTCAGATAAGTTTTAACACACGTGGCATTGCTCAGGGGTGTCCGGACATCCGAGAAGGGCTCCGGACGATCCATACAAAGTTGGATGAAACATCTCCTTGTTAAGACGCCCGAGTAAATCATGTGGGAGATACCGGATAAAACGACTCTAACTTTGCATCCGGGTGACATCCAGATGACCCGGACGGGTACCTGGATCTAGGCAATGGCCAAACGATCCGGCTACCGATCTGGATGATCCGGCTTCGCACCCAACCTACCGTTGACTTCTGTTCCTGTAGCCGAATGATCCTCACGTCTGTCTGGACAATCCGGGTAACATCCGGATGAACCGGGAAGCAGTCTGAATGATCCAGCTAGAGGATCAGGTGGAGAAATTTCCTAAGTGTTTTTGAATGACTTAGAGAGAGGGAATTAGCTAAGGAAAATAGGAATAGTTGTATGTGTAGGAAGATAGTGACATGAAGATAACTTGAGCAAACTTGAACGAATCCCTTCGACCCCCTCTTAATAGTGCGAGATCCCTATAACTCAAGATTAAATGAGAAATCCTATGCTTCTTTTCTCGTTACTGTCATGCTTGAGTCATATCTCATTTGATGTGTCCATGATACCTACACAATTATGCCAAAGGGACTAATACCATGTGTATACATTTAGCAAACATAATTAGTCCTCTATATGTATTTTTGTCATCAACATCAAAATATGATTAAGGGCATGATTGCACTTTCAACAACTGTCGTGACTAGATCACTGCCCTTCTATGCACCTCTTCACCGCGGGTCCTGTTAAATGGGGTGGCTGACATCCCCATTGCTCATGGCCGCGGCCTTCTCCAAGGGGATACCCTCCCCCTTCTCTTCATCATAGCCAATGAACCGCTCCAAAGGATTCTTGAGTTGGTAACTAGAAGAGGGATGCTCCTCAAGATTTGTGGTCGGGGGCCAATCATGAGAACCTCCATCTATGGGGATGATGTGGCAGTGTTCATGACACCCATCAAAAGGGACATTGACAACCTCTCTAATATTTTATACCTCTTTGTAGAGGTCCACCAATGTGCATAAGAGGTCGGTGGTTCATATTCGTTGTGGAAACCTCAGCCTAAACCAAATTCTTCAGAGCCTCCCGACAACACGCGCATCCTTCCTCATGAAATATCTGGGCCTTCCGCTTTCTGTTTGGCAACTGAAAGTTGTGGACTTCTAGTTCCTTGTTGACAAGATTGCATCCAAGCTCGTACCTTGGGAGGGGCAACACATCATCACCATTGGCCTGACTACTCTTGCTAAGTCTAGTTATCTTCCCAGGCAATCTACTTTATCACCTCCCTCATGGTTCCATTGGCCGGACTACACTTCGAAACGTCAATAAGCTTGAGGAGCTTTCCTTTGGGAGGGCATGGATAAGATCACCGACGTGAAATGTAAAGCCATTTGGGACACTATTTGCTACCACTTGACCGTGAAGGGCTTGGAGTCTTGTGCATGGAATTTTTTGCAAGGGACCTAAGATTGAGATGGATTTGGTTTGAATGGAAGGAACCCACAAAGATGTGGGTTGGCATGGGCAACCCATGCGATCAGATGGAAAAAGCTCTATTTTATGCCTCCACAACTATTACGGTTGTTAATGGCGCGGACAACCCTTTTTGGGACTCCCCTTGGGTGCAAGGGGCCACACAATTACATTGGAGATCACCCCACTCATTTTTGAGGCATCCACACGCAAAAACTAGAAGGCATGTGAAGAGCTCACGGAGGATGTTTCGGTCTCCAAAATTAAGATCATGAAAAGCTTCTCCCCAACACATATTCGGGAGTTCATTGTGCTTTGGATCACTATTCGTGGCTTCCCCCTTGATGACAACGTGGAAGATGACATGATATGGAAGCACACCGAGTGTGGCAAATATACTACAAAGTCCGCTTACTTGGCTCAGTTCCATGGTTCAGCCCACTCGCCCAAGTAAAACACGTTGTGGAAGGCTTGGGCGCCCCCAAAAGTGAAATTCTTTGTGTGGTTGGCCATCCAAAATAGGATTGGACAACTGTTAGGTTGACCAGTAGAGGTTGGCCCGATTGTGGCCTTTGCCCCTTCTGCAATCGTGAGCAGAAAAACGTCGAACACCTCCTCTTTAAATGCGAGTTCTCCATTAGGCCATGGGGCATGATCAAAGGTTAGCTGCAAATTATGAGCATTGACACCTCCACTTGGGACTTGATGCGGTTCATTAAAGGATGGGGGATTGCCTTATCCGACATGGCCACCCCGAATAGAAAAGTGATGTCCTCCCACTCAATGCTCACATCATGAACAATTTGGAACGAAAGAAATACTCGGGGGTATTCCAACACAAAAGTGCACCACCGACCATTCTTCTTGCCAACATCAAGAATGAGGCTTTTCTTTGAGTAGCCACAGTGGGAAAAAAGTTGGAAACAATCATGCCGCTAGAGTAATAGCATTATTTTGTTTCGGGTGTTGTATCTCAAACTTGAACTCTGTTCCCTTCTTAATTGATGGATGATGAAAATCTTTTGCCTCCGTTTCAAAAAAAGAAGTGTTCTGGTCTCCTGCCCGGAGCGAGTTGGTCCTCGATCCCTGCAGCCACGTGAGTTTCTCATGGTACATTGATACGTCTGCAACGTATCTATAATTTTTGATTGTTCCATGCTGATATATTATCATTCTAGGATACTTTCTGGGTCTTTATTTACCAATTTATAATATTTTTGAGCACTAACCTATTGACCCAGTGCCCGGTGCCAGTTGCTGTTTTCTGCATGTTTTTCACTTCTCAGGTTTAAAGTACCAAACGAAGCCCAATTGCCATGAAACTTTTTGATGATTTTTTTTGGACCAAAAGAAGACCTGGGAGATTTGGAAGAAGGCTGGGGGCCATACCAGGGCTCCACAAGCCTAGGGGGCGCCCTGATGGCTTGTGGGCCCTCGCGGCTCTCCCGACCTCGTTCTCTGGCCTATAAATTCTCATATATTCTAAAAACCCTGGAGGCAGTCCCAAAACCCTTTTTATGCCGCCGCAAGTCTCCGTTCCATCGCGAGGCCATCTGGAGCTCCATTCCGGCACCCTGCTAGAGGGGGGATCGATCACGGAGGGCCTCTTCATCAACCTTGCTGCCCTCATGATGATGTGTGAGTAGTTCACCACAGACCTATGGGTCCATATCTAGTACCTAGATGGCAATCTCTATATCTCTTGATCTTCAATACAATGATCATCGCATCTTCGCTTTGATCTATCCGATGTAATCCTATTGTGCGGTGTGTTTGTTGGGATCCGATGAATTGTGGGTTTATGTTCAGATTATTCATGAAAAGTATTTGAGTCACCTGTGAATATTAAGATTCTTATTTGCATGATCATTATAGCTTCGCAATTCTCTCTGATCTATTAGTTTGCTTTGGCCAAGTAGATTGATCTATCTTCAGTGAGAGGGGTGCGTTGTGGTAGGTTCAACCTGGCGGTGCTCTATATCCCAGTGACAGAAAGGGACAAGACACGTCTTTGTGTTGTTGCTACTAAGGATAACACGATGGGTTTATTCATATTGTTTGAGTTTACTTTGTCTACATCATGTCATCGTTCTCCATGCATTACTCTGTTTTATTTAATACTCTAGATGCATGCTGGATAGCGGTCGATGAGTGGAGTAATAGTAATAGGTGCAGGAAGGAGTCAGACTATTTGTTTATGAACATGATGCTTATATACACATGATCACCGCCGTGAAAATCGCATAACTATCCGCTTTTATATCAATTGCCCAACAGTAATTTGTTACCCACTGTATGCTGCCTACATGAGAGATGCCGCTAGGGAAAACTATGGCCCCCGGGTCTATTCACTTATAAATTCATAAACGTTATTATTACCTCGCTGCCTTTATTTACTTTTTATTTTATTTACAATTATCTACAATTATCTACACAACTCATTTGCTTGCAAATAACGAGTTCAAGGGGATTGACAACCCTCTTGCCCGCGTTGGGTGCAAGTTGTTTGCTCTTTTTGTCTGCAGCCGCTGAAGACGGTTGAGGATTGATATTCCTATTGGTTCGATAAACCTTGGTTTCATAACTGAGGGAAATACTTACCCACTTTGTGCTGCAATTACCCGTTCCGCTTCACGGAAAACCCAACGCAGATCACAAGTATCAGGAAGGATTTTTGGCGCCGTTGCCGAGGAATATCATCACCAACTATCAAGTAACTTCACACAAATTTTCATCACTTGTTTATCTTTTTATTTGCTGTTATATTTAGTTTGTTTCATAAAAATCAAAAATACAAAAATATTTATCTTTGCTTGTTACTAGTTTACTCCTTTGCTCGTTTACTTGCTAGTTTGCTTGTCTTGCTTGTTACTTTGCTTGATCAGTCACCATGTCTCAAGATACCCCTGTTCAAGAATTCATCCGATTAACCAGTTAACTTGCCGATTAATCCCTACTCGTTGGGTAACCGAGTAGCCGATTAACTGTTAAATCATCCGATTAATTGATTAATTGGACGATTAACTTGCCGATTAGCCTATTAATCCCCTACTCGCCAGCCAACCGAGCAGCTACCAGTTAACGATTTCCTCAACCATGCAAGATACTACTAAGTTGTGTGACTTCTCAAATACTAACAATAATGATTTTATTAGTACTCCTATACCGCCCACCACTAGTGCGGAGGCTTTTGATATTAATGTTGCATTGCTAAATCTTGTCATGAGAGATCAATTTTCGGGAAGTCCTAATGAGGATCCCGCGTCACATCTTAATACCTTTGTTGAATTATGTGATATGTAAAAGAAAAAGTATATGGATAATGATATTTTGAAATTAAAATTATTTCCTTTTTCACTAAGAGATAAAGCTAAGGCTTGGTTTTAATCTTTACCTCGTAATGGTATTGGAACATGGGATAAGTGTAAAGATACTTTTATTCCCAAGTATTTTCCTCCTGCTAAAACCATCTCCCTTAGAAATCAAATAATTAATTTTAAACAGCAAGATCAAGAGCATGTTGCACAAGCTTGGGAGAGAATGAAATTGATGATAAGAAATTGTCCCACTCATGGTTTAAATTTGTGGATGATTATCCAAAACTTCTATGCTGGACTAAACTTTGTGTTTAGAAATCTTCTAGATTCTACTGCAGGTGGTACCTTTATGGATGTGACCTTAGGAGAGGCCACAAAACTTCTAGACAACATTATGACAAATTATTCTCAATGGCATATCGAAAGAGCTCCAACCGGTAAGAAGGTAAATTTTGTTGAAGAAATCACTACTTTGAGTGAAAAGGTGGATGCTCTTATGAATATGGTTTCTAGTAAAAATGCTCATGTTTATCACAATGATATGCCCTTATCTACTTTGATTGAGCAAAATAATGATTATATTGATGTGAACTTTATCTCGCAAAATAATTTCAACAACAATGCTTATAGAGGAAATTTCAGTTCTAGACCGTATCCCGGTAATTCCTCTAACAACTATGAAAATTATTATGGTAATTCTTATGGAAATTATTCTTCAAATTCTAATAGGATACCCTCTGATCTTGAGAACGCAATTAAAGAATTCATTAATTCTCAAAAGGTTTTCAACACTATGGTAGAAGAAAAATTGCATGTAGTTGATGCTTTGGCTAAAAACATGGATAGAATTGCTCTTGATGTAGAAACTCTTAAAAGTAAAGCTTTGCCACCTAAGCATGATTTTAATGAGACTATCAAATCTATCCAAATATCTACCAATGAAAGTAAGGAGAGGACCGCTAAGTTGAAAGCTAAGCGGGAATTCTTAGGAAAGGCTCTTCCACCCGGTTTTTACCGGAATCATGATGAAGATCTTAAAATGATTGTTACTTATCCTATTGAATCTTTGTTTACTTCTCTGAATATAAATGATAAAGGGACTGGATATGAGTCAACTCTAGTTGAGAAGCGTCCCGTTTGCTTGGAGGGTGATGATTTTGATGCTAAAGTTGAAAAACGTGGGTTTGGAGAGGTCATAACTTTAACTAGTGATGTGCCCACTATTTTGGATTACAAGGACTTTAATTATGATAATTGCTCTTTAGTAGAATGTATTTCCTTGTTGCAAACCGTTATTAGCTCACCCAATGCCTATGAACAAAACAAAGCTTTTAACAAACATATAGTAGAAGCTATGATAAAAGCTTATGATGAGAAACTTGAGCTTCAAGTTTCTATTCCTAGAAAATTGCATGATGAGTGGGAACCAACTATCAAAATAAAGATAAATAAATATGAATTCAATGCCTTGTGTGACCTTGGTGCTAGTGTTTCAACTATTCCTAAATCTCTTTGTGATGTGCTTGGTCTCACTAATATTGAAGATTGTTCCCTTAACTTGCATCTTGTGAATTCTACCATTAAGAAACCTCTGGGTAGGATTAATGATGTGCTTATTATTGAAAATAAAAATTATGTGCCTGTAGATTTCATTGTGCTTGATATTGATTGCAATCCTACTTGTCCCATAATACTTGGAAGACCTTTCCTACGAACTATAGGTGCAATTATTGACATGAAAGAGGGAAACATAAGGTTCCAATTCCCGTTAAAGAAAAGGGATGGAACACTTCCCCAGAAAGAGAATTAAACCACCTTATGAATAAATCATGAGAGCTACTTATGGGGGGAGTGTCAAAGACGAAAACACTTAAAACTATGCATTATGCCTAGCTAGGGGCATAAAACAATAGCGCTTGTTGGGAGGCAACCCAATAGTTATCTTTATTTTTGCTTTTTACTTCCTGTTTGTTTTTGATAACATGATTATTGCCTCTGTAATGATTATGTTTTTGTGTTTAAATTAGTGTTTGTGCCAAGTAAAGCCTTTGGGATGACTCACAAGATGAGTAGAATCGATGCTGAAACAAAACAGAAACTTTTGACTCCAGTATAGGAATTTTCATTTTTTACTGGAGTGTGATAACAATCTGATTTTTTACACAGTATTTCTATACAAAGTTTCGAGGATTTCCTAATTGTTCAGAAATTTTAGAGTTACAGAAGTATAGGTTCTCTACAGATTGCTACAGACTGTTCTGTTTTAGACAAATTCTGTTTTTTGCTTGCATATTTTGCTTGTTTTGATTATGCTATGGATTGTATCGGGGGGTACAAGTCATGGAGAAGTGAGAATACAGTACCTATTGTTCAATTATGAAATAAGAATCAAAATTTATAACAGTACCTAAAGTATTCAATATGTTTCTTATACTAACGGATCTCACGACTTTTTGTTGAGTTTTGTGTGATTGAACTTTTCAAGTTTTGGGTCTTATCACGATGGACACAGGAATAAGGAGCGGCAAGAGCCTAAGCTTGGGGATGCCCCAGGAACACCAAGGGAATATTCTAAGGAAGACTCAAGCGTCTAAGCTTGGGGATGCCCTGGAAGGCATCCCCTCTTTCGTCTCAATCCATCAGTATGTCACTTGAAGCTATATTTTTTATTCATCACATGATATGAGTTTTGCTTGGAGCGTCGTTTTTTTGTTTGCTTTTACTTTCAGTTTGGCACAATCATCGTTTGCTAGACACACCTATTTGAGAGAGACACACCTTCATCTTAATTTGTTAGAATACTCTATGTGCTTCACTTATATCTTTTGAGCTTAGCAGTTGCTCTAGTACTTCACTTATATCTTTTTAAGCACGGTCACGTGTAGATTTTATAGAAATAATTTCACTCTCGCTCTTCACTTATATTTGTTTGAGATTTAATAAATAATGACGATAATTTGCATGGGTCATAAGACTAGTCCAAAAATATTAGGTATTCAATGAATAATAATCAAAACCATCATGTAGCACATATAGAGAAATTGTGGGTTAATTATATTGATGTGGTAATATGAAAAATGTGTGAGTTCATAATTGTTGATTCGTAGAAGTGTCGATATTAAGAGAGGTTAATTTCTTTTTTGTCTAAAAATTAAAGATGCATGGTGATGATGTGTGAGCATTTCTATTCCTTGTTGAAATCCTAGTGTTGTTTCGGGTCGGAGGCGCGCGATGGTTAACTCCTACCAACCTCCTCCCTCGGGGCATGCGAGTAGTACTTTGATTTGTGATAAAACTAATAAAACTTTGCAATAAGTATATGAGTTCTTTATGACTAATGTGAAACCATGGACATACACAATCTTACCTCCTCATATTTGCTAGCCTCTTCGGTACCGTGCATAGCCCATTCTCACCTTGAGGATCGGTGCAACTTTCGCCGGTGCATCCAAACCTCGTGACCTGATACGCTCTGTCGCACATAAGCCTCATTATATCTTCCTCAAAACAGCCACCATACCTACCTATCATGGCATTTCCATAGCCATTCCGAAATATATTGCCATGCAAATTCCATGTCACTTCTCATGACTAGTTTGTTCATCATCATATTGCTTTGCATGATCATATAGAGATGACATAGTATTTGTGGCAAAGACACCGTTCACCATATTTTTGATACATGTCACGCTAGATCTTTGCACATCCTCGTACACTGCGAGAGGCATTCATATAGAGTCATATCTTTCTATCAGTTCTTCATATTGAGTTGTAAGTAAATAAAAGTGTGATGATTATCATTGTTAGGGCATTGTCCCAGTGAGGAAATAAAAATGGGGGAGGCCAAATGATCCCACCATTCTGAATAAAAAAATGAGAGAAAATATGAGAAGGGACTTTGCTACTATCCTTTACCACACTTGTGCCTCAAAGTGGCACCTTGTTTCTCATATAGAGAGTCTCATGTTATGTCATTTTCATATGCTAGTGGGAATTACTTTTTCATTATTATAAACTTGGCTTGTATATTCGTATGACGGGCTTCCTCAAATGCCCGAGGTCTTCATGAGCAAGCAAGTTGGATGCACACCCCACTTAGCTTCAATTGAGCTTTCACACTTATAGCTCTAGTGCATAATTTGCATGGCAATCCCTACTCCTTGCATTGACATCTATCGATGGGCATCTCCATAGCCTGTTGGTACGCCTTGTTGATGTGAGACTATCTTCTCCACTTTTTGCCCCTTTGATATCTACCACCATATTCTATTCCACCTAAATGCTATGTCCAATGGCTCACGCTCATGTATTGCATGAAGAATAAAAAGTTGATGCATATTGAAAAGTACGATCCAATTGACTGACTTGGACACCATGGTGCTTGACATTTGTATTAATATGGTGAAGATGGAGCCATGCCTTCTAATATAATAAGATGAATGGGGGGTAAACATTCTTTGAGGATCGTATACTTTGAAAGACTAATGATTTTGTTTCTTATACTTATAAGTATTGCTATGTTAATATTGGTTAATTCATCGTTTCTCAATGAGCATACATGCAAAATATTACATAATGGGTAGCATGTCACATCAAAAATTCTGTTTTTATCATTTACATACTCGAGGACGAGCAGGAATTAAGCTTGGGGATGCTTGATACGTCTCCAACGTATCTATAATTTTTGATTGTTCCATGCTGATATATTATCATTCTAGGATACTTTTTGGGTCTTTATTTACCAATTTATAATATTTTTGAGCACTAACCTATTGACCCAATTGAGGGAGTCCGGGATTAAGGGGTCCTCGGGCTGTTGGCTTATCTTCTACGGATCAGCCCAGTGGGCCGCCTTGTGGCATCTTCGGGAAGGCCGGACTATAGAATGACCCCATGCTTAGGGGGGAAGGTTCCGAAGACTTGGTGTGTCCTCCAAGTAAGAATGGGCGTATCTATGCCCGGATGGGAACCGACCATGTGTAACCCTAGGTACCCCTGGTGTCTATATAAACCAGGGGGCTTAGTTCATAAAGGGACAAGTCAACTCATCTAGGGTTTAGCTCTTTTGATCTCGCGGTAGATCAACTCTGTAACCATCATACTCATTAATACAATCAATCATGACATAGGGTTTTACCTCTTCAGGAGGGCCCAAACCTGGGTAAACATCGTCTCCTTGATCTCATGTTAACCATCGATCCTAGATTCATAGTTCGGGACCCCCTACCCGAGATCCGCCGGTTTTGACACCGACATTGGTGCTTTCATTGAGAGTTCCGCTGTGAGATCACCTGTGGATCGATGGCTCGCCTAATCATCAGCGAACAAGCCCGTAACAAGGACATCTTCGTCACCGGATAGGTCTTCGCATTCAGCAGCGTCGTGCTGCATGCTGACTCGACCGGCCATCTAGGCCAGATCAAAAATTTCGCCCACGGTCAGGAGATCAGGTTCGGGAACCTAGAGTTCATCACCGACCTCCATGGCGATTTGTTCCTTGCGGAGCCCTCAGTTTCGTCCGATGGACCCAAAAGTCCCGGAGCTTTAACTTCGGGCCCTCTATCCGGCTCGACCCTCAGATCTATCTTCGCCGGAGGACCAGCCTTGAGCTCGGACTCTGTGATAGTGCCTGAGTACCAAAGTTCGGACCTTGCCGGACTCGCACATCCCGAAGACACCCTGGAACTTAACTCCAAGGGTCCCCAAGAAACTGATCCGATCGACCTCTTATGGTTGAACGAGGCTCTAGACCGGATCCAATCAATGGCAATCGAGGACGATCTTACCTCAACCCACGTTCCTGCCGACCTAGAGGACGGTTACGGGGAATTTTACGGCCCACCCGCCACCCATTTAATAGCCACTGTCGAAGATTTAACTGACACGTTGGACTATGCCTCTGAGGAGGCAGAAGACATGGATGAAGATACTGGCGCCCCTGTCCCTGTGACTACTGGGCGATGGACAGCCACCTCCACATACGATGTCTATATGGTGGACACTCCCAATGATAGGGACGACCACACCCCGAAGAGGCACGGCGACAAATCCGGCGAAGCATCAAAACACCGGAAACAGCGCAAACGATCCAAGGAAAACAAAGGAAGGGAAGCCATCGCAGGCACCGGGGAAATTGACACCCCGGAGGACCTTGGCGACCTTGAAGCGCCCGTGGAGCCGCTAGAGGACCCGAAAAGGCTGACGGATCAACAGGACGCTGAGGACCTCAACGATTCCGAGGACGACAACTACCTCCCACCCGCTGAGGAGGAAAGCCTCAAAGCCAAAGACTTCACCGTCCCCGAGAACCCCGAGGACCAAGAACGATTTAGGCGACAACTCATAGCCACCGCTCGGAGCTTAAAGGAAAAACAGCAGCAGCTCAAAGCCGAACAAGACACCATCAACAACAGACGGACGAAAGTACTGGCAACCGAAGAAGGGTTCGACATTGAGCGGCCAGATCAAAACAAGAGTTACCCGCGCCGGTGCCTGCTACCGCAATTCAACGACGAGGCCTTCGAGCCCGAATCTCCCAGGTGTGCCCAGTACGACAAGCCGGACCGCCCCCCTCGAGGACGGGACAGGGTGGCTGGAGACGCCGAATACTGGCCCACATCATCTCGTAGGAGGGGAAAGGGGCCAGCACAGCCTGCGGATCGATACAATCTATGGCAGGACCTGGACTATAGGGCAGGTCACACTAGATCCATCTATGGATCTAGGGGATGCTCTCCCGCTAGACGAGATGGCTACCAATCATGGCTCGACCGCAATCATAGAAGCCGGGAACAATACCGGGCCCAGACAACAGTTGACTTCCGGCATGACATAGCTCGGATGAGAGGCGCCGCGCACCCACTGTGTTTCACAGATGAGTTCATGCAGCACCAGTTCCCCGAAGGGTTTAAACCCATAAACATAGAACCATATGACGGAACGACGGACCCGACCATGTGGATCGAGGATTTCCTCCTTCACGTACATATGGATAGAGGCGACGATCTCCATGCTATCAAATACCTACCACTAAAACTTAAAGGACCAGCTCGACACTGGTTAAACAGTCTTCCCGAAAACTCCATTGGGAGTTGGGAGGAGCTCGAGGACGCCTTCCGATCTAACTTCCAGGGCACTTATGTCCGGCCTCCAGACTCTTCGGATTTAAGCAACATCGTCCTGAAAGCCGGCGAATCAGCCATGCAATTCTGGAATCGGTTCCTGACTAAGAAGAACCATATCGTCGATTGTCCAGATGCCGAGGCAATAGCCTCGTTCAGACACAACATCCGGGATGAATGGCTAGCCCATCAGCTCGGCCAAGATAAGCCGAGAACAATGTCCGCTCTCACCTCACTTATGACCTGCTTTTGCGCGGGCGAAGACAATTGGCTAGCTCGTCGAAGCCACAATCCCGAAGACCCTGGCACCTCGGAAGTGCGGGACGGTAACGGAAAGCCAAGGCGCAATAAAAATAAACGCCGCCATAGCAATGGCGACTCGGAAGACACGGCCGTAAACGCCGGTTTCCGCAATTCCAAACCCGGACAATGGAAGAAGGCCTCTAAAGGGAACAGGGATGGACCTACCGCTTTGGAAAAAATCATGGATAGGCCCTGCCAGATCCACGACACACAAGACAAGCCGGCCACCCACACCAACAGAAACTGTTGGGTATTCAAACAAGCCGGCAAGCTCGCAGCCGAGGAACAGAGCAAGGGCCCGCACAACGAGGACGATGAAGAGCCTTGCGGCCCGAGCAATGGCGGGCAGAAGCAATTCCCTCCTGAGGTAAAAACTGTGAACATGATATATGTCACGCATATACCAAAAAAGGAGAGGAAACGCGCCCTTTGGGAGGTCTACGCCGTAGAGCCCATAGCCCCGAAGTTTAATCCATGGTCGGCTTGCCCGATCACCTTCGATCATAGGGATTACCCGACCAGTATCCGTCATGGCGGCTCAGCCGCCCTTGTACTAGACCCCATCATCGATGGGTACCACCTCACTAGAGTCCTTATGGACGGAGGAAGTAGCCTTAATCTGATTTACTCAGACACAGTGAAAAAGATGGGTATCGACCCTTCAAGAACTAAACCGAGCAACACTACCTTCAAAGGAGTCATCCCTGGTGCTGAAGCACGCTTCTCGGGTACCGTGACGCTGGAAGTAGTGTTCGGCTCGCCCGACAATTTCGCAGCGAAGACTTGATCTTCGATATCGTCCCTTTCCGCAGCGGCTATCATGCGCTGCTTGGCCGTACAGCGATCGCTCGCTTTAACGCCATTCCCCACTACGCATACCTGAAGCTCAAAATGCCTGGACCCAAGGGGGTCATCACCGTCAACGGCAATACAGAACGCTCCCTTCGGACTGAGGAACACACAGCGGCTTTAGCAGCCAAATTCCAGTCCGGCATCGAGGCACAGAGGACCCAGCCAGACGACTAGCTGCGACAGGCGAACAAGCGGGTTCGAGCGCGACCCGATCTCCCGGAGCTTTCCCCTGCTCACCACAAATAGGGATACGCCCCTGATACGTCCCCAACGTATCAATAATTTATGAAGTATTCATGCCTATGTTTAAAATACTTTTATGTGGTTTTGATGCACTTTACATGATTTATTTAGAACTAACCCGGACTGACGCTGTTTCAGCAAAACTACCGTGGTGTTGTTTTTTGTGCAGAAATAAAAGTTCTCCAAATGCAACCAAACTTTTTGACGATTTTTTTGGAACAAAAGAGGCACTAGAAGCTTCGTTGGAGGGCCAGAAGAGCCACGAGGTGGGCACAACCCACCAGGGCGCGCCAGGCCCATCTGGCGCGCCCTGGTGTATTGTGGTCCACTCGTGGCCCAACTTCGCGTGAAACCGACGCCCAAAAATCCTATATATTGAGAAACCTCCAGAAATAACCCTAGATGAGAAGTTCTGCCGCCACAACTCTCCGTATCCATGAAAAACCAATCTGGAGGCGTTCCAGTACCCTGTCGGAGAGGGTAGATCATCTCCGGTGGCCATCTTCATCATCCCGGCGGAGGCCATGACGAGGAGGGAGTAGTCCACCCACGGGGCTGAGGGTATGTACCAGTAGCTATGTGTTCAATCTCTCTCTCTCTCATGTTCTTGAGATGTCACGATCTTGATGTATCACGGGCTTTGCTAATATAGTCGGATCATATGATGTTATTCCCTTGCTATCATGTTGTGATGAATTGAATCTTTCCCTTTGAGATATTGTTATGTTGGATTGAATATTGGATTTGAGAACACTTGATATATGTCTTGCATATGGATACCCATGGTTAGAATGGGGTGTTCTATTGATTCACTTGATGTATGTTTTGGTACACAACTTGCGGATTCCCGTGGTGACATTGGGGTAATCTATGCATAGGGGTTGATTGCACGTTTTCATACCATGTTTTCCGATAGAAATCTTGGGGCACTCTTTGAGGTTCTTTGTGTTGGATTGAGTATTATGAATCTGAAATTGTTTGATGCGTATCGTATAATTAACTCATGGATACTTGTGGTGACATTGGAGTATCTAGGTGACATTAGAGTTGGTTGATGCGTATCATATGGTGTTATTTTAGTACGAACTCTAGATAGATTGATCGGAAAGGATAACTTGGTTATATTTTAGTATGAACTCTTGGATAGATCGATCGGAAAGGATAACTTTAAGGTGGTTTCGTACCCTACAACAATTTCTTCTTATGTTCTCCGCTAGATAAGAACTTTGGAGTGATTCTTCGTTGCACGTTGAGGGATGGTTATGTGATCCAATTATATTAGCACTGTTGAGAGATTGCACTAGCGAAAGTACGGACCCTAGGCCTTGTTTTCAAGCATTGCAATACCGTTTGTGCTCACTTTTGTTACTTGCTACCTTGCTGTTTTTATATTTTCAGATTACAAAAACCGTTATCTACCATCCATATTGCACTTTTATTACCATCTCTTCGCCGAACTAGTGCACCTATACAATTTTCCATTGTATTGGGTGTGTTGGGGACACAAGAGATTTCTTGTATTTGATTGCAGGGTTGTTTGAGAGAGACCATCTTCATCCTACACCTCCCACGGATTGATAAACCTTAGGTCATCCACTTGAGGAAAATTTGCTACTGTCCTACAAAACTTGCGCTTGGAGGCCCAACACGAATCTACAAGAACAAGTTGTGTAGTAGACATCAAGCTCTTTTCTTGCGCCGTTGCCGGGGAGGTGAGTGCTTGAAGGTATATCTTTAGATCTTGCAATTGAATCTTTTAGTTTCTTGTTTTATCACTAGTTTGGTTTTATAAAATAAAACTACAAAAAAATGGAGCTTAGGTTGCATCATTTGTATCGTCTTTATAATGTCTTTCGTGAAAATAAGGAGTCAGAAAATTGTGCTCAATTGGTAGAGGAAGAAATTATGAAAATACTTAATGAGAATTCCTTGAATGATGAGCATGATTGCAATGTTGTTAGTATGAATGCTATGAATATCCAGAATACTAATGATGATTGCACTAGTCATGATAAAAATGTTTCTTATAAGCATGTCAATTTTTGTGGAGTGGATAAAGTTTGTGAAGACGTGCCTTATAGGGATGATAAATTTTGTAAGAAGCATAAACATGATAGAACCATTTTTTTGCTCAAAGTGATAGATGAATTTGCTACTAAATTATGTTCTCTTTGTCCTATTACTTGTGAACTTTGCAATAAAGTTGGTCATCTTAATTTCCAATGCAAACTTTTTCATGATCAAATCATGGCCAAATATTGTAATGACTTGATAACCCTTGAACTTTATAACGAGCTTTCTCTATATTTGGGGAGTGAAGAATTGACACATAAAAATAGTTGGTTTGAAGTATTCATTCTCAAGGACGACATTGAAACTAATCTAAAAAATATATATATGTTTTGCATGGTAAATTGCAATGAGAATGCTTATATTGCCAACTATAGAAAGATGGAAAACCAATAGAATATAAAAGGAATACTAATGAAAGGGTAAAGATTCCCATTTTCCCTCCTATTGTCTCTCATGATGAAATAGGTGACGAGGAGGATCTCCCCATTCAACCAATATCATAAATAAGAAGCTCGAAAAAATTAATTAAACCCACATATGATGTGGTGAAGAAAATGAAAAGAAGAAAGAGTAGAGATAAAAAGGTATCTCTCCCAAATGATGTTGCTCCTATTATTGTTGTGCCTCACGAGGATGAATCAAAAATAATTGTGGAAGATGATACACTTGATGATGATTTTGTTATGCCTATTGCTTGTTGTGATGACTATGATTGGGAAGATAATGATACTTCTTATTATCTTGAAAATCTTTTTGGCACCAACTTGGTAAATTATGATGATAATAATTGTTATACTATTGGTTCTATTCATACTATTAATGATGAGAGTGATTATGCTTATGATATGCCAAGCCACAAGCTTGGGGATGCTATGTTTTATGAGAATGACATGTTTGAGAATTTATTTGCTGCACTTAATGTTAGTCCCAAGCTTGGGGATGCTATGCTTAATGAAGATGATCTTTTTAGTTCCCCTACTTTGAATGATCAAATTTGTTATGATGATTGCACGCCTCCTATTTATGATGATTGCGATATTTATGAAAGTGGGTTTAGAAGAGTGTCAACTTTAGATAATTATTATCCCACTATTTTGGAGGGTGTTGAATTTTATTATAATGATAAAAGTGGATTTGGAGAGGTCATGACTTTATTTAGTAATGATTCCACTATTTCGGAAGAGGTTTCACTTGACTATAATGAGAACAAAGTTGCTACTTATTATGATTATTGTGATGATACTTATGTTATAAAAAGTAGTGATAATTATTGTCATAATTTTGAATATCCTTTTACTGAACATTACTCTTTTAATGTGGAAACAATTTATAGTATTCGAGTTTCATTTGATGCTCCCACTATTATGAATGAGAAGAAATTTGCTTATGAAGATAGTAATGAAAATTCTATGCTTGTGCATCATGAAAAGAATGATTTATGTGATATTTATATTGTGAAATTCCTTCATGATGCTACTGAAAATTATTATGAGGGAGGAACATATGCTTGTAGGAATTGCAACAATATCAAGTTTCCTCTCTATGTGTTCAAAGTTTTGAAGTTATGCTTGTTTTGCCTTCCTATGCTAGTTGATTCTTGTTCCCATAAATTGTTTGCTCACAAAATCCCTATGCATAGGAAGTGGGTTAGACTTAAATGTTCTTGTCATGAGATTCATGATGCTCTCTTACATGTTTCAAATACTATTCCTATGTGAGCATCATTGAAATCATCATGCCTAGCTAAAAGGCATTAAAGAAAAGCGCTTGTTGGGAGACAACCCAACACTTATACTTTCTGTTTTGATGTGTTAACATGATTAAGATACTGTAGTAATAATGTTCTGTGCCTTTTATTTCAATAAAGTGCCAAGTAAATCCTTTGGGATGACTCACAAGATGAGTAGAATTGATGCTGAACCAAAACATAAACTTTTGACTCCAGTACAGGAATTTTCGTTTTTTACTGGAAAGTGATAATGATCTGAAATTTTTACAGTCTTAATATACAAATTCTTCAGGTTTTCCTATTTTGTAAGAATATTTAGAGACATGTAAGTATGGATATACTACATATCTTCACAGACTGTTCTGTTTTTGACAGATTCTGTTTTGCATGCATAGTTTGCTTGTTTTAGTGTTTCCATAGCTTATATTTAGTGGTATAAATTATGGTAATGATAGAATACAGTAGGTATCATTTGGTAAACAATTATGAATCTTGTCTTGACAATACCTAAGTGAATGATTTACCTTTATTACACTAACCCTTCTCACGAAGTTCCGTTAAGTTTTGTGTGATTGAAGTTTTCAAGTTTTGGGTGAGACACCGATATGAGGAGAATAAGAAGTGACAAGAACCTAAGATTGGGGATTCCCAAGACACCCCAAGGTAATTTCCAAGGAAGACTCGAGCGCCTAAGCTTGGGGATGCCCCGGAAGGCATCCGCTCTTTCGTCTTCAACATTATCGGTATATCTTACTTAGAGCTATATTTTTATTTGTCACATAATATGAGTCTTGGTTGGAGCGTCATTTTATTTTGTTGTTCTCTGTTAGGTGTTATTTATAATCTTGTTTTTCAATAAAAAGTTCCAAGAATTGCCTTAGGATGCTTGCATTGCATGTTTGATGTGTGCTGTGTAAAAACAGAAACTTTCTCTGTAGTGTTTGAATTTTCATATTTTACTGGAACGTGGAAAGTTTCTGAAATGTTGACACAGTGTTCTCATATAAATTCTTTAGCCTTTCCTAAATTTTCATACTTTTTTTATTTACATAAGTACACTGTTTTCATAAATTGCTACAGACTGTTCTGTTTGGACAGATTGCTGTCATAGTTTTGTTATCTACTTATCCTATAGTTTCCATAGTCTATATTGGTAGATATAAATTGTGGAAATGATAGTATACAGTATATAATTTTTGGAAATTATTATGCAACTTGTCTTGGCAGTACATAAAGAGTTGGATTTATTAATATGTGCACTAACCTATCTCACGAGTTCTTTTCAAGTTTTGTGTGGATGAAGTTTTTGAGAATTGGTGAAACCGGGATATGAGAGGATTGAACGAGATACAAAATCTCAAGATTGGGGATTCCCAAGGCACCCCAAGTAAATATTTCAAGAAGTCTCGAGCATCTAAGCTTGGGGATGCTACGCATCCCACCTCTCTTCGTCAACTATCGGTTAGCCTATGTTGAGCCTAAATTTTTATTCGTTCACATGACATGTGCTATTCTTGGAGTGCCATTTTTATTTAGTTTGATGTTTGAATAAAATACTCAGATTTGAAAATCTTTATTGAGAGAGAGAGTCCTCACATAACTACTTTATTGTTTGACTACGCATTGATCTTCACTTATATCTTTTGAGAGTAGTTTGATGTTTACTCTTGTGCTTCACTTATATCCTATGAGTAAATTGTCAATGAATTGAATATCATAAATCTGAAATTATTAATGTGCTTTATTCTTAGTAGTAGTTTCACATCTGGTTTATAAAGTAAAATCTATTGAAGTTTGACAATCATCAAATTGGTCATACAAGCAATTCATGAATGATTAGTATAAGAAAGAGAACTTTCACATACAAATATATTATCTTGGACATCTTCTATGATTGTGAATACCCATTAATTATTTTCAAACTTGAGCAAATTAGTTGAAGTTGGACAAGGAAGACAATGTAATGAGTTATGGTTGTGTATATTTGCATAGAAGTTATATTGTTATGGATCCTCCAACATGTGGTGTTTTCTTAGGATCTTTTGCTAGCCAAAAATTCGTACTAAGTAGAGATACTACTTGTGCATCCAAAAACCCTTAAACCCAGTTTCTTGCCATGAGAGTCCACTATATCTACCTATATGCGGTATTACCCTGCCGTTCCAAGTAAATTTGCATGTGCCACCTCTAAAATTTCAAATGAGCATCTGTTTTGTGTGCCTGGACCGCTCATGGAGCGACGAGGGGAAGTCAGTATCTTCCATGTTAAGCGGGTTATTCTCATGATGAGTGTTTATTCACTCGTCCTTGCACGAGAGGGGCGGTAATAGGGATTCCCAGTCCCGAAATAAAAAAATGCAAATAATTAAACAAAACTCCCCTAGGAATGTTGTTGGTATGGACGGTACCCGTGGATTCGGCTAGCTGTGAAGTGTGTTTGTTGGTGGAGGGGGAGTAAACCTTTACTTTTACCGCTTGGGAACTGACGCTAGTGTGTTTAACATGGAAGATATTGATAACTCTTGGTCGTAACATTGACAGGAAGGGTGCACCTCCCAAAATTATATTTATCTCTGATTTAAGCTTTGAGCTCTGGCACCTCTACAAATCCCTGCGTCCCTCTACGAAGGCCCTATCTTTTACCTTTCAGTATTTACTTTTATGCAAGAGTCAATAGTATGCATTCTCATTTCAACCTCAATTATTCTCTAGTTGGCAAGCATCATGTGGTGGGGAAAGATCTAGACACATATGGCCAGTCAAATATATTTGATCATGACTTATTATTGTTGACAATTATCTATATGATAAATGAGTTGGGAGGTGAAACATTAAGCCCCTATCTTTCTCTGTGTTCGATGGATGCCATTTGTTCTAAAAATATGCTTTGAGTGCTAGCAATCATAGAAGACTATATGATGATTGAGTATGTGGAGCTCTTACTTAGACTTTGTTGAGAATAAGTTGAATTGCAATTTTTTGGTGACTAAGAACATAGGTTGTTAAGTTTCAAGAGAATTCATTGTTTGAACCATATCATGTGAATTGGTTGCTACTCTATCATGATGATTTTTATGAGAAAAAGTTGCTGGTTATGATGCTAGAAAATTGACTGAAATTATCAATGATCAAACTTATATATTATGCTAGCATTCACACTTCACAAATTTGTTCTTTTATCATTTACCTACCCGAGGACGAGCAGGAATTAAGCTTGGGGATGCTGATACGTCTCCAACGTATCGATAATTTATGAAGTATTCATGCCATGATTGCCTATGTTTACAATACTTTTATGTGGTTTTGATGCACTTTACATGATTTATTTAGAACTAACTCGGACTGACGCTGTTTCAGCAGAACTACAATGGTGTTGTTATTTGTGCAGAAATAAAAGTTCTCCAAATGCAACGAAACTTTTTGACGATTTTTTTGGAACAAAAGAGGCACTAGAAGATTCGTTGGAGGGCCAGAAGAGCCACAAGGTGGGCACAACCCACCAGGGCGCGCCAGGCCCCTCTGGCGCGCCCGGGTGTATTGTGGTCCACTCGTGGCCCAACTTCGCGTGAAACCGACGCCCAAAAATCCTATATATTGAGAAACCTCCAGAAATAACCCTAAATGAGAAGTTCTGCCGCCACAACTCTCCATATCAATGAAAAACCAATCTGGAGGCGTTCCAGTACCCTGTCAGAGAGGGTAGATCATCTCCGGTGGCCATCTTCATCATCCCGGCGGAGGCCATGACGAGGAGGGAGTAGTCCACCCACGGGGCTGAGGGTATGTACCAGTAGCTATGTGTTCAATCTCTCTCTCTCTCTCGTGTTCTTGAGATGTCACGATCTTGATGTATCACGGGCTTTGCTAATATAGTCGGATCATATGATGTTATTCCCTTGCTATCATGTTGTGATGAATTGAATCTTTCCCTTTGAGATATTGTTATGTTGGATTGAATATTGGATTTGAGAACACTTGATATATGTCTTGCATATGGATACCCATGGTTAGAATGGGGTGTTCTATTGATTCACTTGATGTATGTTTTGGTACACAACTTGCAGATTCCCGTGGTGACATTGGGGTAATCTATGCATATGGGTTGATTGCACGTTTTCATACCATGTTTTCCGATAGAAATCTTGGGGCACTCTTTGAGGTTCTTTGTGTTGGATTGAGTATTATGAATCTGAAATTGTTTGATGCGTATCGTATAATTAACTCATGAATACTTGTGGTGACATTGGAGTATCTAGGTGACATTAGAGTTGGTTGATGCGTATCATATGGTGTTATTTTAGTACGAACTCTAGATAGATTGATCGGGAAGGATAACTTGGTGTTATTTTAGTACGAACTCTTGGATAGATCGATCGGAAAGGATAACTTTAAGGTGGTTTCGTACCCTACAAACAATTTCTTCTTATGTTCTCCGCTAGATAAGCACTTTGGAGTGATTCATCATTGCACGTTGAGGGATGGTTATGTGATCCAATTATATTAGCATTGTTGAGAGACTGCACTAGCGAAAGTACGGACCCTAGGCCTTGTTTTCAAGCATTGCAATACCGTTTGTGCTCACTTTTGTTACTTGCTACCTTACTGTTTTTATATTTTCAAATTACAAAAACCATTATCTACCATCCATATTGCACTTGTATTACCATCTCTTCGCCGAACTAGTGCACCTATACAATTTGCCATTGTATTGGGTGTGTTGGGGACACAAGAGATTTCTTGTATTTGATTGCAGGGTTGTTTGAGAGAGACCATCTTCATCCTACACCTCCCACGGATTGATAAACCTTAGGTCATCCATTTGAGGGAAATTTTCTACTGTCCTACAAAACTCTACGCTTGGAGGCCCAACACGAGTCTACAAGAACAAGTTGTGTAGTAGACATCAGCCCCCCACAGCATGGCCCCGCTACCTACCTAGAAGGCACAATTTCGCACTTAAAATACCATGGGCAGATGGGGGGGGGGGGACACGCTATCAACACCGATTGGTCGGCTCGACCGAAGTACTCTCGACACAGCAGGCGCCATCCAGGACCTTGCAAGCGTCAAGCTCACGCATGCCACGATGATCCTACACGTACCTCTCTCAAAGGTTCGTTCACCAATAAAAACCACCTTTAAAGGAGCATGCTACTCTTCAAGAGCAAAGGAGCGGGGGCGCACCGGGACACGCCAAGGACATCAAGCCGCCTATCAAGAACCCCGAGCGAACCTCCCCTTTGTAGAAATTTGTTTCTAAAAACAAAAATACCTGTAACAGTTGTGTCTGCAGTATGAGTTGTAAAAATTCATCATATATAAAGATCATATTTTACGGTCCGGTTATGGCATTCTATAAAGTGTTTTCTAACTCCCCACCTCCGGAAAAAAAACTGTTCGATACATGTTTGATGCAATCGGCTAATAGACCGGGGGCTTGATTATTAAACTCGTCCCAAGCATCGTCCCGACATTATCCTTTATGTGTCTGGCGTCTCGGATTTTTGTGTTATATGCATCGGTTCCGAATTATGTCTTAGGTCAAAGGTTGGGTTGCCCGACTCCTGTGCTTATCCTCTTATGTTCCGCTCGTTCGGCTAAAAGGATAAAGGGAGAACCACTGCGATTGTATTTCCAGCTCGCCTGGTCAAGTACCTCAGTGGAGAAAGCCGAAAATCGACTGTCATAATAAGCGAGAACCGGTCTGCAATCTGAGCACAAGTGTCAAACTAAAAATCGATAGAGGTTATTCCGTGTTATACGAGGGGTTTGTATCTTCACAAACCATGTGGTAATGGTTTTTCACCTCGGTATACCCGAATATCACAAAACACTTGTGGCTAGTAACCAGTCCCCGCAGTCAAGCTCCTTCGGCTAAGTGAAAGCACTAAAGCCACATAGTCTGATTGCTTTGTTCCCCCCTCTTGCACCACCGCCTCTGGGTTACGATAATTCGGCTAAGGATAAAACTGCAGAGGATGGAACACCTCTTGTAATAATTTCATAGGGGCTAAAGCCGACGACTGGCAACTTTCAGTTTCAAAACGACCACACAGGAGTCAAAATAATCCAAACACTAAAAGCATGATAAACCGTGCATACGCATTATAAAACGAAGTGTTCATCGGACATACAATAATGTGTTCATTTGAAAATTACATCCTTGGGGCATTGGGTCTCTATCGACCGAGCACCCTCCATCGCAGCGGCGAAGTACAACTTGGGGCGCCTATGCTCCTTCCTAGGCGGCGGGGGCGTTGTATCCATCTCGAGCGGCTTCATCCCTGGCCAGTGCATCATTGTCCTCGCAAAGGCCATCCGCGCTCCCTCAATGCATACAGAGCGCTTCAGGACCTCAATGCGGGAGGAGGCGTCGCAAAGCTTCTACACCAGGCCGAAATAACTGCTCGGTAGTGGCTCTGAAGGCCACAATCGAATGCAGAGGTCCTTTAAGGCCGGCTCCGCCATTCTATGTAGCTCCATTAGCTACTTCATATGATAACTAAGGAGGGGACGGGGCTCGGGGGTCTGAAATTGCGCCCAGAACAGTCTCTGTTCCGCATCCCCGTCCCGAGCCGCAAAGTGCTTGGCCGCGTCCGCCGCACTCCTCGGAAGATCCGTAAAGGCGCCTGAGGAACGCCACAACCATGTAAGATGAGCAAACCTATTACCACCAAAGGCACATTGCAGTAAGTACGGCTTACCATCCGTGATCATCCTGACTTGGCGAAGTTCTTCTTAAAAATAATGCCTATCTACGCGCTCCGAGTTCAGCTTGGAGGACAACGTGGACAGCTCGGCCGCTTGATCCTTGGTCTTTTTCTCAAGAGCCTCGCACTTAGTGCTTGCATCTTGGAGCTCTTGCTGGACCTCGGCCACCCGAGCTTCGTGCTTGTCGCTGGCAACCCTTAGGGAGCTCAATTCGGCAGCCGCTTGTTCGGCCACCATCCTATGATCAACGGCCTCTTGCTTGGCCTTCTCCAGCTCAGCCTTGAGGTTCTCAACCTCGGAAGTTACGGCTGCAAACACAATGGGAAGCCAAATTTTAGGAAATAAAAACCTGACAACGTCAATCAATAAGGATGATAAAGGGCCTGCGCGATATAATTACAACTTACTTTGCATTTCATCAAACCGTCCGTTCAGGCGGTCAAGCTCCTCGTCGGCGCTCTTGAGCTTCCGGTTCAGCTCGGCCCATTCCACGTCATGGACAGCCACCGCCGAAGACGAGGCCTGCAATCCGAAATTGTGTGAGACGCACTTCCGAGCTGTTGGACCTATACACCTTCGCCAAAACATCGCCGGAACCAATCAATTTGCAGTGGACGTGGACTGTTTTGCTCAAAACCTTAGATTCTCTGATCCCCGGGTAAGTTTTTCAAACTCACCCACGGGTCGGGGGCTGCTATACCTATACGGGGTATATAAACCTCACAAATAAATTTCTCTTAGAGAAAGGAGCATTACATGGCTTACCTTGAAGCCCGCCAAAAGACCACCGAAGGCCTCCTTCAGTCCGCTATCAACGGACTGAATGCCTTGCAGAACCGCACCCATAAGGGTGCGGTGATCTTCGGTGACAGAGGAGCTGCGCAAGGCCTCCTCCATCATAGCTGGCCACAGGGCTGTGGCCTGCCCCGTCACGGGCGGCACCGGTGGCGGCACCTCGGCTCCCCCTTCTTGAGAAGGAAGAGTCGTCGATGTCGGAGGCTTGAGGGTCTCCGAAGCCGTCTTCGGAGGGAGCTCCGATGACTCACGACCTCCCTCTTTGTTCACCAGGAGGGGCTCGACCTCCTGGTCTTTGGTCACGGAGTTGTGAGCCTCAGTCATGACCTCCTCACCCCCAGAGTTCGGCTTGGGAGGGGTCCGGCAGGACACCACCTCCATGGCTTCTTCAGCGGCCCGGGGGGGGGGGGGGGGGGGGCGAGGTGCGGGACGCGATTCCGCTCTCTGCTAGCTCGGCTGGCGGGGGATATCCCTCGGAGACCTATTCAGTCAGGAGATCGTGGGCCAGGCTACAAGAAAACGCCTATCCGGTCAGTAATAAAAACATTATATAAGCATGACGTGAAGTATTCGGATTCGGTACCTTTGGGCCGGGGGCATGGCCCTGGGGGTCCTCCGAGGGATCCTCTCGAAGGCCTCGGATTCCTCGTCGGAATCCCGGCCGACATCGGGCAGGACCACTTTGGCCCTGCAGGGTCTCTTCGGGGAGGGGGGAGCTGGGTCCTCCTCGGCATCCCCAGATGCCGCCCTCTTCCTTTGCTGGGGGGAATCGATTTCCCCCCATCCTCCGTCTACTCCTCCTCGTGAGCAGAGGAAGCCTGGGTCTCCCCAGACCTAGCGTCCGGAGGGCCTCTTGAGCAAAGACCTTCTCGGGTCTCCTTTTTATCGCCCTTCTTCTTCTCCTTCTTCTCTGGCGCCGAGTACGACGCCACGACCAGCATCACCGTCAGAAGAGCCGATCTGGGGGCTTCGGGCAGCGGGGCAGGGCCATTGATCCGCATGGCCTTAGCCAGCCAACCCTATGAAGACCAAGGAAGGAGAGGTTAAAATCCTTGCTAAAAGATTGAACCTGAAGGTAAAAATAGAAGCTTTACCTTGAGCGGAGGGTTTTCGGCGTCCAGGCCGGTGTCTTCCTCCTTGGCCGGCCATTCCTCCTGAGGCTTGAACAGTGCCTTCCACAGCTTCTCCCGAGTAGTGCGGTAAAGCTTGCGCACGGTGGGAGGGTCGTCGGACTTATAGGCCCACATTGGTGTAGCCCGAAGCTGGCAAGGGAGGAGATGGTGGCGAAGCATGACCTGGATCATGTTGGTCAGCCCGACGTTCGCTTCCAGCATCTACGCGACGCGATCCTGGGGCGCTTTCACTTCCGTGGCCGACCCCCAGTCCAGGCCCTTTCTGATCCACGAGGTCAGCCTCGCGGGAGGTCCAGATCTTAATTCAGGAGGGGCGCCCAGCCTGCGGCACGTGGTTCAGTGATGTAGAACCACTCCTTTTGCCAGGCTTTGACGGTATCGATGAAGGTGCCCTCTGGCCACTGGACCTGCGGGAGCTTGCTGATCACCGCTCCTCCACAGTCCGCGTGCAGGCTGCTTACGGTCTTCGGCTTGACGTTGAAGACCTTCAGCCATAAGCCGAAATGCGGCTGGACCCACAGAAAGGCCTCGCAGACGATGATGAAAGCCGATATATGCATGATGCAGTTTGGGGGAAGATCGTGGAAGTCCAACCCGAAGAACATCAAGCCCCTTACAAAGGGGTGCAGCGGGAAGCTCATTCCCCGGATGAAATAGGGAATGAACACCACCCGCTCCCCGGGCTTTGGCGTGGGAACTACTTGACCCTCTTCGGGGGCGCGGTGGGCGACATCGATTGGGAGGTAACCGGTGCGCTTCAGCTCCTGAATGTCGTCCTCGGTGACACACGAAACCTCCCACTTGCCCTGTGAGCCTGAGCCAGCCATGGCCGCGCTTGGGGAAAGGGAAGGGGGAATCTTGGATGGATCTGGAAGAGGATTAGGTTTGTGCGCTCGGAGCGAAGGAGGCTTGGGAGAACGAATCTGAGGAGCTTGGAAAGGCTTTGGGGATTTTCCTCCCTTTTATGGAAGGCCGTAATACCAAGCGTCCTCTTACTACGCCAAGAGCTGCGTCATTTCCCGAAGCAACCGCTCCATTATGCGCGCGTGGGATAACCCAAATCATTGATCATATCCCATAAAAGATGGAGCACGATCTTCATGTCGATTAGACATGCCAATAAAAGGGCGGCCTCAAACCACGAATCGAGTTTTTGTAGCTGGTTAAATGGCCGCGGCTTGTTTTAGCCTTTCGTCAGGAAAGTTATCAGGAAGGGCACTATTCATACTCAGGTGTTTGGCCTTCGAGGTTTAGCAAGGAATGTTCGGAAAGCAGGGTGTCATCGGTGGCCGAGATAAGGGTGATCGTGCATGAAGGGAAGAGAGGAACTCGCCCCGCAAGCTAAACACTCTAGACGTGCAGAGCAGCTGGATGTCACGAAGACCGGCGTTGGAGGCTAGTTCGGGGGCTACTAAGGGAGTCCGGGATTAAGGGGTCCTCGGGCTATTGGCTTATCTTCTACGGACCAGCCCAGTGGGCCGCCTTGTGGCATCTTCGGGAAGGCCGGACTACAGAATGACCCCATGCTTAGGGGGGAAGGTTCGGAAGACTTGGTGTGTCCTCCAAGTAAGAATGGGCATATCTATGCCCGGATGGGAATACCCCTGGTGTCTATATAAACCAGGGGGCTTAGTTCGTAAAGGGACAAGTCAACTCATCTAGGGTTTAGCTCTTTTGATCTCGAGGTAGATCAACTCTGTAACCATCATACTCATTAATACAATCAAGCAGGACGTAGGGTTTTACCTATTCATGAGGGCCCGGACCTGGGTAAACATCGTCTCCTTGATCTCCTGTTAACCATCGATCCTAGATTCATAGTTCGGGACCCTCTACCCGAGATCCGCCGGTTTTGACACCGACACCAATGCCCAGTGTCAGTTGCTATTTTCTGCATGTTTTTCACTTCTTAGGTTTACAGTACCAAACGAAGTCCAATTGCCACGAAACTTTTTGATGATTTTTTCTGGACCAAAAGAAGACCTGGGAGATTCGGAAGAAGGCTAGGGGCCACACTAGGGCCACACAAGCCAACAGGGCGCGCCCTGGGGGGCGCACTGATGGCTTGTGGGCCCCTGGCGGCTCTCTCGACCTCATTCTCTGGCCTATAAATTCTCATATATTCTAAAAACCCTAGAGGGAGTCCCGCAATCCTTTTTACGCCGCCGCAAGTCTCTGTTCCGCCGCGAGGCCATCTGCAGCTCCGTTCCGGCACCCTGCCGGAGGGGGGATCGATCATGGAGGGCCTCTTTACCAACCTTGCTGCCCACATGATGATGTGTGAGTAGTTCACCATAGACCTATGGGTCCATAGATAGTACCTAGATGGCAATCTCTCTATATCTTGATCTTCAATACAATGATCATTGCATATTCGCTTTGATCTATCCGATGTAATCCTATTGTGCGGTGTGTTTGTTGGGATTCGATGAATTGTGGGTTTATGTCCAGATTATCCATGAAAAGTATTTGAGTCACCTCTGAATATTAATATTCTTATTTGCACGATCATTATAGCTTCGTAATTCTCTCCGATCTATTAGTTTGCTTTGGCCAAGTAGATTGATCTATCTTCAGCGAGAGGGGTGTGTTGTGGTAGGTTCAACCGGGCGGTGCTCTATATCCCAGTGACAGAAAGGGACAAGACACGTCTTCGTGTTGTTGCTACTAAGGATAACACGATGGGGTTTATTCATATTGTTTAAGTTTACTTTGTCTACATCATGTCCTCGTTCTCCATGCATTACTCTGTTTTACTTAATACTCTAGATGCATGCTGGATAGTGGTCGATGAGTGGAGTAATAGTAATAGGTGCAAGCAGGAGTCGACCTATTTGTTTATGGACGTGATGCCTAAATACACATGATCATTGCCGTGAAAATCGCATAACTATCCGCTTTTCTATGAATTGCCCAATAGTAATTTGGTACCCACTGATACGTCTCCAACGTATCTATAATTTTTTATTGTTCCATGCTGATATATTATAATTCTTGATACTTTTTGGGTCTTTATTTTACAATTTATAATATTTTTGAGCACTAACCTATTGACCCAGTGCCCAGTGCCAGTTGCTTTTTTCTGCATGTTTTTCACATCTCAGGTTTACAATACCAAACGAAGTCCAATTGCCACGGAACTTTTTGATGATTTTTTCTGGACCAAAAGAAGACCTGGGAGAGTCGAGAGGAGACCGGGGGCCACACGAGGGCACCAGCACGCAACAGGGCGCGCCCTGATGTGTGCTGCCCCCCTCGGGTGTCTTCTGACACCCCTCTCTGGCCTATAAATTCTCTAATATTCTAAAAACCCTGGAGGCAGTCCCGAAACCCTTTTTCCGCCGCCGCGAGTCTCTATTCCGTTGCAAGGCCATCTTGAGCTCCGTTCCGGCACCCCGCCGGAGGGGGGATCGATCACGGAGGGCCTCTTCAGCAACCTTGCTGACCTCATGATGATGTGTGAGTAGTTCACCACAGACCTACGGGTCCATAGCTAGTACCTAGATGGCAATCTCTATATGTCTGGATCTTCAGTACAATGTTCATCGCATCTTCGCTTTGATCTATCCGATGTAATCCTATTATGTGGTGTGTTTGTTGGGATCCAATGAATTGTGGGTTTTTATTCATGAAAAGTATTAGAGTCACCTTTGAATATTTAGATTCTTATTTGCATGATAATTATAGCTTCATAATTCTCTCCGACCTATCGGTGTGCTTTGGCCAAGTAGATTGATTTATCTTCAGTGGGAGAAGTGCGTTGTGGTAAGTTCAACCTGACGAGTTTCTATATCCCAGTGGTAAAGTAGGGGACAAGATACGTCTTTGTGTTGTTGCTACTAAGGATAACATGATGTGGTTTATTCATATTGCTTGAGTTTACTTTGTCTACATCATGTCATCGTTCTCCATGCATTACTCTATTTTACTTAATACTCTAGATGCATGCTGGATAGCGGTCGATGAGTGGAGTAATGGTAATAGGTGCAGGCAGGAGTCGGCCTATTTGTTTATGGACGTGATGCCTATATACACATGATCATTGCCGTGAAAATCGCATAACTATCCGCTTTTCTATCAATTACCCAACAGTAATTTGTTACCCACCGTATGCTGCCTACATGAGAGATGCCGCTAGGGAAAATTATGGCCCCCGGGTCTATTCACTTTTAAATTTACAAACGCTACTATTACCTTGCTGCCTTTATTTACTTTTTATTTTATTTTGCAATTTACAATTATCTACACAACTCATTTGCTTGCAAATAACGAGATCAAGGGGATTGACAACCCTCTTGCCCGCGTTGGGTGCAAGTTGTTTGCTCTTTTGTGTGCAGACGCTGAAGACGGTTGAGGATTGATATTCCTATTGGTTCAATAAACCTGGGTTTCATAACCGAGAGAAATACTTACCCATTTTGTGCTGCAATTACCCGTTCCTCTTCACGGAAAACCCAACGCAGATCACAAGTATCAGGAAGGATTTTTGGCGCCGTTGCCGGGGAATATCGTCATCAACTATCAAGTAACTTCACACAAATTTTCATTCACTTGTTATCTTTTTATTTGCTGTTATATTTAGTTTGTCTCATAAAAATCAAAAATACAAAAATATTTATCTTTTCTTGTTACTAGTTTACTCCCTTGCTTGTTTTGCTTGCTTGAAAGTTTCTATCATGTTTGACTTTATCATTGAAATAGATGTTGGGAGTAAACCCCCCAATGAGGAAACTCCCCCGCACCGAGACGTAAGGGTTTTCATTGCGGTGAAGGGGAATATCATAGGGATAAATGTTATCCAAGAATTCTTTAACTGTATGGGTGCTTTAACTTGCAAGGATACGCCAATCCTTAAAAGAACTAAAAGTTACGCCGATGATATTGACGTGGCTTGAGACTACCTCGGTATTTCCCCAAAGAGGAAGGGATGATGCAGCACAGCGACAGTAAGTATTTCCCTCAGTTATGAAACCAAGGTATCGAACCAGTAGAAGGATCACGCAACACTATGTAAACATCACCTACACACAAAGAACAAATACTTGCAACCCGACGCGAAAGAGATGTTGTGAATCTCTCTACGGTAAAAAGATAGATTAGGTAATGATATATTGGATAGATAGATCTCGCAAGAACACAAAATAAAAGAGGCAAATAAAAAGTGCAGCAAGGTATTTTTGGTTTTTTTTTGGAATAATAGATCTGAAAACAAAAGCGGCAAAAAGATAGATCGGAAAGCAATATGTTGGAAAAGTAGACCCGGGGGCCGTAGGTTTCACTAGTGGCTTCTCTCATGAGTACAGCACACGGTGGGTGAACAAATTACTGTTGGGCAATTGAGAGAAGATCAAATAATCATGACGATATCCAAGGCGATGATCATTATATAGGCATCATGTCCAAGATTAGTAGACCAAAACGATTGTGCATCTACTATTATTACTCCACACATCGACCGCTATCCAGCATGCATCTAGTGTATTAAGTTCATGGAAAAACGGAGTAATGCAATAAGAACAGCGACATGATGTAGACAAGATCTATTAATTTAGGAATAGGCCCCATCTTGTTATCCTTAATAGCAACGATACATGCGTGCCTCGCTGCCCCTTCTGTCACTGGGAGAGGACACCGCAAGATCGAACCCATCACAAAGCACCTCTTCCCATGGCAAGAAAAATCGATCTAGTTGGCCTAACTAAACCAAAGATTCGAAGAAGAAATACGAGGCTATAAGTAATCATGCATATAAGAGATCAAAGAAGAATCAAATAATATTCATGGATAGAAACTGATCATGAACTCAAAATTCATCGGATCCCAACAAACACACCGCTAAAAGTTACATCAAATAGATCTCCAAGAGACCATTGTATTGAGAATCAAAAGAGAGAGAGGAAGCCATCTAGCTACTGCCTACGGACCCGTAGGTCTATGGAAGACTAATCACGCATCATCGGAGAGGCACCAATGAGGATGATGAACCCCTCCGTGATGGTGTTAGATTGGATCTCGCGGATCTGGAACTTGCGGCGGTTGGATGTGTTTTTCGTCGACTCCCCTAGGGTTTCTGGAATATTTGGGTATTTATAGAGCTCAGAGGCGGTGGAGAAGGTTCCCGAGGCGGCCACAACCCATCAGGGCGCGCCCGGGGCCCCTGGCGCACCCTGGTGGGTTGTGGGCTGATACGTCTTCGTCGTATCTATAATTTTTGATTGTTTCATGCCAATATTATACAACTTTCACATACTTTTGGCAACAATTTATATGATTTATTGGGCTAGCCTATTGATCCAGTGCCAAGTGCCAGTTCCTGTTTTTTGTGTGTCTTTTGTTTCGCAGAAATTCCATATCAAACGAAGTCCAAACGCGATAAAAATTTACGGATATTTTTTTTGGAATATTTCTGAATTTTGAGAAGTGGAATCTACGCAAAAGGAGGCCCACAGCCTCCACAAGACACCAGGGCAAGCCCTAGGGGCCAGGCGCACCGTGGTGGGTTGTGGTCACCTCGTAAGTCGGTTGGAGCTCTCCTTCGGGCGTAAGGAAGCTAATTTTTGGAAAAAATCATGTTAAAATCTCAGCGCAATTGGAGTTATGGATCTCCGGGAATATAAGAAACGGTTTTCGGCCCGAAAACAGGAACGGAAAACAGAAGAGAACAGAGAGGGAGATCCAATCTAGGAGGGGCTCCTGCCCCTCCGTCGCCATGGAGGCCATGGACCAGAGGGGGAACACTCCTCCCATCTAGGGGGGAGGCCAAGGAAGAAGAAGAAGGAGGGGGGCTCTCTCCCCCTCTCTCTCAGTGGCGCTGGAACACCGCAGGGGCAATAATCATGATGGTGATCTACACCAGCAACTTCGCCGCCGTCGACACCAACTCTCTCCCCCTCTATGCAGTGGTGTAACACCTCTCTTCCCCGCTGTAATGTCTACTTAAACATGGTGCTCAACTCCATATATTATTTCCCAATGATATTTGGCTATCCTATGATGTTTGAGTAGATCTCTTTTGTCCTATGGGTTAATTGTGGTATGATGTTATGGATGTGAGTTGTATGTTGATATGGTGTTGTCCTATGGTGCCCTCCGTGTCGCGCAAATGTGAGGGATCCCCGTTGTAGGGTGTTGCAATATGTTCATGATTTGCCTATGGTGGGTTGCGTGAGTGATAGAAGCACAAACCCGAGTAGGTGGGTTGTTGCGTATGGGAGTAAAGGGGACTTGATACTTAATGCTATGGTTGGGTTTTACCTTAATGAACTTTGGTAGTTGCGGATGCTTGCTAGAGTTCCAATCATGTGCATATGATCCAAGTACGGAAAGTGTGTTAGCGTATGCCTCTCCCTCATTGCATATAACAAGTATCTATCATATTATATTCAATTTCCTATGGACAATATTTCTCTTGCATTACACAAAAAGCTTTCTACTAAACTATTTACTCTTATTGGTCTTTTATTAAAACAGCGCCTATCTTTTATTTCCACGTTCTTCATTTTCTTGCAAAGTACTTCTAGTTTTATTCCCGCAAAGTAGTTTCATACTTGTTCTAGGTAAAATAAGCATTAGCGTGCGTAGAGTTGTATCGGTGGTCGATAGAACTTGAGGGAATATTTTTTCTACCTTTAGCTCCTCGTTGGGTTCGACACTCTTACTTATCGAAAAAGGCTACAAACGATCCCCTACACTTGTGGGTTATCAATACCTTTTTTTGGCGCCGTTGCCAGGGAGCAATAGCGTGGGGTGAATATTCTCGTGTGTGCTTGTTTGCTTTATCACTAAGTAATTTTTATTTTCTGTTATTAGTTGGTTTGTATCTTTAGTTATGGATATGGAACACGAAACACCAAAAAAATAGTGGTACTTGCTACTCATGGAGATGGGGAACCTCCTAAAACCCTCGATGCTCGTTATGTGGGATGCGTTAATTACTCCTTTGATAATCCTGAGAAATCATCATTAAACTTTATAATGGGAGACACGTTGGATCAACGTGAATACTTTAGGGATTATCGCTTGTCTCAAAAAGGGGAACACTTATGGGATCAAATTAGAATATTGCAATGGTTTGCTTGGGATGCATGCTTGAGATGTGACTTCACTTGTTGCTCTAAGATAGAGGCTCCACACCTTCCCTTTCAATGTAAATTTAACGATAATGAAACCTTGGCTTCTTATGCTAAAGGTATTTATGATTACTGTGATGTGGAACGAATAGAAGAATTTGTTGCTTTTAAAGGTGCTTATGAAATTGCTTCTTTGCTTGAAAAGTATGATGATGATGTTCCTTACGAATCTGAAAATTTATCCATACTTCAATATTGCTATGATAACTATGAATACAATTATGATATTATTGAATTTATTGAAATAATGACCGCTGCCTTGGAAGAGACTAATATTTTGCAGGAATCTATGGAAGAAGAAATTGCTGAAACTGTGAGCTCATTAGATGAAAAAGATGAGGAGGAGAGCGAAGAACAAAAGGAGGAAGAGCGGATTAGCTACCCATTCCCACCTTCTAATGAGAGTAACTCTTCAACTCATACATTTTTTAATTTCCCTTCGCACATACCGAAGGATGAATGCTATGATAATTGCTATGATCCCGTGGATTCTTTTGAAATATCCCTTTTTGATGAACTTGATGCTTACTATGCTTGTCGCCAAGATGCCAATATGAATTATGCTTATGGAGATGAACTTGCTATAGTTCCTTATGTTAAGAATGAAATTGTTGCTATTGCACCCACACATGATAGTCCTATTATCTTTTTGAATTCTCCCAACTACACTATATCAGAGAAGTTTGCTCTTATTAAGGATTATATTGATGGGTTGCGTTTTACAACTACACATGATTATTTTGATGAATATAATATGCATGTGCTTGCTGCTCCTACTTGCAATTATTATGACAGAGGAACTACATCTCCACCTCTTCATGTTTCCAATACGATAAAATTGCAAGAAACTGTTTATACTATGCATTGGCCTTTACTTGATGTGCATGAATTGTTCTTTTATGACATGCCGATGCATAGGAAGAGAGTTAGACTTCATCATTGCATGATATATGTTGCTTTGTGCTCACTACTAAATTAGAAATCATTGTTAATTAAAATGGGCTTTGATATACCTTGGGATCCGGGTTGATCCATTACTTGAGCACTTTATGCCTAGCTTAATGGCTTTAAAGAAAGCGCTGCTAGGGAGACAACCCGGAAGTTTTAGAGAGTCATTTTATTCTGTTGAGTGCTTTTATAAAGTTTAAAAACAAAAAAAATAGAGGGGAACCTAAAACTTCACAAAAAGAAAGGTGAAAGTGAGAGAGATGATGAGCATCGTTGAAGTGGGGGCTAGCCTTGAACCTTGTTCATGCCCATGGAAACTTTGTGAATCTTGAATCACAGAAACTTTTCAAAAAAAATAATTATCTCTCCTTGTACAAATCCATTGTATTATAAAAATAATGTGCCAAGATTTGCCTTTAGGATGATTAGATTGCTTGTTGGTATGTGCGGTGTAAAAACATAAACTTTGGCTGTAGTGCGTGAATTTACATTTTTTACTGGAACGTCAAAAGTTTCTGAAATTTTAACACAGTATTTCTATACAAAATTTTTATTTCTTCCTAATTTTTCATAATTTGTGGATTTACATAAGTATGGTCAAATTTCAGATTACTACAGACTGTCCTGTTTAAGACAGATTCTGTTTTTGATGCATTGTTTTGCTTGTTTTGATGAAACTATCGATTTTATCGGTGGTATAAGCCATGGAAAAGTTATAATACAGCAGGAATAATGCAAATATAAAATATGAATGGGTTTGCAACAGTACTTAAAGTAGGAATTTGCTTTATTATACTAACGGATCTCACCAGTCTTCTGTTAAGTTTTGTGTGGATGAAGTGTTCGAACATCGAGGAGGTCTCGATATGAGGAGAAGGAGGAGAGGCAAGAGTTCAATCTTGGGGATGCCCAAGGCACCCTAAGAAAATATCCACGGATACTCAAGCGTCTAATCTTGGGGATGCCCCGGAAGGCATCCCATCTTTCTTCAACAAGTATCGGTATGTCTTCGTTTTCGTTTCGTTCATGTGATATGTGTAAATCTTGGAGCGTCTTTTGTGTTTAGTTTTCAATTTTGTTTTATGCACCATGCTGGTATGAGATAGTCCATGGTTGATTTATAGAATTCTCATTGCACTTCACTTATATCTTTTGAGTATGGCTTTATAGAATGCTTCATGTGCTTCACTTATATCATTTGAAGTTTGGATTGCCTGTTTCTCTTCACATAGAAAACCGTTATTCGTAGAATGCTCTTTTTCTTGACTTATATTTGTTAGAGCATGGTATTTTGTAGAAAGAATTAAACTCTCTTGGTTCACTTATATCTATTTAGAGAGTCAACAGGAATTGATCATTCACATGGTTAGTCATAAAATCCTACATAAAACTTAGGGATCGATGAATATGATATGTTTGATTCCTTGCAATAGTTTTGCGATATAGATTTTATAATATGTGGGAGGTACTAGTGGATGATCGTGTTTACTAATATATTGGTGTTAAGGTTTGTGATTCCCGAAGCATGCACGTATAGTCTCTCGTTATGCTAGGAAGTTGGAGCACAATTTATTCTTGATTGTCTATCTTTGTGTGAAGGTCGGGGGTGCGCGATGGTTAACTCCTACCAACCTCCCTCCTAGGAGCATGCATAGTAATACTTTGCTTCGAGGGCTAATAAACTTTTGCAATAAGTATGAGAGTTCTTTATGACTAATGTGAGTCCATGGATTATACGCACTCTTATCTTTCCGCAATTTGCTAGCCTCTACGGTACCGTGTGATGGTGTCCTGGACTAGGGGGTACTCACCACGTCGTCTCCCGACCTATTGGTCGGGCCGAGGACCCCCATGGTGGTTTATTAATGGGCCACTTCGGGCAGCCCATGATGCATAGAAGGGAGATTCCACAAGACTTGGCGCACAAGACAAGGACTCCTCTAAACCCTAGGCCTCTGGTATTATATAAACCGAGGCCAGGCTAGTCAATAGACAATCTCAGATTCATTACAACAATCTCGTGGTAGATACCTGTACTATGTAATATCCCCATATGAATACAATCAAAAGTAGGACGTAGGGTATTATCTCCTTGAGAGAGCCCGAACCTGGGTAAAATCATGTGTCCATGTTACCATCGCTCCAAGACGCCTAGCTTAGGACCCCTACTACGAGATTGCCGGATTCAGAACCGACATTGGTGCTTTCATTGAGAGTCTGCTGGCAGTCACCGCGGTGCGATGGGAATTCGGATCGTCTTCGGCGCATCTACGCGTTGGAACCAGGCTTTGTTGTTGATGTCGGCATCTTCGTCGCCGGCTCGACTGGTCACCTCGGCTGGACCGAGGATTGCGCTCCGTGTCGGATCGTCAAGATTGGACAGATACTTTCATCGCCATCATCTTCGATCTCTATCAAGATCACGAGGAATCATCCATGGAGCTCGGAGGTTCGATGTTAACATCGTCCTCGGGCAACCGTGCAGTTTTTCGGGACAGCGACTCGTGTTCGTCGTCCCCGCTTCCTCGAGCGTCGCTTTGACGATTGCTTTGATGGAATTGTGCGGAATTGGTTCTAGAACACCCTGGTAAAATTCATAATGTTCCGATGGAGGAATCTCCGGCAAACTCCGATCAACCGGAGCCCTGTCGAATCTGGATGAGAATCTGGACAAGTTTAGGGCGAGGAGTCCAGTGGCTAGCCCGGAGATCGTTTGCAAGATCCCACCGTTCATCGGCTGCGGAATTATCATACCAATCACCCCTCAAAATTTCAGCTCGATCCGACTGTCCAAACTCCGGGAAACGTCCAATGAGTATATCAATATTCGGATCTATTTTCTGCGCGAAAACGAATCCGACCCGAATTCATCTTTCTTCATGAACGGGATATTGGACATCTTTTTTGGAGAATTGTTTTTCTAGGGTATTGTGTGTTATTTTCAAACACGTGCCCAAAAATTTTAAGTCTTTTCCGAGGTGATCTTCACCGTCGCGTCGTTGTCAAACTGGCCCAACCACTTCGCTCCATGGCTACCGACCTGCGCCAACATCGACTGCGCCGTCGCTCCATCGAGCCAATGACAGCCGACCAAGTGTTCGGCATCGTGAAGGACAGCTAATCGTCAAGACAACATCATCGCCCCGTGGATTAAACGGATATGGCGCACCAGCATCACTTTGCGGTCACTTTTAGCAAGCCAGCATTGACCGTGTCACAAATTCCGACCTGTGGCGGCATCGCCGCGCCGTCGCTTCTTCAAGCTGACGGTCATCACGCCGACCTGCTTCGACACATCGGCTGGCATGGGGGCTCTACTGTCACCTTACCGACTTCTTCATCACCTCGGCTAGACCGGGGGTTTCACCATCTCTTCATCAACCTACTCTCGGGACTTCGTCTTCACCAGCCGATCAACTCCTCACATCAGGCAACATCGTGCTTCAAGCTGATGCGGCCGATCATCTTGAACAAGATCGATAGGCTCGCCCCAGGACAGAAGATCAAGTTCGGCAGCCCAGAGTACGCCGCCGACGTCCAGGGCGATCTATTCCTTGTCGGGTTCACAGCCTCACCCGATGAGCCCGGACATTCCGAAGCTTTAACTTCGGGCCTCCTCCTTGACCCTGTTTCCAGATCGACCTCTATCCTGGATTCGGCTTTGAGCCCGGATCCGATGACTGCGTCCGGAAACCTGGGCTCGACCCTTACCCTGGATTCGGCTTCGAGCTCGGGTCCGATCATTGCGTCCGAAGACCGGGGCTCGACCTTGGCCATGTACGCTCCATGTGCTCAGGCGCCGGGGATCATCGAGCTTCCCCTAAAGGCTACTGCAAGCTCGACGCCTGAAGGTATCAGCTAACTATAGACAGCTGCACTGCACGGCAACGACACACACTTGATTTCCTTGGAGCAGCAATTAAGCTGATTCTCTTTTCCATGGAGAGTCACTTGTCCTCATACGAGAGATTAATGCCATGAAACTCAAACCAAGGGGCGTTACATCGGAGATATTCTATCAATATTCGTGTATGACGTTGGTCTGGCCAGCCTCTTGTGGATTTTCGACATGTGTCGTCATTGACCTCGTGCCAGATAATCGACCTTGACCACACGATGCCATTACATCGGCGAGCCGACATCGCCGTCCCGCCTCTGCAGACCTCGGCCCTCAGGCTATATGTTTTCTCATTATTTACTTCACTTAAGTTAATTAAGTAGAGGATTTTCATTTTATTATTATTTGTTATTACTCTTGGCTTGCATTATATTGTGTGCACAGGCAATTGACTTCGACTGTATCATGCGGTCACCTCAGCGGGCCGACATCGTCATCCCGCCTCCATCAACCAAATTGCGCCGTCGACATGATCGACTAACGTGGGGGCTTCACCGTCATGCTATCGAACTACCCTGTCTCCTCGGCTGGACCGGGGGCTCCGCCTCGCCGCAGCAACCGTGTTGCGTTGCCACTTCTCGACTCGAGCTCTTCACTCGATTACCTCGGGCTTGGGGGCTGGGACCTAGGCCATGCCGAGGACTACGTCTCCGTCCCGCCACAACCCCGGACCGCACCGGGCACATTAACCAGCTAAGTCATTTTCGTGCTCAGCTCTTTTTGAAATTTTACTTTTTGTTCGGTTCAACCAAACATTATATTTTTTGTTAAACAATTTTTTTTGTTAAAAACAAGTTCCTTTCCCCAAAGTTAACCAGGGGCTCCTAAATTTATATGAGCCGTTTTTATAATAAATGTGTTTTCTTCTGAGTCGTCGCAAAGTCTTTCTCTATTACTCCTTTTTCCGACACTAGTGTGTGGTCAAAAGCCGGATAGTCTGGTTTCTTTCTAAAGCCGCTTGAGTTTAGTTTGCTAAACAGGCCTCGGAGAAACACTTCGCCTTCGGGATATGGAGGTTTAAGCCAAAGGCTGAACTGCTTGAAGTCCGGAGATCGGATGTATCACGTTAAAGCATGACCGAAGCACAAATTAAGTTTTAGACCAATTTCGGATTGGCACAATTTTCTTTTATCTAAACACAAAGTTTTTTGTATAAGTTTTTTTGGCTTTTCAAGCTTATGTCAGTTTTAAGCTATTTGTATGTTTTTCTTATAGGAGGCGGGACACCCTCATGACCGAGGTGCCCTGCGTAATAATTCAGCTCGGGATATCTTTTCCGACCCACAACTCGGTATCTTTCCTGCCGACTTACACCTTGGCGTTGGGTAAACACATATGACATCTGGACTAGTTCCCGAGGAGATTCGATCCTCAGGTTGGTCGGCCGCACCCAACCTGAGTCTTGGGGGATACTGTGTGTCTCCAGCATAGCTCTCGTCGTACAACGTCGGATGCCTTTAAAGTATCGGCAATATAAACGGCGGACTCCGACTAGAGCCGAACCCACCAAAAGCCAAGGTACTCCGAGCAGTCCTCGGCAAAACATTCTCGGATATTTCTTTATATGCATCAGTTTCGAATTATGTCTTCAGTCAATAGTTGGATTGCCCTGCTCCTGTGATTGCCTCCTACATTCCGCTTTGTTCGACTAGGTGTGCAAAGGGAGAACCACTGCGATTGTACTTCCGATTTAACCGGTCAAGTACCTCAGTGGAGAAAGCCGAAAACTGACTATCACAATGAGCGCAAACTGGTCAGTGATCCGATGACTTTGTCAAACTATAGACCGATAGAGGTTACCCCGTGGGCTTTTCATAAATTTGGCCGGAGTGTTAATGACTTGACCTCGGCTGACGCCGAACACTAACCGGGGGCTAGTAACCGGCCTCCAAACTTTAAGTTCCTATGATTAAGTGAAAGTTATAAAGCCTAGATATCTGATTGCCTCGTTTTCGCTAACACAACCGCCTCCGGGCATCGAGACGTCGGCTAAGGGTTGTCTTGTTACTGCGGAAACACCCTGGTAGCATGTACAAAGGGGTAAAAGCCGACGATGGGCCACTATCAAATGATAAACGGTCGCAAAGGAGTCAAAACAACATATAGCATAAAAGCATTTGTATTCAATATGCGGGTGCTGCCTTCCGTAATCATTGTTATAATGCCATAAATATGCATCAATTTGACTTAAGATTTTGGCCAAGCTGGGTTGCCTGGCTCCTGTGCTTATCCCCTACGTTACCGATAGTTCGGCTAGGGGGTAAAGGGAGCACCTCTGTGATTGTTACTTCTGGGTCATCCGGGTTAATACCTCAGACTGGGTGAAGCCAAAAGCTAGCCATCTTAAGAATATAATTGGTCGGCAACGACGGAAGTGAAAATTTTGGTTCTTAAGACCACAAAGTTCGGGAACATTCGCCGAACTAAATCCTCAATATTTTCCTCCCACATTGATCGGAGTTGAGGTTTCACGATCATGGTCAACATGATATCCTGGGAAAAGGAACTTATAAATGAACTATTTTTTCCAGAAGATGTTTCTTACGTTAAGTAGTAATATAACATATCTCTCCGCGTAACTTTGTTTATAAAACCGTATGGCCGGATTGCCTTGTTTGCCGTAAATCTTTGCCCTTATAAAGGCTTTATAAAGTAGGACAAACACTCCTCGGCTACTGGCCGAGGAGGTTAAAGCCGATGGTCGGTCAACAAAGTCTTGTACAATGCGGATCCGAGCATTAATGATGTAAACTACTTGGATACATAGAATCATTATACATAAATTGTGTCGAACGTAACAACATTTGTATCAAACAAATGTCGATCCTTAATTCGACCACCTGCTACTTCTTGAGCATGCGTTGGTTTTCCCTTGAAGAGGAAAGGGTGATGCGGCAAAGTAGATAAGTATTTCCCTCAGTTGTTGAGAACCAAGGTATCAATCCAGTAGGAGATACAAGCAAGTCCCCAATAGATGTACCTACACAAATAATCAAACACTTGCACCCAATGCTATAAAGGGGTTGTCAATCCCTTCACGGTTACTTGCAAGGATGAGATCTGATAGAGATAGATAGATAGGATTGCTAAAATGAAAAGTAAACTAAAAGTAAAGAGATTGCAGCAAAGCATTTTTGGTATTTTTGGTTTATAGATCTGAAAATATAATGTGGAAAATAGACCTGGGGGCCATAGGTTTCACTAGAGGCTTCTCTCATGAAGGAAAATAATACGGTGGGTGAACAAATTACTGTCGAGCAATTGATAGAAAAGCGAATAATTATGAAGATTTCCAAGGCAATGATTATGCATATAGGCATCACGTCCGTGTCAAGTAGACCGAAACGATTCTGCATCTACTACTATTACTCCACACATCGACCGACTCCTGCCTGCATCTAGAGTATTAAGTTCATGAAGAACAGAGTAACGCATTAGGTAAGATGACATGATGTAGAGGGATAAACTCAAGCAATATGATGAAAACCCCATATTTTTATCCTCGATGGCAACAATACAATACGTGCCTCGCTACCCCTACTTTGTCACTGGGTGAGGACACCGCAAGATTGAACCCAAAACTAAGCACTTCTCCCATTGCAAGAATTACCAATCTAGTTGGCCAAACCATGCCAATAACTCGAAGAGACTTGCAAAGATATGAAATCATGCATATAAGAATTCAGAGAAGATTCAAATAATATTCATAGATAATCTGAACATAAACCCACAATTCATCGGATCTCGACAAACACACCGCAAAAGAGTATTACATCGGATAGATCTCCATGAAGATCATGAAGAACATGGTATTGAAGAGCAAAGAGAGAGAAGAAGCCATCTAGCTACTAGCTATGGACCCGAAGGTCTGTGGTGGACTACTCACGCATCATCGGATGGGCAATGGAGTTGATGTAGATGCCCTCCGTGATCGAATCCCCCTCCGGCAGATTACCGGAAAAGGCTCCAAGATTGGATCTCACGGGAACAGAGGCTTCCGGCGGCGGAAAAGTATTTTCGTGGCTCTTTTTTGGTATCCAGGGAATATTTGGGAATTTATAGGCCGAAGAATAGGGTTAGGAGGGCTGCCGTGGGGCCACAAGCCAGGGGGACGCGCCCCCCCTAGGGCGCACCCCTGTGGCTTGTCGCCACACGGCAGGCCTTCTGCCTTCATCTCCGAGTCTGTTGGCTTTCTTCTAGTCCAAGAAAAATTATTCCAAAGATTTTATTCCGTTTGGACTCCGTTTAATATTCCTTATCTGCAATAGTCAAAAACAAGGAAAAAACAGAAACTGGCACTAGGCTCTAGATTAATAGGTTAGTCCCAAAAATAATATAAAAAAGCATATTAATGCATATAAAACATCCAAAACAGATAATATAATAGCATGGAACAATAAAAAATTATAGATACGTTGGAGACGTATCAAGCATCCCCAAGCTTAATTCCTGCTCGTCCTCGAGTAGGTAAATAATAAGAACAGAATTTTTGATGTGGAATGCTACCTAACATATTTATCCATGTAATATTCTTTATTGTGGCATGAATATTCAGATACATAAGATTCAAAACAAAAGTCTAATATTGACATAAAAACAGTAATACTTCGAGCATACCAACAAGGCAATTGTGTCCTTTCGAAATAACATGGCCTTAGAAAGTTATCCCTACAAAATCATATGGTCTGGCTATGCTCCATCTTCCCCACACAAAGTATCTAAATCATGCACAACCTCGATGACAAGTCAAGCAATTGTTTCACACCTTTTATGTTCTCAAACCTTTTCAACTCTCACGCAATACATGAGCGTAAGCCATGGATATAGCACTATAGGTGGAATAGAATATGGTGGGGGTTGTGAGGAAAAAGGAGAAGATAGTCTCACATCAACTAGGCGTATCAACGGGCTATGGAGATGCCCATCAATAGATATCAATGTGAGTGAGTAGGGATTGCCATGCAACGGATGCACTAGAGCTATAAGTGTATGAAAGCTCAAAAAGAAAACTAAGTGGTTGTGCATATGATGAAAAATTCCACTAGCTATATGAAAGTGACAAAATAGGAGACTCTCTATCATGAAGATCATGGTGTTACTTTGAAGCACAAGTGTGGAAAAAGATAGTGGCATTGTCCCTTCTCTCTTTCTCTCATTTTTTTTCTTTTTCTTTTTTTTCTTTTTTTGGTGGGCATCTTTGGCCTCTTTTTTTTTATTTGGGCTTCGCTGGCGTCTTTTATTTTTTGTAAAGTCCGGAGACTCATCCCAACTTGTGAGGGATTCATAGCTTCCATCATCCTTTTCTCACACGGGACAAATGCTCTAATAATGAAAATCATCACACTTTTATTTACTTACAACTCGATACCTAGAACAAAATATGACTCTATATGCAATATGAAAGTGATGGTGCATGTCATGAAAAACGGAACGGTGGAAGTTGCATGGCAATATATCTCGGAATGGCTATGGAAATGCCATAATAGGTAGGTATGGTGGCTGTTTTGAGGAAAATATATGGTGGCTGTTTTGAGGAAGGTGGGTTTGATGCACCGGCGAAAGTTGCGCGGTACTAGAGAGGCTAACAAAGGTGGAAGGGTGAGAGTGCGTATAATCCATGGACTCAACATTAGTCATAAAGAACTCACATACTTATTGCAAAAGTCTATTAGTTATCGAAGCAAAGTATTAGACGCATGCTCCTAGGGGAGAGGTTGGTAGGAGTTAACCATCGCGCGCTCCCGACCCTCACACAAAGGTTGACAATCATTAAACAAATCATGCTCCGACTTCGTTACATAATGGTTCACCATACGTGCATGCTACGGGAATCACAAACTTTAACACAAGTATTTCTCCAATTCAAAACTACTCACTAGCATGACTCTCGTATTGCCATCTCTATATCTCAAAACTATATGCAAGGAATCAAACTTCTCATAGTATTCAATGCACTTTATATGAAAGTTTTTATTATATCCCTCTTGGATGCCTATTATATTAGGACTAAATTCATAACCTAAACAAATTACCATGCTGTTTAAAGACTCTCAAAATAATATAAGTGAGGTATGAGAGTTCAATAATTTCTATAAAATAAAACACCACCGTGCTCTAAAAAGATATAAGTGAAGTACTAGAGCAACATTGCCTAGCTCAAAAGATATAAGTGAAGCACATAGAGTATTCTAATAAATTCACGATTCAGCGTGTCTCTCTCAAAAAGATGTGTGCATCAAGGATGGTTGTGTCAAACTAAAAGGAAAGACTCATATCATACAAGACGCTCCAAGCAAAACACATATCATGTGGTGAATAAAAATATAGCCTCAAGTAAATTTACCGATGGATTGAAGACGAAAGAGGGGATGCCTTCCGGGGCATCCCCATGCTTAGGCTTTTTGGTATCCTTGAATATGGCTTGGGGTGCCTTGGGCATCCCCAAGCTTTGGCTCTTGCCACTCCTTATTCCATAGTCCATCAAATATTTACCCAAAACTTGAAATCTTCACAACACAAAACTCAACAGAAAACTCATGAGATCCGTTAGTATAAGAAAAATAAATCACCACTTTAGGTACTGTTGTGAACTCATTCTTTATTTATATTGGTGTAATATCTACTGTATTCCATCTTCTCCATGGTTCATACCCCCCGATACAACCCATAGATACATCAAAATAAGCAAACAACACAAAGAAAACAGAATCTGTTAAAAACAGAACAGTCTGTAGCAATCTATAGACTTCGAATACTTCTGTGACTCCAAAAATTCTGAAAAAGTAGGAAAATCAGGGAAATTTGTATATAAATCTTGTGTAAAAATGTCAGATCAAAAGCACGTTCCAGTGAATTTACAAAATTCCTGGAGTGAGAGCAAAAGTTTCTGTTTTTCAGCAAAATCAAATCACAAACACCGTAGACCATCCCAAAGGTCTTACTTGGCTCAAACACTAAATTAAAAAAGAAAACACAATTACTACAGAGGTAATAATGTGTGGAAAACTCAAAAACAGAAGCAAAAACAAAAGCATAAAAATAAAATTGGGTTGCCTCCCAACAAGCGCTATTGTTTAACGCCCCTAGCTAGGCATAACGCAATAGATCTAGGTATTGTCATCTTTGGTATGCAATCCATAAGTAGCTCTCATAATAGATTCATAAGGTAATTTTATTTTCTTTCTAGGAAAGTGTTCCATGCCTTTCCTTAATAGAAATTGGAATCTAATATTTCCTTCCTTCATATCAATAATTGCACCAATCGTTCTAAGGAAAGGTCTACCAAGAATAATAGGACATGTAGGATTGCAATCTATATCAAGAACAATGAAGTCTATGGGCACATAATTACTATTTGCAACAATAAGAACATCATAAATCCTTCCCATAGGTTTCTTTATAGTGGAATCCTCTAGATGCAAATTTAAAGAGCAATCATCAAATTCATGGAAACCTAGCAAATCACATAAAGTTTTCGGAATCGTGGAAACGCTAGCACCCAAATCACACAAAGCATGGCACTCATAATATTTAATCTTAATCTTAATAGTAGGTTCCCACTCATCATAAAGCTTCCTAGGTATAGAAACTTCCAACTCAAGTTTTTCTTCAAAAGATTTCATCATAGCATCCACGATATGTTTAGTAAAAGCTTTATTTTGATCATAAGCATGTGGAGAATTCAACATGGATTGCAACAAGGAAACACAATCAATCAAAGAACAACTATCATAATTAAAGTCCTTGAAATCCAAAAGAGTGGGTTCATTGCTATTTAAAGTTTTGACCTCTTCAATCCCACTTTTATCAATCTTTGCATTAAGATCTATAAACTCCGAATCATTGGGACGCCTTTTAACTAAAGTTGACTTATCTCCAGTCACATCTTTATCAAGATTTATATTAGAAAACAAAGATTCAATAGGAGTCACATCAATCACTTTAAGATCTTCATCAATATTATCACGAGAACACACTTTTTCAAGCCATTCACGCTTAGCACGTATTCTAGCGGTTCTTTCCTTACACTCATCAATAGAAATTCTCATAGCTTTTAAAGACTCATTAATATCATGCTTGGGTGGAATAGATCTAATTTTCAAAGAATCAATCTCAAGAGAAATTCTATCAACGTTCCTAGCCAAATCATCAATCTTGAGCAATTTTTCTTCAATCATAGCATTGAAACCCTTTTGCGAACTAATAAATTCTTTAATATTGTTCTCAAGATCAGAGGGCATATTATTATAATTTCCATAAGAGTTGTTGTAGGAATTACCATAATTATTAGAGGAATTACTAGGAAACGGCCTAGGATTGAAATTACCTCTATACGCATTATTACCAAAATTGTTCATACCAACAAAATTCACATCCATAGATTCATTACTATTTCCAATCAAAGAAGACAAAGGAATATCATTAGGATCAATAGGATCACTCTTACTAGCAAACAATTTCATCAATTCATCCATCTTTTCACTCAAAGTATTTATTTCTTCAATAGCATGCACTTTTTTACTAGTAGGAGATCTTTCGGTATGCCATTGTGAGTAATTTGCCATAATATTATCTAGGAGTTTAGTAGCTTCTCCTAATGTGATTTCCATAAAAGTACCACCCGCGGCGGAATCTAAGAGATTCCTAGATGCAAAATTCAATCCCGCATAGAAAATTTGTATAATCATCCATAAACTCAAGCCATGTGCGGGGCAATTTCTAATCATTAATTTCATCCTCTCCCAAGATTGGGCAACATGCTCATGATCAAGTTGCTTAAAATTCATTATATCGTTCCTAAGGGAGATGATCTTAGCGGGCGGAAAGTACTTGGAAATAAAAGCATCTTTACACTTATTCCATGAATCAATACTATTTTTAGGCAAAGATGAAAACCAGGTTTTAGCACGATCTCGTAATGAGAAAGGAAATAGCTTCAATTTAACAATATCATTATCCACATCTTTCTTCTTTTGCATAACACACAACTCAACGAAAGTATTTAGATGGGATGCGTCATCTTCATTGGAAAGGTCGGAAAATTGTTCTTTCATAACAAGATTTAGCAAAGCGGCATTAATTTCATAAGATTCCGCACTAGTGGCGGGAGCAATCGGAGTACTAATAAAATCATTATTATTAGTATTGGAAAAGTCACACAAGTTGGTATTCTCTTGAGCCATCGTGACAAAGCAAGCAATCAAGCACACAAGCAAATGAAAAGATGAACGGAAGAAGGGCGAATAAAAAGGCAAATCTTTTCTGAAAATCGTTTTAGAAGTTGGGGAGAGGAAAATGAGAGGCAAATGGCAACTAATGTAAATGCATGAGATGAGTTTGTGATGGGTACTTGGTAGGCTTGATGTAGATCTCCCCTGCAACGGCGCCAGAAATCCTTCTTGCTACATCTTGAGCATGCATTGGTTTTCCCTTGAAGAGGAAAGGGTGATGCGGCAAAGTAGATAAGTATTTCCCTCAGTTGTTGAGAACCAAGGTATCAATCCAGTAGGAGATACAAGCAAGTCCCCAATAGATGTACCTACACAAATAATCAAACACTTGCACCCAACGCTATAAAGGGGTTGTCAATCCCTTCACGGTTACTTGCAAGGATGAGATCTGATAGAGATAGATAGATAGGATTGCTAAAACAAAAAGTAAACTAAAAGTAAAAAGATTGCAGCAAAGTATTTTTGGTATTTTTGGTTTATAGATCTGAAAATATAATGTGGAAAATAGACCCTTGGGCCATAGGTTTCACTAGAGGCTTCTCTCATGAAGGAAAATAATACGGTGGGTGAACAAATTACTGTCGAGCAATTGATAGAAAAGCGAATAATTATGAAGATATCCAAGGCAATGATTATGCATATAGGCATCACGTCCGTGTCAAGTAGACCGAAATGATTCTACATCTACTACTATTACTCCACACATCGACCGACTCCTGCCTGCATCTAGAGTATTAAGTTCATGAAGAACAGAGTAACGCATTAGGTAAGATGACATGATGTAGAGGGATAAACTCAAGCAATATGATGAAAACCCCATCTTTTAATCCTCGATGGCAACAATACAATACGTGCCTCGCTACCCCTACTTTGTCACTGGGTGAGGACACCGCAAGATTGAACCCAAAACTAAGCACTTCTCCCATTGCAAGAATTACCAATCTAGTTGGCCAAACCAAACCAATAACTCGAAGAGACTTGCAAAGATATGAAATCATGCATATAAGAATTCAAAGAAGATTCAAATAATATTCATAGATAATCTGAACATAAACCAACAATTCATCGGATCTCGACAAACACACCGCAAAAGAGTATTACATCGGATAGATCTCCATGAAGATCATGAAGAACATGGTATTGAAGAGCAAAGAGAGAGAAGAAGCCATCTAGCTACTAGCTATGGACCCGAAGGTCTGTGGTGGACTACTCACGCATCATCAGAGGGGAAATGGAGTTGATGTAGATGCCCTCCGTGATCGAATCCCCCTCCGGCAGATTACCAGAAAAGGCTCCAAGATTAGATCTCACGGGAACAGAGGCTTCCGGCGGTGGAAAAGTATTTTCGTGACTCTTTTTTGGTATCCAGGGAATATTTGAGAATTTATAGGCCGAAGAATAGGGTTAGGAGGGCTGCCGTGGGGCCACAAGCCAGGGGGCGCCCCCCCTAGGGCATGCCCCCCTAGGGCACGCCCCTATGGCTTGTCGCCACACGGCAGGCCTTCTGCCTTCATCTCCAAGTCTGTTGGCTTTCTTCTGGTCCAAGAAAAATTATTCCGAAGATTTTATTCCGTTTGGACTCCGTTTAATATTCCTTATCTGCAATACTCAAAAACAAGGAAAAAACAGAAACTGGCACTAGGCTCTAGATTAATTGGTTAGTCCCAAAAATAATATAAAAAGCATATTAATGCATATAAAAAGCCAAAACAGATAATATAATAGCATGGAACAATCAAAAATTATAGATACGTTGGAGACGTATCACCACCCGTGCCCAAATTAAGGCTCGGGGGCTACTGCATTACCTATTTAATGCAACAAATTCAAAGTGCAATACGGTTTCCAAGGAGATTCGATTCTCAGGTTGGTCGGACGCACCCAACCTGAGTCTCGGAAACTATGGCGCACCGCGTTTCTGTTCCTAAGTATGCTGCTGGGCAAGGACTTGATCCTCAGGCCGATTTCACAAATCAACCTAAGTCTCAGAGGCTACTGGGATATGTGGTTTTATTATTTCCTTCAGGTGCATCTCTGGTTTTAGACCGACACACACCTTGAGGGCTACTGGCTATACATCTCGGTAGTAAATAAATTGCGCCGATCGGTAATAAATCCCGCAAAAAATAGCCCGAGACCGAGGTGGTGCACCACTGAGGGAGTCCTGGTTTAAGGGGTCCTCGGGAGGCCGACCTATTTCTTATGGGCCGGACTATATGGGCCGCTTGCCGAGCACTGGATTGATTGAAGACCCTGTCTCCAGGAAGGAAGCTTCGAGAACCGTGGCGTGTCCTCCACGTTTAAAGTAGTGAATAGGCATGTTTATCCCTTCGACGTGTAACCGACCATGTGTAAACCCTAGGTACCCTCGGCGTCTATATAAGCCGGAGGGTTTTAGGTTGTAGGCCAAGAGAACTCATCTAGGGTTTAGCTATTCGATCTCGAGGTAGATCAACTCTGTAATCCTCATACCATCAATATAATCAAGCAGGACGTAGGGTATTACCTCCATAGAAGGGCCCGAACCTGGGTAAAACCTCGTCTCCCTCATCTCCTGTTACCATCGATTCTAGTCTCACAGCTCAGGACCCCCTACCCGAGATTCGCCAGTTTCGACACCGACATTGGTGCTTTCATTGAGAGTTCCGCTGTGATCGCCAAAGGAATCGATGTCTCGCCTAGTCATCAACGAAGAGGTTCGCAACACGGACACGTTCGTCCCCGGACAGATCTTCGCTTTCGGCAGCATTGTGCTGCACGCTGACCCGACCGGCCATCTAGGCCGTGTCGGAAGTTTCGCCCCTGATCAAGAGGTCAGATTCGAGAACCTAGAGTTCTCCGTAGATTCTCGGGGCGACCTGTTACTTACCGGGCTCGTAGCCTCGCCTGCCACGCCCGAAGACTCTGAGGCTTTAACCTCAGATCCATCTTTCGGTCCCACCCACGGGATCTGCCTGGGCGAGGACCCAACTTTCAGCCCGGACCCGGTCATAGTGCCAGATGTCCGGACACCTGTTCTCGCCGAACACTCTACCCGCACAGACGCATCGGAGGTTAACTCCGGAAGCTCTGAGCAGACCGACCCGATCGAGCTCTCAATACTCAACGAGGCCCTAGATCGGATCTCGTCGATGAAGATTACCGACGATCCAACCCCGATCTGTTCTCAGATCGGGCTCAAGGCGGGCCAGGACGAATTTTTCATCCCACCCACCACCCACTTGGTAGCCATCGTCGAGGATTTAACCGACACGTTGGACTATGCCTCTGAAGAGGCAAAATACATGGATGAGGAGGATCGCGCCCTCACCCCCGTTAACACCGGGCGGTGGACTGCCACCTCCACATACGATGTCTACATGGTGGACACTCCGAAAAACGATGGCGACAAATCGGATGAAGCGCCGTCAAGACGCCGAAAGCCGCATAAACGGTCAAAAGGAAAAAAGGGAAGAAAAGCTATCGACGGCACCGGGGACGGAGACACTCCGGAAGACCTCGGCGATCCCAATATCCCCGAACACCCGTTAGAGGGTCAGGAGAGACCGGAAGACCGGCGCAACCCCGATGATCTAAATAATTCCGAGGACGACAATTACCTCCGCCCGGTCGAGGAGGAGGACATCTCGGAAGCCGATGACTTCGCCATCCCTGATAATCCTGAAGATCAAGAACTGTTCAGGCAACAGCTTATAGCCACGGCCCGCAGCCTGAAAGCAAAAGAACGGCAGCTTAAAGCCAAGCAAAGCGACCTCAACGATCGATGGACGAGAGTCCTCTCAGCTGAGGAAGGATACGACACCGGTCTACCGGACCAACCTAAGAGCTATCCACGCAGAAGGCTACTGCCACAATTCGATGACGAGTTCACTGATACGCCGTCTCCCAAACATACCCCATACGACAAGCTAGACCGCCCTCCTCGAGGACGAGATAGGACGGCTGACAACACCGGCTATAGGCCGATGATACCCCATAGACGGGGAAAAGAGCCACTAGAGCCCGACGACAGGTTCGACCTGCGACACGACCTGGACAATAGAGCAGGTCGTACACGATCCATCTATGGATCCAGAGGATACTCACCCGATAGACGGGAAGGGTACCGGCCTTGGCTCGACCGCAACGATAAAGGTCGGGAACGAAACCGGGCTAGGACAGACGCCGATCACCGGCGCGACATAGCTCGGGTCAGAGGCGCTGCCCACCCACTGTGCTTCACGGACGAGGTGATGCAGCATCAGTTCCCGGAAGGGTTTAAACCCGTAAACATAGAGCAATACGATGGGACAACTGACCCAACCGTATGGATCGAGGATTTCCTCCTCCACATCCACATGGCGCGAGGAGATGACCTCCACGCCATCAAGTACCTACCCCTGAAGCTCAAGGGGCCAGCTCGGCACTGGTTAAATAGCCTCCCTGAAAACTCCATTGGGTGTTGGGAGGATCTAGAAGATGCATTCCGATCTAACTTCCAGGGCACTTATGTTCGGAGTCCGACCTAAGCAACGTCGTCCAGAAGCCAGGAGAATCCGCGTGGCTATTCTGGAATCGGTTCTTGACCAAGAAAAACCAGATCGTCGACTGCCCGGACGCCGAAGCAATAGCCTCTTTCAGGCACAATATTCGGGATGAGTGGCTGGCTCGTCAGCTCAGCCAGGATAAACCAAGGACAATGTCCGCCCTTACATCGCTCATGACTCGCTTTTGCACGGGCGAGGATAACTGGCTAGCAAGACGTAGCCACAACCCCGAAGACCCCGGAACCTCCGAAGTTCGGGATGGAAACGGGAAACCAAAGCGCAACAAGAATAAGCATAGGCACAACAATAGTGATGCCGATGACACGGCTGTTAACGCCGGCTTCCGCAACTCCCGACCTGGGCAGCGGAAGAAGCCTCCTAAAGGCAATCACGATGGACCCACCCCGCTGGACAAGATCATGGAGAGGCCTTGCCAAATCCATGGCACTCAAGAGAAGCCCGCCAACCACACCAACCGTAATTGTTGGGTATTCAAAGAGGCCGGCAAGCTCGCATCCGAGGACCAAGGGAAGAGCCCACGCAGCGAGGACGAGGATGAACCCCGCGGTCCGATCGGTGGCGGACAAAAGAAATTCCCTCCAGAGGTAAAGACAATAAACATGATATACGCAACTCATATACCCAAAAAGGAGAGGAAGCACGCCCTTCGAGAGGTCTACGCCATAGAGCCTGTAGCCCCGAAGTATAACCCATGGTCGGCATACCCGATCACCTTTGATCGACGTGACCACCCGACCAGTATCCGTCATGGGGGTTCGGCCGCCCTCATCCTCGACCCCATCATAGACGGGTATCACCTCACTAAAGTCCTAATGGATGGAGGAAGTAGCCTCAATCTGATTTATTTAGACACGGTGAAAAAGATGGGAATAGATCCATCAAGGATCAAGCCCAGCAACACTACCTTTAAAGGAGTGATCCCAGGCGTCGAAGCCCGGTGCACGGGCTCTGTAAGCCTGGAAGTAGTGTTCGGCTCGCCCGACAACTTTCGAAGCGAGGACTTGATCTTCGACATCGTACCTTTCCGCAGCGGCTATCATGCCTTGCTCGGCCGTACAGCATTCGCTCGCTTTAATGGCGTCCCACGCTAAGCATACCTCAAGCTCAAAATGCCCGACCCCAAGGGGGTCATTACTGTTAATGGCAACACAGAGCGCTCCCTCCGAACTGAGGAACATGCGTTGGCCCTGGCGGCCGAATTCCACTACACTGATGAACGGTGATACGTCTCCAACGTATCTACTTTTCCAAACTCTTTTGCCCTTGCTTTGGACTCTAATTTGCATGATTTGAATGGAACTAACCCGGACTGACGCTGTTTTCAGCAGAATTGCCTTGGTGTTATTTTTGTGCAGAAATAAAAGTTCTCGGATTGACCTGAAAATTTACGGAGAATATTTTTGGAATTAATAAAAAATATTGGCGAAAGAATCAAGCCAGGGGGATCCACCTGTTGGCCACAAGCCAGCAGGGCGCGCCCCCTAGGGCGCGACCTGGTGGCTTGTGGGCCCCCTGTTGCTCCTCCGACCTCGATTCCACTTCTATGTATTCACATCCGTGGAGAAAAAAATCAGACAGAAGAGTTCATCGCGTTTTACGATATGGAGCCACCGCCACCTCCTGTTCTTCCTCGGGAGGGCAGATCTGGAGCCTGATTTGGGCTCCGGAGAGGGGAAATCGACGCCGTCGTCATCACCAACCATCCTTCATCACCAATTTCATGATGCTCTCCGCCGTTCGTGAGTAATTCCATCGTAGGCTTGCTGGACGGTGATGGGTTGGATGAGATTTACCATGTAATCGAGTTAGTTTTGTTAGGGTTTGATCCCTAGTATCCACTATGTTCTGAGATTGATGTTGCTATGACTTTGCTATGCTTAATGCTTGTCACTAGGGCCCGAGTGCCATGATTTCAGATCTGAACCTATTATGTTTTCATGAATATATATGTGTTCTTGATCCTATCTTGCAAGTTGTAGACACCTATTACGAGTTATGATCCGCATCCCCCAGGGTGACAATAACTGGGATTCTTTCCGGTGATTACCGTAGTTTGAGGAGTTCATGTATTCACTAAGTGCTAATGCTTTGGTCCGGTTCTCTATTAAAAGGAGGTCTTAATATCCCTTAGTTTCCATTAGGACCCTGCTGCCACGGGAGGGTAGGACAAAAGATGTCATGCAAGTTCTTTTCCATAAGCACGTATGACTATATATGGAATACATGCCTACATTATATTGATGAATTGGAGCTAGTTCTGTGTCACCCTATGTTATAACCGTTGCATGATGAATGCCATCCGACATAATTATCCATCACTGATCCATTGCCTATGAGCTTTCCACATATTGATCTTCGCTAAGTTACTTTTCCGTTGCTACTGTTACAATCACTACAAAACTGCTACTGTCACTTTGTCACCGTTACCGTTACTTCCACACTACTTTGCTACTAAATACTTTGCTGCAGATACTAAGTCTATCAGGTGTGGTTGAATTGACAACTTAGCTGCTAATACTCGAGAATATTCTTTGGCTCCCCTTGTGTCGAATCAATAAATTTGGGTTGAATACTCTACCCTCGAAAACTGTTGCGATCCCCTATACTTGTGGGTTATCAAGACCTTTTTCTGGCGCTGTTGCCGGGGAACATAGCTCTATTCTCTGAGTCACTTGGGATTTATATCTGTTGATCACTATGAAGAATTTGAAAGATGCTAAAACCAAGATCTATCCCTCAACTACGAGGACAGGTAAGGAACTGCCATCTAGCTCTGCACTTGATTCACCTTCTGTTATGAGTAAACTTGCGACACCACCACCTGCTAGTAATTCTGATATGTCGCAAGTAATTGATGATGCTAGTTATGCTATGCATGATGCTTATGATGATACTTTGCTTGATACTACTGTGCCACTGGGGTAATTTCTTGATGAACAAATTGCTAGAGTCAATGCTGAAACTGATGATATTTCTGAATCTGATGAAATTATTGAAACTGAACATTATGATACACCTGCTAGACATAGCTCTCCTAGATATGAATTGCCTGATATACCGGAGGGTTATGTTATGGAAGGAGAGGTAGCTAGGGACTTTCTTGCTTGTAAGGATAGAGATGATCTTAAGAAATTACTATGCAAGTGGAAAGAAAAATCTTTGAATGCTAGAATGCAATATGATCCCAAGTTTGCTACTTCACCTATCTTTGTTACTGATAAGGATTATGAATTCTCTATCGATCCTGAGTTAATTACTTTGGTTGAATCTGATCCTTTCCATGGATATGAATCTGAAACTGTTGTGGCACATCTTACTAAATTGAATGATATAGCCACCCTATTTACTCATGAGGAAAAAATTCGCTATTACTATATTCTTAAGTTGTTTCCTTTCTCATTAAAGGGTGATGCTAAGACATGGTTTAATTCTCTTGCTCCTGGTTGTGTGCGTAGTCCCCAGGATATGATTTATTACTTCTCTGAAAAATATTTTCCTGCCCATAAGAAACAAGCTGCCTTACAGGAAATATTTAACTTTGTTCAAATTGAAGAAGAGAGTCTCCCACAAGCTTGGGGGAGGCTTCTCCAATTACTTAATGCTTTGCCCGATCATCCTCTCAAGAAAAACGAAATACTTGATATCTTTTATAATGGACTAACCGATGCTTCTAGGGACCACCTAGATAGTTGTGCTAGTTGTGTTTTCAGGGAACGAACTGTTGAACAAGCTGAACTACTATTGAATAATATATTGAGCAATGATAATGATTGGACTATTCCCGAGCCACCTCCAAGGCCAACTCCGAAGAAAAGAGGTATTCTATTTCTCAGTCCTGAAGGCATGCAAGAGGCAAAGAAATCTATGACGGAAAAAGGTATTAAAGCTGAAGATGTTAAGAATCTACCACCTATTGAAGAAATACATGGTCTTGATAACCCGACACATGTAGTAGAGGTAAATTCTCTCCGTAGATTTGATGAAGGTGATATTCCTTATAATAAGTCTGCTAGCCAATGCTTGGATGAATTTGATAACTTTGTAGTCAAGCAAGAAAATTTCAATTCTTTTGTTAGTAGACAATTGAAACACAATGCTTACATGCTTGATCGCTTAGGTGATTATATGAGTAGAACTGTCAATGATCTTAAGCTTATTAGTAAACATGCTTCCATGGTAACTACTCAGGTAGAGCAAGTACTTAAGGCACAAAATGATTTGCTTAGTGAGATGAATAGTAAGAACAATGATCATTCTGTTAGAGTTGTGACTAGAGGTGGTAAAATGACTCAGGAACCTTTGTATCCCGAGGGCCATCTGAGGGAGTCCTGGTTTAAGGGGTCCTCGGGAGGCCGACCTATTCCTTATGGGCCGTTTGCTGGGCACTGGATTGACTGAAGACCTAAACTCCAGGAAGGAAGCTTCTAGAATCGTGCCATATCCTCCACGTTTAAAGTAGTGAATAGGCATGTTTATCCCTTCGACGTGTAACCGACCATGTGTAACACCTAGGTACCCCCGACGTCTATATAAGCCGGAGGGTTTTAGGTTGTAGGACAACATAACTCATCTAGGGTTTTAGTCATACGATCTCGAGGTAGATCAACTCTGTAACCCTTATACTATCAATATAATCAAGCATGACGTTGGGTATTACCTCCATAGGAGGGCCCGAACCTAGGTAAAACATTGTCCCCTTCGTCTCTTGTTACCATCGATCCAAGTCTCACAGCTCGGGACCCCCTACCCGAGATCCGCCGGTTTTGACACCGACATTGGTGCTTTCATTGAGAGTTCCGCTGTGATCGTCAAAGGAATCGATGGCTCGCCTTGTCATCAACGAAGAGGTCCGCAATACGGGCACTTTCGTCCCTGGACAGATCTTCGCCTTCGGCAGCATTGTGCTGCATGCCGACCCGACCGGCCATCTAGGCCGTGTTGGAAGTTTCGCCCCTGATCAAGAGATCAGATTCGGGAACCTGGAGTTCTCCGTAGAATCTCGGGGCGACCTATCACTGACCGGGCTCGCAGTCTTGCCTACCATGCCCGAAGACTCTGAGGCTTTAACCTCAGATCCATCTTTCGGTCCTGCCCATGGGATCTGCCCTGGCGAGGACCCGACTTTCAGTCTGGACTCGGCCATAGTGCCGGACGTCCAGACACCTGTTCTTACCGAACACTCCCCCTGCGCAGACGCATCGGAAGTTAATCCCGGAAGCTCCGAGCAGGCCCACCCGATCGAGCTCTCGATACTCAATGAGGCCCTGGATCGGATTTTGTCGATGAAGATTACCGACGATCCAACCCCGATCTGTTCTCAGATTGGACTCAAAGCGGGTCAGGACGAATTTTTCGTCCCACCCACCACCCACTTGGTAGCCACTGTCGAGGATTTAACCGACATGCTGGATTATGCCTCTGAGAAGGCAGATTACATGGATGAGGAGGATCTCCCCCTCACCCCCGTTAACACCGGACGATGGACTGCCACCTCCACATACGACGTCTACATGGTGGACACTCCGAAAAACGATGGCGACAAATCGGATGAAGCGCCTTCAAGACGCCGAAAGCCGCATAAACGGTCAAAAGGAAAGAAGGGAAGAAAAGCTACCGATGGCGCTAGGGATGGTGACACCCCGGAAGACCTCGGCGATGCCGAAATCCACGAACACCCGCTAGAGGGTCAGGAGAGGCCGGAAGACCGGCGCAACCCCGACAATCTAGATGATCCCGAGGATGACGATTACCTCCGCTCTGTCGAAGGGGAGGACAATGCGGAAGCCGATGACTTCGCCATCCCCGATAACCCCGCAGATCAGGAACTATTCAGGCAACAGCTCATAGCCTCGGCCCGCAGCCTGAAAGCAAGAGAGCGGCAGCTTAAAGCCGAACAGGATGACCTCAACGATCGATGGACGAGAGTCCTCTCAGCCGAGGAAGGATACGGTACAGGTCCATCGGACCAACCCAAGAGCTATCCACGCAGAAGACTGCTGCCACAATTCGATGACGAGCTTACTGATACGCCGTCTCCCAAACACACCACATATGACAAGCCAGACCGCCCTCCTCGAGGACGGGACAGAACGGCTGATGACACCGGCTATAGGCCAACGATACCCCGTAGACGGGGAAAGGAGCCACTAGAGCCCGATGACAGGTTCGACCCGCGACATGACCTCGACGATAGAGCAAGTCGTACACGATCCATCTACGGATCCAGAGGATACTCACCCGATAGACGGGAAGGGTACCGGCCTTGGTTCGACCGTAGCAATGAAGGTCGGGAACAAAACCGAGCTAGGACAGGCGCTGATCACCGGCATGACATAGCTCGGGTAAGAGGCGCCGCCCACCCACTGTGCTTTACGGATGAGGTGATGCGGCATCAGTTCCCGGAAGGGTTCAAACCCGTAAACATAGAACAATACGATGGGACAACTGACCCAACCGTATGGATCGAGGATTTCCTCCTGCATATCCACATGGCGCGGGGAGATGACCTCCACGCCATCAAATACTTACCCCTGAAGCTTAAGGGGCCAGCTCGGCACTGGTTAAATAGCCTCCCCGAAAATTCCATTGGGTGCTGGGAGGACCTAGAAGAGGCATTCCGATCTAACTTCCAGGGCACTTATGTTCGGCCGCCGGACTCCTCCGACCTAAGCAACGTCGTTCAGAAGCCAGGAGAATCCGCGCGACTGTTCTGGAATCGGTTCTTGACCAAGAAAAACCAGATCGTTGACTGCCCGGACGCAGAAGCAATAGCATCTTTCCGGCACAATATTCGGGATGAATGGCTGGCTCGACAGCTCGGCCAAGACAAACCAAGGACAATGTCCGCCCTCACATCACTCATGACCCGCTTTTGCGCGAGCGAGGATAATTGGCTAGCAAGACGTAGCCACAACCCCGAAGACCCCGGAACCTCTGAAGTTCGGGACGGAAACGGGAAACCAAAGCGCAACAAGAACATACGCCGGCACAATAATAGTGACGCCGATGACTCGGCCGTTAACGCCGGATTCCGCAACTCCTGACCTGGGCAGCGGAAGAAGCCTCCTAAAGGCAATCGCGACGGACCAACCACGCTGGAAAGGATCATGGAGAGGCCTTGCCAGATCCATGGCACTCAAGAGAAGCTCGCCAACCACACCAACCGTAATTGTTGGGTGTTCAAACAGGCCGGCAAGCTCGCATCCGAGGACCAAGACAAGAGCCCACATAGCGATGACGAAGAGGAACCTCGTGGTCCGATCGGTGCTGGACAGAAGAAATTATCTCCAGAGGTGAAAACAGTAAACATGATATACGCCACTCATATACCCAAGAAGGAGAGGAAGCGTGCCCTTCGAGATGTCTATGCCGTAGAGCCTGTAGCCCCGAAGTATAACCCATGGTCGGCATACCCGATCACCTTCGATCGCCGTGACCACCCGACCAGTATCCATCATGGGGGTTCGGCCGCCCTCGTCCTCGACCCCATTATAGACGGGTATCACCTCACAAAAGTCCTAATGGACGGAGGAAGTAGCCTGAATCTGATTTACTCAGACATGGTGAAAAAGATGGGCATAGATCCGTCAAGGATCAAACCCACTAACACTACCTTTAAAGGAGTGATCCCAGGAGTAGAAGCCCAGTGCACGGGCTCTGTGAGCCTGGAAGTAGTGTTCGGCTTGCCCGATAACTTTCGAAGCGAGGACTTGATCTTCGACATCGTACCCTTCCGCAGCGGCTATCACGCCCTGCTCGGCCGTACAGCGTTCGCTCGCTTTAACGTCGTCCCACACTACGCATACCTCAAGCTCAAGATGCCCGGCCCCAAGGGGGTCATTACTGTCAACGGCAATACAGAGCGCTCCGTCCGAACCGAGGAGCATGCATTGGCCCTGGCGGCCGAATTCCATTACACTGATGATCGGCAGACTCCGACAGCTGCCATAAAGGCACCCAAGGCTGGGAAGCGAGCTCGGTTTCAATCCGAAGTACCAGAGCCTTCTTCTCCCCATAAATAGGGATTCACCCCCCATCGCACGGCCCTAGTACCGGCAAAGCACGTGCCGAGGAGGCACAACTTCGCGCTCAAAATTCCATGGGCAGCGGTGGGGAAAATTATTAAAGGATAAGTGTTCGGCTGGACCGAACTATCACCATCAACATGTCTTCAGACACACTACAGGTACCATAAAGTACCTACTATGGCGTAAAGCTTATTCACACTTCGGCGACTTCTCAAGACTTTTTGACAAAGCCCGCTCACCGAACAGTACACCCATCGATGTATACAACTCCTTGGTAGACGCATGAGCGGACAAGCAACAGGGCATATCGAGGACGTCAGGTTACCTATCGAAGACCCTTGGTACAACCCCCTCCTGTAAGGTTTATATATCATTTTTAATACCTGTAAACAGTTGTATCAGCAATTTGAATAATAAGAGTTGTTGAGTAAAATACAGATGTATCATGCATGATCACTTCGCTGTTTTTGGCGCACTCTATATTTCTCCCTCTCTTCTTGCGAACCTGTCTGGTATACTTTACGATGCAACCGGCTAAATATAGACCGGGGGCTCGAACTAAAGAAAATCGCCCTAAGCACAAACTGATTTTTGCGTTCGGCATCTTGGAATTCCGCTTTATATGCATTGGTTCCGAACTATGTCTTGGGTCAATAGTTGGGTTGCCCGGCTCCTGTGCTTGCCCCTTTATGTTCCGCTCATTCGGCTAAAAGGGCAAAGGGAGAACCACTGCGATTGTGTTTCCGGCTAGCCTGGTCAAGCACCTCAGCGGAGAAAGCCGAAAACTGACTGTCATGGTATGCGAGAACTGGTCTGCGAATCCGAGCTTAAATAAATCTCGTCAGAGGTTACTCCGTGTCATACGATGGGTTTTGTATTCGTACAAACCATGTGATATAGGCTTCGGCCACGGTTATTCCGAACATCACGAACACTGGGGGCTAGTCATTAGCCCCCCGCACTCCTTTCTCGCGCCCCTACGGCTAAGTGAAAGCAATAAAGCATTATGGTCCGATTGCCTTGTCCGTTCCACACTACCGCCTTCGGGTGCCGATAGTTCGGCTAAGGGTCACAGTGCGATTGGAAGGGACACCCCGCGTAGTATCTACATGGGGGCTGAAGCCGACGACTCGCAGCTTTCAGGTTTAACGGTCACAAAGGAGTCATAAAGGATGCAAATCACGAAAGACATGATAAACCATGCATATATAAACACATTAAAAAGTCTTCGGACATATTACAACGCCTTTACTCATACACATTTTCTCTCGAGCATTGCGCCTCTATTGCCCGAGCACCCTCCGTTACTCCGGAGAAGTACAGCTCGGGGCGCCTATGCTCCTTTCCAGGAGGCGGAGGGGCGGTGGCTATCTTCATTGGATCCTTCCCCGGCCAGTGCACCTTGGCCTTCGCAAAGGCCATCCGAGCTCCCTTGATGCAGGAAGATCGCCTTAGCGCGTCGATCCGGGGCGAGGCGGCGCTCAGCTTCTGCACCAGGCCGAAGTAGCTGCCTGGCAACGGCTCGTCGGGCCATAGCCGGATGCAGAGATCCTTCATGGCCAGCTCCGCCATCCGGTGTAGCTCCATCAGCTGCTTCAGCTGCTCTACAAGGAGAGGAGAGCGCTCGGGGGCATCAAACTGCGCCCAGAATAGCCGAGCTTCATCTCCTTCTCCCCGCGAAGCATAGAATTGATTTGCGTCCGCGGCGGTCTTCTGAAGGTCCGAGCAGGTGCCTGAGGAACGCCATACTTGGGTGAGCAATTTGAACTTGCTATCCCCGAAGACACACTGCAATAAAAACGCCTTACCATCCATTATGGCCTTGGCCTGGTTGACTTGCTCTTCAAAAGACCGCCTATCCACCCGCTCCTTTTGGAGATCGGTTTTCAGGGTGGATAGTTCGGCGGCCTGCTCCTTGCCTTTCCGCTCAAGGACCTCGCACTTTCGGCCAGCGTCCTTGAGCTCCTGCTGGATTTCTTCCACCCGAGCCTCAAACTTGTCGCTGGTGGCTCTTAAGGCGGACAGAGCGGTAGTTGCTTCTTTGTCCGCCGCCCTCTCGATCGCAGTTTCCTGCTTTGCCTTCTCAAGCTCGGCCTTGAGCTTCTCAATTTATTTCGCCGAGGCTGCGTAAGCATTAAAAACATATTAAAGGTACTGCGTTGACAGTACGGTCATGAAAAATTTGGATATTCTAGTCCAGCTTACCTTGCGCCTCGTCGAATCTCTTATTCAGAGCTTCGAGCTCATCTTCGGAGCTCTTGAGCTTCCGATTTAGCTCGTCCAGCTCGGCAGCATTAACAGCCGCCGCCATCGACGAAGCCTGTAAAAAACAAAGCCATATCAAGTTATATGGGTTTAGAGCTTCCGAACTGTCAAAAATATGATCTTGTGTCCGGTCCTTTAAAAGCTGTTAGAACATTCCGAACACATATTGTCTGGTACATAGTTCGTACACTGGTCTATCATTGACCCCCAGGTAAGTTTTTTCCAAACTCACCTGGGGCTCGGGGGCTGCTATGTATATAACCATAACTCAAAGAAAATAATATTTCACAGATAAAGCATTACATGGCTTACCTGAAAGCCCGTCAGGAGACCGTTCAAGGCCTCCTTCAGTCCGATGTCTACGGACTAAATGCTCTGCAATACCGCACCCATAAGGGTGCGGTGCTCCCCGGAGATGGAGGCGCTTGATAGAGCCTCCCCCATAGCCGGCCACCCATTGGTCGGTGGTGCCGGTGGGGATCGGTTGACCCGATCCCCAATTGGGGATTGAACCTGTGCCTCTAGAGGCATGGTGCACTCCGGAGACAACCTTGGAGGTGACTGGACATCTTCCCGTCCGGTCTCCTTAGTTTCCGGGAGGGGCGGGTCCCCCCGGTCTTCGGCGGCCGAGGCGTCAGCCTCGACCATGACATCGTCGCCCCCACCGCCGGTGTTCGGCTCCGAAGGAGCCTGCTGGGATGACACCTCTGTGGCGTCCTTCGCGGTGCCCGGAGGGGAGGGGTGCGACGCGTTCCTGCTCTCCGCTAGCTCGGCGGGCGGGGTCTTCCCGTCCGAGTCTTGATCGGTGGGGAGAACACGTGGTGGGCTGCGAATCAGTAGGCACTCACATGTTAATAAAACATTAAAAACTTAGCACTAATAGCTCGGAAAGTCTTCGGATCTTTACCTTCGAGGTGGGGGCTTGACCCTGAGGTTCCTCCGCGGAACCCTCTCGAAGTCCTCGGACTCGGTATCCGGGTCCGAACTATCGTCGGACGACACCACCTGTGTCCGACGCGCTTTCTTCGGGGCGGGAGGAAGTTCATCCTCCGAGGCATCCGATGACGCCGCCCTCTTTCCTATGAGGGGGGAATCACCTCCCCCCTCAGCCTCGTGCTCCTCCTCTTGATTCGAGGAAGCATGAGTTTCTTCGGACACAGCCTCGGGCTGGTCCCTGTTGCGCAGGCCCGCTCGGCCTGGCTTCTTCTTTTCCTTCTTCTCTGGCGCCTTGTAAGGCGCCACGACGAGCATCTCTGACAGCAGCTGGGACCTAGGGTCTTCGGGCTGCGGAGCCGGGCACTGGATGCCCGTGGCCTTGCTCAACCATTCCTGTGGAAGTGATCGGAAAGTACTTAGATTTTCTTCGGGAGAACGAAGCCGGTCACATGAAGTTATGACATACCTCGGAAGGGAGCTTATCGGCGCGCAGGCCTTGGTCCTCCTTCTTGGCCGGCCAGTTCTCCTGCGCCTTGAACAGCGCCTTCCATAACTTCTCCCGTGTGGTGCGAAAGAACCGATGAATTGTAGGATCATCGTCAGTCCAATAATTCAACATAGGAGAGTCTCGGCGCTGGCAGGGGAGGACGCGCCGCCGGAGCATGATCTGGACCACGTTGGTCAGCCCGATCCCGTCCTTGATAATGGAGGCGACGCGCCTCTGCAGATCGTCCACCTCTGTATCCGACCCCCATTCGAGGCCCTTTCGGACCCATGAGGTCAATCTGGCCGGGGGACTGGACCTGAATTCGGCAGGAACAGTTCCGCCTTCCTCCCTTGGCTCGGTGATGTAAAACCACTCTTTTTGCCAAGTCTTGATGGTATCAATGAAGGTGCCAGACGGCCATACTGTGCGGGGAAGCTTGCTGATGACCGCCCCGCCGCAGTCTGCGTGTTCGCCTACGACACACTTCGGCTTGATATTAAATACCTTGAGCCATAATCCGAAGTGTGGTTTGACCCGCAGGAACGCCTCGCAAAAGATGATGAAGGCCGATATATGCATGAAGGAGTTCGGAGGGAGGTCGTGGAAGTCGAGTCCGTAGAAGAACATCAGGCCCCTGACGAAGGGGTGGAGCGGGAAGCTCAATCCTCGGATAAAGTGAGGAATGAAAACCACCCTCTTGCCTGGTTTGGGGGTGGGGATCACCTGGCCCTCCTCCGCAGCGCGGTGGAAGACATTGGCGGGGAGGTAACCGGCGTCCTTGAGGTCCCAGATGTCCTGGTCCGTGACCGTGGAAGCCTCCCACTTGCCGTTGGAGCCAGAGCTGGCCATGGCTGAGCTCGGAGGAGGAAGGGAGGAAAACTAGATCTGGGCTCTAGAAGCTCAGAGGGTTGGAGAAGCAGGGATGCGAATGAGGAGTGCGGTTAAAGCCTTGGCGTTTTCTTCCCCTTTTATTGGGCTTGTTGCCAGTTAACCTCCCTTCGCGGCGTCGTGAATCTCTCCGCTTCCCGAGACATGCGTGCCGTTATACGCGCTTGATTAAACATATCCCGTGTAAAACGGGACACGATCTGTGCATTGATGGATCGTGCTGATGGAAACGGCCTCGAACCGCGAATCGAGTCTTTATGACTAGTTCAGTGGTCGTGGTGGGCCTTGACCTTTCGTCTGATAGGTTGTCAGGGATCACTATTCACTCCTTGGCGTTTGGTCTTCAGGGCCGGTTACTCATGGTGTTCGTACGATCTATTATCGGGAAAACTACACGTCGTCGGAGGCCGAACTAAACTCGGCTGATCACTATTTGGAGGAAGGAACTCGCCTCGCAAGCCGAAGACTTTGATCACATGAAGCAACTGAAGCTAGGACTCTTGGCGTTGGAGGCTAGTTCGGGGGCTACTGAGGGAGTCCTGGTTTAAGGGGTCCTCGGGAGGCTGACCTATTCCTTATGGGCCAGACTATATGGGCCGTTTGCCGGGCACTGGATTGACTGAAGACCTAAACTCCAGGAAGGAAGCTTCTAGAATCGTGGCGTATCCTCCACGTTTAAAGTAGTGAATAGGCATGTTTATCCCTTCGACGTGTAACCGACCATGTGTAACACCTAGGTACCCCCGGCGTCTATATAAGCCGGAGGGTTTTAGGTTGTAGGACAACATAACTCATCTAGGGTTTTAGTCATACGATCTCGAGGTAGATCAACTCTGTAACCCTTATACTATCAATATAATCAAGCATGACGTAGGGTATTACCTCCATAGGAGGGCCCGAACCTGGGTAAAACCTTGTCCCCTTCGTCTCTTGTTACCATCGATCCAAGTCTCACAGCTCGGGACCCCCTACCCGAGATCCGCCGGTTTTGACACCGACATTGGTGCTTTCATTGAGAGTTCCGCTGTGATCGTCAAAGGAATCGATGGCTCGCCTTGTCATCAACGAAGAGGTCCGCAATACGGGCACTTTCGTCCCTGGACAGATCTTCGCCTTCGGCAGCATTGTGCACCGAAGAGAATTGAGCAGGATTCTCAGAGAGTTAATACTGATACACCTAGTCATTCCAGTAATAGTAGAAAAAAGAATGATGATAGGACTTTGCACGCTGCTAGTGAACCTGTTATAGATACACATGAAAACCCAAATGATATTTATATTTCTGATGCTGAGACACAACCTGGTAATGAACATGAGCCTAGTGATAATATTAATGATGATGTTCATAATGATGTTCAACCTAGTAATGACAATGATGTGGAGATTGAACATGCTGTTGATCTTGATAACCCACAACCTAAGAATAAAAGATATGATAAGAGAGACTTTGTTGCTAGGAAGCATGGTAGAGAAAGAGAACCATGGGTTCAGAAACCCATGCCTTTTCCTCCTAAACCATCCAAGAAGAAGGATGATGAGGATTTTGAGCGCTTTGTTGAAATGCTTAGACCTATCTTTTTGCGTATGCGCTTGACTGATATTCTGAAAATGTCTCCTTATGCTAAGTATATGAAGGATATTGTGACAAATAAAAGAAAGATTCCGAAAGCTGAGATTTCCACCATGCTTACTAATTATACTTTTAAGGGTGGAATACCAAAGAAACTAGGAGATCCCGGAGTACCTACTATACCATGCTCTATTAAAGGAAATTATGTTAAAACTGCTTTATGTGATCTTGGAGCTGGTGTTAGTGTTATGCCTTTCTCTTTATATCGTAGACTTGATTTGAATAAGTTGACACCTACTGAAATCTCTCTGCAAATGGCTGATAAATCAACTGCTTTACCCATCGGTATTTGCGAGGATGTGCCTGTTGTGGTTGCCAACGTTACTATCTTAACGGACTTTGTTATTCTTGATATTCCCAAGGACGACAGTATGTCGATCATCCTTGGTAGACCCTTTTTGAATACTGCAGGGGTTGTTATTGATTGCAACAAGGGCAATGCCACTTTTCATGTTAATGGTAATGAGCATACGGTACACTTTCCGAAGAAACAACCTCAAGTTCATAGTATCAACTCCATTGAAAAGATTCCAATGATTATTATTGGAGGTTTTGAATTCCCTCTTCCTACTGCCAAGAAGAAATATGATATACTTATTGTTGGGGACATGCATATCCCCATTGAGGTAACCTAGTGTCATTCAAAAATTCTCCGGTTCCGTGTTATTCGAAAAAAAGTTTGTCAATAAGACTTGATCAACCTTTTTGATAGATTCTTTTTGATAAGCATGAGAAGGATGAATTTAGGAGGCACAACTTTCTGTACCCAAGTTTTACTTTCTGTTATTTAGATTAAATAGAGTAAAAATGCTATTATTCTCCTATTTTCTGATTTATCCATGCAATCGAAAATTGACCTGAAAATAAAAGTTCTCAGAATGCCCTGAAAATTTAGTATGATTTTTATGGAATATTTTAGAATTTTTGGCATTAAAAGCACATCAGGGGGCTGCACCAGTGGGCCACAAGCCTGCAGGGCGCGCCCACCCCCCCTGGGCGCGCCCTGGTGGCTTGTGGGTCCCACGTGGGGCCCCCTCACTTATTCCAGCCACCATCCACTTCGTCTTCCTCCAGAAAAAGTCCCACCATTGCTCAAACCCGTGTTCTAGCTCATTTTGCTGCCATTTTCGATCTCCTTGCTCAAAGCCCCATTTGCAAAACTGTTTTAGGGGATTGCTCATCGGTATGTGACTCCTCCAATGGTCCAATTTGTTTTTGTTCTAGTGCTTTATATATTGTAAATTTTTGCTGCTGTGGTGACCTTGTTCTTGAGCTTGCATGTCAAATTGTATGGTCTCAAGTAGTTTTGATGCATGATATAGCCTCTAGGCACTTGTGGGAGTAGTTGCTATGAGTTTTGTTGAGTTTCATTCACCTTTATTTGGAGTCACTAAAAATTTCAGAAATTTTTCAGAAAATGTTGAGGAGAATGTACCAAGGTGGTTCCTCGAGCAAGAAAACTCCTAGACTCGGGATACGTGAGCCCGATTTTGAACCACCGAGGGAAGCTTAAGTACGGCCTTGTGAATGGCCGTCGGATCAATTCATGGACCATGCAGGATTCAAGGAAGAGTTTTACGCGTACATACGGAATGCTGGCCTTGAAGATTTCATCTCAGATCAGTGCGGGCAGTATTATCAACTTACAGATTCCTTTGTGCGGAGGTTTGAATTTTCATCCAAACGTAATAATCATTCAGTTCTATTTAATCTTTATGATGAATCTTATACCTTAGACCTAGAAGATTTTAATGATGCATGCAAAATTCCACAATGGGGTAGCTATATTAAACCACGCAAAACTGAATATATCGATTTTCTTGCTAGCATCAGTGTGGGAGAGACTAGGGACATCAGACAGGCTACCATAGGGAGCATTCACTTTCCTGCCTTACATTATTTTGCTCTCTTTATAGGTAGATGTATTAATGATAAACATGATCATAGCCACCTTTGCGCATCAGATCTTAGCGTCCTCAAGTGTGCGGTAACGAATGATAGACGCTATAATTTGCGGGCTAATATTGCCAGGAGGCTACATTTGAACGCCAAAGAAGGGGATTTCTTTGGCGGGATTTATGCCACCCGTTTAGCTAAATACCTTGGGGTACCCATAAGGGAGAATGATATTGAGTTACACCCCGCTTTTCTTGATTATGAGGCTATGGTGCGCTACCAGTTTCTTGAAAGAAACGAACAACCCCTCCTGTACCGACTAATTTTTGACAGACAGCGTGCTGTCCATATTACCCTTCCTGCTCCTGCCTTCTTTAACTTTCAGGAAAAACGAAGATACTTTATAACTAGAGAGGAGGCAAACGAGTACGAGAGAGAGGCGGAAGCCACTCGCCTTCGTGCTGCAGCCGCTCAGGCAGTAGCCGCCGCAGCCCAGTACCACCCCAACTATGACTTTGGATATTATTCGGGCCAGCCATGGCCCTAGACCAACTTAGGCCAAAAGCCTAAGCTTGGGGGAGTATGTATTTCTCACCGACATTACATTCATGTTCACACACTCATTTCAGTTGTCGGTGTTCATACTTTTTCACTGTACTATCCATGGTAGTTTATTTCTTCTTTTCATTTTCTTCTTGTGAGTTTAATAAACTTTAAGAAAATCCAAAAAAAATAGTTTAGCCTTACCTTTTAGTTTGTCTAGTTGTAGTATTAAAAGAAAACCCAAAAAGATTTCTCGTTCTTCTTTTGCTTGTTGGGAGCTTTCCCGTGTAAATAGTTTTTCTCGTTCTTGTTTTGAAATTTCTTTTCTTCTTTGGGTCGTAAGGAGAAGACCACGATGAAAATGTTGAGTGGCTCTCATATGCACTATTGTTTACTTTATGGAGAGCCCATATTACCTTGTCTTCTCCTTTGAGTTATCGTTTGCAGATTCCAGCTTAGTCCAATGCACGTGCACTCTTATTATTATTCACACCGTTCGGTCGTGCAAGTGAAAGGCAATAATGACGATATATGATGAAATGACTGAGATGGAGAAAAGTTGGTATGAACTCGACCTATCTTGTTTTTGTAAATATGATTAGCTCATCGTTCTGAATTCAGCCCATTATAGATGAAACATGTTTGCAATGACAATTAGAGATTATAGTTACTCATGCCATGCTTAATTAGCTAAGAGTGTATAATGGTTTGCCTTGAGTGCCAACATGCATGTTAAAATGGTTGTGATGTAGTATGATAGGATGGTATCCTCCTCTGAATGATTCAAGTGGCTTGACTTGGCACATGTTCACGCATGTAGTTGAAACAAAATCAACATAGCCTCCACGATATTTATGTTCATGGTGATTTATATCCTACTCATGATTCCATTCAATGTTGGTTAATCTCAAAGCATGTTTATGACTGTTGTCGCTCTCTAGTTGGTCGCTTCCCAGTCTCTTGCTAGCCTTCACTTGTACTAAGCGGGAATACTGCTTGTGCATCCATTTCCATAAACCCAAAGTTGTTCCATATGAGTCCACTATATCTACCTATATGCGGTATTTACCTGTCGTTCCAAGTAAATTTGCATGTGCCATACTCTAAACCTTCAAATAATATTCCGTTTTGTATGCCCAAATCGCTCATGTAGTGACTAGGGGTTGTTAGTATCTTCCATGCTAGGTGGGTTATTCTCACGATATGTGTTGATGCACTATCATTCACGAGAAAGTGGCTGGTATTCGGGATGCCCAGTTCCATGCTCAAAATTTAAATCAAAGTATAATAAAACAAAACTCCCCCAGGATTGTGTTTGTATGGACGGTACCCGTGGATTCGGCCCGCCGTGGAGTGTGATTGATTGGTGGAGGGGGAGTAAAAACTTTACTATTCTGTTTGGGAACCGCCTATAATGTATCTAGCATGGAAGATACCGAAATCTCTTGGTTGTTATGTTGGCAATGAAAGCATACCACTCAAAATCATTATTCATCCCTGTTTTAAAAGCTCGAGCTCTGGCACCTCTGCAAATCAATGCTTCCCTCTGCGAAGGGCCTATCTATTTTACTTTACTGTTGAGTTATCATCCTCTTATAAAAAGTCACCAGTTAGAGAGCACCACCGTCATTTGTATGCTTTGTTATTAATTGATATTGAGTATGATTGTGACTGGATCTCTTTTACCATGAATTACAATGTTTAGTCAGTCCTTGTTCTTTAGAGGTGCTCTGCATTTATGTTTTGCGGTCTCAGAAAGGGCTAGCGAGATACCATTATGTCATATTGTATCATGATTGTTTTAATAAAATTGTTGTCATCCGAGACTTATTATTATTGCTCGCTAGTTGGTTATACCATTGATATGAGTAAATGTGAGACCTAAGTGTTATTGTGAATGTGGTTAGTCTATAATCTTTGCTGAAAATCTGAACATCAGTTAGACATATTTACAACAGCAAGATCGAATAGAGTTTGTAAAAGTTTTTCTTTATCACTTTCAGTTTATCAACTGAATTGCTTGAGGACAAGCAATGGGTTAAGCTTGGGGGAGTTCATACGTCTCCAACGTATCTACTTTTCAAAACTCTTTTGCCCTTGTTTTGGACTCTAATTTGCATGATTTGAATGGAACTAACCCGGACTGACGCTGTTTTCAGCAGAATTGCCTTGGTGTTATTTTTGTGCAGAAATAAAAGTTCTCGGATTGACCTGAAAATTTACGGAGAATATTTTTGGAATTAATAAAAAATATTGGCGAAAGAATCAAGCCAGGGGGGTCCACCTATTGGCCACAAGCCAGCGGGGCGCGCCCCCCCTAGGGCGCACCCTGGTGGCTTGTGGGCCCCCTGTTGCTCCTCCGACCTCGATTCCACTTCTATATATTCACATCCGTGGAGAAAAAAATTAGAGAGAAGAGTTCATCGCGTTTTACGATACGGAGCCGCCGCCACCTCCTGTTCTTCCTCGGGAGGGCAGATCTGGAGCCCGATTTGGGCTCCGGAGAGGGGAAATCGACGCCGTCGTCATCACCAACCATCCTTCATCACCAATTTCATGATGCTCTCCACCGTTCGTGAGTAATTCCATCGTAGTCTTGCTGGACGGTGATGGGTTGGATGAGATTTACCATGTAATCGAGTTAGTTTTGTTAGGGTTTGATCCCTAGTATCCACTATGTTCTGAGATTGATGTTGCTATGACTTTGCTATGCTTAATGCTTGTCACTAGGGCCCGAGTGCCATGATTTCAGATCTGAACCTATTATGTTTTCATGAATATATATGTGTTCTTGATCCTATCTTGCAAGTTGTAGACACCTATTACGAGTTATGATCCGCATCCCCCAGGGTGACAATAACTGGGATTCTTTCCGGTGATTACCGTAGTTTGAGGAGTTCATGTATTCACTAAGTGCTAATGCTTTCGTCCGATTCTCTATTAAAAGGAGGCCTTAATATCCCTTAGTTTCCATTAGTACCCCGCTGCCACGGGAGGGTAGGACAAAAGATGTCATGCAAGTTCTTTTCCATAAGCACGTATGACTATATATGGAATACATGCCTACATTATATTGATGAATTGGAGCATAGTTCTGTGTCACCCTATGTTATAACCGTTGCATGATGAATGCCATCCGACATAATTATCCATCACTGATCCATTGCCTATGAGCTTTCCACATATTGATCTTCGCTAAGTTACTTTTCCGTTGCTACTGTTACAATCACTACAAAACTGCTACTGTCACTTTGTCACTGTTACCGTTACTTACACACTACTTTGCTACTAAATACTTTGCTGCAGATACTAAGTCTTTCAGGTGTGGTTGAATTGACAACTCAGCTGCTAATACTCGAGAATATTCTTTGGCTCCCCATGTGTCGAATCAATAAATTTGGGTTGAATACTCTACCCTTGAAAACTGTTGCGATCCCCTATACTTGTGGGTTATCAATCGGCAAACGCCGACATCTGCCGTAAAGGCATGCAAGGCTGGGAAGCGAGCTCGGTCTCAACCCGAAGTACCAGAACCTTCTTCTCTCCATAAATAGGGACTCGCCCCCCATCGCACAGCCCTAGAACCAGCAAAGTACGTGCCGAGGAGGCACAACTTCGCGCTCAAAATTCCATGGGCAGCGGTGGGGCAAAACTATCAAAGGGTAAGTGGACCGAACTATCACTATTAAATGTCTTCGGACATACTACAGGTACCATCAAGTACCTGCCAAGGCGTAAAGCTCATTCACACTTCGGCGACTTCTCAAGATTTTTCCCCAAAGTCCGCTCGTCGAACAGCAAAACCCATTGCGGTATACAACTCCCTAGGAGACGTAGGAGCGGACAAACGACATGGCACATCGAGGACGTCAGGTCACCCATCGAAGATCCCTGGTACAACCCCTCCTGTAAAGTTCATATTTTATTTTCAAATACCTGTAAACAGTCGCATTGGCAATTTGAATAAAATAAGAGTTGTTGAGCAAAATACAGATCCTTTATATATGATCTCTTCGCTGTCTTTTTTTGGACACACCCTCTATTTTCTCCCTCTTCTTGCGAACCTGTTAGGTGTACTTTACGATGCAACCGGCTAATAGACCGGGGGCTCGAACTTAAAAAATCGCCCTAAGCACAACTGATTTTGCGTTCGGCGTCTTGGTATTCCGCTTTATATGCATTGGTTCCGAACTATGTCTTGGGTCAATAGTTGGGTTGCTCGGCTCCTGTGCTTGCCCCTTTATGTTCTGCTCGTTCGGCTAAAAGGGCAAAGGGAGAACCGCTGCGATTGTGCTTCCGGCTAGCCTGGTCAAGCACCTCAGCGGAGAAAGCCGAAAACTGACTGTCATAGTATGCGAGAACCGGTCTGCGAATCCGAGCTTAAATAGACCTCATTAGAGGTTATTCCGTGTCATGCGATGGGTTCGGTATTAGTACAAACCATGTGATATCGGCATTGGCCGCGGTTCATCCGAACATCACAAACCCGTGGGGGCTAGTAATCAACCCCCCGCACTCCTTTCTCGCGCCCCTACGGCTAAGTGAAAGCAATAAAGCATTATGGTCCGATTGCCTTGTCCGCCCCACACTACTGCCTTCGGATACCGATAGCTCGGCTAAGGGTCACAGTGCGTTGGCAGAGACACCCCGCGTAGTATCTACATGGGGGCTGAAGCCGACGACTCGCAACTTTCAGTTTCAATGGCCACACAGGAGTTATAAAGGATGCAAACCACAAAAGACATGATAAGCCATGCATCTTAAATATAAACGCGTTAAAAGGTCTTCGGACATATTACAACGCATTTACTCATAAACGTTTTCTCTCGAACATTGAGCCTCTATTGCCCGAGCACCCTCCATTACTCCGGAGAAGTACAGCTCGGGGCACCTATGCTCCTTTCCAGGAGGCGGAGGGGCAGTGGCTATCTTCATCGGATCCATCCCCGACCAGTGCACCTTGGCCTTCGCAAAGGCCATCCGAGCTCCCTCAATAGAGGAGGAACGCCTTAGCGCGTCGATCCAGGGTGAGGCGTCGCTCAGCTTTTGCACCAGGCCGAAGTAGCTACCCGGCAATGGCTCGTAGGGCCATAGCCGGATGCAGAGATCCTTCATGGCTGGCTCCGCCATCCGGTGTAGCTCCATCAGCTGCTTCAGCCACTCAACAAGGAGAGGAGAGCGCTCGGGGGCTTCAAACTGTGCCCAAAACAGCCGAGCTTCATCTCCTTCTCCCCGCGAAGCATAGAACTGGTTCGCGTCCGCTGTACTCTTCTGGAGGTCCGAGCAGGCGCCTGAGGAACGCCATACTTGGGTAAGCAACTTGAAGTTGCTATCCCCGAAGACACACTGCAATAAATACGGCTTACCATCCATGATAGCCTTGGCCTGGCTGACTTGCTCTTCAAAAGACCGCCTATCCACCCGCTCCTTTTGGAGATTGGTTTTCAGGGTGGATAGTTCGGCGGCCTGCTCCTTGCCTTTCCGCTCAAGTTCTTCGCACTTTTGGCTAGCGTCCTTTAGCTCCTGTTGGATTTCCTCCACCCGAGCCTCATGCTTGTCACTGGTGGCTTTTAAGGCGGATAGCGCGGTAGCCGCTTCTTTGGCCGCCGCCCTCTCAACCGCAGCCTCCTGCTTCGCCTTCTCGAGCTCAGCCTTGAGCTTCTCAATTTCCTTCACCGAGGCTGCGTAAGCATTAAACATATCAAAAATACTGCGTTGACAGTACGATAATGAAGAATTTGGATACTCCAATCCGGCTTACCTTGCGCCTCGTCGAATCTCTTGTTCAGAGCGTCAAGCTCGTCTTCGGAGCTCTTGAGCTTCCGATTTAGCTCGTCCAGCTCGGCAGCATTAGCAGCCGCCGCCGTCGATGAAGCCTGTAAAAAACAAAACCATATCAAGTTACATGGGTTCAAAACTTCCGAACTATCATAAATATGATCCTATGTCCGGTCCTCTTAAGGGTTGTTAGAATGTTCCGAACACATATTGTCCTGTACATAGTTCGGATAACGATCTGTGATTGACCCCCAGGTAAGCTTTTCCAAATTCACCTAGGGCTCGGGGGCTGCCATGTATATAATGATAACTCAAAGAAATTAATATTTCACAAACAGAGCATTACGTGGCTCACCTGAAAGCCCGTCAGGAGACCGTTGAAGGCCTCCTTCAGTCTGCTGTCTACGGACTGAATGCTCTGCAATACCGCACCCATAAGGGTGCGGTGCTCCCCGGAGATGGAGGCACTTGACAGAGCCTCCCCCATAGCCGGCCACCCATCGATCGGTGGCGCCGGTGGAGATCGGTCAACCCGATCTCTGACCGGGGATTGAACCGGTGCCTCCGGAGGCATGGTGCGCTCCGGAAACGACCTCGGAAGGGACTGGACATTGCCTCGTCTGGTCTCCTCAGTATCCGGGAGGGGCTTTTCCCCCCGGTCCTCGATGGCCGAGGTGTTAGCCTCGACCATGACGTCGTCGCCCCCACCGCTGGTGTTCGGCACCAAAGGGGCCTGTTGGGATGACACCTCCGCGGCATCCTTCGTGGTGCCCGGAGGAGAGGGGAGCGACGTGGTCCCGCTCTTCGCTAGCTCGGAGGGCGGGGTCTCCCCGTCCGAGACTTGATCGGTGGGGAGAGCACGTGGTGGGCTGCAAGTCAATAGGTGCTCACATGTTAATAACATTTGAAACTTAGCACTAATAGCTCGGGAAGTCTTCGGATCTTTACCTTTGAGCTGGGGGCTTGACCCTGAGGTTCCTTCGTGGAACCCTCTCGAAGTCCTCGGACTCGGTATCCGAGTCCGAACTTTGTCCGACGCACTTTCTTCGGGGCGGGAGTATGTGCATCCTCCGAGGCGTCCGATGACGCCGCCCTCTTTCCTGCGAGGGGGGAATCGCCTTCCTCCTCGCCCTCATGCTCCTCCTCTTGATTCGAGGAGGCATGGGTTTCCTCGGACACAGCCTCCGGCTGGTCCCTGATGCGCAGGCCTTCTCGGCCTGGTTTCTTCTTCTCCTTCTTCTCTGGCGCCTTGTAAGGCGCCACGACGAGCATCTCCGATAGCAGTTGGGACCTAGGGTCTTTGGGCTGTGGAGCCGGGCATTTGATGCCCGTGGCCTTGCTCAACCATTCCTGCGGAAGTGATCGGAAAGTACTTAGATTTTCTTCAGGGAAGCAAAGCCGATCAAGTGAAACTATATTATACCTAGGAAGGGGGTTTGTCGGCACGCAGGCCCTGGTCCTCCTTCTTGGCTGGCCAGTTCTCCTGCGCCTTGAACAGCGCCTTCCACAGCTTCTCCCGAGTGGTGCGGAAGAGCTGACGAATTGTAGGCTCATCGTCAAGCCGATAAGTCCACATAGGAGAGTCCCGGTGCTGGCAGGGGAGGATGCGCCGCCGGAGCATAATCTGGACCACGTTGGTCAGCCCGATCCCGTCCTTGATAATGGAGGCGACGCGCCTCTGCAGGTCGTCCACCTCTGTATCCGACCCCAGTCGAGGCCCTTTCGGACCCACGAGGTCAATCTGGCTGGGGGACCGGATCTGAATTCGGCAGGAACAGTTCCGCCCTCCTCCCTTGGCTCGATGATGTAAAACCACTCTTTTTGCCAAGTCTTGATAGTGTCGATGAAGGTGTCGGACGGCCATACTGCGTGGGGAAGCTTGCTGATGACAGCCCCGCCACAGTCTGCGTGTTCGCCTGCGACACACTTCGGCTTGATATTGAATATCTTGAGCCATAGTCCTAAGTGTGGTTCGACTCGCAAGAAGGCCTCGCAGACGATGATGAAGGCCGATATGTGCATGAAGGAGTTCGGCGGGAGGTCGTGGAAGTCGAGTCTATAGAAGAACATGAGGCCCCTAACGAAGGGGTGGAGCGGGAAGCTCAGTCCTCGGATGAAGTGAGGAATGAAAACCACCCTCTCGCCTGGTTTGGGGGTGGGGATCACCTGGCCCTCCTCCGTGGCGCGGTGGAAGATATTGGCGGCGAGGTAACCGGCGTCCTTGAGGTCCCGGATGTCCTGGTCTGTGACCGTGGAAGCCTCCCACTTGCCGTTGGAGCCGGAGCTGGCCATGGCTGAGCTCGGAGGAGGAAGGGTGGAAAACCTACATCTGAGCTTTGGAGGCTCAGGAGATTGGGAAGCGGGGATGCAAATGGGAAGTGCGGCTAAGCCTTGGGGTTTTCTTTCCCTTTTATTGGGCTTGTCTTCAGTTAGCCTCCCTTCACCGCACCGTGAATCCCTCCGCTTCCCAAGACGTGCATGCTGTTATACGCGCATGGTTAAACATATCCCGTGTGAAACGGAGCACGATCTGTGCATTGATGGATTGTGCTGGTGAAAACGGCCTCGAACCGCGAATCGAGTTTTTGCGACCGGTTCAGCGGTCGTGGTGGGCCGTGACCTTTCATCTGAAAGGTTGTCAGGGAGCACTATTTACCCCTTGACGTTTGGCCTTCAGGGCCGAATTATTCATGGCGTTCGGACGGTCTATGATCGGGAAAACTACACGTCGTTGGAGGCCGAACTAATCTCGGCCGATCACTATTTGGAGGAAGGAACTAGCCTCGCAAGCCGAAGACTCTGATCATATGAAGCAGCTGGAGCTAGGACCCTTGGCGTTGGAGGCTAGTTCGGGGGCTACTGAGGGAGTCCTGGTTTAAGGGGTCCTCGGGAGGCCGACCTATTTCTTATGGGCCGGACTATATGGGCCGCTTGCCGAGCACTGGATTGATTGAAGACCCTGTCTCCAGGAAGGAAGCTTCGAGAACCATGGCGTGTCCTCCACGTTTAAAGTAGTGAATAGGCATGTTTATCCCTTTGACGTGTAACCGACTATGTGCAAACCCTAGGTACCCTCGGCGTCTATATAAGCCGGAGGGTTTTAGGTTGTAGGCCAAGAGAACTCATCTAGGGTTAGCTATTCGATCTCGAGGTAGATCAACTCTGTAATCCTCATACCATCAATATAATCAAGCAGGACGTAGGGTATTACCTCCATAGGAGGGCCCGAACCTGGGTAAAACCTCATCTCCCTCGTCTCCTGTTACCATCGATTCTAGTCTCACAGCTCGGGACCCCTACCCGAGATCCGCCTGTTTCGACACCGACAACCACCTTGGAAGCAGTCCGGCATAAAGCTTGGATGCAAGTGGCTGGCTCCATAAAGGGCATTTCTGGCGTTAAGCTCGGATGAACTCCATCAAATTTTTCAAGACCGAGGTAATCTATGACACCTCGGATGCATACCGGCGTTGGAGCTCGGCTGCAAAAAGATACCTCGGATACAGTCCGGCGTTGGAGCTCGGCTATAAAAAGACACCTCAGACGTAGTCCGGCGTTGGAGCTCGGATGCGAGAGGAGACCACCACACGGGAAACACTTTGAGCCCAATGTGTGGCATAAATATTACAAGGCATTGATAAAGGCCGAGAACTTAAAGGGGCTCCTCGGATGCCCGACATGTGAACTCTTCAAATACACCTCAGCGATCCTCAAGATCGGAGATAGGAAGATTTGTTGAACCAGTTTTCAAGACCGGCGTCTGAAGATGGAGAACAGTTCGGAAGAACCGAGGAGCATCCCCAACTTGAAGACCGTTTAAGGGGGCTACTGATGGTGTCCTAGACTAGGGGGTACTCACCACGTCGTCTCCCGACCTATGGGTCGGGCCGAGGACCCCCATGGTGGTTTATTAATGGGCCATTTCATACAGCCCATGATGCATAGAAGGGAGATTCCACAAGACTTGGCGCACAAGACATGGAGTCCTCTAAACCCTAGGCCTCTGGTATTATATAAACCGAGGCCAGGCTAGTCAATAGACAATCTCAGATTCATTACAACAATCTCGTGGTAGATACATGTACTATGTATTATCCCCCATATGAAAACAATCAAAAGTAGGACGTAGGGTATTATCTCCTTGAGAGAGCCCGAACCTGGGTAAAATCCTGTGTCCATGTTACCATCGCTCCAAGACGCCTAGCTTAGAACCCCTACTATGAGATATGCCGGATTCAGAACCGACACCGTGCACTGCCCTTTCTCACCCCAAGAGTCGGTGCAAACTTCGCCGGTGCATCCAAACCCCGTGATATGATACGCTCTATCACACATAAGCCTTATTATATCTTCCTCAAAACAGGCACCATACCTACCTATTATGGCATTTCCATAGCCATTCCGAGAAATATTGACATGCAACTTCCACCGCCTCCGTTTTGATGACTTGATCATTCATTGTCATATTGCTTTACATGATCGTAAGATAGCTAGCATGATGTTTCCATGGCTTGTCCGTTTTTTGATATCTTTGCTACGCTAGATCATTGCATTCATATAGAGTCATACTTTGTTATAATATCGTTGTAATATTGAGTTGTAAGTAAATAGAAGTGTGATGATCATCATTATTCATTATTAGAGCATGTCCCAGTGAGGAAAGGATGATGGAAACTATGATTCCCTCACAAGTCGGGATGAGGCTCCGAACAAGAAAAAGAAAAAAAATAGAAAAAAGAAGAAAAAAGGAAAAGAAAGAAAAAGAAAGAAAAAGAAAGAAAAAAATAAGAAAAAAATGATGAGAGACAAAGAGAGAAGGGGCATGCTAATTCCACACTTGTGCTTCAAAGTAGCACCATGTTTTTCATATAGAGAGTCTCCTATGTTGTCACTTTCATATATTAGTGGGAATTTTTCATTATAGAGTTAGATGCACACCCACTTAGTTTTCATATTGAGCTTTCATACACTTATAGCTCTTAGTGCATCCGTTGCATGGCAATCCCTACTCCTCGCATTGATATCTATTGATGGGCATCTCCATAGCCCCTTGATACGCTGAGTTGATGCGAGACTTTCTTCTCCACTTTTACCCTTTTGAAACCTACCACCATATTCTATTCCACCCATAGTGCTATATCCATGGCTTGCGCTCATGTATTGCGTGAGAGTTGAAAATGCTGAAGCGCGTTAAAAAGTATGAACCAATTGCTTGGCTAACACCGGGGTAGTACATGATTTATACTTTGTGTTAAGAAGACAGAGCATGACAATGCTATATGATTTTGTAGGGATAGCGTTCTCTAGCCTTAATATTTTGAAAGACATGATTGTTTGTTGGGATCCCTAAGTATTAATGTCTTTATGTCAAAACTAGACTATTGCTTTGAATCACTTGTGTCTTAATATTCATGCCATGATTAGATATATGATCGATATTATGCTAGGTTGCATTCCACATCAAAAATTATCCTTTTTATCATTTACCTACTCGAGGACGAGCAGGAATTAAGCTTGGGGATGCTGATACGTCTCCGTCGTATCTATAATTTTTGATTGTTTCATGCCAATATTATACAACTTTCACATATTTTTGGCAACAATTTATATGATTTATTGTACTAACCTATTGATCTAGTGCCCAGTGCCAGTTCTTGTTTTTTGTGTGTTTTTTGTTTGGCAAAATTTCCATATCAAACGAAGTCCAAACGCGATAAAAATTTACGGATATTTTTTGTGGAATATTTGTGAATTTTGAGAAGTGGAATCAACGCAAAAGGAGGCCCACAGCCCCCCACAAGACACCAGGGCATGCCCCAGGGCCCAGGTGTGTCGTGGTGGGGCTTGGTCACCTCGTAAGTCAGTCGCATCTCTCCTTCGGGCGCAAGGAAGCTAATTTTTGGAAAAAAAATTGTGTTAAAATCTCAGCGCAATTGGAGTTACGGATCTCCGGGAATATAAGAAACGGTTTTCGACCAGAAAACAGGAACGAAAAACAGAAGAGAACAGAGAGGGAGATCCAATCTAGGAGGGGCTTCTGCCCCTCCGCCGCCATGGAGGCCATGGACCAGAGGGGGAACTCTCCTCCCATCTAGGGGGAGGCCAAGGAAGAAGAATAAGGAGGGGGGCTCTCTCCCCCTCTCTCCCGGTGGCGCCGGAACGCCGCCGGGGCAATCATCGTGACGGCGATCTACACCAACAACTTCACTGCCGTCAACACCAACTCTCTCCCCCTCTATGCAGCGGTGTAACACCTCTCTTCCCCGTTGTAATCTCTACTTAAACATGGTGCTCAACTCCATATATTATTTCCCAATGATATTTGGCTATCCTATGATGTTTGAGTAGATCTCTCTTGTCCTATGGGTTAATCGTGGTATGATGTTATGGATGTGAGTTGTATGTTGATATGGTGCTGTCCTATGGTGCCCTCCGTGTCGCACAAATGTGAGGGATCCCCGCTGTAGGGTGTTGCAATATGTTCATCATTTGCCTATGGTAGGTTGCATGAGTGACAGAAGCACAAACCCGAGTAGGTGGGTTGTTGCGTATCGGGGTAAAGGGGACTTTATACTTAATGATATGGTTGGGTTTTACCTTAATGAACTTTGGTAGTTGCGGATGCTTGCTAGAGTTCCAATCATAAGTACATATGATCCAAGTACGGAAAGTGTGTTAGCGTAGGCCTCTCCCACATTGCATATAACAAGTATCTATCATATTATATTCAACTGCATATGGACAATCTTTCTCTTGCGTTACACAAAAAGCTTTCTACTAAACTATTTACTCTTATTGTTCTTTTATTAAAACAACACCTAACTTTTATTTCCACGTTCTTCATTTTCTTGCAAAGTACTTCTAGTTTTATTCCCGCAAAGTAGTTTCATACTTGTTCTAGGTAAAGCAAGCATTAGCGTGTGTAGAGTTGTATCGGTGGTTGATAGAACTTGAGGGAATATTTGTTCTACCTTTAGCTCCTTGTTGGGTTCGACACTCTTACTTATCGAAAAAGGCTACAAACGATCCCCTACACTTGTGGGTTATCATGGGTGGCCTGGGCTCCCTCCTGGTTGCTTCTTTGGCCCACTGGCCTTCTTCTGGTCTAAAAAAATTCTCCAAAAAGTTTCATCACAATTGGACTCCGTTTGGTATTGATATTCTGCGAAGTAAAAAAACAAGCAAAAAACAGCAACTGGCACTTGGCACTATGTCAATAGGTTAGTCCCAAAAAATGATATAAAGTTGCTATAAAATGATTGTAAAACATCCAAGAATCATAATATAACAACATGTAACAAGCAAAAATTATAGATACGTTGGAGACGTATCAGCATCCCCAAGCTTAATTCCTACTCGTCCTCGAGTAGGTAAATGATAAAAACAGAATTTTTGATGTGGAATGCTGCCTAACATGTTCATCACATAATCTTTTCTTTTGTAGCATGGAAATTTGGACTTCTAGATGGTTCAAAGCAATAGTCTAGTTTTGACATAAAGACTTTAATACTCAAGCATGCCAACAAGCAACCATGTCTTTCAAAATATCAACACTAAAGAAAGTTATCCCTAGCCCATCATGCTCAATCATTGATCCATTCATGAAACACACTCAAATATTAACTACACCCAATGCTCAAGTATGATCATAGTGCCCCCTAGTTGGTGCTTTATAAGAGAAGATGGAGACTCAAATTAAAAATAAAAATTGCATAAAGTAAATAGATAGGCCCTTCGCAGAGGCAAGTAGGGATTTGTAGAGGTGCCAGAGCTCAAAGTTTAAATTGAGAGAGAAAAATATTTTGGGTGGCATGCCTTTCCTGTCAACGAAAACGACAAAGTAGTTCTCAATACTTTCCATGCTACATATATCATAGGCGGTTCCCAAACATAAAGTAAAGTTTATTCCTTTTTCCACCATTCTTTCACAATCCATGGCTTGTCGTATCCACGGTTGCATTCCATACCAACACTTTCCAAGGAATTTATTATTAGACAACATAAAGTAAATTTATTTTTCATTTCGGGACTGGGCATCCCTATTACCGCTGTACTCTCGTGCAATGACAAGTGAATAAACACTCATCTTGAGAATAACACATCTAGCATGGAAAATTATTGGATACCCCCTACCGTTTCATGAGTGGTACGAACACAAAAAAAGGAAATTTATTTTGAAAATTAGAGATGGCACATACAAATTTGCTTAGAACGGCATGGCAATACCACATATAGGTAGGTATGGTGGACTCATAAGGTAAAACTGGGTTTAAGGATTTTGGATGCACAAGTAGTATTTCTACTTAGTACAAGTGGAGGCTAGCAAATAGATTGAGAAGCAACCAACCAAGAAATGAAAATTCACATAAACGGGCATTGAGCATAACTAAGACCGAATAATGCACCATAAGTAGGATGTAATTTCATTGCATAACTATTGACTTTCGTGCTTGCATAGGGAATCAGAAACCTTAACACCAATATTCTTACTAAAGCATAATTACTCACTAACATGACTCACATATCACTATCATCATGTCTCAAAACTATTACAAGGAATCAAGTTTAATTTGTACAATGATCTTCATGAAAGTTTTTATTATATCCCCCTTGAATATCTATCACTTTGGGACTACTTTCATATATTGCCATTGCTTTTGACAAGCTCAAACAAATTTAAGTGAAGAACATGAGCATAAAGATTTCATCTCTCAAAATAATATAAGTGAAGCATGAGAGAATTTCTTCAAAATTTACTATCTCTCGAATTAATCTAAGTGAAGCATGAGAGTTTTTCTTCAAAATTTCAAAGCACACCATGCTTAAAAACATATAAGTGAAGCACTAGAGCAATTCCATAGTTCAAAAGATTTAAGTGAAGCATATAGAGCAATTCTAACAAATCATAGCATAGTTTTGTCTCTCTCAAATAGGTGTGTTCAGCAAGGATACTTGTGACAAACTAAAAAGCAAAGCAAGCAAAGACTCAAATAATACAAGACGCTCCAAGCAAAACTCATGATATGTGACGAATAAAAATATAGCTCCAAGTAAAATACCGATGGTCGTTAGAAGAAAGAGGGGATGCCACTCGGGGCATCCCCAAGCTTAGTTGCTTGTTTATCTTTGGATATATATTGGGGATGCTTTAGCATCCCCAAGCTTAGGCTCTTTTGACTCCTTATTCCTTCATCCATCGTGATCTCACCCAAAACTTGAAAACTTCAATCACACAAAACTCAACAAAATCTTCGTGAGATCCGTTAGTATAATAAAGAAAATCACCACTTTAAGTATTGTTGCAAACTCATTAAAATTTTATTATTGCATTATACCTACTGTATTTTAACTTTACGATGGCTTATACCCTTCAATACAACCCATAGATTCATCAAAACAAGCACACAAAGCAACGAAAACAGAATCTGTCTTAAACAGAACAGTCTGTAGTAATCTGTACTCTAACCATACTTCTGCAACTCTCAAAATTCTGAAATACTAGGAAAACGTAAATAATTTGTATAGAAATACTGTGTTAAAATTTCATCTCATTATCACGCTCTAGTAAAAAATGAAAATTCATGCACTGGAGTCAGAGTTTCTGTTTTAGATTCAGCATTGTTTCTACTCATCTTATGAATCATCCTAAAGCCTTTACTTGGCACAAACACTAAATAAAACATAAAAAACACAATCATAACAGAGGCATAATTGTGTCAACACTCAAAAACAGAAATAAAAAGACAAAAATAACTTTATTCATTGGGTTGCCTCCCAACAAGCGCTATCGTTTTACGCCCCTAGCTAGGCATAATGCATAGATTCAAGTGTTGTCATCTTTGGTTTTCAACTCCTCAATCACACAAATAGATTTCTTCAAGAATTTAGCATGCATACTCTCAATGACAACACTTCTAGGAATAAGACAAAAAAATCATTCTTGTAAATAGGGTCTTTTACTATTTCAACAAAATTGGGATGAATACTAATCATTTTAAGATCTTCCTTGTAGCTACTGGATGTAGTACCTTTGTTCCTAGTGACTTGCATGGTCTTGCAAATTTTTATAGGAGTTTTTTCAATAGTTTTAACAGAAGAAAAGACCGAACTCAAGTTACTAAAAATTTCTTCCAACTTATCAATCCGGTAAGGACTTTCTTCTATTCTTTCGTTAACTACGGTTTCCTTTTCCTTTAGCAATTTAAAGGCATCTCCCGCTTTTGACCCAATTTTATTAGCAAGATTATGCATTTTCTTATCCAAATTTTTAAGATGTTCTTTGGTAATCATCTTTTTTCGATAGCATCTAGCCTTTCCATGACATGTTCGAGGGTTAAAGTTGTTTCATTAATCATGAGAGATGGCGACCCCACTAAACTTACCATAGCATTAAAAACGTCCAAAGATGGAAACATCAAGAAATTCTCACAGGTAACGTATCAAGGACGAATCTATACCAAGTGGTGATGCCCACATAAAAACTGGGAAGGAGAACAACGGTAGATTGCTTATGAATAGATCTATTGTGAGCATTGCAAATCCTATACCAAGCATCTTTTAGGTTCTCCCCTCCCCTTTGCTTAAAATTAAGAACTCCATTATCGGGAGTGCACACAATAGAGGAAGAACTAGCCATTATGACAAGGTAGATAAACAAGAGATCTGACGAGAAAAAGGCAAACGAAAAAGAGGGCGAATAAATCGGCAAATTTGGTGAAGTGGGGGAGAGGAAAACGAGAGGCAAATGGCAAATAATGTAATTGCAAGGAGATGAGATTTGTGATTAGGAACCTGATAGATGTTGATGGTGTCTCCTCGGCACCAGAGATTGGCACGTTGAAGAGACTGCTTCCTCCCCGGCAACAGCGCCAGAAATTCCTTTGACGTGGCTTGAGACCGCGTCGGTATTTCCCCAAAGAGGAAGTGCTGATGCAGCACAACGGCGGTAAGTATTTCCCTCAGTTATGAAACCAAGGTATCGAACCACTAGGAGGATCACGCAACACTATGTAAACATCACCTGCACACAAAGAACAAATACTTGCAACCCGACGCGAAAGAGAGGTTGTCAATCTCTCTATGGTAAAAAGATAGATTAGGTAATGACAGATTGGATAGATAGATCTCGCAAGAACAAAAATTAAAAGAAGGAAATAAAAAGTGCAGCAAAGTCTTTTTGGTTTTTTTGGAATAATAGATCTGAAAACAAAAGCGGCAAAAAGATAGATCGGAAAGCAATATGTTGGAAAAGTAGACCCGGGGGTCGTAGGTTTCACTAGTGGCTTCTCTCATGAGTATAGCACACGGTGGGTGAACAAATTACTGTTGGGCAATTGATAGAAGATCAAATAATCATGATGATATCCAAGGCGATGATCATTATATAGGCATCACGTCCAAGATTAGTAGACCAAAACGATTCTGCCTCTACAACTATTACTCCACACATCGACCGCTATCCAGCATGCATCTAGTGTATTAAGTTCATGGAAAATGGAGTAATGCAATAAGAACGGTGACATGATGTAGACAAGATCTATTCATGTAGGAATAGGCCCCATCTTGTTATCCTTAATAGCAACGATACATGCGTGCCTCGCTGCCCCTTCTGTCACTGGGAGAGGACACCGCAAGATCGAACCCATCACAAAGCACCTCTTCCCATGGAAAGAAAAATCAATCTAGTTGGACTAACTAAACCAAAGATTCGAAGAAGAAATACGAGGCTATAAGTAATCATGCATATAAGAGATCAAAGAAGACTCAAATAATATTCATGGATAGAAACTGATCATGAACTCAAAATTCATCGGATCCCAACAAACACACCGCAAAAAGTTTACATCAAATAGATCTCCAAGAGACCATTGTATTGAGAATCAAAAGAGAGAGAGAGAGAGAGAGAGTAAGCCATCCAGCTACTTCCTACGAACCCGTAGGTCTATGGTGGAATACTCATGCATCATCGGAGAGGCACCAATGAGGATGATGAACCCCTCCGTGATGGTGTTAGATTGGATCTCGCGGTTCTTGCGGCAGCTGGATGCGTTTTTCGTCAACTACCCTAGGGTTTTTGGAATATTTGGGTATTTAGAGAGCTCAGAGGTGGTGGAGAAGGTTCCCGAGGTGGCCACAACCCATCAGGGCACGCCCGGGGCCCCTGGCGCGCCCTGGTGGGTTGTGGGCGGCCTGGGCTCCCTCCTGGTTGCTTCTTTGGCCCACTGACATTCTTCTGGTCCAAAAAAATTCTCCAAAAAGTTTCGTCGCGATTGGACTTTGGTATTGATATTCTTCGAAGTAAAAAAACAAGCAAAAAACAGCAACTGGCACTTGGCACTATGTCAATAGGTTAGTCCCAAAAAATGATATAAAGTTGCTATAAAATGATTGTAAAACATCCAAGAATGATAATATTACAACATGGAACAAGCAAAAATTATAGATACGTTGGAGACGTATCAGCTATCGCTGCTCTTATTTTAAAACTTTAAAGAAGATTTATGCGTACCCATCCTACCTTGCAAAGGCTTTTCTATGAGTTTCCGGTCATAAAAGACCCTAGGGCTAAGAAGATAGCCACTCTTATCCTCATGCAAGAATTTGACTATATAGTACGGAAAGCTTGGGAAATTTTTGAGCACTATAATATGAGTTGTGAGCATCCCGTAATAGATGAGATTTTATATAATAAAGACTATCTGATGAGATATGTGTTCAAGGATAATCATACTTATGATGAAAACACAATTAAAGAATTCTCTCCTATCCATATTATCCAACAGGTTTTCAATACCATTAACAAGCAATATTCTTGGATAGTAAGAGAGAATGTAGAAGGGTTTAAGGAGAGCACCATTAAAAATGACAAGATATTACTTGCTGATGTGTTTCCTATTGTCTTTTAAAAACCTTCTTCCCAAGGGAGTGTCAAAGATGACAACACTTGAAACTATGCATTATGCCTAGCTAGGGGCATAAAACAATAGCGCTTGTTGGGAGGCAACCCAATAGTTATCTTTATTTTTGCTTTTTACCTACTGTTTTTTTTATAACATGATTATTGCCTCTGTAATGATTATGTTTTTATGTTTAAATTAGTATTTGTGCCAAGTAAATCCTTTGGTATGACTCACAAGATGAGTAGAATCGATGCTGAAACAAAATAGAAACATTTGACTCCAGTACAGGAATTTTCAAGTTTTACTAGAGCTTGATAATTATCTGATTTTTTTACACAGTACTGATATACAAAATTTTGAGGTTTTTCTAATTTTTCAGAATTTTTATAGTTACAGAAGTATAGGTTATCTACAGATTTCTACAGACTATTCTGTTTTAGACAGATTCTGTTTTTGCTTGCATAGTTGCTTGTTTTGATTATGCTATGGATTGTATCGGGGGGGGATAAGCCATGGAGCAGTTATAATACAGCACCTATTATGCAATTATGAAATAAGAATCAATTTATAACAGTACCTAAAGTATTCAATATGTTGCTTACACTAACGGATCTCACGAAGTTTTGTTAAGTTTTGTGTGATTGAAGTTTTCAAGTTTTGGGTGTTATCACGATGGACAAATGAATAAGGAGCGGCAAGAGCCTAAGCTTGGGGATGCCCAAGGCACCCCAAGGTAATATTTTAAGGAAGACTCAAGCGTCTAAGCTTGGGGATGCCCCGGAAGGCATCCCCTCTTTCGTCTCAATCCATCGGTATGTCACTTGAAGCTATATTTTTATTCATCACATGATATGAGTTTTGCTTGTAGCGTCATTTGTTTTTGTTTGATTTTACTTTTAGTTTTCCACAATCATTGTTTGCTGGACACACCTATTTAATAGAGACACACCTTCATCATAATTTGTTAGAATACTCTATGTGCTTCACTTATATCTTTTGAGCTTGGTAGTTGCTCTAGTACTTCACTTATATCTTTTTGAGCACGGTGGTGTGTAGATTTTATAGAAAGAATTTCACTCTCGTTCCTCACTTATATTTGTTTGAGAGTTAATAAATAGTGACGGTAATTTTCATGGGTCATAAGACTAGTCCAAAAATATTAGGTATTCAATGAGTGATAATTAAAACCATCATGTAGCACATATAGAGAAATTGTGGGTTAATGATATTGATGTGGTGATATGAAAAAGGTGTGAGTTCATAATTGTTGATTCATAGAAGTGTCGATATTAAGAGAGGTTAACTTCTTGTTCGTCTAAAAATCAAAGAGGCATGGTGGTGATGTGTGAGCATTTATATTCCTCGTTGAAATCCTAGTGTTGTTTCGGGTCGGAAGCGCGCGATGGTTAACTCCTACCAACCTCTTCCCTCGGGGCATGCGAGTAGTACTTTGATTTGTGATAAAACTAATAAAACTTTGCAATAAGTATATGAGTTCTTTATGACTAATGTGAAACCATGGACATACACAATCTCACCTCGTCATATTTGCTAGCCTCTTCGGTACCGTGCATAGCCCGTTCTCACTTTGAGGACCGGTGCAACTTTCGCCGGTGCATCCAAACCCCGTGACATGATACACTCTGTTGCACATAAGCCTCATTATATCTTCCTCAAAACAACCACCATACCTACCTATCATGGCATTTCCATAGCCACTCCGAGATATATTGCCATGCAAATTCCATCGTCACTTCACATGACTAGTTTGTTCATCATCATATTGCTTTGCATGATCATATAGAGATGACATAGTATTTGTGCGAAAGCCACCGTTCATCATATTTTTGATACGTGTCACGCTAGATCATTGCACATCCTGGTACACTGCCAGAGGCATTCATATAGAGACATATCTTCATATCGGTTCTCCATATCGAGTTGTAAGTAAATAAAAGTGTGATGATCATCATTGTTAGAGCATTGTCCCAGTGAGGAAATAAAAAATAGGGGAGGCCAAATGAGCCCACTATTCTGAATAAAAAAATGAGAGAAAATGAGAGAAGGGACTTTGCTACTATCCTTTACCACACTTGTGCCTCAAAGCGACACCTTGTTCATCATATAGAGAGTCTCATGTTATGTCATTTTCATATGCTAGCGGGAATTACTTTTTGATTATTATAAACTTGGCTTGTATATTCCTATGACGGGCTTCCTCAAATGCTCAAGGTTTTCATGATCAAGCAAGTTGGATGCACACCCCCACTTAGCTTCATTCGAGCTTTCATACACTTATAGCTCTAGCGCATCGTTTGCATGGCAATCCCTACTCCTTGCATTGACATCTATCGATGGGCATCTCCATAGCCCATTGGTACGCCTAGTTGATGCGAGACTATCTTCTCCACATTTTACCCCTTTGATATCTACCACCATATTCTATTCCACCTAAATGCTATGTCTAATTGCTCACGCTCATGTATTGCGTGAAGAATAAAAAGGTGATGCATATTGAAAAGTATGATCCAATTGCCTGACTTGGACACCGTGGTGCTTGACATTTGTATTAATGTGGTGAAGATGCAGCCATGCCTTGCTAATATAATAAGATGAATGAGGGGTAAACATTCTTTGAGGATCGTATACTTTGAAAGATTGATGATTTTGTTTCTTATACTTATAAGTATTGCTATGTTAATATTTTTTAATTCATCGTTTCTCAATGAGCATACATGCATAAGATTATATAATGGATAGCATGTCACATCAAAAATTCTGTTTTTATCATTTACCTACTCGAGGACGAGCAGGAATTAAGCTTGGGGATGCTTGATACGTCTCCAACGTATCTATAATTTTTGATTGTTCCATGCTGATATATTATCATTCTAGATACTTTTTGGGTCTTTATTTACCAATTTATAATATTTTTGAGCACTAACCTATTGACCCAATGCCCAGTGCTAGTTGTTGTTTTCTGCATGTTTTTCACATCTCAGGTTTACAATACTAAACGAAGTCCAATTGCCACAATTTTTTCTGGACCAAAAGAAGACCTCAAAAAGTCGAGAGGAGACCGGGGGCCACATGAGGATACCAGCACGCAACAGGGCACGCCCTGGGGGGTGCCCTGATGTGTGCTGGCCCCCTCGGGTGTCTCCCGACGCCCCTCTCTGGCCTATAAATTCTCTAATATCCTAAAAACCCTGGAGGCAGTCCCGAAACCCTTTTTCCGCCGCCGCAAGTCTCTGTTCCGTCGTGAGGCCATCTGGAGCTCTGTTCCGGTACCCTGCCGGAGGGGGGATCGATCACGGAGGGCCTCTTCATCAACCTTGCTGCCCTCATGATGATGTGTGAGTAGTTCAGCATGGACCTATGGGTCCATAGCTAGTACCTAGATGGCAATCTCTCTATCTCTTGATCTTCAATACAATGATCATCGTATCTTCATTTTGATCTATCCGATGTAATCCTATTGTGCGGTGTGTTTGTTGCGATCCGATGAATTGTGGGTTTATGTTCAGATTATTCATGAAAAGTATTTGAGTCACCTCTGAATATTTAGATTCTTATTTGCATGATCATTATAGCTTCGTAATTCTCTCCGATGTATCGGTGTGCTTTGGCCAAGTAGATTGATTTATCTTCAGTGGGAGAAGTGCGTTGTGGTAGGTTGACCTAACGAGTTTCTATATCCCAGTGACCAAGTTGGGGACAAGATACATATTTGTGTTGTTTCTACTAAGGATAACACGATGAGGTTTATTCATATTGCTTGAGTTTACTTTGTCTACATCATGTCATCGTTCTCCATGCATTACTCTGTTTTACTTAATACTCTAGATGCATGCTGGATAGCGGTCGATGAGTGGAGTAATAGTAATAGGTGCAAGCAGGAGTCGGCCTATTTGTTTATGGACTTGATGCCTATATACACATGATCATTGCCGTGAAAATCGCATAATTATCCGCTTTTCTATCAATTGCCAACAGTAATTTGTTACCCACCGTATGCTGCCTACATGAGAGATGACGCTAGGGAAAACTATGCCCCCCGGGTCTATTCACTTATAAATTTACAAACACTACTATTACCTTGCTGCCTTTATTTACTTTTTTTATTTTGCAATTTACAATTATCTACACAACTCATTTGCCTGCAAATAACGAGATCAAGGGGATTGACAACCCTCTTGCCCGCGTTGGGTGCAAGTTGTTTGCTCTTTTGTGTGCAGCCGTTGAAGACGGTTGAGGATTGATATTCCTATTGGTTCGATAAACCTTAATTTCATAACTGAGGAAAATACTTACCCATTTTGTGTTGTAATTACCCGTTCCTCTTCACGGAAAATCCAACGCAGATCACAAGTATCATACATCAACTCATTTATCGAGTCAGACACTCGACAAATTTCTTCTCTACCAGTATTCTTGTGTAGTAGCTCCTCTAGCTTGGACCAAGATTGCTCAAGTTGTTTCACAACACAACCGAATTTTCTTTGCTCCAGATTTGTAGTTCTTACATTAGAGCACGAAATCCTTTCCGAATGCCCCCTAGATCAACTTTTCACGCGCCTTAGCCCATGCGTTCTACACACGTTCTGGAAGGCCTGGTTCCCGTCCCACTTAATTTCATACATTCGTTTACTTTTTCTTATGTTGCGGTAGGTTTGCGTATTTTTATGTTCTACTCGACCCCATTAATTTCTTTTACCTAATTTTTTATCTACACAACGGTATTTTGATTTGAGATAAAATCTAAGATGCACACCGACTTATGTTTCCATTCAGGTGATCAGTTCCTAATTTCATTGCCTATAAATCTTCAATTTTGTGTTAATTTTGGAGTTTTTTATACATCGACCGTTTGAAATTTTCTTTGAGGAGTACCCGCAACTCGTTGTTTCATATAACTTTCGCGTTCTAATTTTTTTGTTTCGACGCTAGTGTGTGAGTAGATCTATATCTCCCTATTGTACTATAATATGTGTTCATGTGTGCATGTTAGTTTAGATTTTTTTTGGAAAAATTCATCTCACACGGTCGATCATTTGAAATATCCTTTGACCATTGCGTTCATCTCGTTGTTCCATACTACTCTCGTACTGTAAGTATTTTTATTTCGAAGCTCATAGACAAATTTATTCTAGTTTGGTGGTATGAGGTAAGTTCATCACATGGACAAGAGGTTATATTAACCATCTATGTGCACCTAATTAGCTAAACATCCGAATGTTGCATCTGGAGAGTCAAAACTTGTAACCAAACATCATGCATCCGTTTTTGCTCATTCTAACTAGTGGGGATGCAGACAACCAAACTGGATGCACAACATAACCTAGAGCCTGTTTTCCTCAGCTAGGCTCCACCGAGCCAGGCTCATCGAAAAAAGAAAAAATGCAATGAACCGAACATGCCCAAATTAAAATGCAACAGATAATACAAAAGCAAAACATGAAAAAAGCTTAAAAAGCTTAAAAGTTAATTGAAATAAAAAAGAATAGAAAATGAATAGAAAATGTTAGAAATTATAATTATAAGAAAATAATGGCTTAAGAAAAAATAACGAAGTGGTTTTTTGAAAAAAGAGCATAGGAGGGATTTGAAATCCTCAACCTGATGAGTGGTAAAAGGCTACCTTGCGGGCTAAGCTATCTTGCACTTAATAAACTTGTTGAACTAACATTTCTTATACACAAAAGTTCCCTTTAATCCCGATCCCAAATTCTCCTCTATGAATACTAAAATTAGAATATTTAAAAAAATATGTGAATTCTTTTGACAAGAAACATTAGTTCGCTCTCTTGTCCGGTGGCTACCTTCCCCATCAAACACCTTGGGCTCTCCCTCTCGATCCACAAGACTTCGAATTCCGTGCCGCTGCTCCTTGTTGACAAGCTCATCCAGAAGCTTGCAACCTAGAAGGCGTTGCTGCTCTCCCGCGAGGAGCGTCTGACTCTCGTTTTCCATGTCCTTACGGCCATGACGCTGTACATTTTTCATTTCATGAAGACCAACCCTCCAATCCGCATGAAAATCACTAGACTTGTTCGCGACTTACTTTGGTATGGACTTAAAGATGTGGACGTGGGTTGCTGTCTTGTTTCTTGGCCCAAGGTTTGCTGCCCATGGGAGCTGGGTGGCCTCACCGCCCGCGACCTCCAGTGCACCGGCCTCGCGCTGCGACCATATGACTGTGGCTGCAGGCCATCAACCCTGACCGCCCCTGGAGTCACATGCACCTCCCCAGTGTCACGGAGGCTAGCGAGATCTTCTGCGCCTCTACATCTTGGAACCTTGGTGACGGTAAGACCTGCCGGTTCAGGCATGATCACTGCCTGGGGGGCTCATCCATCCCTGAGATCACGTTTACATTGTCCACGCTCGCACCCAGCCAACATCGGAAGCGGCGCCTGGTATGTGAAGGCCTCTCAGGGCAAGCGTGGATTGTTGACATACGACACACTTGGGCCTGTGGCTACTATCCAATATGTCGACTTGCGTCATCAAATTCAGCGGGTTCTGCTAACTCTAGATCCCGACGAGATCTCATGGAAGTGGGACACGAATGATGTTTACACAGGCAACTTCTGCTACAAGGCCTTGTTCCATGGATGAAGCACATCGCCCTTTTGGCAAAAGATCTGAAGTGCTGGGCACCGAGTAACACAAATTTTTCCTCTGGCTTGCCTCTCTCAATCGTTGTTGGACGACGGACCGCCGCGCTCGCCAATCTCCCTCACTACCCGGTTTGTATGCTCTACAACCAAAAGAACGAGAGCATGTACCACATCCCCACGGGCCGCGTCTTCTCTCGCATTATATGGCATGACACGATATCTTGGTGCAGCCTACCAGTACCCCCAGCTAACAACGTGATAGGTTTCTTGGACCGGTGGTCCAAGACAACAACAACGACCCCTGCTTGTCTATGCAGGGGTTTGAACTCTCTGATCACACTAACTCGATCCGGATGCACCACAACACATCCCTTTTAGAGGGCGTGTGCCCCTCCACCGTTCACCTTACCGACGACAATGTAACCTGAAACTATCTCCCCCCCCCCCCCGGCTCAACCCGCGCTCTTGGTGTCGCCATCATGTGTACGCCACCGAAAGTTGCCCCCTGTAATTTTCTTCCCTACCTATCAATGAATGATACATAACAATGTGTATTCAAACAAAACAATTCATGATGGAATCACTTTCATGGAGTTACGGAAAAAATAGCAAAGTGAGCAATACAAAATGTTTAAAAAACAATTTTTTGGAGCATGATATTTTTCCACCCAGAGCATTAGGAACTTTTTTGTTCAAAAAAGAATCCAGACATGTAGAAGATTCAGCAATGTTTGTTGCAAAAAAAGGATTTTTTGAACCTTCTTCAATTTTACTTTTCACCAGGATGCAACAGTGCTCGTGAGCAAAAATGCAGAGCCCCAAAAAGATACTCCGAGGCGGTTGCAAACTCAACTATACGCTATCAGGTTTTCATTGGTGCCAATGTAAGACTTGGGTTGTCTTTTCGAACTAGGCCCGAGGAGGAGTGGAAAGAAACTTTTGACGGTTGCAAAGGTTGCTCCCATCTTCTCAAGGATTGATAAATGGGACATTGCATGTGCGCCATTTGTCGTAACCTGTAAGTTTTCTTTTTTTTGTCCGTAGATTCGTTTATTCAAAATGTTTTATCTTTTAAACGCGCGTCCAAACCCGATCCATTTTCGTCATTGGATTTCTCGCGTAGATATATTCAAAACTAAATCCCATGTTAATAGGTTTTTATGAACTTTTCTTCGTTTTTACGAACTAGGCCTGAGAAGGAGTGGAAAGAAACTTTTGACGGTTGCAAAGGTTGCTCCCATCTTCTCAAGGATTGATAAATGGCACATTGCATGTGCGCCATTTGTCGTAACCTGTAAGTTTTCTTTTTTTTGTCCGTAGATTCGTTTATTCAAAATGTTTTATCTTTTAAACGCGCGTCCAAACCCCGATCCATTTTCATCATTGGATTTCTCGCGTAGATATATTCAAAACTAAATCCCATGTTAATTGGTTTTGATGAACTTTTTTTCACGAAAAAAGGAAGCATGATTTTTTCTTCACTTTTTTTCTTTTTCCAAGAGGAAAATCTATGCCACTCGTGCAGTAAATCTGTTCCTCAACGAGAAACAAACAAATGCGTTTGTTTCTTTTCAAGAGGCACAACGGTACCTCCCGCGGAAAGCAAACCAGTGCTTCTATGAGAAGTAAATTTGTCCTCCCGTAGACGGATAAAGAAACGCGTGCTTTCCTATTCCGCAAGGCACATTTGTCCTCTCGCGGAAGCAAATCTGTGCCTTAACGAGAAGCAATTATGTGCCTCTCGTAGAAAAAAAAGGAAAACACATTTTTTCATCTTTTTTCTGAGAGGCACAGGTCGCGGAAGCAAATCTGTACCTGCCATAAAAACACGTTTTTTCGCGGAAATTGTTTTTTTGATTTTTTTCTCCAAACTAGGGAAAACGGGGCGAAAACCGAAACCCCCCCCCAAAACATATAAAACCTGAAAAGACGTACAGAAAAGTATATACAAAAATCTTGAGAGAGCACATGAGACACGTGGCGGCAATTAAAAGCGCGTCAAGTGACACGCCCTCTGCCCACCAAATTGATCCTTGCAGAATGTTTTATCTTTTAAACGCGCGTCCAAACCCCGATCCATTTTCGTCATTGGATTTCTCGCGTAGATATATTCAAAACTAAATCCCATGTTAATAGGTTTTTATGAACTTTTCTTCGTTTTTACGAACTAGGCCTGAGAAGGAGTGGAAAGAAACTTTTGACGGTTGCAAAGGTTGCTCCCATCTTCTCAAGGATTGATAAATGGCACATTGCATGTGCGCCATTTGTCGTAACCTGTAAGTTTTCTTTTTTTTTCCGTAGATTCGTTTCCAGTTTTATTTTCTCTGTTTTTGTAGCAGTTTTTATGTTTTTATTTTTCTACTTTTTTTTATCCTTCTGTTTTTAATTCCTTCTCATTTTTAAAATTATGAAAATTTCCAAATTTCTTAGGATTTATTTAAGTCACATTTTTATAAAATTTTAACATTTTACAATTCATTACTTTTTTTAGTACATTTTTTTAACTCACAAACACTTTTTCAACACATGAACATTTTTCAAATCTGCAATTTTTTCTCAAATTATATGAACATTTTAACAAATTCATGAAACTTTTCTGAATTTCCTAACATTCTTTTCGATTTGCAAACATAATTGTTTTTTAAACAATGTTAACATTTAACCAATTTTAAACATTTTAAAATTTAATATATTTTTACTTTTTTTTCAACATTATCTAAAATTCATGAACAATTTTTTAAAATTTAGGAACATGTTTTTGAAAATTTTGATTTATTTATGTTTAGAGAATATATTTTTTAAATTATTGAAAATAATGATTCATGAATTCTTCCATGTAAAACCAATTTAAAAAATTATTCACAAACATAATATATCAGAGAGCAAATTTTGAAATTAAGGAAAAATAGCGTTAAATGAAAGGTGAAGATCCGCAAAAGCACCCAAGCGAACCTGCAGGAGGCGAGTTGGTGAAATGTTGGGTGGGACAACTCAGTAAAGAATAAAGAAGGGATGAGCATGAGCGACGCTTATGAGTCGTTAACATTTCAAACATGGTCAAACCCCAGGTTGAAGTCCTTAAAAGCCTTATACAACGCCTTTGCTGGGTCGGCCCATGAAAACGATCCCCTATGTGTTTCCCTGTCACCTTGAAGCAAAGAGCATGGAACATGAGCTTCCAAACACGACATCAGCTAAATTTTAGATGTGTAAGCAACATACCCATGAAGACGAGCCCCTATGGGCATGCTCTTTGCGTCAAGTGACAGAGAAACACATAGGGGCTCGTCTTCATGGGCCGACCCAACAAGGCTTTGTATAAGGCTTATAAGGGCTTCAACCTGGGGTTTGACCATGTTTGAAATGTTAACGACTCTCATAAGCGTCGCTCATGCGCATCCCTTCTTTCTTCGTTACTGGGTTGTCCCACCTAACATTTCACCAAGTCGCCTCCTGCAGGTTCGCTTGGGTGCTTTTGCGGATTTTCACCTTTCATTGAACGCTATTTTTTCCCCAATTTTAAAATTTGCTCGCTAATATATTATGTTTGTGAATAATTTTTAAGTTGGTTTTATGAGGAAGAATTCATGAACTATTATTTTCAATAATTAAAAATATATATTCTCTGAACATAAATAAATATTATTTTTTAAAATATGTTTCTAAATTTAAAAAAAACTGTTGATGAATTTAAGATAATGTTTAAAAAGGTAAAAATGTTTTCAATTTTCAAATGTTTACAAATTGGTTAAATGTTAACATTTGTTTAAAATTAAACATGTTTGCAAATTGAAAAGAATGTTAGGAAATTCAGAAAAGTTTCATGAATTTGTTAAAATGTTCATATAATTTGAGAAAAAATTGCAGATTTGAAAAATGTTCATGTGTTGAAAAAGTGTTTGTGAGTTAAAAAACATATACAAAAACAAAGTAATGAATTGGAAAATATTTTAAATTTTTAAAAACATGCTTGAAATGTTAGCGACTCCAGCGAATTTTCCAGACTTCACTTTCCTTTAGTTTTTCATCAGTTGGTTTTCCAACAGAAAACAGGCAGTTGTATATTATATTCAAACTGAAAATGAATATTTTAAAAATGTACACGAATTATAATAGAACGTTAGGGAACTTCAAAATGTGCACAAATTATAATAGAATGTATTTTAAAAGATAAAAAATAAAGAAAACGAAAAACACGAACAAAGAAAAATGAAAAAAGAAAACTGGAAATAAGCCAAAGAAAACTAACACAAAAAACTGGGAAAAAAATCTCCTGCGGGAAAACAGAAGAAAGTCATCCAATGAACGTACTTCTCGCTGTCTAGTGGTCGACCCATGGATCGGCGGTTTGTGCATGAAGCCAACATTTAGACGCACAAAGCGTCAAATAGGATTTACCGTAGTGTATGAACCTAAGTTAATTGTGTGTCCATGGGCTCCACGGATACAAGGGCATCGACAAAGATTATGTTGAGGGATAATCTAATTGGCGGGCAACCGGACCGAGTTCAATAGGGACTTGCTTGCCTCGAACCATCTCGTCGTCACCCTTAATTTTAAGAGATCCTATCATATCATATTTCTATGATTCCTAAACAATATCTCTTTTATCAACCAATATACATGGTCAAAGTCATGAAATTTGGATCATGTAGGAAACCTGATGTCATTCGCGTCAAGCGTCTTTCTACGTTAGGTCGAGGTTCAAGATGTGATGTCAGCTTCGGCGCGGCCTCCAGCACCACAACAATGCAATCTTATTCCGCACATGGGTCGCTAGATCGCGAGCAAACACGCGAGCTTTTGGGGCGGCCTAGTGCTGGGCGAGGGGTCCGTTTTTCATTCATTATTTTTTCTCATTTGTTCCCTCAGTTTATTTTTTACTTTTGCTTTTTATGTGTCTTTTCGTTTTTTGTGTTTTTTATCCTTTTAAAATTTATGAACATTTCTAAAAAAGTGATGAATATTTTATATAAATTCATAGAAAAAATATATATCCAAATGATAAGTGTTACACATGTGGCACGAAGTAACACCACCCTGATGTGTTTACAACTAAAATTGCAATCTGAAAAAAACAAAATAAAAAAAAACTAAAACTTGTCATCCAAACAGAAAGTTGCCATGCTCCACAACTAAAGTTGCCATTAAAATGTCACGGCAGAATTGATTCGTGCCACAATGTGGCACTTATCATGGTCCAAAATATATAGTAACTTTATTGTTTAGAAAAAAATACACGAACTATTTTTCAAAAGTTTTGTGCTCTTTTATAAATTTGGAACATTTTTTAAATTCATGGATATTTCCCTAAAGTTGTGCTTTTTTAATTCCTGGAATATTTTTAAAATTCCTAAATATATTTCTAAAATTCGTAAACATGTAATAATCCGGGAACATTTTCAAGTTTGTTAATAAAACAACAAATTATCTATTCCTATCACAGCGCCATGTGGCCACGGAAAGCCAAAAATTGCTTGTTCCTGAACCAATGCCTCTCTGGCTAGCTCTTGGATTCGGCCTCCCTCCCACGAAATTTGCCAGCACTGAACCGGTGTCGCTACTTTCCCAATCGATGAGAAACGATATGTACTGATATACGGGTCATCATATACCTTGCCCCGACAAGACCTGTCAGCTGTGGCTTAACATGAACTGATTGAATAACACGGTTCAGTGACTCTCACAAGTCACAGCTCGTTAGCTTTGCAATATACTGCTGCTCCTCGACATATCTACATCTCGATCACAATCAACCGGGCGAAAGGAAACGATCAAGAGACGAGACCGATATGTACGTCCACCAGTTAGCTAGCGTGTCCGCATATAAAACTACAACTCGGAGGGCTTAATTTACTCGCATGATTAGCGAGGGACCGATCGATCGAACCCTGCCCGGTCCTTCCAATCACCACCAACAAATTAATGATCTTATGATAAAAGGCAGGCCCCGCCATACGTACATTGTTATATAGCGGGTTACATAGCCCAAGCGCTTACTTTATTATGAGCTAATCTTGTTAACTAATCACACACACATACAATCACAAGGTCACCTCACATGCATGCAGCATGCACGCCAGCCAACCCCGTAAAACTCCAAAGCAAGCTGATGCGTCCGGTGCTCTCTTGCAGCCGGCAATAATTTCTCTTGTTAACGAACTCGGCTTGTCTTTACCGCCCTATCAGCTAGCACCGGCGGCGTCGACGTACCCCAAACGGGAAAGAAACGATCAACTTGCCCGTCCATCAGCCAGTAAACTAAGATAAGATACATCGTGGTCATGTGAAAGCTGGCGATGATAAGTTTGGTAAATGTATATGTGCGCTGTGGACGCACCTGGCGAAGCAAGTAGCTCCAAAACTATTGCTGGAAATGTTAACCTGCTGACGCGATGCCACTTGACGATTGACATTGACCCCCCGGGCAATGGAATAATCCCGGTCTGTCCCACGACCGGCATAGAAAAGCTTAGATGATCGGTCGGAAGAAGGATACAAAGATATCATGATGGATCCATACGACAGAATCGGTAGGTTGGGGTGTGGAAGGTTCGGGAAGCAAAGACAAGAGACTCTGAGCTAAGACATAATAGTCATGTTGCCCTCTGGAACCTACTTACCCACAGAGCTAGTGGCTCCCATGACAAGTGCAGTCATGCGCATATGTAACTCTCAGATGGTAGCTAACTACTTCCTCCATCCGGAACTAGTTGACGCTCAAACGGATGTATTTAGACGAATACATCTATTTGAGCGTCAACTAATTCCGGACAGAGGAAGTAGGGAGTATATCACAGTACTTTCAGGCAATTAGGCAATTGAGGACCTGCATGAGCAGGGTTTGTAGCTATTTCTTCTTTGTAACTTGTAAGCAAATCCTTGGGTGCAGTCTGAGGGTGCTTAATTAGTTTGGTATAGTACTCCGTCACCTCTTCCACAAATGAACGATGGCAAATCTCCTGTCCTGTCAAGAAAGAAGAAAGGGAAAAAAGTACAGCTGATCTGTACCGAGATGCTTACACATTACTAGGTTACACCGGCTAGACTGTGACCAATTAATTTCAGATATTACAATGCCTACTCGCACGAATCATGATGCGGTAACAGCTAACGAGTTGCTCCGGTGACTGTGATCGAATGTGTTCTCTTAACTAGGCAGCGCCCACCGTTTTGTTGCAGCATGATTGGAAGCATAGTAGAGTTTTGACTTGACAGGCAGGCCAGGCTAACCTACCTATGTGCTGACCGATTGCTGTGAAGCCTACAAGTATTTGGGGGCAATTTGAAATAAAGAACTGCACCAGAGTTAGGCGACAAATCTGTTAGTTAACCCCTGGCATTTGGTTAATGCTTGGCATACTTGATCGCTAGTATATGTATATGTACTACGATACAAAATGTATATGTCTATGTACAGGTAGAAGCTGTTGGTACTTAACCCGCCATAATTTTCTCTCCGGGAAGATTGAAACGGATACGTTAGGCATCAGCACCGGGCAACTTGGCCGCTACTATATTGCTGTTGCTTACTCTCTCTTCTGACTAGGTGCATGCATTATATAATCTCTGCCCGGCTCTGCGTTGTCCTAATGACCACTGCTGAGATAGTTTTAGGTGCCTCCTGATCTCACACATGACAAACTATAGTTGCAACTTGCAGTGAGAACATTTCATTTTGTTAATCAAGCCATATGTTTGGCTCGCGCAGCTCCACGAGTCACTCTCGTAAATATCTCCACAATTTGTTTTCTCTGACGTGGATGTTGTTCTCCCTGATCCAGCAGATTATCGGAAACCGGTGAGTGAAAACGTAGTTTGTGAGGCCATTTTAATTTTATTTGCCCGGATCAGAAATATTAATGTTGGATTTTTTATGAGCTGATTGTTTTCAGAAATAAACATATGTATGTAGCAGCTACCCTGTTGACAGAAATGTAACAGCATTTCAGGTCATAATTAAAAGAAATACTTCTGGTTCCATGAGTTTAGTTACTATCTCTGATGGAAGCAATGTATGTGCAGAATCTTGAGCTGTCCTTGGTTTTCCTCTGATCAATCTTTTAAGCAAATGGTACTGCTCCTTGACCTGACTTTCATGCCCCATTCATTGGATGCAGCCGCATTCTTTTCTGAACAATCTACAAGAATTCTAGTGTAAGACATTCAAAGGCATCTTGCGATGTTTCTATAACTTCTGATGATGTGGCTCCTAGAAGGCTACAATAGTTTAAAGTAGAGTTCGTCCAAAAAACCAATACGATGATGAGAATAATTCTTAAACAAAGATACCATGACGAAATGACAAAAGTAAATTGTTTACAAATTCAAATATGCCCTGGAAGCCTTTTCAGCCATAAAATTTGAAGTTACAAAATGAACCTTATCAGCAATCCATTTAGCCCATCTCAAAATTTACTCACCTTTTGTGTTAGCTGGTTTCTCTCTTCTCAAACTAAAGATGCTTTTCCATGTACATATCTTAAATGGAAAGAATTATCCTCTTAATCCTTGAGTACATTGACAAAATAAAGTTGCAGACATTCTGATAAATCTACAAAAATTCTAATGTGAGACATTGCTAAGGCATCTTGACTCTTGAGACCCTTACATGGAATTAAAATGGTTTTTACAACTGTTGGTGATGTAGAGACTAAAAGGCTAGAGTAATTTAAAATCAGTGTTCGTCCAAAAATAATAATACAAGTATTCAAATATATGCTAACAAAGAGACCTTCATGAAACTAAAGTAAATGACAGCTGGTTAACAAATTAAAGTATTCATGGAGAAAAACCTGAAGTTAGGGAATCATCCTTTTATCAGGAACTAGAAAAAAATGTTGAAATGGTCTTTTTCAAAATTAAAGCTGCACTTTTTTATTAAGGGAATATATTAATATCGAGAAGATATCAATTAAAGATTCCCAGGGAGCTCCTTTCGAAAATTTACCTTCATTAGGCTATGACCTCTTTCTTCTCTTATGAAAGATGATGTTCCACATAGGCTTGGTTCTACCACTGAGTTTTCATCATCTCTTGAGCTGTAGCTTATGATTTCTTCTTAAAAAAAATAAAAGTATGCCTTGACCTTTTCTCTTGCAATCACCTTGTGATAAATTGGGCAGTGTGAATCTTCTGGTGCAGAATCTGGGGGAAGAGCTCTTCTCCATTATCTAAGAATAATGTACATATGAGAAATGGACAGCTTTATCCTCCTCTAAATCCTTGAGCACCTTGACAAATTAAGGTTGCCGGCTTGTTGGTTCATTTATGTACCTAGTGCATATACTCAACTGCCCAAATTGAGACATAACTTTTCGCACATCTACGAAATAAGCTCTTTCGCTTTTGCAGAACGAGACTGCAGTATAGATGTTTATATGACAGAATTGCTTTATGCTACTTAATACTTGGCACAATATCTTTTCAGGAACGATTTGCTGAAAGTTGCAAAAAGTATAATAAAAGAAACAAGTATCTTGCAGTGCTGGGTACAATGATATTTCAGACACTGACGCAACCATAAAATGGCTCCGGAAAGTATCAAAGTAACGTGTAATGGATTGGCCCTTCGCTTTTTCCTAAAAAATACTTTGGGCTTTTGCCGACATATATATTTGCATATAATTAAAAGGAATTGCCCGTACCCATGGTGATCATTATAGCCACTAATGACTCAGCTTTGTATGTGCTAATCAACAAGGTTAATTATATAATTCCGCATGATTATGATTATGGCGTACCTTCTGGTTACACGTCAAGCAAACAGCTCCCTTTCCCTTGGACCGCTGGCAAATGAGGAGTGAGTCAGTTTTTTTTTTCTGATTAAAGTATATAGCATCAAGATGATACATAGGATGATAGGAAACCTATAAAATCTATGAAAAACAGAAATCTGTGCTCATATTTTTAAATATGCAGCTTTTTTTAACCTTTTTATTGTCATTTGTATGAAGAACTACTTCATTATGATTTCACTTCGCCTTTCTTGGCCGTAAAAAGTTTAGTTTAAAATGATACATGGTTTTGTGCTCACAAGAAAAAGAAATGAGGACCAGGGGGTGGATGTACAAAGCCAACCCATGAGTTCAAATCCTTACGGAGGCGAATTTAGGTTCCTATTTATTTTTTAGGACCAGACTTTTCTGGTTTTCACGCATTTATTGAGAACTAGGCTTGGTGCCTATCCGAGACTAAAAATTCTAGTACTCATACTTAAAAGGCTGTGTGCATCCCTAGTTGGGGCAGAGGCCGGGGAAGTGAAATTCTTCCCCGATTTTTCAGGGACGATCCACTTTTTTAGGATCAGGAGAACGTCCCCGCATCGGTCCCAGGAGGGGCGACTCGGGCGGATCCCGCGCAGCCGCCGCCCCTTCCTCCTCCGATCTTGCTCCCCCTGCCGCCTTCGAAGGACGTCTCCGGTCAAAGGCCGCGAGGCTGACGGTGGCGGCGGGTCCTCATCCTCCTCACGCGATTGATGACGGTAGGAAATCCATCGTTTCTCCTGTTGCGGGATCTTCGGCTAGAGCTTCATGGCGGCCCTGGATGACGTGGTTCGTCCAACGTTGATGGGCGTCGGAGCGGCGGCCCCAGATTTCTTCGGCGACCTCGACTGTCGTTATGGCCGCGAGGGAGACACGGCGTCTGGATCGGAGGGCTCGGTCCGGCTCAGCTACTCATCTCCGCGTGGTGTGGGTGGTGGCGGCGGTGCCCGCTGAGATCTCCGGCCTGCTGTAGGGAATGAGCGGGTGACGGTTCTTTTTGTTCTAAGATGGTGTTCTGCCGGTTGCCGTCCCTCATGGATCTGGCTGTTTACGATTTCCGGAGTGCTCCTCCGGAGATCTTCAATTGCGTGCTTGATGCCGGTAGATTGCTGGATTGGATGGGATTCGGTCGTGTGTGCCCCTATTTCAGCTCGAGTGGCTTCAGGAGGGTGTGACGCGAAGCTTCGGTATCTGTTGACATTATGGGACACGTCGGTATTTCGATTTCCATGGTGAAGACAATGGTGGAGAACGTCATGACGGCTGAGGTCCGAGGCCTTGTAATGGCGGATCGAGTCTTCATGGCGATGAGGACTTTACTTGGTGATTCATGACTCGTAGTAGCGACATTGGCAAGTGGGGGCGGCAACACAGGAGGAGTACAAAGTCTTAGATTTCAGGGTGAAAACCCAAGGCCTAGCCTTAAATGGTTGTGCCTCGCAGTGACCTTATTGAAGGCATTGTTTTGAGAGTGTGGATCTTCTCCAGGGTGAAAACCTAAGATCTAGGATCAGGCGATGGCGGTGCTTGTGCACTGTTTCCTTCTTGGAGGCATCGCTTTTGGAGGGTTTGGACTTCGGGTGTTGTCTAGGTGGTAGTTCGTGTTGCAGCTACAAGGCATTGATCACTGTAGCGACCGATCCAATACGATCAAGCTCTGTGCTTTCTGTGCCATCCCTGGATCAGTATGCTGGCACACACAGTACTTCGATGAAATACCATAACATCACAGGTAAAATGAATACCGTAGATCCAGAGTATACCTTATATCACAGCGGAAACAAATCATTAAGGGTGTGGAGCCTCATCAACGCCAACGGCAAGTTGAGTGTATACCGTAACCCTATATTGTAACTCTTACTCGTCGTTGAATTCCTGCAACATGATACGTTGCAGCTGTGTAGGTCAGTACATTGAAGGTACCGACAAGATCACAAAAGAAAGCAGATGATAAAGACTATTCTATATGCAATATGGCTATGTGGCTCTATGTCTAATTTTTTGCATAAAAGCTGGTTTTATTTATTTTCCCTACAAAAAGGAATATCAGGAGTTTTCACTACAGAGTTATCTAATATGACATGGTTCCGCCAACCCATGTCTGATAGCCCAAATCATTATAAGTGGCCCACAATTAATTATCAGTCTGGTGTTGAGAGTTACGAGATAGGTCCAATTTGAGAGACTCAAGTTGTCTGTAACCGGGGACACGGCTAATCGATTAGGTTTTAACTCTGCAGAGTGTTGTGCACTTTACCCACAAGAATTTTTCCCTCCTTTTATGTCCTCGCATGACCAGATGTTTGAGAACAGGACGAACAAAACATGGTCTTTCGGAGAGTTTCCCTGACCACTGACAGTGCCCATCCAACCCTACCGTTCGTCTACATCTACTAGCAACTGTCCAGCCAGAGTCACAACTAAGATCAACCAAGCCAGAGCCCATAATGACTTGTGGTTGAACAAGTAAGCTTCTGGGCATGAAGTATTCACCCGTCTCTTTGAGTCTGGGTGGAACTTTCCGCATGAGTACCGGCCTACTCCAGCTCAGAACACATCCACTCGTTACTCCAGGGTGCCTCACAACCATTCCACCTAGTAGTATGTATTGAAATCTTGTCTCGAGTCTTGAAGTCTTGAGGTCTTGAAGATGAGCCTTGAAGATGCCATCATGAATTTTTCATCATTAACATAGAGTCCTCCTTCTCAAACCACTCCCGGATACTCATACCAATCCCCATCTACTATATCATAACATTAAAAGAAATAATGTTCCCGGGGCTTTAGTAACAGGGGTGTGGGTTCCTACCTCATGCTTGTACCCAACTATAAGATTCAATATAACTACTTCAGTAAATGTTGCAAAGGTGACACTAAATGCAATAAAAACATAGGTATGAACATAAGGTCAAAGTGAACTTGCCTGGTAAGTTGATGAAGTTTTATCGCCCTCAGAAAACTTGATAGAACTATCCGTCACTCTTTGATGAAATCTATTATAATCAAACATGGCATTCATAAGCATTCAATCTAGCAATCATTCTAGCAATCAAAATAGAAATCAACGAATAAGAGCTACAAAGAAATCAATAGGAAAAATAAAATAAAATCAAAAGAAAACTTCAAAAGAAAACCACTACATAAACTATGAAGATTAATGCACTAGTCAATAAAGTTATTGTCCTAAACTCCTAATAAAACTTAACAACAAAGAAATCACTAAAATAATAAATTAACAGAAAATAAAATATAAAATAACTAAGTTATCAGAAAGAATTTTTCTTAAAATTTTATTAGCAAAAATAAACAATTAAAAAGTTAATATAAAACTCTATTTATGACCTATTCAAGTTTTAATATAAAACTAAAGAAACAAAATATTAAAAATAATATTTTAACTAGCAAATAAAAGTGGCTATTGTTGACTAACAGAAACTAAACAAAACTTGTCAAAAGTGTCAAAAATAATAATAAACATCAATTAAAAACTAAAAGAAAAATAAGTAACTTAACACTAATCAAAACAATTTTTTTTAATAAATCCCCAATTTAAATTATTCTAAAATTACCCAAGTTAATCCTACCGTAAAACAATTCAACAAGTGACTAGGAGCAAAAAGAATCAATTAAAAATGTATTTCTAAACTCAAGATATTCACAAATTAAGGTTTGAAGAGAATTTGAGCAAATTCAAATTTAAAATTTTCAAACATGAAAAGTTGTTGGATCTACAGAAGCTACATAATTTTCTTAACCTAAGGCAAAAAGAATCACCCAAAAAAGATTAAAACATAAAAGATAGAGCAAATCTAAAAACATAACAACTCTGAAAATAAAAACAAAAACAGAAAAGAAAACTAGCACTACGGTTCGGCCATGGACACGTGTCGGCTACGTATCGGCTACAGGCATGTGTGACATAGCTAATCGAGTGGACGACAGACACATAATAGAAAATGGTTCACTGTTAAATAAAATAAAAACGTGTTCTAATCTAGCGCGTTGGATCTAGATCGGACGGAGGGGAGAGGCGAGAGGCTCACAGCAGCGAGGGCGATGAACCCCGACGAGGCTTGGAATCGACGGCGGCTCGGGTGTGGTCGGCGGAGGTGCTCTGGTGGTCCTCCGACGTCGGCGATGGCACCAGGCGATGCGGCGGACGATGACGGCGAGGTTGGTGGTGGCGGCAAGGGTTGGGGTGGGCTAGATGCGGCAGGACAAAGCTCTGGAGGGCGGCAGTAGAGGGGGAAGTCTGGCGAGGTCGCACGACGAGAGGAGAGCATTGGGAAAGGGGGTTCAGGGGGAAATCGGGTGCGAGGCTAGGGCTTTATAGTGGTGCATTGCGTGGGGTAGGGGTTCTCTCGAATGACAAGAACTCGCAGGCGCGGCGGCGATCTCCGGCGACGGGAAATAATCGGGAGTGGGGAGGAAGGTGATCACACGCTGATCTGATCTGTCGGGTGGGCCCCACGTGCAAGAGAGAGAGAGAGAGAGAGAGAGAGAGAGAGAGAGAGAGAGAGAGAGAGAGGAAGGAAACACATCGGGCGATCGGATCTGATTTGATTCGCTTGCTGGGCCGCGCTGGTCACTTGGCCGTCAACCTTTTCTTTTATAATAAAACACAAACAAGAAAAGAAATGAAACAAATAAAATAAACATATTATATAGGCACATAATATATCAAAATTTCCAAAAAAATACAAAGAAAAAGATGAACTAATTTCCAGAGCCAAATAAAGTACCTATAAATTCCCAAAATTCAAACAGTGCCACTGTTCAATAAAAACCAATAAAAAATCATTGTTAAAAATACCAAAATGACTTCAAATTTATTTGTCCAAATTTTCACTTGGAAGGAATCATTTTACCTTCATTTCCATATTTTTCAAAGAAAAATAATTCGAATCAAAGCTTCAAATGAGTTTGAATTTGAATTTCAAACCATTTGCAAGTCTTTTGTGTTTTTCCTTAGTCAAATATATTTCAAATTGCCTATGAATTTGAAGTGTCATATTCCTTCTCTCATTTTGAATAGGTTTCAGAGAATTTGAAATTTGGAAATTCAAATAGCTTCAAAATGGAAATGGTTTGAGAATAACTTCAAAATGACTTTCAAAATGTTTCTTCGATACTTCCAACTCTCTTTTCGTAAGATTTGAAGAAGTCATTTTATCTCCTCTCAAGAAAATCATTGAGTTGCATAAAGTTGTTTGAAATAGTTTCAAATGGAATTCAAATCTTTTCAAAACCCTTTTCATTTCTTTGATGGAAGAAGTCATGTCAACTTTACTCTAGGGTTTTGTGTTTGAATTGAATTGAATTCATTGAAACCCAAATGAAAAAATGAAAGTTTGAGAAAGTCCTTTTATTCCCTCTCATTCAACTTTCAAAAGTTTCAAATTTCACTCAGTTTCACACAATCAATCACACGTCAATCAATCAAACATTCATAGTTATATATTTAATATAACATTCCAAAATTTAGATTCAAAGAGGCTAGAAAGAAGGTTAGGTTTGGGTGGTTTTCTTGAAATCCATTGATCCTCACAAAGGTCTGGGATGCTACCACCCTTAAAAACCAGGTTGCGGTTCCATCAAAACTCATGTACTCCATCCTTAGAGTTGACGGCGTCGGTCTTCTCATATTCTCCGGGATAACTCTTTCACTGAGGCTCTTCCGGTAGGGGCATAACCTTTTCCTCAAATCTTGTGTCCTTTCATCCAGGTAAGGTTCTTCCAAGACTGGATCTACATAACTGACAGGTCTGTCGCCAATACTAAACAACTTTCATAATCTCATGGTGGTCAACAATTACTGATTCCTCCTGCAGGAAATGGGTATGGGTTGAATCTCACCGTATAACCTACGATTGGCAACGGTTGCCTGTACGGGGTTCCATCGTCCTGCCATTCTAGGGTTTTTGGCTTGTCGTACCGGCACTCTAGTAGGGTTTCAAGTCTCTCCAATTTTCCATCAACGTATGATAGAAGTCTCCGGTATGGGGGCCAATCCATCCCGTACTTGAATCATTACTACATACGCAGACAGTGAATCACGTATTCTAACACTTGGGCATCCTCGCAAGCATTGCAAAATTTCTCTTGTTGACGAACTAAGTTCTGATAATTTCATTGATTCTGCAAGCTGAACAAAACATCTATCGTTTCTTCACAACTCTCGGGTTGTCGTATTCTCCTATGTAACGTCTGCTAACTATATCACAACTTCTTCTAAATTTCTTCCTTCAATAAGGTAGTGCTTGCTCCTTATTAAATCCTGGGCTTGGGGTTTATGGGCCCACTTCAACATTTGTACATCTTTAACTCATCCTTTGAGTTACTATTGTTCCATATTCCTCATTCAAATCCATTAGTACCTCATTCCTTCATACTCTGGGGGTAACCAACATATCGAAATAAAGTTCGAACTTATTTTGTCCAAACTCCACTCCGTGGAATACATTTTCCTTTCCATTGGTTGAGTGTTCACACAGAGAAGTATCTACATTAAAATAAAATTCACTGGTTCATCCATAAATCATATTCTTTTCATATCAAATCCTTTATTACATCCTTAACCACTTCTCAAAACTCCAAATTCAAAAGTACTTTATTACTATTGCTGCCATCCATATAGTTTGGTATGGTCAATCATTACTTCCATGTTTATTCAATTGTCCTTCTTGAAAGATTTAGTCCCACTGGAATTGTGCGATGTGCTCCTTGAAATCATCAATCTTTTGTTTCATCATGGTGACCATGTGCTTCATCTCCATCATCTCTGCATGCACCTCTCTCAGGTATTGCTGAGTGTGACGGAGTCTTGCTTCAAGTGTTTCTTCAATCTGATGTATGGCTTCCATGGCATCTTCATGAACAGAGTCAAAGAAGATTGCTCATGGTACACGTGAGATGAAAAAGTTATGCCCCATAGTATTTGGGCAAACTCCTTTCACATGGTGGAGGTGTACCTCCACATACCAAAGTTCCACTCCATTTTCCATGAAGGGATAGCCTTTGTAGATGAATACGCTTCATCATATCCTTCAGGATCTTTGGGTAATCATGATCACTAGTCAGGGTCATGATCATTTCCGGGCCCTTGAGGAAAGACTCATAAAGGGTTGTCATCTGCAGGTGTAAGAAAATGGGTACTCGGAATAAAGTATGTATCTCGTTGGGTGAAATGTTGTTGTTTCCCGAAAAGGTTTTGTGATCATCTTATCCATGGGTTCAAGGCTTTGGTCTAGGGAATATAAAGAGAGAGAAATACCCACCCACAATCATCAAAAAGTTCCTAGCTCAAGGTTTCTACCATTTGTAATGGACTGGTTTACTATGGTTTTGTTACCAAGTCTTCATTACTTCGGGTCTTCAATGCTCGGGAGTTTTCCAATTGTTACAGTTTCTCCCATATGAAGGCCTCTGTTAATCTTTCGTCACTTACATATCTCAGGGTTAAATAAATGCTAACCTACGAAAGTCGTATCTTAGGGTATAATCTATCCAACCACTCAATAAACACAAAGATAAAAAACAATCAAACATTCATTTATTCAATCAATCTTATAGTGTTGCCACCCATCTTTATTCTCTCATGGTGGGGCTACTACTAAGCTAGCTTATCCAAGACTTGATCCTTATCTCCACTCGACTTCTCCTGATTGGACTTGATCCTCTCAAGTTCTTCTGCCAGATCATCCCTGTTAACGCGAAGCTTCTTGCGACACCCTTGTATTTCTTGGAGTTGGGTCTCGAGCTTCTGAATTTCAACACCCTTGGCATGTGTCATAACCCGACTGTCCTTCAGTTCTTGACGAATCTTCTGGATCTCGAGGTCTCGCTTCTCCTTCTTAGCTACCTTTAGCTTCTGGGTCTTGAGTTCTTCAGGAAGTGCTTCCTTGTCAAATAAGGCTTTCAGAAGGTCCATCTGAAGATTCTTGACATATTGTTCCAGATCTTGGTTATACACCAACAGAGGTGAAAACTTCATCTTCTACTCATTCGTCAGGGCAATAGTTTCTCCGTCAACCTTCTGCCATCCAAGCTTTCCAAAGTAGTGATTTCCTAGCTCAGCACGATCACGATAGCATAACCGTGCAATAGCATCATGGATAGAAGTGTTTATGCCCATATCATAGTCATGATTTAACGTCCCATAGGTGATGTCTCCAGTCTTGGGGTCTTCTTTATGACCAAAAACATGAGTCTTAACGCCCCATGATCCAGACTTCCTCTTACACACTTGATCTCAGGTATCGGCAACTTCAGCAGTTTGACAAGCTCCACGAGGAATGGGCCACCAAGAACATCCTCGTACTGTTCTCTTTCGTTCAAGATGTAGCTCTCCATCTATAATTTGAAGTAAAGAGGGTTCAGTAAAATAATTCAAAGGTTACGAGAGTAGTTTAAAGTAAAAGTTGTTCCTATCAGGGTCTTTGGAGTCTTCAACTGTTGGAGCTGCAATTCTGCATGATGAAATCATTTTACTCCGAAGTGGTCCTCATTTGATCCTCCGTGAGGTCAAAAGGGAAATGGGTATATTCTAACTATTTGAGGTGAGAGGGACTATTTGATAAAATCAGAGAAGACGAGAAGTAGAGGATATTTTTTTGAAAGAAAAATAGTTTTAGAGATATCCTTTCCTAGGGCTTTCCAGTTTCTAGGGTCACGTCCTACAGTCAACATGTGCTCCGATACCATCTCTATAGCGACCAGACCCAATACGGTAAAGTCTATGTGCTTTATGTGCCATCCCTGGATCAGTATGCTGGCACACACAGTACTTCGATGAAATACCATAACATCACATGTAAAATAAATACCATAGATCCAGAGTATACCTTATATCACAGCGGAAACACATCATTAAGGGTGTGGAGTCCCATCAATGCCATCGACAAGTTGAGTGTAGACCATAACCCTATATCGTAACTCTTACTCGTCGTTGAATTCCTGCAACATGATACGTTGGAGCCGTGTAGGCCAGTACATTGAACGTACTGGCAAGATCACAAAAGAAAGCAAACGATAAAGACTATTCTATATGCAATATGGATGTGTGGCTCTATGTCTAAATTTTTGCATAAAAGTTGGTTTTATTTATTTTCCCTACAACACAAGAATGTTAGGAGTTTTCACTACAAAGTTATCCAATATTACATGGTTCCACCAACCGATGTCTCATAGCCCAAATCATTATAAGTGGCCCACAATTAATTATCAGTCCGGTGTTGAGAGTTCCGAGATAGGTCCAATTCCAGATGCTCAAGTTGCCCGTAACTGGGGACACAACTAATCGATTAGGTTTTAACTCTGTATAGTGTTGTGCACTTTACCCACAAGAATTGTTACCTCCTATTGTGTCCTCTCACTACCGGGCGTTTGAGAACAGGACGAACGAAACATGGTCTTTCAAAGAGTTTCCCCGACCACTGAAGTGCCCATCCAACCCTACCGTTCGTATACATCTGCTAGCAACTCTCCAGCCAGAGTCACAACTAAGATCAACCAAGCCAGAGCCCATAGTGACTTGTGGCTGCACATGTAAGCTTCTGGGCACACTACTGCAGGAAGGTCCAAAGACGACACATCAATTAGAGACCCTTCGACCAAACTGTGTGCAATGCATGAATCGAAAATGGTATAGTTCAAGATCCGTCGCCAATAATGTGAACTGTGTGCGATGGTGGATCCATCAAGAATGATTCAGAAAACAATAACATGTGCGATTCGTGGCATACAGTTGTTCCAGACGAACTGCTTGCAATGAGCCAGATTACGCAAATTCTTAACCAGATAAAGGTGTGCTTGATGTACGGCATACAGTTCATCCGGATGAACTATTTGCGATGAGACCAAATAACACAACTGATTCAGCGTTTGAAGTTGTGTCTGATACCATGCAAACAAGTCACTCGTACGAACTGTTTGAGATGAAAAAGTAACACAAACGATTTATCGTAACAAGATGTGTGTGATACCCGACAAACAGGTCAGTAATCGGAATTGTGTGGGAAGACTGATAAAAAGACAAATGATTCCTGATAATAAGCTGTGTGTGCTGTGGGCAAACACTTGCTCGCACCCAATTGTCTGTGATTGTTGAAATCATCACCGACACGTTCCTTTCTTTAATCGTAAGCGATGTGATTTGCTCTATCTGCATACCATCTATACTCTATCTACAGAACAACAACATGATCACATAACCTAAATAAACATCCAATTACATTACCAATTACATATAACATTTGCACACCTCAATTAACAAGTACATGCATACTAAACTAGTAGTAACGATCATCAAATCATCTATACTTCTTGTGACGATGGGTGCTGGTCGGCATAGCACAGAGGCACTTCCTCATGTCAATGATCCGCTTGAACATCTCGTAGCTTACCTACGCGTCCTTGGACACGTACTTGACGTGATCTTCATCCAGTCTTCGGACACAGGCGCGGTGCTAGGCAACCTTCTTCTTCTTGCAGACATCCTTCATGCCTCTGTAGTAGGGGTCGATGATGGCCATGGCGAGGTCAACCAGGGAGTCCTTATGCTTCTCCTCGCTGTCCAAGATCTTGTACTGGCATTGGATGTCCACAAGATTCCGGCCAGCCAAGCCCATGGTCTTGAGCACATTTTCATCGTTGGTGGTGTCCACCATACCAAATATGTAGTCGGGGCTGTTGACAAACCTGGCGAAACGTTCACAAAAACGGCTATAGATAATATCACTATTAGTGGCGCACCAGAGATGTGGTGCGCCACTACTATATAGCAGTGGCGCACCATAAACAGGTGCTCCACTAATAGTGACATTACTAGTGGCGCACCAGGGGTGGGGTGCGCCACTACTATTTTTTTTGGCAGTAACCAGCCCTGCCCAGGCTTACCAGTGGCGCACCAGGTCCAGGTGCGCCACTACTATTTTTGATAGTAGTGGCGCACCTGGACCTGGTGCGCCACTGGTAATCCTGGGCAGGGTGGTCCAAAAAAAAAATAGCAGTGGCGCACCTCTTCACTGGTGCGCCACTAGTATGCCTGGCTACTAGTGGCGCACCAGTGAAGGGGTGCGCCACTGGTAACCTGGGCAGGGTGGTCCAAAAAAAAATAGCAGTGGCGCACCTCTTCACTGGTGCGCCACTAGTAAGCCACTGGTTTCATGGATGGCTATCGTGCGGGACCACCTACTATGCGAGCTTGAGATCTACTTCCCGCCCGCATTCTTCGACGTTATGGTGCATCTGCTGGTCCATATCGTGGAGGATATCATCCAACTCGGGCCGAAGTTCCTGCACAGCATGATGCCGTTTGAAAGGATGAATGGTGTCATCAAAGGATACGTTCGCAACAGGGCACGTCCAGATGGAAGCATAGCAAAGGGCTTTCTGACCGAAGAGTGCATCTCCTTCTGCACGAATTATCTAGGCATCGAGAACCCCGTTGGTCTGCCCTTCAACAGGCACCTCGGCAGGCTCGCTGGATGGGGTCACCGCGAGGGTCGCCGCGAAATGCATGTCGACTTCAAGGGTCGACTCGCCGACTTTGAAAGAGCAAACCTAGTCGCGCTACAACACATAGACGTGGTCGATCCTTGGGTGGTAGAGCACAAAACCTTTATTGAGACGTACAATGACCGAGGCCAACAGAGGACGGACGGAGATATAATCAGAGAGCACAACTCATGTTTCACGCGTTGGTTCAAGGAGAAGCTTCTGTCGTACCCTTTACATGAGGATTCTTCCGCGGAAGAAAAACTCATATTCGCCTTGTCACAGGGCGCCGAGCACAACCTGATGACCTATGAGGCGTACGATATCAACGGCTACACATTCTACACCGAGGAAAAGGACATGAAGAGCGATTATCAGAACTCCGGGGTAACGATGGAATCCTACACCACAAGAAGAAGCAGGACCACCCTACCTAAAGGACGTCCGTTCAAGAGAAGATCAATTCAAGGGATTCCGGGGCTAAATTATTCAACCGCGAGGAAGAAGGGCAAGAAGATTGTGAAAAGATAGCTAAGATCGAATCACGACGTGTCGGCCGCGTGTGTGTGTGTCAGTGGCAAGCTCAATTATTACATGCAACTAAATTATTACATGTATCACTTGATTTCAACCATGTCATCTAATTCTAAATCTTTGCACAATGGTTTTATCACTCCATTTGCATTTTCCTTTTCTTTTATCTCAAATCTTAAATTATCACAATGATTCAAATCTTAATCTAAACACATAAGCCCACGTATATTGTCCTAAAAGATGTCCATATATTTAATAGGAAATATTCAAATACATTAAAATGTATGTTGTTTAACAATATTTACATGCAGAAGTGTGCAAAAGGATACAAGGGAGAAACATAAATAAACAAAGAAATCCGGTGAAAATCAAAGAAAGAACAAACAAAAAATAAAAATAAAAACCTAGGAAAACTAAAAAAGAACTGACAAAAACAGTAAAGAAAAAACACAGAAAAAGGTAAAAAATGTTTAAAGACCGGACTAGTGCAACCAATAGACATATATACATCAAAAACATTTTTTTTAAAAAGATGCAAAAAATGGGGCCGCCAGGAATCGAACCCTGGCTGGCTGGCTAATATATCAAGGGTCCAACCACTAGGCCATGTAAGTACTTCTTTTCATAACCAGACGCGGACTCTTTTAACCTATTACTACTAGTAGTAATGGCGCACTAGCTGGAGATGCGCCATTGAAATACACTGTTTATGGCGCACCCCTCACAGGTGCGCCATTGTTACCGCGGCCCTCCCCTGCTTCTCCTCCCCGCGCGCCTCCCTCTCGTCACTCCCCCGCACTTTGGAGCGCTGTCCGGATTTCTTCGTCTCCCGAGTCCCACATCGCCGCCGCCCCCACACACCGGCGACCTCGCTCCCGGGGCTCGGCCCTCTCCCCCACCGCAGCCGCCCCCCAGACCCCACCCCTCCTCCTCCCCTCACCTTCTCTCCCAGATCGAGAAGCAGGTCAGGCGGCGGCCAGATCTGCCACGGCGCTTGAGGATCCGCGCCCTCGTCACGCCAGGAGGGGAGGAGGTGGCGGCCACTGCTTCCCTTCTCGGTCTGACGCCGCTCTTCCGCGTGAGGAGAGAGCTCGCTGCGGCTCGGCTGCTCCGACCCTAGTGTCGTCAACAAGGTCCTCCTCTCTCTCTCGATTCGGTTCATCTAGTACGCTTGCTTGTTCATCTCCTCTGAAGCGAATGCAGTGTTCTGTTACTTTGTACAGTCAGTAGAGGAAACACCCATCTGAATTATCACGTTCTCTCTAATTCTGTGTGCAACCCTACTCTGAATTTCTGAATTATGTGTTTGCCTGTTAATTCGGCTGTTTTCTGAATTTCTGACCCAAGTGCTACCATGTCCCCTGATAATTTTCTTACTCTGAATTTTTGTGTGGTGCCATGTTCTGTACATGACATGCACTCTAAAATTCATAGTATCTTGTGCTGTCAGTATTGGGTGTATACTCTTGACTTCTGAAGTGCCACTTGATGTAAAAATTCATATGCCCAATGCTGCATACAAGCTCCTGGGAAGGAGTGGCTAAAGGTGGATCTTGATTGATCTTTTTACGATCCTATATATGCGTACTGGTGGATGGGGCCGTGTTTTTTATTGGTAATTGCTGCCGGAGCAAGCAGGGAGCTTGGCTCTGTACATAATGGGTTAACCGTTCTTGATCAGTTGTCGTGCGTTAATTGATTAGGACAGCCTTACATTAAGCAGATTAATGATCTCTATTGATTTGCACCATGTAGTTTTGATTTCCTGATCATCCACAGACTTCGATGTAGAGACGGAGTCGGAGTCCATTGCTTCAAAGTACAACAGCCACAGACATCGAGAAAGTATGCTAAAAATCAAACACCATCATTCGCTGTAGCACTCAAGTTCGAAAGGCTTTGGTTTAGTAGTACCTGATGTGCAGTGCTAGTTCAAAATTCAGGATAGGGTTAGCTGATACCTTGGCATGTTTGGTGCTGTAGATTAACCTTTGTGGGTAATTTCATGGATCTGCCTTGTATGTACCGTTGGTTCCTCAACTTTGTTACTGCTGCGGTGCAGATTCTGCAACTTTTCATGCACATTGCTGCCAATGCAGGGTTGGATTTTTTTCCGTTGACACACTCTGAACTGAACTGAACCCAACACAGAACCGCTGTTGTACAACAAAATAGAAGTACCAGCAGTTTTCTGATGCCATCATCACAAAACTTTGGCAAAATTAGAACTTCCTACATTTTCCCATGTTGCAAGAGGATAAGGAAAAAACAATCAAGATATCTTTTCATACTGTGCTTGTTTTCATACTCAGTTTGTATCGCCAATTTTTGCGAGAATCATACTGTATCCGGGAGGGCTTTTAATTTTTGTGTTATTTTTTCTAAGAGGGGCTGTAATAAAAGAAGTCTGACGGTGGAGTAGCATCAACAGAATTATCAGCTACTCCTACAGTAGCCATGTTTGCTTCATTTGTTTGTACTCCATCCGCCGGTGGCCGTCACCCTACTCCGCCCCCCGGGTCCCGTCCGGCTGGACGTCTTCACCGCGCCCGCCCGGCCCGTCTCCTCTCCGCCCAGTCTCCTCTCCGTCCGCCCGCCCCGTCTCCTGTCCGTCCGGTAGCCTGCCGCGCCCGCCCGCCCCGTCTCGTCCGGCTGCCCCATCTTCACCGCGCCCAGTTGCCCCCGTCTCCACCGCGCCCGCTGCTGGTGAGCACATCCGCGCCCGACTGCCCCTCTGTCTCCCTCTCATGTATATACAAAGATGTGTCTCTTTTCTTCTCATGTATATACAAAGATGGACAAGTTAATTTGCTTTGGAGGTCGCTGATATGTCAAGAACAATTGTGTACTCTTCTGTACTAGATGTAATTTCTATGTGGTGATGCTACTTATGTGAGGTTCTCTGCTGCACTATAAGAACTGTAGGTTTTAATTAGCACACAATACCACTTGCTGGAAGTTAAGCGGGAAACCCCACTCTATGACTGATCAGTTAGGATGCTTGGAGGTCACTAGTCATACTTCTTTGGTTTTGAAGTTTTGCTTGCATGCTTGTCTGAATAAACTGCAAAGTCCAGTAATAACTGAACCATACTGCACCAGAGCAGCAAGCAGGGACCTAATTACCATGTTTAGTTCTGTAATTTCCAATCAGAGAGAGAGAAAGGTACAGTGAGTTTTTCATGTTTTAAGTTACAGGTCAACAAGGCACGTCTTCTTGCAGTTACCACCGAAGTGAACTGGTAATGGTGTGATTTGCAGCCAAGAGTTACCAATTAATGTCTCATCTAAGATGACAGCTTGTAGTATATTTTTGTGGTTGCTAACTGAGCATATGCATGCACATCTCTGAACTGAGAATATACTTAAGATCCTATTCCTGATTAGCTTAGAACAGGCATGTTTTTCTTCTGAATGAATGCTTTGTCTGCATACTTATCTGAATAAAGTGCAAATAACAGCAAGAAACTGAACCTTACTGTTTGGAGATCAGCAAGAAACTAACATTTTTTTTCCCTGTTAGAGATATAGATACACTTTGGTAGTAGTATATATTCAGATTGTTGGAACAAGTTCCCATACACATCTATGTCCTCTGTACAGGAATTGCTTGCATGCATGTCTAAATGGATTCTGATGATAGATATAGTAGTGTGTTATATCTGTCACTAGTTCTTATAGATGTAGTTGTTTGTTCTCCTCAGACTGGATGGATAGTGCAAGTGTAGAAGTCATCTCTGGGTTGAAGCGTAGAGCAATAAAAATTTCATTGCTTTGATATGATGGAATGTGCCTGCTGGACTCTGATGATAGTGATTGGCCTTTTGCACCTGCAGATCATTTCGGGGCTTCAGAATTTCGACAGGTCCAAGGTTGCATCTGTCGTCACGGCTGCAGATAAGGTGTGGATGAAATGTTAACCTATGAAACTCTATCTGGGGTAAAACTAGTTGCTTTGCAGACATTTTTATATGTATAATATATGATCCATTGAATAACATAATGATGTTCAGTTTGCTGGTGATGTATCTGGAGTTGATAATATTGCCAGCTTAGGTCACTGCTGAGCTTGTCAAGTGCAAGTGTTGTGCTGTAATTAACTCCAGTTTGCTATCTGACCTACTCCATTCGTTTATGATGTTGGAGTATCAATCGTGCAAGTGTTGTGCTGTAAACCTTTTTATGAATCTGTGCAGGGATTTGTCCAGGCAGTGGTGGCCTCGAGTGCCGCCGGCGGCGTCGAGTCCCGGCGGCGGCGGAGTCGAGTCCAGGAGGTGGCGGCTCGGTCCCTGGAGGCTGGAACCCTCGCGATCTTAGGTTTTCTATCGGGCCGTTACTGGGCTCCCGAGTCCCAGCCGTGTCCAAACCGTATCTGGGCCGTATCCCGTATTTATTTTCTTTTTTTAAAATTGAAAAGAGTGGGATATTGCGGGATACGCGAATTTTGCCGTGTCCGGCCGTGTCCCCGTGTCCCGCCGTACTAGGACGGCAATATGGCACTTCCAGCCGTGTCCATGCTTTGTAGTGTAAAACATGTCCAGGAGTATGTCTGTATCTTCTATCTTGATCAATATGATGGATTGTATTGTGTTAGCTATCTCGAGACTTAAATGTGCTGTGTATAATCTGTGCTGTGTATATTCTGTGCTGATAATGTATTTTGTAACCTGTGCAAATACCAGAAAAGAAAAATAAATAAATAATCATAATATCACAGTAGTGGCGCACTATAATGAACATTAGTGGCGCACATATACAAATAGCAGTGGCGCATTATACAGAGAGTGCGCCATTAGTATTCCAGAGCACAAGTGTATATGGCCCGTAGGAGGCATAGTAGTAGCGCACATTTTGGACTAGTAATGGCGCACTTCTAGGTGCGCCACTATAGACAGGGATAGTAATGGCGCACTACCTGTCCTAGTAATGGCGCACTTCCTGGTGCGCCACTATTACCTGAGATAGTAATGGCGCACATTTGGTGCGCCATTACTATAAGTTAGTAGTGGCGTGCTAGTAATGGCGCACTATAGGTGCGCCATTACTAGCCAAAACCAGTGCGCCACTAATAAGCGTTTTTCTAGTAGTGAGGCCTTGTGGGCAGGCAATAGTGGTAGACGAGGACGTAATGGCCCACACACAGCTAGGCGATGACAAGCTTCTAATCATGCCCGGCACGACCGCCGGTGTACTCGAGGTCGAAGCCGACCACTTTGTACTTGTCATCAGCAAGTAACTGATCCATGGTGTGGATGGAGTTCTCCACCCATACCGGGTCATTGGTGTATACCACTGAGAGGTCCTTGGACCTTACGTGGGTGTCCACGTAGGCATGAATGGTGAACTGCCCCTCGTCGTCGGCAGCCACTGGGAGCGCCGCCATTGGAGTCGAGCAGGATATCCTCTTTGTATTTGGAGTCGTGGGTGTGCTTCTTGTGTTGTGGGGAAGGTTGAAGAGAGACAAGAGATTAAATGAGCGGTGGAGTAAATGGGGGCTGGACGGGCTATAATTGGCACGTCTTGTCACCGCGTGGAGGATTGTTGTGCAAGCTTGACCAGTGCGCGAACACGCGGTTCGTTTGGCCACGCGGCGGCTTGAAGTGCCACTAACATATCGTTGGTGAGCCCGTTCCCACGCAACCGCGCAGGTTCCCGCGCGTAATCACGCAAAGCTTCCGTGCCCGGCTCGGTTGGCCACGCGTCGGCTGGAAGAAGCTCCCATTATTGTGGGCTTTAAATGGCAAACGGTTGGCAAAAACGAAGTGTGTGCAATGACTTAAAGCAGCGCACACGTTTAACACTAAGCAGCGGGTGTGATGATGTGAATGATCACTATCGGTTCCATAATATAGTTCGTTTGCAATGAGATCGGGGGGGGGGGGGACACAAGCCAAAATGGTAATTAAATCAAGTCGATTACATGTTAAGGTGCATATATTGAATGTCCATTGCATATTTAAGTCAAAATGGTACTGCCAAAATACGACTCTCATACGATGCCAGTTCACTGATTGTATCACAAATGGCAGAAATATGACAAGCCTTAAATTCGATGATTACAAGGTTCAAACTGATATTGGAAATGAAATTCAGCTTATGCAAAACCTTTGTCATGCAGCTGTAGACGCCCACGGTGATCAGCTGAAACTGAACATATGAAGGTTCCAAACTTATATTTCCAACTAGTCTTCCCAGTTCACTTTTTCTGCAAAGGGATCTTCCACTAACAAGTCGTGTAGGCGCTTGACACACAGACTTCCTAGTACTCTACCACCCAAACTATCAAAATGCAGCTCAACTTCTGTAGAGCCTTTTCCATTCTACCGAAGACGCATGCGCTGATCAGAAAACCATTCATTTGTGCGCACTATATGTACGCCCAACCTCATTACATTTAGCACACTTGCTTTCGCAACAAAGACCCTGGCGAATTTAATCTCCCGTAAGGTCCCTCGTTAGGAGTTCCAAGTAATTTCAGAGAGATGGAGATCAAGACATTCAATGGAATGCCATGATATTGTGTCACATTATCCGCTGCGTTGCCTAATCGGATCTACAAAAGAGAAGAGAACTTGTTAGTGTCTAGATGCAGTTTTGAACACTACGAGACTCTTTAATTTGCATGATTTCTAAAACAAATGAATAGAGTGGCATGCCATCTTCGATCCGACATGATTAACATGGTGTTTGATTCCGCTCTAGGAAAACGTAGGATTCTTCAGAATGGGTTATAGTGGATGGGAAGTTTGCAATGAAAACAAGTAGAAATGAATCCAAAGGAGAAATACCTACGAAATGTAATCATATGAATCAAGCAACCACTATAGAAGAAAAAACATATATGTACTGAAATCCTCCAAGAATTCCTTTAGAAATTGTAGTACATTTGTTATCGTAAACTGGGGAAAGGTTACCACAAAATTGAAATCTGTTGTGGTTAACATTTAACAGGGTAGTAGCATCACCTATATATATAGCTTCTCCACACATGGAAAACATTTCGGGAATCTAGCAACTTGATCCAGGTTGGGGCTGGTAGATTCTTGTGGCAAGACCTCCGCTCGGCTTCCTTCGCCTCGTAGAGTAGTTCTTCACCAGTTCATCCTAGAGGTAACTAAAACTAATGTTTACCGCTCATTTGATCCAAATTGTCTTCGAAATATCTTCGAGTGCTGTTTTTTAACTTCCATTCTTCAGCAGTAAGTCATCTCACTCGTATCTTGCAAAGTGTTTCTATTATGTTACATGAAATTTTTGATTCCTCACTTGTGCAAATTTCTGAATCTGTACAAATCTGGAACCAATCTATCACATACACAAGTGAATGTCTTCGCGATATGAGGTCATTATCTTCAAAACCTGTTTTAATCTTCAAAAACATCTAAGAATGCATATGACCTCTCCTACTCCATTCACATCTCTAATTATTTCACAGGTACATGTCCGCAGCAGAATCCCTTGGATCTCATACTCTGAATTCATTTGCAGACTACTTGCAAATACATCTCGACTCACCCGATGCTAGTTCATGTCTGTTCTGTTCTGCGAAGCCATTCACATTTTTGAATCCAATGGCCGATGACAATGCTCCTGCCCTCAAGAAGGGAGGAAGAAAAAGGCATGCAAATACTGCACAAGATCTGCCTCTAGACCTTGATATTTGTGATCTGCGTTGGGTTTTCCGTGAAGAGGAACGAGTGATGCAACAAAATATAGATAAGTATTTCCCTCGGTGATAACCAAGGTTATTGAACCAATAGGGGTAGCACGCAACCCCCGTCTTTAGTGATTGCACACAAAGAAGGAAACACTTGCACCCAACGCGGGCAAGAGGGTTGTCAATCCCCTTGGACTCGTTATTTGCAAGCAAATGAAGTGTGTAGATGATAGTTGAATAAAGTAAATTGCAAAATAAAAAAAAGTAAATAAATGGCAACAAGGTATTGAAAGCTTTTGTAAATATATAAGTGAATAGACCCGGGGGCCGTAGTGTTCTCTAGTGGCATCTCTCATGTACTAGGCATACGGTGGGTAAACAAATTACTGTTGGGCAATTGATAGAAAAGCGCATACTTATGCAATATTTATTCACGACAATCATCATGTGTATATAGGCATCATGTCCATAAGAAAATAGGCCGACTCCTGCCTGCACCTATTACTATTACTCCACGTCGAGAGCACTTCTATGCTTGCCTCTCTAAGTATTAAGTTCATGATAATCAGAGTAATGCTTGGAGAACGATGACATGATGTAGACAAAGAAAACTCAATCAATATGATTTAACCCCATCGTTTTATCCTTAGTGGCAACAATACAAAGACGTGTCTTGTCCCCTTCTGTCACTGGGATATAGAGCACCGCCAGATTAAACCCACTACAACGCACCCCTCTCACTGAAGAAATATCAACCTAGTTGGCCAAACTATTTCAATAGATCGGAGAGATTTAAGAATCTATAATAATCATGCAAATAAGAATCATAATAGAAAGCAGAGAAGACTCAAATCTTTTTCATGAATAATATGAACCCACAATTCATCGGATCCCAACAAACGCACCGCAAAGTGATTACATTGAATAGATCACCGCGAAGATGCGGTGAACTTTGTATTGAAGATCAAGAGAGAGAGATAGCCATCTAGGTACTAACTACGAACCCGTACGTCTGTAGGAAACAAATCACACATCACCATGGGAGAAGCAAGGTTGATGTAGAGGCCCTTCATGATCGATCCCCCCTCTGGCAGGGCACCGAAACAGGACTCTAGATGGGCACACGGCGGAACAGAGACTTGCGATGGTGGAAAAAGTGTTTCGGGAGGCTCTCTAGGGTTTTGGGGATTTATTGGAATTTATAGGCCAGAGAGGGGCATCGGAGGTCGCCCGAGGGGGCCACCACACAACAGGGCGCGGCCACCCCCTGGGCGCACCCTATTGTGTGCTCGCTCCCTCGCGCGGCCTCCGGTCTCCTCCCGAAGCTTTCAGATCTTCTTTTGGTCCAGAAAAAATCATAAAAAAGTTTCGGGGCACTTTGACTTCGTTTGGTACTGTAAACCTAAAAAATAAAAAATATGCAGAAAACAACAATTGACACTGGGCACTTGGTTAATAGGTTGCTCAAAAATAATACGAATTGGTAAATAATCACCCAAAAAGCATCCTAGAATGATAATATTATAGCATGGAACAATAAAAAATTATAGATACATTGGAGACGTACCAGCATCCCCATGCTTAATTCCTGCTCGTCCTAGAGTAGGTAAATGATAAAAACAAGTTGTTTGATGTGACATGCTACCCAACATGTAATCTATTTCAGGTATGATCACTGAGAAACGATGAATTAATAAACATCAACATAGTAATACTTATAAACATAAGTAACATAATCATCAAGTTTCAAAATATACGATCCTTCAAGAATATCCACCCCTATTCATTTTATCATATGAGAATAGCATGGCTCCGTCTTCACCACATAAATACAAATGTCAAGCACCACAGTGTCAAGTCAGTCAATTGGATCATACTTCTTAACGCGCTTTAGCCTTTTATTAGTTACGCAATATATGAGTGTGAACCATGGATATAGCATAAAGGTGGAATAGAATATGGTGGTAGGTTTGAAAAGGGTAAAAGTGGAGAAGAAAGTCTCGCATCAACTAGGCATATCAACGGGCTATGGAAATGCCCATCAATAGATATCAATGCGAGGAGTAGGGATTGCCATGCAACGGATGCACTAGAGCTATAAGTGTATGAAAGCTCAAATGAAGCTAAGTGGGTGTGCATCCAACTTGCTTGCTCATGAAGACCTCAGGAATTTGAGGAAGCCCGTCATTGGAATATACAAGCCAAGTTCTATAATGAAAATTTTCCACAAGCATATGAAGGTGACAAATCAAGAGACTCTCTATATGAAGAACATAGTGCCACTTTGAGGCACAAGTGTGGAAAAGAGGTAGTAGCACTATTCCTTCTCTCTTTTCTCTTATTTTTTTGTTTTTATTTTTATTTTTCTTTCTTTCTTTTTCATTTCTTTTCCTTTTATCCTTTTTCTTTCTTTCTTTTATTTTTCGTCCGCAGTCTCATCCCGACTTGTGGGGGAATCATTGTATCCATCATCCTTTCCTCACTAAGACAGTGCCCTAATAATGATGATCATCATACTTTTATTTACTTACAACTCAACATGAAAACTATAGTATGACTCTATATGAATGCCTCTTGCAGTGTATCAGGATGTGCAATGATCAAACGTAGCATGTACTCCCTCTGTTTCTTTTTAGTCCGCATATAAGATTTGGTCAAAGTCAAACTTCGTAAACTATGAGTAACTTTATATAACAAAATATCAACATTCATAATATGAAATCGATATTATTAGATGCATCATTATATTAATTTTCATAGCATATAGGTTTAGTATTGTAGATGTTGATATCTTTTGATATATATTTGGTCAAACTTTGCATCATTTGACTTTGACCAAATCTTATGTGCAGACTAAAAAGAAACGGAGGGATTATAAAAAATGATGAACGGTGGCTTTGCCACAAATACTATGTCAGCTTATATGATCATGCAAAGCAATATGATGATGAACACACAAATCATGTGACGGAACGATGGAAGTTGCATGGCAATATATCTTGGAATGGCTATTGAAATGCCATAATAGGTAGGTATGGTGGCTATTTTGAGGAAGATATAATGAGGCTTATGTGCAATAGAGTGCATCATGTCACGGGGTTTGGATGCATCGGCGAAGGTTGCACCGATCCTCGATGTGAGAATGGGCAATGCACGACACCGAAGAGGCTAGCAAATATGAGGTGGTGAGAGTGCGTGCATCCATGGATTCACATTAGTCATAAAAAATCACATACTTATTTCAAGATTTTATTAGCTCTCTCTAAGCAAAGTACTACTTGCATGCCCCTAGGGAGGAGGTTGGGAGGAGTTAACCATCGCGCGCCTCCGACTTAAACAACACCAGGATTTCAACAAGGAATAAGTATGCTCACACATCATCACCATGCCATATAAATATTTAGATGAACAGCAAGTTAACACCCTCTAATTCACATATTCTTACTAACCAATGATCATGCACTCATGCCCTTTCATATTACCACATCAATATCATTAACCCACAATTTCTCTTTTATGTGCTACATGTGGTTGTGATTATGCACTCATTGGATACCTATTATTTTTGGACTAGTCTTATAAACCATGAAAATTACCATCACTATTTATTAACTCTCAAACAAATATATGTGAAGAACGAGAGTGCAATTATTTCTATAAAATCTATACGCCACCATGCTCTAAAAGATATAAGTGAAGTACTGGAGCAACTGCTAAGCTCAAAAGATATAAGTGAAGCACAAAGAGTATTCTAACAAATCATGGTGATCTTGCATCTCTCTCAAGTGAGTGTGTCCAGCAAACAATGATAAACTAAAACAAAAGCAAACTAAAGAAAACGACGCTCCAACCAAAACTCATATCATGTGATGAATAAAATTATAGCTCCAAATGACATACCGATGGATTGAGAAGAAAGAGGGGCTGCCCCTTAGACGCTTGAGTCTTCCTAGAATATTACCTTGGGGTGCCTTGGGCATCCCCAAGTTTAGGCTCTTGCCGCTCCTTATTCCTTCATCCATCATGATAGCACCCAAAACTTGAAAACTTCGGCACACAAAACTCAACAAAACCTTCGTGAGATCCGTTAGTATAGTAAACATATCAAATACTTTAGGTAGTGTTATAAATTTATTATTATTTTATTATTGCATAAGGTTATGCATTCTAAGTTCTCCCATGGCTTATACCCCCTGATACAATCCATAGCATCATCAAAACAAGCAAACTATGCAAGCAAAAACAGAATCTGTCTAAAATAGAACAGTCTGTAAAGATCTGTAGAGAACCTATATTCATGTAACTCCAAAAATTCTTAAAAATTAGGAAACCTTAAGAATTTGTTTAGAAATTCTGCATAAAAATTTCAGATAAAAAATACATTCCAGTAAAATCAGAGAAATTCTGCATTGACGCTAACGTTTCTTATTTTGCACTGTATCAGTTCTACTCATCTTGTAAGTCATCCCAAAGGCTTTACTTCGCACAAACACTAATTTAAACAGAAAAAACACAATCATTATAGAGGCAATAATTATTTTCTCACACACAAACATAAAGTAAAAAATCAAGAAAATAATATAACTATTGGGTTGTCTCCCAACTAGCGCTATTGTTTTACACCCCTAGCTAGGCACATTACATAGTTTCAAGTGTTGTCATCTTTGACACTCCACCCATAAGTAGACCTCATGATAGATTCATAAGGTGGTTTAATTATTTTCCTAGGGAAGTGTTCCATTCCTCTCTTTAATGGAAATTGGAACCTTATGTTTCCCTCTTTCATATCAATAATTGCACCTATAGTTCCTAAGAAAGGTCTTCCAAGTATTATTGGACAAGTAGGATTGCATTCAATATCAAACACAATGAAATCTATATGCACATAATTCCTATTTGCAAGGACAAGCACATCATTTATTCTACCCAAAGGTTTCTTGATGGTAGAATCCGCAAGATGTAAATTTAGGGAACAATCTTGAATATTGGTGAGACTAATCACATCACAAAGAGACTTAGGTTTTGTTGAAACATTAGCACCAAGGTCACACAAGGCATTGCATTCATTTTCTTTCAATTTTATTTTTATAGTGGGTTCCCATTCATCATGCTACTTCCTAGGAATAGAAAATTCTAGTTCAAGTTTCTCATCATAAGCTTTAATCATCGCTTCTACTATATGTTGAGTAAAAGCTTTATTTTTTCATAAGCATTGGGTGAGCTAATAATGGATTGCAACAAGGAAATACGTTCTACTAAAGAGCAACTTTTATAATTAAAGTCCTTGTAATACAAGATAGTGGGCACATCACTAGTTAAAGTTTTAACCTCTCCAAACCCACTTTTTTCAATTTTATCATTAGAATCATCACCGTCCAAGAAAACAGGACGCCGTCTAGCTAAAGTTGACTCATCTTCAGTCCCTTTATCATTTACTTTTAGATAAGTAAAAAAGATTCAATAGGAGAAGTACCAATCATTTTAAGATCTTCATCATGATGCCGATAAAAACCAGGTGGAAGAGTTTTTTCTAAGAATCATCGCTTACCTTCCAACTTAGCGGTCCTCTCCTTACTCTCATTGATAGATATTTGGATATATTTAATAGTCTCATTAAAATCATGCTTGGGTGGCAAAGTTTTATTTGTAAGAGTTTTCACATCAAGAGCAATCCTATCCATGTTTTTAGCCAAATCATCAACTTTATGCAACTTTTCTTCTACCATAGTATTGAAAATATTTTGAGAACTAATAAATTATTTAATGGTGTTCTCAAGATCAGAGGATATCCTATTATTATTTGTAAAAAAATTCCATAAGAATTACCATAATTATTAGAGGAATTACTAGGATATGGCCTAGCATTGAAGTTTCCTCTATAAGCATTGTTGTTGAAATTGTTTCACGAGATAAAGTTCACATCAATAGCATCATCATTTTGCTCCATCAAGGTAGACAAAGGCATATCGTTGGGATCAACATGAGCATTTTTACTAGCAACCATTTTAATAAGAGCATCAAATTTTTCACTCAAAGTAGTAATTTCTTCGACGAAATTTACCTTCTTACCAGTTGGAGCTATTTCGGTATGCCATTGAGAATAATTTGTCATGATGTTGTCCAGAAGTTTGGTTTACTCTCCTAATGTCACCTCCATGAAGGTACCACCTACAGCAGAATCTAGAAGATTTCTAGACACAAAGTTTAGTCCAGCATAGAAATTTTGGATAATCATCCACAAGTTTAAACCATGAGTAGGGCAATTTCTAATCATCAATTTCACCCTCTCCGAAGCTTGTGCAACATGTTCTTGATCATGTGTTTTAAAATTCATAATTTCATTTCTAAGGGAGATGATCTTAGCAGGAGGAAAATGTTGGCAATAAAGGCATCTTTACACTTATCCCATGTTCTAATACTATTACGTGGTAAAGATGAAAACCAAGCCTTAGCTTTATCCCGTAGTGAAAAAGTAAATAATTTCAATTTGACCACATCATTATCCATATCCTTTTTCTTTTGCATATCACATTATTCAACAAATGTATTAAGATGGGCAGCGGGATCGTCATTAGGACTTCATGAAAATTGTTCTTTCATGACAAGATTCAGCAATGCCGCACTAATATCATAAAACTCCGCACTAGTGGAGGGTGGTATAGGAGTACTAATAAAACAATTGTTATTAGTATTTGAGAAGTCACACAACTTGGTGATATCTTGAGACATGGTGACCGAGCAAGCAAAGTAACAAGCAGGTGTGATAGCCTGGCATATTAGGGATGATAGACTACTCATATCAATAAGGAATTCCTTCTTTTTTGGGAGCTCATTGAAACACTCCCAAGTTAAGCGTGCTTGGCTTGGAGTAGTTCTAGGATGGGTGACCGACCGGGAAATTGTTCCCGGGCGCGCACGAGTGAGGACAAAGTGCGCAGAAAAGACTAGTATGGTTCAACTTGTAACGTCCCGGACACACCCGCCGGCGGTCGTTACTCCTGGTGGGATCTAGACTGGCCCCATAGATCAATGCTGGTCTTTTCTGCGCACTTTGTCATCACTCGTGCGCACTCGGGACCAACTTCCCGGTCGGTCACCCATCCTAGAACTACTGCAAGCCAAGCATGCTTAACTTGGGAGTTCTGTTTGGATGAGCTCCCGAAAAAGAAGGAATTCCTTATTGATATGAGTAGTCTATCATCCTTAATATGCCAGGCTATCACAACAGGACAAGTAAACTAGCAAGCAAAGAGGTAAACTAGTAACTAGCAAAGATAAATACTTTTGTATTTTTGTTTTTTATGAAACAAGCAAAATATAACAACAAATAAAAAGTAGAACAAGTGAATGATAATTTTTGTGAAGTTACTTGATAGTAGGTTGCTGATACTGCCTGGCAACGGCGCCAGAAATCCTACCTGATACTTGTGATCTGCGTTGGGTTTTCCGTGAAGAGGAACGGGTGATGCAACACAATATAGATAAGTATTTCCCTCGGTGAGAACCAAGGTTATCAACCTAATAGGAGTAGCACGTAACCCCCATCTTCAGCGACTACACACAAAGAAGCAAACACTTGCACCCAACGCGAGCAAGAGGGTTGACAATCCCCTTGGACTCGTTATTTGCAAGCAAATGAAGTGTGTAGATGATAGTTGAATAAAGTAACTTGAAAAATAAAATAAAAGTAAATAAATGGCAGTAAGGTATTGAAAGCTTTTGTAAATATATAAGTGAATTGATCCGGGGGCCGTAGTGTTCTCTACTGGCATCTCTCATGTAGTAGACATACGGTGGGTAAACAAATTACTGTTGGGCAATTGATAGGAAAGCGCATAGTTATGCAATATTTATTCACGACAATGATCATGTGTATATAGGCATCACGTCTATAAGCAAATAGGCCGACTCCTGCCTGCACCTATTACTATTACTCCACGCCGAGAGCGCTTCTATGCTTGCCTCTCTAAGTATTAAGTTCATGACAAACAGAGTAATGCTTGGAGAACGATGACATGATGTAGACAAAGAAAACTCAATCAATATGAATTAACCCCATTGTTTTATCCTTAGTGGCAACAATACAAAGATGTGTCTTGTCCCTTTCTGCCACTGAGATATAGAGCACCGCCAGATTGAACCCATTACAACACACCCCTCTCACTGAAGAAATATCACTCTAGTTGGCCAAACAACTTCAATAGATCGGAGAGATTTACGAAGCTATAACAATCATGCAAATAAGAATCATAATAGAAATCAGAGAAGACTCAAATATTTTTCATGAATAATCTGAACATAAACCCACAATTCATCGGATCGCAACAAACGCACCGCACAAAGTGATTACATCGAATAGATCACCGCGAAGATGCGGTGAACTTATTTGTATTGAAGATCAAGAGAGAGAGAGAGAGAGAGAGAGAGAGAGAGAGAGATAGCCATCTAGGTACTAATTACGGACCCATAGGTCTGTAGGGAACTACTCACACATCACCATTGGAGCAACAAGGTTGATGTAGAGGCCCTTCGTGGTCGATCCCCCCTCAGGCAGGGCACCGAAACATGGCTCCAGATGGGCACACGGTGGAACAGAGAATTGCAGCGGCAGAAAAAGTGTTTCTGGAGTCTCTTTAGGGTTTTTGGGATTTATTGGAATTTATAGGCCAGAGAGGGGCATCGGAGGACGCTCGAGGGTGACACCACACAACAGGGCGCGACCACTCCCTGGGCACGCCTTGTTGTGTGCTCACTCCCTCGTGCAGCCTCCGGTCTCCTCCCAAAGCTTCCAGGTCTTCTTTTGGTCCAGAAAAAAACATGAAAACGTTTTGGGGCAATTGGACTTCGTTTGGTACTGTAAGCCTGAAAAGTCAAAAACATGCAAACAACAAGAAGTGGCACTGGGCACTGGGTTGATAGGTCAGTGCTCAAAAATAATATGAATTGGTAAATAATCACCCAAAAAGCATCCTAGAATGATAATATTATTGCATGGAAAAATCAAAAATTATAGATACGTTGGAGACGTATCAGACCTTTATGAGAAATGCAAGTCTGATCCTGACGAAACCTATGGCCAGCGCAAAACTCGAACCCAATGGATCCGAAGATATTGGTCAGAAGAATGGTTCTTTTAAATTTGTCAGTGCTGAATATGTTGAAAAGAACGTAGTTCGTCCTCCCTGGAACAATATTGTATATAGGAATCTTCATCCGAAGACAAAAGATGAAGCCTTGGCTCTTGGGTTCTTCCCATGCTTGGTCAGGTATGCAATGCCTGAGAACCCCGACCCATCCAGCATTTGATGGTGTCGCGAAGATGGTATCTTTGATGCAAACTATCTGTTTGCAAAGGCTTTAGTAGAGCTAAACAAGAAGAACTTGGGCAAAGACTCGAGTATGGCCCTTCTGCTGGCCTGATGGCACGAGGTATGCCAATCCAAATGTCACAAGGACGTGGCCTAGCTATGAAGCTTATCTGGAGCATCAAACTCAAGATGCAGAGGCCAGCGCTGCAAATGCTGCTGAAGCTGATGATGAAGATGTTCCTTCAGGCTTGAAGCCAAAGAGCAAGAGAAAGGCTTCAAAGCCTAGAGAACCAAAGGCTTCAAGGCCTGCTCCTGCTACACCAAAGGCCTCAAAATCAAGGCCAACTAAAGATGCACCTCCTAAAACTAGTGTGCATACTGAACACGAGTCTCACAACTCTCCGAGAACAAGGAGAAAGCAAACCGTTGCCCAAGGGGCGAAGCCATCCGTCACCTTGATGGATGGCGATGACATTATTAATCCTTCAGATGATGAGTTTGACTCCACTACTGCAGGAAGGTCCTAAGACGACACATCAATCAGAGACCCTTCAACGAAACCATGTGCGATGCATGAATCGCAAACGGTATAGTTTAAGGTCCGTCGGCAATAACACGAACTGTGTGCGATGGTGGATCCATCAAATACGATTCAAAAAAGAGTTGCGTGTGTGATCTGCAGCATACAGTTGACCTAGGCAAACTGTTTGTGGTGAGGCAAAATAACACAAATGGTTAACTGAATACAAGTGTGTGCGATGTACGACATACAATTCACTGGGATAAACTATTTCCCATGATCAAGCAGAACACAAACGATTATCAAGATGATTATGTGTGCGATAGACGACATACAGGTCAGCCGGATGAACTGTTTGCGATGACATAAAATAACACAAAAGATCATCCAGATCAAGATGTGTGCGATAGACGGCAAACAATTGCCTGGATGAACTGTTTGCGATGAGCCAAAATAACACAAATGGTTGCTCAGATCAAGTTGTATGTGATATACATCATACATTTCACTCGGATAAACTGTGTGTGATATACATCATACAGGGCGCTAGTTCTTTCCAACCGTCGTTTCGCACCCGTGGGAGGCACGCCGGCCCATCCATCGGGCACGATGAGGATGTGTGGACTGTGTGTGATAGTGGGCAGACATGTACACACAACCGAGAACGCGGTCCCCCATACGCCATCCCACACGGTTTCTAAAAACCATAAACCGTTTCGGGCTTTGGAACCAAAACCATCAATAAATTTTTAGCTATTTCCCGTCATATTCCAAATTACCATGCCTTAATTTATTGCAAATTAGTTCAAACCTACCAAACCTAAATGTGTTCCCACTTAGCAGATGTTTACTAGTAGGCTATAAAAACACCTACTCGAAAATTACCGCACATTCCTCTCCTATCACCAAAAAAACAGGCCTTTCTTGTTAGTCGTTCCTTCTATCTGCCATGGACGATAGGAGGGGGCGTTCTGGGTCGAGATATAACCAAGGAAGAAAGGTCAAGGCCGTGGAAGCAACACAGAGGTACCACCGTCGCGCTGGGGAAGCACGAGAGAGCTCCAACCACATAGCATTTTCCGCAACAGAGATGTTTGGCGGTGCCGCGGAGGCCTTTGGGGATATTTTGTGGAGAGGCGAGGGCTCTCAAAATCCCAAGCACATTTGCCTCAAAGGTGAACTGGACGAGCTTGCAATGTTGGATTCGCTAGCCAGGGACGATATGTGCGCTGAGCTTGATAAGAAGGAGGAGGTGATCGATGCCTTGCTGAAGCTGCTGGACAAGAGCAACGCCTCGCTTACCAAGGCAACCGGCTTCATCGTGAAACTTACAGGAGAGAAGGTGAAGCTCCACAACAAGCGCGACAAGCAGAAGGAGCAGACCACCGCTTGGTGTCGGTGTCAAATCCGACATATCTCGTAATAAGGGTCCTAAGCTAGGCGTCTTGGAGCGATGGTAGCATGGACACATGATTTTACCCAGGTTCGGGCTCTCTCAAGGAGATGATACCCTATGTGCTGCTTCTGATTGTATTGATATGGGGATAGTACATATTACAGATATCTACCACGAGATTGTTGTAATGAATATGAGATTGTCTATTGACTAGCCTGGCCTTAGTGTTTATAATGTACCGTAGGCCTAGGGTTTAGAGGAGTCCTTGTCTTGTGTGCCAAGTCTCGTGGAATCTCCCTTGTATGCATCATGGGCTGTCTGAACTGGCCCATTAGTGAATCGCCCTGGGGGTCCTCGGCCTGACCCACTAGTCGGGAGATGACATGGTGAGTACCCCCTAGTCCAGGACACCATCAGTACCCCCTAGTCCAGGACACCATCACCTGGAAGAAGGTGCTTGAGAAGAAAAGTGCCTCAGAGGGGAACCTGAAAGACCTCGTCGAGGAACTTTTGGAAGACTTGTTGTTGGGGATGTACCCCATGAAATGACCCGCCCAAGGTATGACCCGGCTACAAAGTGGCGGCTCATAATTAGGGTCGTTGTGTGGGCCGCAGAAGCCCTGATGCTGTGACGCCCTGGATTAAGTGCTACAGTAAACTCTATAATCAAGCTACAGTAATCTAAGGATTATGCTAATATATTTTGCTAATCAAATTGTGATCACTGTTGGAATTAACCTCCGGTTCAAATCCCTATGCAATTCAAAATTATTTGAAGTGTGAAATTAAAAGTTTTGCGAAACTGAAAATAAAAATGTTAGATGGGTTGCAAATAACTTCTAAGATTTTATAAAATTCAAACCGGTATTTTTGCAAGTATTTTGGTGCTCAAAATAATTAAAACGGCTTCTGTTACAATAATAATAAAAATAATAAAAAAAAATTCCGACCGGGCCGAAAGGGCCGGCCCAGCCAGCTCCTATAAGGAGCCAGCTGGGGCGAACCCTAGCGCCCCCGCCAGCGCCCCCGATCGATTCCCCCCCCCGGCGCCACCGCTTGACCGTCCGAGCCCGCTCCTGACCCACCGTGCCCGTTCCCCCCCCCGCCGACGGGCCTGGCCCGCGCCGGCCGCCCCGACCCGATCCCCCCCCCCCCCGCGACGCGACCCCGTGCCGGCCCGCCGCCGCCGTCCGCCGCTCGCCGCCCCGTCGCCTCGTCGCCACCTCGCGCCACCGCCGCCGTCGCCTGGACCGCCTCGCCGCCGGCTCGCCGCACCGCCGCCGCCTCGGCCCCCCCTGTGAGCTCGCCGCCTCGCCCCCCCCCCCCCCCCCCCCGCCGCCGGTGGCCGCCGCGCCGCCGGGCCGTGCCGCGCGCGCGTGTGTTGTGTGTGTGCGCGTGCATGCAGTGCTGTGTGTGTGTGTGGATGGGCATGTCCCAATGACATGCGGGGCCCGCCCCTGTTAAAAACGAAAATAAAATTATTAGTTAAAAATAATAATTAGAAAAATAAATATTAATATTAATAACTAATTAATTAGATTAATTAATTAGTTAATTAAATTAATTAATTAATTAGGTAATTAATTAGTTAATTAGATGATTAAGATTAAATAGATTAATTAATTAAAATGTTAATTAATTTAATTAAACAGTATTTTACTGTTTTGGATAATTCGGATTTATCAATTAAAAGAATTTCAGAATATTATTAAATCTTTAAAAATTAATATAAAATCAACCGTAGTCCGGATTAATAAGTTTTGAACATGAAAGTTTCTCAGAATAATTCTACGATTCCAACTACGCTGCCTGTTCGTTTGTCACATGCCTCTAGCATAGCGAACATGGAACTTTTCCATCGGTCTCATCTGTCCCGTAAAAGCCAGAGACCCGGAAAATATTGTCAGATATTCTTCCGACCCGTCTGCGATGTGTAATACTGCGTTAGTGCATGCCTAGCCCTGCATATTGCCATGTCATGCATCGTGATGCATTTGTCTGCTTTGTATTTATTGTTTCTCCACCCTCTTCTTACCGGTAGACCCCGAGACCGATGCTGCTGCCGGGTACGACTACGCCGTTGACGATCAGCCTTTTGCCGCAGAGCAGCAAGGCAAGCAACCCCCCCTTGAGCATTCCAATATCACCTATTCGTTTCCCTCTTATTCTTGCATTATATTTTTGCTACTGTATTAGTTAGCTCCTATTCTGATGCATAGCCTGTTTTGATAAACTGTTACTATACCTGAAATCATACCAACTGCTTAGTATAGGTTGATCAGTGAATCCCCAGTGACCCCCCTTAGTCCCAGTTGCCCCTGCTTCTTCATCGACGACTCGACAACTCGAAGACCCGAAGACTCGGTCAACCGACCGATGAGCCAGGCCCCCCCTCACATCACCGCACACCCCTTAAGTATGGCACTGCAGAGCTACTATCGAGTGCCGAGGGTGATACCTCACTTAGCACTCCCGGTGTTAATTCTGTAGCATAGCTAATCGGTCATGGGTATCGAGGGTGATTCCTCCTTCCCATTTATCGATAGCGACTCTTGCCATACACATACCTCGAGTGGGATCCATCGAGGGTGATTCCTCGGATATCCACTTGCTGTATAAACACACAGTTACTTTAACTTGACATTGTTTACATGTGAAAGACGGGACTGGAGGGACAGGTGGTACCACCCTGGTTGAGGTGGACCTGAGTTCCCGACAGTCTTGAGACGGGTCGGCCCCAAGGGTACCCGTGTGTGAGATGTGGTGGGATGCACCGGTAAGGCATCCAAAGGGTTATTATGAGGCATGGACGGGCAGGAGAGGCCCTTGCCACACATCCTCGAGACGGGGCGACGGGACCGCAATTATGGGTCGCGCTTGCCCCGCATTAATAAAATGCTAATGGGTTGGGTATTTGATCTGAGTTGGGTCGTTGGCCTTTTTACGGACCAAACCATCGCGTGGGAGAAGTTATGGGTACTCAGCGTCGTTGTATCAGCCGAAGCTCTTCGGACGTCAGCAATGGAGCGGCGCACGCCGGATTGGACTGGACGGTACAGCTCTTGGACTGGAGTGTGCTAGGTCTGCTTCCGGCCGCGTTCGCATCGTGCAGGAGCGTGTAGAGCAAGTGGGCCCACGACCCCTGTGTGCTTAGGATTTAGACCGGCGGGCTGGCCTCTCTGTTGAGCCTAGGTGGGGCGACGACGTGCTGATATCCCGAGGCCGGGCATGACCCAGGAAAGTGTGTCCGGCCGGAGGTGATCAGGCGTGTTGGAAATGCGGTGCACCCCTGCAGGGATGAATTATCTATTCGAATAGCCGTGTCCACGGTAACAGGACGACTTGGAGTTGTACCTTGACCTTATACAACTATAACTATGATTTAAATTTGAGATGAATGTGGCTCCGAGATTGCTTCCTCGCAGGGAGTCGAGGAAGAATCTCTGGGCGTGGTTACTTAATAAAATTGCTACAATAATATGACTATATATGAGATACCAGTCTACCCTCTTCTAATGCTGCAAGATGCTGAAGATGCTAGTCTTCGATAGGACTAGGCTTTTCTCCCTATTCTTGCATTCTGCAGTCAGCCCAGATATAACCCCATTCCTTGATACTGATGCATACTTAGCATAGTTCTGATGTCAGTCTTGCGAGTACTTTGGATGAGTACTCACCGCTGCTTTGCCTTCTGTTTCCCTCGATACGATTCTGCGTTCAGGCGACGAAGCCCAGGAGATGGAGTACGCCGGAGACAACTACTACACCACCGCTGGAGCCTACTACTACGTGGAGAACGCCGACGCTCAGGAGTAGTTAGGAGGTTCCCAGGCAGGAGGCCTCGCCTCTTTCGATCCGCTGCTTATGTTTGTGCTAGCCTTCTTAAGGCAAAACTTGTTTAACTTATGTCTGTACTCAGATATTATTTGCTTCCGCTGACTCGTGCTTGTCGAGCTTTGTATTCGAGCCCTCGAGGCCCCTGGCTTGTAATATGAAGCTGTAAGACTTTAATTTGTGTCTAGTGTTGTGTTGTGATATCGATCAGTGAGTCCCTAATCTTGATCGTACGCATTGCGTGTTTGATTAGCGTACGGTCGAAATCGGGGGCGTCACAAAAGCATAAGGACCAGGAGGCGATTCATCAAAGAAGTCCAACTCATGGACCAGTACTAGACGGACCGGCTCACAGAGGGAATCGTAGGAGATTTCCTCTACTTGTAAGGCAAGATAAGTAGGAAGTAGACAAGATTACGGGTTGTATTATGACCCGGATTCTATTGTGAGCTCAAGGCCTCAACCTATATATAAAGGAGAGCCCATGAGGCAGAGGGATTAAGTAAGAAAACCTTGAGAGCTAGGTTAGCGATTCTGCACCCTTGTAATCGAGATCATCATCATTAATAACACAAAAGCAGGATGTAGGCTTTTACTTCCACTAGAGGGGCCGAATCTAGGTAAACCCTTGCCTCTCGTTCCCGATCAACCCCATCCAAGTGACCACCTAGTTGCAATGGCTCCCAGACATAGTCCTATCACTAGGACATATGCCGTGACAAAACCACGACAAATGGCATCCACCGTGGGGGCTTGCGCATGGTGGTGTTGAGTTCTTGGAGGGTTCTCTCCCAGGGATCGAGGGATATGCGATCGGCCGGATGACCAAAAGTCGTCGTGGCAAGATCTACATCAACGATTCAAACTGGGGTCCCGAAGCTGGCTCAATTGAGTAGGGGTACCGGGTCCCCTTTGGCAAGATCCACGTCTTCATCGGCAAAATTGGTGAGTCCGGACCCGAGCCGGACATCTACACTGACATCGTCGAGCCAGCTCTATGCACCCAACCCGGCCGGGCTCGAGCCGGCGATTTCACTTAGGAATTCGACCTCGCATGCAACTCTGCGGCTAGTGGAGGCACCCTCATCTGTTCTGATGGCAAATCATCGATCGGAGACACCGAATCAATCCTCCAGCTATTTGATGGCAGGCTTGGGGGCTGCTCCGATGACGAGACTGCCCGGGAGTCACTTGAGCCGCCACGACAAGCTGCCGTCTTCATGGCAGGGACTGCGCCGGCTCTTGACTCTGCGATGGCTGGCGCGACGGCCAGAACTGGTACTTCGGCACCAGGCACGGCCGGCCCGGACAAAGCACCGGCTCAGGCCATGGCTGGCTTGATGGCTGACATGACGACTCTCTTGGAGAGACCGGTCACCGTGGAGAATCAGGCGGAGTGTAATGTGGAATTGTCCAAGCTTCATGGTCAAATGGTAAAAGTTCAGGAGGAGATCGACACTGAGAATACTCACATGGCAGAGGAGCAGGCTCATATCCACAATGAGGCTGAACGTCGAAAGGCAGAAGCCTGGCAACTAAGTCTTCGACAAGAAGCTTCAAAGACGGTCTATCAGAGGAGGCACATGAGCCACCTGCCCCCTAATGTCGAGCCGACTTGTCTTTTCAATACGCCACATTGCACGCTAGGAACCATGCAACCGTAGTTGGGTCAACCTCATCAGCCGGCTCAGCAGCCTGAGCCGGCCCACCCGCCGCAGACTCGGTCACCACCTCGTCGTTTTCAGACGCTGGCGGGTCACTTCTCCAATCCTATAGATAATATGCTGGCGGCGACTTGCAACCTTGTAGCACTCCCGATCACGGGAAACACCCCAATAGAGATTGAGGCTAGAAACGCCATCGAGATGTTGAAAACTGCGGTCACCCAGCAGGCGCAATACTCTTATAGCTGGGACCGGGTTCATTCTACTCCTTATGCAAGTCGCAGCAAGAGTCGACATGTAGATTCCCCTGCAGTCTCTAGCAGTGGGCGCAGGTAGAGAGCTCAAAATTCCCCAACCTGGCTGGTAGTGTCACATGTGCATGCAATCGTCGATGCGGCTCGGGCCATGCGAGAGGCAGAGGCAGCAGGTCAAGTGCCTCCCACCACTCCCCAACCAGTTTCTTCGGGGGCGTGTCTAAGCAGCAGGACGATCGGAATGTCGTGCCTCGCGCCGGCTCTATGCAATGAGCGCATGCCCAAGGATTTCAATGGCCCTCGCAAGGTTCCAAATTACACGGCACAAGATAGCCACGGTTTGCGCCAAGTACTTAACCATGATGTTGGAAAGACCGGATCGCACATGGTTGAAAAACCTCCCTCCCAATTCAATCAACACTTGGGCAGAGTTGAAGGAGGGCTTCATCAAAAACTTTCAAGGAACTTGCAAGCGCCCAATGAGGATCGTTGATTTACAGCATTGTATTCAATGTACGGATGAGTCTGCCCACCACTGGACTCTCTAGGTCTCGGAGATTATTCACTCTTTTGACAGTATATAACAGCTGCCCAAACTATTTTAATTTTTGAGAAGAATTGCCCTTCCAGCCTCTTGTTCAGAAGCTCGGGCGCCTCAAGCGAAAGGTTCAAGATATGGGAGACCTCATGGATGTCCTTACTAGGTATGCTGAGTTGTACAACACAAAAGATCCTAGTTTAGACGATGATAAGTCTGGTAAAGGCAAGAAACACGATGGTGGTAAGGGTCACCAGCTACACAACTCAGGACACAACAGAAATCATAACAATCAAGGCAACGGTGGAAAGCGCAAGCATCCTGAGGGCGGGTTAGACTTTGTCGCCAACACCAATGCTGGTTTGAACAATCAATGGGGGAACAACTCTGGCAGAACTTACAACGGGAACAAGCTTCGTAACTATGAAGAAGCACTTAAAGCTCCTTGCCCCAAACATAGTTTCCCAGATAAGCCGGCTACCCACTCATGGGAGAATTGCTACATCATACAGGAATTCCTCCATCAAGCATGTCAAAGTCACCACGAAGGTGGCGGTGGCGGAAATTTGGGTCATCCCGGCGCCGGCGGGTCTGAGGCTGGCTCATCTGGTGGTTTCGCAGGTCCAGGCTTCCACGGATCGGGCGGCTCAGGAGCTGATTTTCAGAATCACGACAACAATAGCGGTGGACATCAACGCTCTGGACAAGGTAACCAACAACACAACAACCCAGCTGGGTTTCAGAGAAATCCTAAGCAGTTGAACAGCGGGCAATATCATGTGTTCATCACTAGCACTTGCAGGCGTGACCGCAAGGTTCAGCATAGAGCCATTAACATGGTCGAGCCAGCTTTCCCCACATACTTAAACTGGTCTAAACACCCAATCACTTGGAGCAAAGATGATCATCCTCCCCGGGTTGATAACCCAGGTGGTCTTGCTTTAGTGGTGGCACCTCAAGTTGGTGGTTATACGCTTACAAAGGTACTCATGGATGGGGGAAGCAGTATCAACATCTTATACTATGTTCCGACGGATGAATCTCTCAGAGAAACAATTGCAGCCCTCTTCCATAGTTTTTCGCGGAGTTGTTCCCGGGAAGTTAGCATATCCAATTGGACGAATCAAGATCGAAGTTGCTTTTGGTACGGAATTCCACTACATATGCGAGTCTCTATCCTTTGAGGTAGTCAAAATCAAGAGCCCTTATCATGCCCTCTTCAGGCGGCCGGCTTACGCCCGCTTCATGGCACGACCTTGTTATGTCTACCTCAAACTTAAGATGCCCGGGCCAAGCGAAACCATCACTGTCAATGGCAATCAAAAAATCGCTCAAGAATGTGAGGAAGGAGATGCAGCCTATGCTAAGTCAGCTTGTGCTGCAGAAGAGTTGAAATTCTACACAGCTATTGTTGACCCGGTGGATATGACCCCCCTCAAGAAGCCCACCACGGAATCTGACCCTCTGCTCAAAATCAAGCCGGCTGAGGATACCAAGCAAATTGATTTCACTCCGGGTGACTCATCCCAACAGTTCACTATTGGGACATGCCTGGATCCCAAATAGGAAAGCGCGCTCATCGAGTTCATCCATGAGAATAGGGACATCTTTGCATGGAAACCCTATGACATGCCTGGTGTACCGAGAGAACTCGCTGAGCACCACCTCAATGTGGATCCGAAGATGAAACCTGTACGGCAGTACCTCCCTCGTTTTAATGAGGAGAGGCGAAAAGCTATTGGTGAAGAGGTGGCCCGGCTCCTAGCTGCGGGTTTCATCATTGAAGTTTTCCACCCAAAGTGGTTGGCAAACCCAGTACTTGTCTTAAAGAAAAACGACACTTGGTGCATGTGTGTTGATTACACAGATCATAACAAAGCTTGTCCAAGGACCCGTTTGCTCTTTCTTGCATTGACCAGATCATTGACTCTATAGCCGGTTGTGAGTGTTTGTGCTTCTTGGATGCTTACTCCGGCTATCATCAAATCAAGATGGCTATTGAGGATCAAGAGAAGACAGTTTTCATCACCCCTTTTGGATCATTCTGCTATGTCTCTATGCCTTTTGGGCTTAAGAGCGTGGGGGCTACTTATCAATGTTGCATCGAGAGCTGTCTCCACCCACAGATTGGATGCAGTGTTCATGCTTACGTGGATGATATTGTGGTTAAGTCCAACAAAAACAGACTCTACTGGATGACCTCCTGGAGACTTTCGTCAATTTTCGGGTCTACAGGATGAAGCTTGACCCGGCCAAATGTGTCTTTGGTGTTCCTACGGGCAAATTGCTGGGATTTTTGGTATCGGAACGAGGTATCGAGGCTAACCCGGACAAGATCAAAGCGGTGACCTCGCTTGCTAGGCCGACCAACGTCAATGACGTCCAGCGTAAGGCGGGTCGCATCACGGCCTTAAGCCATTTCATAAGCCGCCTGGGTGAAAAGGCGATTCCTCTGTACCAGTTATTGAAGAAGATAGACAATTTCGTCTGGACTAATGCTGCAAACAAAGCTTTCGAAGCTCTTAAGAAGCAATTGGTCGTGCCGCCCGTCCTTGCCGCCCCGATCGATAAAGAGCCTATGCTCCTGTACATCTCCGCAAATAATAAAGCAGTGAGTGTAGCAGTGGTCGTGGAGAGAAAGGAGGCCGGGAAGGAGTATCCAGTTCAGCGGCCTGTCTATTATGTGAGCGAAGTTTTGACCTTATCTAAGCAACGATGCCCACATTGGCAGAAATTGGTTTCTGGTGTTTTCATGGTTAGCCGCAAACTGAAACATTATTTTCAGGAGCATCCGATTACTATGGTCAGTTCAGCCCCCCTTGGAGATATCATACAAAACCGGGAGGCTACTAGCCAGGTCGCTAAGTGGGCAATCGAGCTTGGACCTCACCATGTGAAGTATATGCCTCGAACAGTTCTCAAATCTCAGGCACTGGTGGATTTTATTAATGATTGGACTGAGCTGCAAACTGATGACCCACAAGTATAGGGGATAAATCGTAGTCCTTTCGATAAGTAAGAGTGTCGAACCCAACGAGGATCAGAAGGAAATGACAAGCGGTTTTCAGCAAGGTAATTTCTGCAAGCACTGAAATTGTAGGTAACAGATAGTTTGATAGCAAGATAATTGACAGCGGGCAAGTAACGGTAACGGTAAACAAGGTGCAGCAAGGTAGCCCAATCCTTTTGAGGCAAAGGATAGGCCAGAACAATCACTAGTAATAGGCAAAGTGTTCTTGAGGCTACACGGGAATTTCGTCTAGTCACTTTTATCATGTTGGTTTGATTCGTGTTCGCTACTTTGATAATTTGATATGTGGGTGGACCGGTGCTAATGTGTTGTTCTTACTTGAACTAACAACCTACTTATGATTAACCCCCTCGCAAGCATCCGCAACTACGAGAAAAGTATTAAGACAAAGTCTAACCATAGCATTAAACATGTGGATCCAAATCAGCCCCTTACGAAGTAGCGCATAAACTAGGGTTTAAGCTTCTGTCACTCTAGCAACCCATCATATAATAACTACTCCACAATGCATTCCCTTAGGCCCATGAATGGTGAAGTGTCATGTAGTCGATGTTCACATAACACCACTAAGGAAATCACAACATACATATCATCAAAATATCGAACACATATCAAATTCACATGATTACTCGCAACATGACTTCTCCCGTGACCTCAAGAACAAATGTAACTACTCACAAATAATAATCATGCTCAAGATCAGAGGAGTATTGAATAGCATAATGGATGTGAACATATAATCTTCCACCAAATAAACCATATAGTTATCAACTGCGCAAGGTAATCAACACTACTAGTCACCCACAGGTACCAATCTAAGGTTCCGGTACAAAGATTGAACACAAGAGATGAACTAGGGTTTGAGAGGAGATGGTGCTGTTGAAGATGTTGATGAAGATTGGCCTCCCAAAGATGAGAGGGGTGTTGGTGATGACGATAGCTTTGATTTCCCCCTCCGGGAGGGAAGTTCCCTCGACGGAATCGCTCCGCCGGAGGGCAAAGGTGCTCCTACCCAAGTTCCGCCTCGAGGCGGCGACGCTTCGTCCCGAAAGTACTCCTCTGATTTTTTCTAGGTCAAGAGTGACCTTATACTAGAAGATGGGCACTGGAGGTGGGCCAGGCTGAGCACAACCCATCAGGGCGCGCCCAGGGGGGCTGGCGCACCCTGGTGGGTTGTGCCCACCTGGGAGGCCCCCTCCAGTGGTTTTCAGCTCCAGTATTTTTTATCAAATGCAAAAATAATCTCCGTAAAATTTCAGCTTCATTGGAGTTGTGCAGAATAGGTATCTCTGAAGTGCTTTTCTAGGGTCCAGAATTCCAGCTGCCGGTATTCTCCCTCCTTGTGTAAACCTTGCATATTATGAGAGAAAAGGCATTAGAATCACTCCCCAAAGCATTATTATTCAACAAAACAAAGTAAATAACAGTAGGAAATCATGATGCAAAATGGACGTATCAACTCCCCCAAGCTTAGACCTCGCTTGTCCTCAAGCGAAAGACGATATTGAAAAGCATGTCCACATGGTTTGAGAGAGAGGTGTCGATAAAAACAAAATACGGATATAGAAGCATCATGCTTATTAACATAACAATAACAAACTCTAACATAAGAACTTATTTCAATACATTTTTATCATAAAGCTTCTCATGAACAAGTAACAATTCATTACAACATAGAAGTATGAAGCATAAACCTTATTGGGATACAACAAACTATGTTCTTAGTCAACTTTGCAACTACAATTCATGATATTTTCAGGAAGGGTCTCATGTCGGAGCCTTTTGGCAAGTCCACATACTCAACCATCATTTAGTCTTCTATGATTGCTAACGCTCACGGCATACCCATGAACAAAAAGTTTCAACCGGACACGTAGGAAGATAGGGGCTTATAGTTTTGCCTCCCAACTTACTCACCTCAAGGGTGATGTCAACAATAATAACTCATGCCCACCCATATCCAACTGGATATATGTGCCTAGATCTTTCCTCACCACATGATGCTTGCAAAAGAATAAGTAAAAAGGAATAGGGAAGAATACTTTGACTCTTGCATAAAAGTAAGTGCATAAAAGTAAAAGATAGGCCCTTCGCAGAGGGAAGCAGAGGTTGTCATGCGCTTATTGGTTTGTATGCCCAATCCCTTAATGTAAAAGAACGTCATGCTATATTGCCCCCTATGATAGCAACATTTATTATGAAGTCCATCGCTTTTATTACTTTGCCATCATAAGGTCGTATAACGCTCAATTTTCTCTTACACTAATTGATCAAAACACTTTTAGAAGCAATTTTTATTGCCTTGTTGCACTGATGAGAACTTACTTGAAGGATATTTCTCGATCCATAGGTAGGTATGGTGGACACTCAAAGAAAGAGTTTGGTTAGGGTTTTTGGATGCACAAGTAGTATCTCTACTTAGTGTGGAATTTTTAGCTAGCAAAGATATTAGGTAAGCACCACATGTTAAAGGATCTATGACAATATAACTTCTATGTGGATATGAACAAACATAAATCATTACGTTGTCTTCCTCGTCCAACGCCAACAATTTTGACATATAATATTTGATGGGGGCCCACAATCATAATAGATGTCCAAGATAGTGCATTTGCATGTGAATCTTCTCTTCCTTTATTAATTCTTTCATGAATTGCATCATTGACCAGTGCTATGTTTGTCAATCTCCAATAAATTTTACTACTTGTACTTTTCATTATGTGATGTCATTACTCACCATAGGATTAGCCTATGATTCTTTTCATTTGTTTCTTTTCCTTTATTTGATTGCAACAAGAAAGTAGAGAGGCAAAAACTCAAACTAAACTTTATTATATAACTTTAACTCGATTACATAGATAGATAGGCCACAAAACTAACACATGAAGACAGATCATACTAAACTTTTATTCAACTAAAGCAAAGGGAAACTAAAGATCAAACTAAAATAGGTAAAGGTGAATAAAAGTGGTGGTGATACGATACCGGGGCACCTCCCCCAAGCTTGGCTCAAGCCAAGGGGAGTGCCCATACCCGTGAGTTCAAGTCTCCTTTGGTGGTGGTGATGAAGAAGGTGGAGGTGTTGATGTAGGTGGTGGTGATGATGTAGTAAGCTTATCCTCCAGCTTCCAGGGCAAGGGCTCCCCATCAAAGGTTGACGCGAGAGTCCCCTGAGTCCTGCAACTGGCAGCTAAACTCATACCTTTAAATGTCGCTTCATATTCGAAGACTTGGTTTTGAAGATCATAAACTTGGCTCTGCAGAAAATTAATTTGCTCATTGAGGGTGGAGATGATGTCCTTCACATACCGGACATCCACCATCTGACCACGGGTGAATTCCGTGATCATGGAGTGATTGGCACTAAGTCCACGCTCCACCATCTTCTGGCACTTGAAGATTTCCTGTTCCACCGCCTCGAGCCTAGCCTCCACGCTTCCGGTCTTCTTAGATCCCTGAACATCGCGGATGTGGAGCACCCCCTCACGCATCTCAATGGCTTGAGGGTGCTTCATCACCTCCGGCAAGTATGGGTTGATGACCTTCTCGAAGAAGTTGTCTTTGGAGGAGCTTGGTGGAGCCATAGAGATCTAGATCTAACGAGAAAACAACAAGAAACAAGAACATATGATTTTTCTGTGATGCGGTCGTCAAAACAGTCGGGGGTATATATAGAGAATTTTTTTCTTGGGAAACAAGTATCTGGAAGGAAAACGGAGTCGGGAAGGCATCCGAGGTGGGCACAACCCAACAGGGCGTGCCCAGGGTGCTTGGCGCACCCTGGTGTATCGTGCTCACCTCGATCACCTTCCGGTTTATTTTTTATTTCCAAAATTCTAAAATATTCCAAAACCGACAAAACATATTTTTGTGGATTTTTCGAAGTCCGTTTACTTACCGTATCACATACCTCCTATTTTTAAGTATTCTAGAGTGTTCCGGAAGGTTTCTTTTATGTGTTCCTCCGGTGTCATGGTTTGGATAACATTGCTTTCAACATTAATAGGCGTACCTGAGATATAATGCTTAATTCTTTGTCCATTGACCACCTTCGAGTTAGTACCTTCGGCGTTGTTAATCTTGATAGCTCCAGAACGATAAACCTCTTCAATAATATATGGTCCTTCCCATTTTGAGAGAAGCTTTCCTGCAAAAAATCTTAAACGAGAGTTGAACAAAAGAACATAATCTCCTATTTTGAATTCCTACTTTTGGATTCTTTTGTCATGCCATCTTTTTATATTTTCTTTGAATAGCTTGGCATTTTCATACGCTTGGGTTCCCCATTCATCTAGTGAGCTAATATCAAATAGCCTCTTCTCACCGGCAAGTTTGAAATCATAATTGAGTTCTTTAATTGCCCAAAATGCTTTGTGTTCTAGTTATAAAGGAAAATGACAAGCCTTCCCATACACCATTTTATATGAAGACATACCCATAGGATTTTTATAAGCTGTTCTATAGGCCCAAAGTGCATCATCTAATTTCTTAGACCAATTCTTACGAGACCTATTGACAGTTTTTTGTAATATTAATTTTATTACTCTATTGCTAAGTTCTACTTGACCACTAGATTGAGGATGATAGGGTGATGCAATTCTATGGTTAACATCATATTTAGCAAGCATCTTACGGAAAGCACCATGAATAAAGTGTGAACCACAATCGGTCATTAAATATCTAGGGACTCCAAACCTCGGAAAGATAGCCTCTTTAAGCATTTTAATGGAAGTGTGGTGATCAGCACTACTAGTTGGAATAGCTTCTACCCACTTAGTGACATAATCAACCGCAACTAAAATATGAGTGTACCTGTTAGAGGAAGGAAAAGGCCCCATGTAATCAAAACCCCACACGTCAAATGGTTCAACAACAAGTGAATAATTCATAGGCATTTCTTGACGCTTAACGATATTACCAATTCTTTGACATTCATCACAAGACAAGACAAACTTACGAGCATCCTTGAAGAGAGTAGGCCAATAAAAACCAGATTGCAATACCTTATGAGCAGTTCTATCTCCCGCATGATGTCCTCCATAGGCTTCAGAATGACATTTCCGTAGGATTTGTTCCTGTTCATGCTCAGGTACACAACGTCTAATAATACCATCTACTCCTTCTTTAAAAAGGTGTGGGTCATCCCAAAAGTAATGTCTCAAGTCATAGATTTTTTTCTCTTTTGTTGATAAGTAAATCTAGGTGGTATATATTTAGCAACAATGTAATTAGCATAATCAGCATACCAAGGTGTGTGTTGTGAGACACTTATTGCAGCTAGCTGTTCGTCAGGGAAACTATCATCAATAGGTAGTGGGTCATCAAGAATATTTTCTAACCTAGACAAGTTATCAGCTACGGGGTTCTCAGCTCCTTTCCTATCAACGATGTGTAAGTCAAATTCTTGGAGCAAGAGAACCCACCTAATGAGTCTAGGTTTAGCATGTTTCTTTTCCATAAGGTATTTTATAGCAGCATGATCGGTGTGAACAATGACTTTGGAATCAACAATATATGATCTAAATTTATCACAAGTAAACACAACTGCTAAAAATTCTTTTTCGGTAGTAGCATAGTTTCGTTGGGCATTGTCCCTAGTTTTACTAGCATAATGGATAACATTTAATTTCTTATCAACTCTTTGTCCTAGGACAGCACCAACAACATAGTCACTAGCATCACACATAATTTCAAAAGGCAAGTTCCAATCAGGTGGTTGAACGATAGGTGCAGAGGTTAAGGCTTTCTTGAGTGTTTCAAAGGCTTCCACACAATCATCATCAAAAACAACAGGAATATCCTTTTGCAAAAGATTAGTAAGAGGCCTAGAAAATTTAGAGAAGTCTTTAATGAACCTCCTATAAAAACCAGCATGACCAAGGAAACTTCGAATACCTTTAATATCTTTAGGACATGGCATTTTCTCAATTGCATCAACTTTAGCTTTATCCACCTCAATACCTCGTTCAGATATTTTATGCCCCAAGACAATGCCTTCATTAACCATAAAGTGGCACTTCTCCCAATTCAAGACGAGATTAGTTTGTTCACATCTCTGCAAAACTCGATCAAGGTTGCTTAAGCAATCATCAAAAGAAGTTCCGTAAACGGAAAAATCATCCATAAAAACCTCCACAATCTTTTCACAAAAGTCAGAGAATATAGCAGTCATACATCTTTGAAAGGTAGCAGGTGCATTGCATAAACCAAAAGGCATATGTCTATAAGCATAGGTTCCGAAAGGGCAAGTAAAGGTAGTTTTCTCTTGATCAGATTGTGACACAGGTATTTGAGAGAAACTAGAATATCCATCTAGGAAACAAAAGTGTGTGTGCTTAGATAGTCTCTCTAGCATTTGATCAATGAACGGTAAAGGGTAATGATCTTTTCTAGTAGCTTTATTTAATTTTCTAAAATCAATTACCATTCTATAGCTAGTGACAATTCTTTGTGGAATGAGTTCATTCTTATCATTGGGAACAACGGTAATACCTCCTTTCTTAGGGACACAATGAACGGGACTTACCCATCTACTATCAGCTATGTGATAGATTATACCTGCTTCCAGAAGCTTTAATATTTCAGTTCTTACCACTTCTTTCATCTTAGGATTCAATCGCCGTTGATGATCAACAACGGGTTTAGCATCGTTTAGCATCAGGTTCCATATTGATCTTGTGCTGACATAGAGTGGGACTAATGCCCTTAAGATCATCAAGAGTATATCCAATAGCAGCCCGGTGCTTCCTTAGAACTTTCAATAATATTTCTTCTTCATGTTCTGAAAGGTTAGCACTAATAATAACATCATATATCCTTTTCTCATCAAGATAAGCATACTTCAAAGTGTCAGGCAATTGTTTCAATTCAAACACAGGATCACCTTTAGGTGGAGGAGGACCTCCAAGGGTTTCAATAGGCAAATTGTGTTTCAAGAGAGGTTGTTGTTTGAAGAAAATTTGATCTATTTCATTTCTTTCACGCAAGTGCATATCATTCTCATGGTCGAGCAAATATTGTTCCAATGGATCAGTAGGAGGCACAACAATAGAAGCAAGACCAATTATTTCATCCTTACTAGATAACGCTTTATCACGAGGTTGTCTACTAAACTTGGAAAAATTAAACTCATGAGACACATTACCAAAACTGACACCGACAGTTTGTTTTTCACAATCTATCTTAGCATTGACGGTGCTCAAGAAAGGTCTACCAAAGATAATGGGACAAAAGTCATCTTGTGGGGAACCAAGGACTAGAAAATCAGTAGGGTATTTTACTTTCCCACACAAGACTTCAACATCTCTAACTATCCCAAGTGGTGTGATAGTGTCTCTATTAGCAAGTTTAATAGTGACATCAATGTCTTCCATTTCAGCAGGTGCTATTTCATCCATATTTTCTTGGTATAAGGTAAAAGGGATAGCACTCACACTAGCACCTAAATCACATAAACCATGGTAGCAATGATCTCCTATTTTAACTGAGACAACATGCAAGCCTTCTATGGGTCTATGTTTATCCTTTTCATCAGGTTTGGCAATTCTAGCAGCTTCGTCACAAAAGTAGATAACATGACCATCAATATTTTCTACCAAGAGATCTTTAACCATAGCAACACTAGGTTCTACTTTAATTTGCTCAGGGGGTTTAGGTGCTCTTATATTACTCTTACGAACCACAATTGATACCTTAGCATGTTCCTTTATCCTAACAGGGAAAGGTGGTTTTTCAATATAAGCGGTAGGCACAACTGGATCAACATTGTAAAAGATGGTTTCTTCTTTAATAGGGGGATGATATTTAAACCACTTCTCCTTAGGGAGGTCAACATGAGTAGCAAATGCTTCACAGAAAGAGGCTACTATCTCAGAGTCAAGTCCATATTTAGTGCTAAACTTGTAAAAAGTATCGGTATTCATAAAAGATTTAACACAATCAAATTCAATCTTTATACCGGACTCATTACCTTCGTCGAGTTTTCAATCTTCAGAGTTGCGTTTAATTCTTTCTAAGAGATCCCACTTGAATTCAATAGTCTTCATCATATAAGAACCAGCACAAAAAGTATCGAGCATGGATTGATCATTATGAGAAAGCCGACCATAAAAATTCTGAATGATAACTTCCCTCAGAATGTCATGATTGGGGCATGAATATAACATTGAATTAAGCCTCCCCCAAGCTAGAGCGATACTTTCTCCTTCACGAGGCCAAAAATTATATATTTAATTCCGATCACGATGAACTAGATGCATAGGATAAAAATTATATATATATATCAGGATGTTTAGTTCCGTCTCCTGCATAAGGTTTAGCAAGCAGTTGTTCTAGCATACCCGAAGGAATTTCATAAGTAACATTTTCAGTAGGTGCTGTAGGTTGAGGGGTAGCTAATTGTGGTTCTGGTCGAGGCGAAGATACCCCGAACAAACCCCTCAAAGGATTGTTGTCCATAGTAGCAAGTAGCAATAAATTTCAGCACGTAGTATAAGTTTTTCCTTACCAATTTCCACTTACCAAGAGCGCTTCACTCCCCGGCAACGGCGCCAGAAAAGAGTCTTGATGACCCACAAGTATAGGGGATCAATCGTAGTCCTTTAGATAAGTAAGAGTGTCGAACCCAATGATGACCCACAAGTATAGGGGATCAATCGTAGTCCTTTCGATAAGTAAGAGTGTCGAACCCAATGATGACCCACAAGTATAGGGGATCAATCGTAGTCCTTTCGATAAGTAAGAGTGTCGAACCCAACGAGGAGCAGAAGGAAATGACAAGCGGTTTTCAGCAAGGTAATCTCTGCAAGCACTGAAATTGTAGGTAATAGATAGTTTGATAGCAAGGTAATTTGTAACGAGCAAGTAACGGTAACGGTAAACAAGGTGCAGCAAGGTAGCCCAATCCTTTTGAGGCAAAGGACAGGCCATAACAATCACTAGTAATAGGCAAAGTGTTCTTTCGGGTACACGGGAATTTCATCTAGTCACTTTTATTATGTTGGTTTGATTCGTGTTCGCTACTTTGATAATTTGATATGTGGGTGGACCGGTGCTAAGGTGCTGTTCTTACTTGAACTAACAACCTACTTATGATTAACCCCCTCGCAAGCATCCGCAACTACGAGAAAAGTATTAAGACAAAGTCTAACCATAGCATTAAACATGTGGATCCAAATCAGCCCCTTACGAAGTAGCACATAAACTGGGGTTTAAGATTCTGTCACTCTAGCAACCCATCATCTAATAACTACTCCACAATGCATTCCCTTAGGCCCATGAATGGTGAAGTGTCATGTAGTCGACATTCACATGACACCACTAAGGGAATCACAACATACATATCATCAAAATATCGAACACATATCAAATTCACATGATTACTCGCAACATGACTTCTCCCGTGACCTCAAGAACAAGGGTAACTACTCACAAATTATAATCATGCTCAAGATCAGAGGAGTAATGAATAGCATAATGGATCTGAACATATAATATTCCACCAAATAAACCATATAGTAATCAACTACTCAAGGTAATCAACACTACTAGTCACCCACAGGTACCAATCTGAGGTTCCGGTACAAAGATTGAACACAAGAGATGAACTAGGGTTTGAGAGGAGATGGTGTTGTTGAAGATGTTGATGAGGATTGGCCTCCCAAAGATGAGAGGGGTGTTGGTGATGACGATAGCTTCGATTTCCCCCTCCGGGAGGGAAGTTCCCCCGACGGAATCGCTTCGCCGGAGGGCAAAAGTGCTCCTGCCCAAGTTCCGCCTTGAGGCGGCGGCGCTTCGTCCTAAAAGTCCTCCTCCTATTTTTTTAGGTTTTTTGGGTATTTATACCAGAAGATGGGCACCGGAAGTGGGCCAGGCTGGGCACGATACACCAGGGCACGCCCAGGGGGGCCTGGCGCGCCTTGGTGGGTTGTGCCCACCTGGGGGCCCTCCTCCGGTAGTTTTCAGGTGCAGTAATTTTTATTAAATACAAAAATAATCTCCGTAAATTTTCAGCTTCATTGGAGTTGTGCAGAATAGGTATCTATGACTTGCTTTTCTTGGGTCCAGAATTCCAGCTGCCGGTATTCTCCCTCTTTGTGTAAACCTTGCATATTATGATAGAAAAGGCATTCGAATCACTCCCCAAAGCATTGTTATTCAACAAAACAAAGTAAATAACAATGGGAAATCATGATGGAAAATGGACGTATCAACTCCCCCAAGCTTAGACCTCGCTTGTCCTCAAGCGAAAGCCGATATTGAAAAGCATGTCCACATGGTTTGATAGAGAGGTGTCGATAAAAACAAAATAAGGACATAGAAGCATCATGCTTATTAAAATAACAGCAACAAACTCTAACATAAGAACTTATTTCAATATATTTTTATCATAAGGCTTCTCATGAGCAAGTAACAATTCATCACAACATAGAAGTATGAAGCATAAACCTTATTGGAAACCAACAAACTATGTTCTCAGTCAACTTTGCAACTACAATTCATCATATTTTCAGGAAGGGTCTCATGTCGGAGCCTTTTGGCAAGTCCACATACTCAACTATCATTTAGTCTTCTATGATTGCTAACGCTCACGGCATACCCATGAACAAAAAGTTTCAACCGGACACATAGGAAGATAGGGGCTTATAGTTTTGCCTCCCAACTCACTCACCTCAAGGGTGATGTCAACAATAATAACTCATGCCCACCCATATCCAACTGGATATATGTGCCTAGATCTTTCCTCACCACATGATGCTTGCAAAGGAAAAAGTAAAAAGGAATAGAGAAGAATACTTTGACTCTTGCATAAAAGTAAGTGCATAAAAGTAAAAGATAGGCCCTTCGCAGAGGGAAGCAGAGGTTGTCATGCGCTTATTGGTTTGTATGCCCAATCCCTTAATGTAAAAGAACGTCACGCTATATTGCCCCCTATGATAGCAACCTTTATTATGCAGTCCGTCGCTTTTATTACTTTGCCATCATAAGTTCGTATAACGCTCAATTTTCTCTTACACTAATTGATCAAAACACTTTTAGAAGCAATTTTTATTGCCTTATTGCACCGATGACAACTTACTTGAAGGATCTTTCTCGATCCATAGGTAGGTATGGTGGACACTCAAGGAAAGAGTTTGGGTTTGGGTTTTTGGATGCACAAGTAGTTTCTCTACTTAGTGCGGAATTTTTGGCTAGCAAAGATATTGGGCAAGCACCACATGTGAAAGGATCTTTGACAATATAGCTTCTATGTGGATATGAACAAACATAATTCATTACATTGTCTTCCTTGTCCAACGTCAACAATTTTGACATATAATATTTAATGAGGGCTCACAATCATAAAAGATTTCCAAGATAGTGTATTTGCATGTGAATCTTCTCTTCCCTAATTAATTCTTTCATGAATTGCATCATTGACCAATGTTATGTTTGTCAACCTCCAATAAATTTTACTACTTATACTTTTCATTATGTGATGTCATTACTCACCATAAGATTAGCATATGATTTATTTATTTTTTTTCTTTTCCTTTATTTGGTTGCAACCGGAAAGTAGTGAAGCAAAGACTCAAGCTAAACTTTATTGTATAACTTTCACTCGATTACAAAGATAGATAGGCCACGAAACTAACACACGAAAATAGATCGCGCTAAACTTTTATTCAACTAAAGCAAAGGGAAACTAAGGATTGAACTAAAATTGGTAAAGGTGAATAAAAGTGGTGGTGATACGATACCGGGGCACCTCCCCCAAGCTTGGCTCAAGCCAAGGGGAGTGCCCATACCCGTGTGCTCAAGTCTCCTTTGGTGGTGGTGATGAAGAAGGTGGAGGTGTTGATGTAGCCTTCTTCTTCAACTTATATTTAAGCATAAAGTTTTCCTCCCTTAGATCATCATTCTCCAATTCAAGCTTTAATATCCTTTGGCATAAGGCCTCCTTGCTTTCCTGCAGAAAACGAGACGGGATAAATTGGACCTTAGGTTTGTATCTTCTAGGGAGGCTTGACTTCTTGAATTCCACATGGATGTCTCCGGGTTGAGGCAATGGATCCTCCTCCTCCTCAGAGCTGTCATCTTGTGTTTCTTGCATGGTGGCATCTTCTTCCTCCTCTGAGGTCCATAGATATGGATAGATCTCCCTAAAGATCTTTGGGTCTGAAACATAGGGATCAACATGGTTCTCCCCATCGGAATCTTGAGACGACATTGTCGGTGTACTAAAGTTTGGGTCTTTCAGTACCCCATACTTGTGCACGGACGGTTGTAGACACACCAGCGGCAAGGCCTGCCGGGAGACAGCTGGATGCAAGTACAAGAATGTCAAGAAAGCATTCAAGTCAATAATCAGAAGACAGAAGACCGAAGACTAGGATCCCGGCAAGATGCTTGCCGGGATGGCTTGCGAAGCCCCGGCAAGACTCGCGCCCGGCAAGACCTCGCCACCCTGAAACCACTCTAGCGCAGTGACCAGCTTGTCTTTTAGCTGTTGTCCTCCTGGGTGAGTGTCAGGCGCTAACGGTGGAGGGTCTTAAGCGGTGATAATGGGACGGCCCCTTTTTCCATCCCCAAGAAGCTAAGGGACACCTAAACGGAGCATTTAATGCGTTTGTCCTAAGTCGTCAGTATTAGGTATGATAACACTGTAGCAACTTTACACCTCTTGTATGTACTGTGCGCCACTGTTGGTGACCCCTTCGAACGTATAAAAGGAGGCCCAAGGCATAGCTATAGGGGAGAGGACCTTCTGGCCCATTCTGCATGCGTAGCTGCTGCTCAAACTTACTGCTCATCGCAAGCGCTCCTAGAGCTTGGGCTTAAATGCATCCAATACAACCAAAGCAGGAGTAGGGTTTTACGCTTCTCAGCAGCCTGAACCTGGGTAAAAATCCCTTGTGTTGATCGTTGGATCTGCTCTTTGTGCAAACCTTTTCCCTGCCGAACCGTAAAAGGGATCCACGCGATCCCATAGGTGTCGTACGCCGACATCTTTGGTGCTCCAGGTAGGGGAAAGGTTGCGCGAACCTGATCTAGCGATCAGCGCGCCAGCTTCTTCATCATCTTCATCGCCATGGCTCCCAAGAAGAAGGGTATTACTGCGGTTGGTCCATCTGCGTCCGTTATCCCTGAAGCTACACGGACAGGCGACGGTGTGGACGCAGGCGGAGGAGGCGGAGGTCTTGAGCCTCCACGACGTTCTGGTGATCAGAGCCAAGTGAGCGGCGTCGTTCGCAGCGGCGACGGCAACCCCCGCGCCACTAGATCTAAGGACGGAGCTGTGCTACCTGCGGGCGGCGTAGCGAACTCCAAGGACGGAAGGGCGCCTTCTAAGACACCCACACCGGCGCATGCGCCGCGGCCTTCTCAGGTCGCGCGCGATGAACTGCGCCGCGACGTTGGTGGTTCTAGGCGTCCCCTTGGAAAGACTCCTGAGCATCACCCTCGAGATGCCTGGGGCCAGCATGCACGCCAAGACGCCGGTGGAAGCGGCGCGCGGTCGCGGGACCGTGACGGAGCTCCTTCTAACACGGTTGGAAGTCGGAGCACCTCACATTCCTCGCACCTTTCGCCACCGCCTACACCAGCAGAAGCGTTGGCACGAGCACAGCTACTCCTCAATTTTCCTCCTGCTGCGGAGAAGCTCGAAGAATGGAGAGCTGCTATTCAGAGCCTCGTCGGCTTCGCTAATGAAGATGGGCCGCAGCGGGCGGAGCCTTCGCGGCGGCAGTCCATCGGGCCGGCGTGCGCCGATGGCGAAAAGACTGGAGGTGGTACAACCACGGTGCACTCTCCTCCATGGCAGCAACAGCGGTCGCTGACTCGACGGATCATCACTTGTGATGACGATTCCACGGCGCCGTCTGATCCGTGAACTCGCCGCGATCAACGTCAAGTTCTTCGGGAACGAAGCAAGGAAGACGCTCGGACTACCATCGAGCGGCGGCGGGAAGCGTGCTATCAATCTGATAGGCGCGCAGGACCCACTGTAGACAAGCCTGCGCCAGGGTATCCTAGTGACCTACCTTATGAGGTGTGCTATCCAGCTTTTACCCGTGAGCTGCGGCGAGTCCAGTGGCCCAATTCCCGCACGTTTAAGCCGGAGGTCCCGGAGAAATACGACGGCAAGACTCACCCGTCATAGTTCTTGAGCGTCTACACCATTGCGCTGCAGGCTGCCGGGGCTCGCGACGACAAGATACTCGCCAACTACTTCCCGTTGGTACTTAAGCCCAACGTTAGGTCGTGGTTGATGCATCTGCCGGAGAATTCCATTTCTTCCTGGGCAGATCTGTGTCATGAGTTTGTTGGCGCCTTTACCGGAGGTCACCAAGCTCCTGGCCAGGAAAGTGATTTGCATCTCATCCCCCAGAAGGAGGGCGAAACTATGCGCAAGTACATACAGAGATTCAGCCGTATACATCACAACATCCCAGACATTCATCATGCCGCTGTTGTCAGCGCATTCCATCAGAACGTGCGCAACCGCAGGATGCGCGAAGAGCTGGCGATGAACAAAGTCAGGGATGTTGCCGAGCTCTATGCTCTGGCTGATAAATGTGTGCGAGCTGAAGAAGGGAGGAGATTCCCCGGCGAGGACGCTGGCGCAGGAATCGACTCTGAAGATGAAGACGCCGCCGCCCCGGCAAAGAAAGGCCTGCGGCGTAACAGGAAGCGCAAGGGCAAGGCCGTGCTTGCCGTCGAGGAATCCGGTAACCTCGACACCGCCAAGAAGGTCAAGGTTGGCAGCCCCGGCAAGGAGGTTGCCGGGTGCGCCTCCTGTCAGGCCTTGGCGGCTGCCGACAAGCCGGAGGGCTCCGACAAGCAGTATTGCAAGATCCATTGCACCAAGGGCCATGATCTCCAAAACTGCCGGCAAGTTGAGCAGCTTGTCGAGAAGCAGAAAGCTGAGTATGAAAGGCGAGATAAGGAGAAGGCCCAGGATGGTGCAGAGGGGTCCGGCAAGAAATGCGGTGGTCGAGGAGGTCGCCGCAGCAAGGCCAAGCAACAGAAGGAGAGGCCCGCTCGAGGCCGCGACAAGGATGAGGGGGGTGGCGATGACAACGATGAGGACGACGAGTCCAACGAGAAGGAATTTCAGAAAGCTATAGACATGATGTGCATTGACGGGGGCGTCTCTTTGCCTTCTTCTCACCGCCGACTCAAATTGTGGGCACGCGAGATTAATGCGACAGAGCCATCTGTCGATGCCCGGAAACCATTGAAGTGGTCCAACACGCCTATCATTTTTTACGCTGAGGATCACCCTGATCGCACGATCGGGTGTCTGCCGTTGTTGGTTTCCCCAACGATTCGCAACCTCAAGGTGACAAAAATGCTAGTCGACGGTGGGGCCGGCTTGAACTTGATCTCACCCAAGGTGATCAAAAGGTTGCAAATTCCTGATGAAGATCTTGAGGAAACGGGTACATTTCAAGGGATCAATCCAGGAAGGAGCCAGCCGAAGGGTAAGATCACACTACCCGTAACGTTTGGTAGTGACCTGAACTTCAAAACAGAGAAGATTGTTTTCGACGTCGCCGAGATTCCATTGCCATATAATGGGATCCTTGGCCTTCCAGCGCTGGCCAAGTTCATGGCGGCATAGCACTACGCTTATAATACACTGAAGATGCCCGGGCCAATGAGCGTCATCACCATCAACTCCGACAAGAAGGATGCGCTTGTCTGCACCGACCAACTTTACTGGGAGGCAGTTGCAGCACATGCCGCTAAGGCACTTGCTCCTGCCGCTGAAGCTCCCGGGGGGAAGAAGACCGGCAGGACCTCTAGCATACACTCCGGCAAACGCACCTCCTCGGAGTGCTGCGCTCCTGTTGAGGATGTGCCAGAGAGCTCCACCGTCAAGAGCAAGAAGTCAAAGGCAGCTCCACCAGAAACTAAGAAGGTGCCCGTCAAGGAGGATGGTATGGGAGGAACTTCCACCCTTGACAACAAATAGGAAAGCGCGCTCATTGCCTTCCTGCGGGCGAATGTCGATGTGTTTGCATGGCAACCATCTGACATCCCCGGTGTTCCCAGGGAGGTGATTGAGCACCACCTTGCTGTCTGTCCTCATGCACGGCCCATCAAGCAGAAGGTTAGGAAGCAGGCTTTGGAGCGGCAACAATTTATTGCCGAGGAAATCAAGAAATTGGAAGCGGCAGGTTTGGTAAGAGGAGTGCTCCATCCAACATGGTTGGCCAATACAGTTTAGTGCGCAAGGCGAATGGAAAATGGAGGCTATGTATTGATTATACAGATATCAATAAAGCCTGTCCAAAAGATCCTTTTCCCTTGCCGCGCATCGACCAGATTGTGGACTCCACTTCCGGCTGCGATTTGCATTCATTTCTTGATGCTTATTCAGGATATCATCAGATCTACATGGCAAAGGAAGACGAAGAGAAAACCGCATTTATCACCCCATGTGGTACGTATTGCTTCATACGTATGCCTTTCGGGTTGAAAAGTGCTGGTTCAACATTTGCAAGAGCGGTCGAGATTGGTTTTGAGCCCCAGCTACATAGAAATATGGAAGCTTATATGGATGACATAGTGGTCAAAACTAAGGATAAGGCGACGCTCATACAAGATCTAGAAGAAACATTTGCAAATCTGCGCAAGATCAATTTGAAGCTCAATCCTGAGAAGTGTGTGCTTGGCGTTCCATCCGGCAAGCTTCTCGGGTTCTTTGTGTCTCAGCGTGGAATCGAAGCAAATCCCGACAAGATCAAGGCAATTGAGAAGATTGAAGCGCCAAGACGCGTCAAGGATGTGCGTCGTCTTGCCGGCTGCGTTGCTGCTCTGAGTAGGTTCATCTCCAAATCTGCTGAGCGCGCCCTGCCCTTTTTCAAAATTTTGAAAAAGCCAGGTCCAATGAGATGGACTCCGGAAGCGGAGGCAGCGCTGCAGGATTTGAAAAGGTACCTCTCCTCTCCGCCAGTACTAGTCGCACCAAAACTGCAAGAGCCATTGCTACTATATCTAGAGGCACCGAATCAAGTGGTGAGTGCTGCGTTAGTGGCAGAGAGAGAACTCGACGAAGAAGCAGCGGCAGAAGCAAGACCGTCAAGCGACGAGCCAGGGTTTTCCCCGGCATAGTCTGGCACCGACAAGGCAGAATCTGCGCAGCCAAATGAAGCAACACAGAAGAAGAAGATGGTGCAGCGCCTAGTTTATTTTGCCAGCTCCCTTTTGCAGGGGGTTAGGTCAAGATATTCTGGCGTGCAGAAGTTGCTCTTCGGCCTCCTTATGGCCTCGAGGAAGCTGCGCCATTATTTTCAGGCACATGAGATCACCGTCATCTCTCGCTTTCCGTTGCAGCGGATTTTGCAGAATCCAGATGCAACCGGCAGGATTGTGGAGTGGGCTTTGGAACTGTCAAGTTTTGGTCTCAAATTCGAAAGCACTTCAACTATTCAGAGTAGAGCTTTGGCGGAATTCATTGCGGAATGGACCCCAACACCAGACGAGGAGATTCCAGAGACAACTCTCCCCGGCAAGGAAACAGGTCAAGAGTGGATTATGTATTTTGATGGGGCTTTCACGCTGCAAGGCGCCGGTGCTGGCGTGCTTCTTGTCGCACCCACCGGAGAGCACCTCAAATACGTGATCCATATGCACTTTCCCCGGGAGAGATCGACAAATAACACTGCAGAGTATGAAGGGCTGCTTGCCGGCCTCAGGATCGCGACGGACCTTGGAATTAGGAAGCTCATCATCAGAGGTGATTCGTAGCTTGTCGTCAAGCAGGTGAATAAAGATTATCAGAGCACGTTGATGGAAGCTTATGTAGATGAAGTGAGGAAGTTGGAGGAGCACTTTGACGGTCTGCAAATGGAGCACGTTCCTCGTGTGGAAAACAGCATTGCTGATGGCCTGTCAAAGTGCGCTGCCCTGAAGTTGCCTGTGGAACCAGGAACTTTTGTGCTCCAATTGTCAACCATCCGTAACACCATCGATGGGACAAGAAAAAAGGAGGAAGTTGAGTTCTGGCAAGTATTTCCCGGCAGAGCTCCCAGAGGCCGCCGGCAAAGAAGTTGTCGGGAACGACATCAAGCTTGCCGGTGAGCGACAGGCTCCGGCAGGGCCTCAAGCTCCTGCCGTAGAGACAAACGCTCCCGTCGGGCTTGCCGGGGAGCAACAGGCTCCGGCAGGGCCTCGAGCCTTTGCTGTAGAGACAAACGCTCCCATGGCAGAGGACATGCCCTTAGTCCTTGTTGTCGAGCCCCAGGCTCCAGCATGGGCACAACACATCGTCCATTTCCTTCAAACAGGAGAACTCCCCGAAGAACAGGAAGAAGCGGAGAAAGTAGCCCGTCGGTCTAATATGTACCAATTTGTGGACAATGTCCTGTACAGAAAGAGACCGAACGGTGTGAAATTGAAGTGCATTCCTCGGGAGGATGGACTGGAGCTGTTGGCAGAGATACATGGAGGCATATGTGGTTCCCACATAGGATCAAGAGCTCTTGGTTGTAAGGCAATCCGGCAAGGTTTCTTTTGGCCCACTGCTCTCCAGGATGCAATTGCACTAGTAACCAAGTGTGAAGCATGCCAGTTCCATTCAAAGAAATTGCATCAACCAGTTCAAGCTCTTCAGACAATCCCTCTTTCCTGGCCATTTTCGGTCTGGGGGCTCGATATATTGGGCCCTTTTCCCTGTGCTACCGGGGGCTTTGAGTACTTGTACGTCGCAATTGACAAGTTCACAAAGTGGCCGGAAGTGGAAGGAGTGAGAAAGGTGACAGCACAATCAGCCGTCAAGTTCTTCAAAGGACTAGTTTGCCGTTTTGGTGCACCAAACAGGATCATCACTGACAACGGCACACAGTTCACGAGCCACACCTTCATGCAGTATGTCCAAGACCTTGGCGGCAAGAAATGTTTTGCTTCTGTTGCTCATCCAAGGAGCACCGGCCAGGCGGAAAGGGCAAATGCTGAAGTGTTGCGAGGCCTCAAGACAAGAACTTTCGACAAGCTGCGCAAGTGCGGAAGACGCTGGATTGATGAGTTGCCGGCGGTTCTTTGGTCAATCAGAATGACACCAAATCGAGCCACCGGCCAGACACCCTTCTCCCTAGTATACGGGGTGGAAGCAGTTCTCCCCACGGAACTCATATACGGGTCACCTCGAGTGCTCGCCTATGATGAGCTTGAGCAAGAGCAGTTGCGGCAAGATGACGTTACTCTCCTTGAGGAAGATCGTCTTCAGGCTGCTGTGCGAGCTGCACGCTACCAGCAAGCCTTGCGCGGCTACCATAGCTGCAAGGTTCATGCCCGAAGTCTTGAGGAAGGCGACCTTGTTCTTCGGCGCGTTCCGTCGGCCAAGAATTCCAACAAGTTGATGCCGAAGTGGGAAGGCCCTTATCGGGTAGTGCGGGTCACCAGGCCTAGCGCAGTCCGCCTGGAGACCGAAGATGGCATTCCAGTGAGCAATTCCTGGAATATCGAACATCTTCGTAAGTTCTATCCATAAGCCGTGGTTGCCGGGTCCCCCGGCAACCATCTTTTGTACGAGTCTTGCCGCCGAGGCATGTAATCCTTTGTACAAAGCCAGGCGCAGACCCTGTGCATAGCTGAATAAGATTAAGTGTTTTACAGTTCTTGTCGATTTCCATGTTAATCTATATGCATGCTTATCTGAGACATTGTATTACACCTGCTTTCAGTAAGCATTAACGAACCGCCAAGGTTCCATATCTCTATTTTCTCTTCTTTCTTTTTCTCAAAGGACAGAAGGTTCCCACGCGTTCAAGTTTGCCAATGGAATGATGGTATGGATATCGACAGGCGACGTTCAAGGTTGACATCTTGCCGGAAGAAGAACAGCAACAAAAAGCTAAGTTGCAGAAACTTTAAACAATTTTTTGTTTTGTAAGGTTATTCTCCTTGAACGATTTCGGCCTATGTATGGGAAACCTACACGCGAAGGAACCTTGTCATGATCGGTTGCGCCCTTATTTTGTTTTGAGTCCGCTCAACAGCTTAAGTGGCTGCACTGAAAACGCCAAGGTTTCTTGCCGGTAGCGGCACCTCCAGCAGGCTGCTAAAGTCCCGCACCTAGCGCTCGCGGCAAGGGTGCGTGCGCCGGCAAGTTCCCAATAAGCGTAGGGTCTTTTTCCATACAGAAAGAAATCAGACAAGAGGAAATAGCATACATTCATTCAGAGCATAGCAAGTTATATTACATTAATAGTTGCCGCGATTCTAACTTAAGATAAAATTGTCTTTGGAATGGAACGGTGGCGACAAAAATGAAGTGAAGCGGCTAATCCCTGCGCTGGCCTTCGACCCTCTTGACTTGCTTCACCTTGTCAACGATGGGCGCGACAAGTTCTTCAAGTGCCTTGAGGTCCGCATCCTTCGGCAAGCGGTCAAGAACGTTGGTGAGGTTGATGCCAGGGTTCTTGTACACCACTTTGGTGAGCACCTTGAGGAGGACGGCCCGGCAGAGTTTGCGGGATTCGTTGGCCAGATGGGTTGCTCAATCAGAATGGAGCAGCTTCAGGGCGTCAACCATGCCATCAAAGAACATGGTCAACTTGGCGCTCGTAGATACCCTATCATCGGAAGAATAGTTGAAGCCTTGCAGGCCCATGGTGGATAGTTGTGCTGCAAGCCTCTCCGCGACATCGATAAGGCGATCAGTCCAGATCTGCACACCTGCCACATAGTCATTATGAGTGACGACGGTGCTCTTGAGAAGGTCCTTCTCATTCTGGAGATCTTTGATCAAGACCTTCTCACGATCCGTGCTGTTCTCAAGAGACTCTTTTAGCGTGGTCAGCTTCAGCTCCAGATTGGCAATGGACTCTTTGGCTGAGGTGAGTTGCTTGGTCTTGTCGGATATGGCGACCTGTATCTCCGCCAGGCTATAGAGAGCTTTCTCTCTTTCGGCTTCGAGCACCGAGATCTTCTTGCCGTGATCCTCAAGGTCCGCCTCCAGCCTCTTCACCTTAATGTCAAGCTCGTTCTTGGTGGTCTCTGCAGCTTCGGCAGCATTGACGGCTTCCTTCAGCCTGCCAGCGTGGTCTGTGACCAGAGCCTCGAGGGCTTCCTTGTGTTTCTGCTCCAGCTCCTGGGTTCGCTATGCGACAAGCTTTTCGATCTCTTCGTCCTTACCGCGAAGCTTGTCGGCAAGTGCCTTCTCGCGAGCATCGAGGTCTTCCTCATGAGCGTCGAGCCTGACACGGCGCTCTGTTAGGCGAGCTTCCTCTGCAGCGGCCTATTGTTTAGCCTCCTCTTGTGCCTTCTCAACATCAGACTGCTTCATGAGGAGCTCGTTCTAGCTTTGATTCAGCTGCTCCTGACTCTCCTTCAGCTCCTGAAAAGCTTCGGCGTACCAGACTTGCGTTTCCTCGACGCGCTTCTGGAGATCCGCCTCCGCTGCTCCAACAACTGCTGCCCTGGAGTCCAACTTCTCCTTTCGAGTGCGGTAGAGCGCCTGAAGCTTTTGGAAGTTGTCGCTCATGGTTTGAAGGAGCCGTTCCTCCTTGGATTTGCTGCTGCTGGCACTTAGTTCATCAACAATCTTGAGCCCAGCGGCGGCGAGGACGTCTTCGTCAAAGATTTCCCCTTCAGTTGGCACCCCAATGCTTGCCGTTCCTGGTATGCTGACGAACAGGTTGTCGCCAACCTTGAGGTATTTGCTTGATGAGGGGGCTTCGGATGTTGACGGCTGATCCTCGACAACCATCTCACTGGCAACTGGGGGCTCCGTGGCCGGCGTAGCGCCTGGCGCTCCTGCGGCAGGAATGCCGTCAATATGGTCACCGGTCTCCTTGCCGGCCCTCTCAGCAGACTCCATGGTGGCCCTTTCCTGTGCGGCCTTGGCGGCCTCGGCAGCAGCATCCTTGGCGGCCTCGATGGCAACATTCTTGGCGGCCTCGTCAGCGGCAACTCTGTCGGCCTCGGCGGCAGCATCCCTGGCGGTCTCCTCGATAACGGCATCAACATCCATGTGTTCCGTCGAGGGAATATCTGAAGGCCAAGAAAGCAAACAAGATTAGGCTGAGGTGGAAGTTCAAGAAGACAAAAAGAAAGACAGAATAACAAGTGTTATGAGGCAAACGGTTTACCTGTGTCGAGCTGTTGAGAGGTGGCTTCTCCTTTCCCGGCAACACCAGTTGCCGAAGTAGGACCACCAGAGCCCGCACTTGCCGCGCCTGTGCTTGCCGACTCCCCCTCAACAAGAATGGGCTTGCCGGTGGAAGCCCTTGTCGAAGATCCGTCTCTGGGCGGCGTAGTTGACGGAGGCGGCGCATCAGGGGTGGTTTCCAATGGTACTCCTTGTTGCCGCTTCTCTCCTACAAGCCCGGTGATGTCAGCAGTGAAGATACACACCCCGACACTTGCCAGCGGAAAGTGAGTAGTGGACTCACGCTGGGGGCTGCGTCGGGGGCTGCGTTGAGGGCTTGACTCCGGGTTGATGGTGATCGGCGTTGGCGCACCTGTGGTGCTTGCCGGTGGCTCATCGCCCATCGAAGTCTTCGCCTTCTTCGCCATCCTTGGTGCCAATGTTTCCGTGTCCTCTCTGTGGAGACAGGCCAAAGCAAGACAAATTAGTTAAGCAAAACCAGAAATCCAGAAGATGAAGGATGTGACAGGACCCTTACTCTTCTCCTTCCGAGCTAAAGGCGGAGAGGTCGAAGTCGACTTCCGCCACGGTTTCCATGTGAGGAGGTGAGGGAGTGCTCCTGGGTCGTTTGGCTATAGCCTTGCCGGCCGCTCCCTTGCCGGGGGCTGCACCACTCGAAGAAGGTTGGTGGACTGAGGCGCCAGAGGTGGTTTTCCGGAGAACACGCTTCCTCTTCTCGGTTGCTGGGGGCTCCTCATGGAGCTGCTCCCCGGCTGTATCTTCGGCAGAAGGGTCCCCGGAAGCTGTGCCACTCTGCTCTCCGGCAACCTTGCCCTGCCCGGCAAGATTTGCCTCTGATATCACTTCTTCTTCACTGGCTTCCCCCTCCATGAAGCCAGCGCTGCCGGCTTCCGCGGCAAGATTCGCCTCTTCCACCCTGCTGGTGATATACGCCACTTCTTCCTCGGTGGTGGGGCGGATGAGATTCGTTTCTTCCCGGATGGCCCTTTCAGACAAGTTGTCGAAAAATTCTTGTGCCTGCTCTGCGGATGGCTCGACCCAAGTTCCGTCAAGGCTGTGAGCGTTACACGCTGGCATCATGGCGATGATTGGGGCCAAGGCGGAGTTGTTGCACAGAGGAATTATGCCCGCCGGCAACTTGAATCCTGCGTCAGACCTGAATAGTTTCTGGCAGAGAGTTGTGTGCTGCATGACCGTCAAGTTGTTATTCAGACCGGGGCGCAGCCTCATGATATCTGCCGCATTCCGGAAATCCCAGGCTGGTCTCCCCGTGTTCTACAGAGGGGCGATGCGTCGGTGAAGGAAATCAGCACCAATCATCTCTATTGTAAGCCCGGCAACTCTGAGGCGGTGGATCCTGGTAATTGCGATTGTGAGCTTCTCATCTTGAGGATCGAGGTCGCTCCAGTCATTACTGCGCACCATCTTTGTCTGTCGAGGCGAACAGAAGGGCTGGGGTTCTTTCTCCTGAATCCAGCACCACTTGCCCCGCCATTCTTCCCACTTCTCACGGTAGACGCCGTATGGGTATATCTCTTTGTTCCATGTCCTTGGAATCCAGGTGATAGAACCAGAAAGGGCCTCTCCTCTTTGAATGCGGGGAATGAAATAGTGGCGGAAGAGGGCTGTGCTAGGGACTACTCCGGCAAAATTTTCACAGAGATGGGCAAAGACTGACATGCATGTCACAGCATTCAGCGTAAAATCCAAGAGACGGAAGCCGTATGTGTACATGATGTCGTTGAAGAAATCAGAAAATGGGGGACAGAGCCCGCAGTAAAAGTAGTCGGCAAAGAAGTGGAATTTACCTGGGCCACCCTTGGAGGAACCTGGGCTCACGCGAGTAGCAGGATGAGCCGTCGTCTCCTTCGCCCACATGCACTGGTATCTCTCCTTCAGAGCGCTCGCGTCAAGTGCCGTAGTGAAGACGACGTGCTCCCTCCGCATCTTCGCCAGTTTGCTCTCCGTGACGGCGGCTTCCACCTCCTTGCCCTTGCTCGCCTTGGGCGGCATGGCGACTATGGGGGCAGAGGCCGAGGACGATGAGGGCGTGGAAGCGGCGGATGGGTGGGAGAGACTCTGTTTCGAACTCGAGGAAGGAGACGACGGCGGTTTCCATATTGGAAAGGACAGGAGGTAAATGAGCAAGCGCCTCTGCGGATTACTTTTTATGGGGAAGGCGCGGGGCTGCCTCTTTACTAGTCAATATGAAAACGCTTTTGCGAGTGCGCTGCTGTAACGGCCGCTCCGCGCACGTATCCCATGTCCCGCATTCAATGGGCATCATGGGGAGGCGCAGTAAGCGGAATGATTGCGACTGCTGACTCCTGCCACGCGTGCCCGTGCACTGTTTGGGCCTAGCCCAACAACGCCTCGCACCCGTGTATGGCCTAGGCCTGGGGGCTCCTGTCGGTGTACTAAAGTTTGGGTCTTTCAGTACCCCATACTTGTGCACGGACGGTTGTAGCCACACCAGCGGCAAGGCCTGCCGGGAGACAGCTGGATGCAAGTACAAGAATGTCAAGAAAGCATTCAAGTCAATAATCAGAAGACAGAATACCGAAGACTAGGATCCCGGCAAGATGCTTGCCGGGATGGATTGCGAAGCCCCGGCAAGACTCGCGCCCGGCAAGACCTCGCCACCCTGTCACCACTCCAGTGCAGTGACCAGCTTGTCTTTTAGCTGTTGTCCTCCTGGGTGTGTGTCAGGCGCTAACGGTGGAGGGGCTTAAGCGGTGATGATGGGACGGCCCCTTTTTCCGTCCCCAAGAAGCTAAGGGACACCTAAACGGAGCATTTAATGCGTTTGTCCTAAGTCGTCAGTATTAGGTATGATAACACTGTAGCAACTTACATCTCTTGTATGTATCGTGCTCCACTGTTGGAGACCCCTTCGAACGTATAAAAGGAGGCCCAAGGCGTAGCTACAGGGGAGAAGACCTTCTGGCCCATTCTGCATGCGTAGCTGCTGCTCGAATTTACTGCTCATCGCAAGCGCTCCTAGAGCTTGGGCTTAAACACATCCAATACAACCAAAGCAGGAGTAGGGTTTTACGCTTCTCAGCGGCCTGAACCTGGGTAAAAATCCCTTGTGTTGATCGTTGGATCCGCTCTTTGTGCAAACCTTTTCCCTGCCGAACCGTAAAAGGGATCCACGTGATCCCATAGGTGTCGTACGCCGACAGACATATTTTGAGATCAGGAAAATAGCAAGAAACGAGAACAGAGGATTTTTCTACGATGCGGTCATCAAAACAGTCGGGGGTTTATATAGAGAATTTTTATTCTTGGGAAACAAGTATTTGGAAGGAAAACGGAGTCGGGAAGGCATCCGAGGTGGGCACAACCCACCAGGGCGCACCCAGGGGTGCCTGGCGCGCCCTGGTGTATCGTGCTCACCTCGATCACCTTCCGGTTTATTTTTTTTATTCCTAAAATTCTAAAATATTCCAAAACTGACAGAAAATATTTTTAAGTATTCTGGAGTCCGTTTACTTACCGTATCACGTAACTCCTATTTTTAAGTATTCTGGAGTGTTTCAGAAGGTTTCTTTTATGTGTTCCTCCGGTGTCATGGTTTGGATAACATTTCTTTCAACATTAATAGGCGTACCTGAGATATAATGCTTAATTCTTCGGCCATTGACCACCTTCAGATTAGTACCTTTGGCGTTATTAATCTTGATAGCTCCAGAACGATAAACCTCTTCAATAATATATGGTCTTTCCCATTTGGAGAGAAGCTTTCCTGCAAAAAATCTTAAACGAGAGTTGAACAGAAGAACATAATCTCCTATTTTGAATTCCTGCTTTTGGATTATTTTGTCAAGCCATCTTTTTACTTTTTCTTTGAATAGCTTGGCATTTTCATATGCTTGGGGTTCTCCATTCATCTAGTGACCTAATATCAAATAGCCTCTTCTCATCGGCAAGTTTGAAATCATAATTGATTTCTTTTATTCCCCAAAATGCTTTGTGTTCTAGTTCTAGAGGCAAATGACAAGCTTTTCCATACACCATTTTATATGGAGACATACCCATAGGATTTTTATAAGCTGTTCTATAGGCCCAAAGTGCATCATCTAATTTCTTAGACCAATTCTTACGAGACCTATTGACAGTTTTTTGTAATATTAATTTTATTTCTCTATTGCTATGTTCTACTTGACCATTAGATTGAGGATGATAGGGTGATGCAATTCTATGGTTAACATCATATTTAGCAAGCATCTTACGGAAAGCACCATGAATAAAGTGTGAACCACCATCGGTCATTAAATATCTAGGGACTCCAAACCTCGGGAAGATAACCTCTTTAAGCATTTTCTTGGGTCCAGAATTCCAGCTGCCGGTATTCTCCCTCCTTGTGTAAACCTTACATATTATGAGAGAAAAGGCATTAGAATCACTCCCCAAAGCATTATTATTCAACAAAACAAAGTAAATAACAGTAGGAAATCATGATGCAAAATGGACGTATCACAAACCCCGTAGAAACGGCCAGATAACACGTACTCGACGATACATTTTGATGGCTCTAGGCAACTGGAAGGCTCGGGGGCTGGAGTAATTCTATCTTCCCCACGAGGTGACAAATTCCGTTACGTTTTACGGCTCATGTTCCCTTGTACTAATAATGTAGCTGAGTATGAGGCTCTCCTCCATGGGCTCCGCATGGCTAAGGAAATGAACTTAAGCCGGGTCAGATGTTTGGGCGACTCAGATTTGGTGGCTCAACAAGTATTAGGTACTTTGGATTCAAAAGACCCTCTCATGGCGGCTTATAGGCGTGGAGTCACCGTCATCGCAGGTCATTTTCAGGGTTACCAGGTTGATCATATTGATCGCCGGCTCAATGAGGCCGCAGACGCTTTGTCACGTCTAGGCTCTCAGTGAAAGCCGGTTCCTCCCAATGTATTCCTTGATGTACTCCATACTCCCTCTGTCATGTTGCTATCAGAGGAAGACATAGCTATTCCTAACCCGAAGGCACAGCTGGTGGTGGTTCTTCATGCTATTCCTAATTGGACTATTCCCTACCTGGCTTATTTGACTTGTTGCGAGCTCCCATCTGAGGAAATCATTGCTTGGCAGATTATCAGGCGTTGCAAATCTATGACTATTGTCAATGTCGAGTTACACCGACGAAGTATTACCAGTGTGTTTCAACGTTGTGTTTCCCCTATAGAAGGCCATGATATTCTTCATGAAATCGACGCCGGTGACTGTGGTCATCATGCTGGCTCAAGATCGTTGGTGGCCAAGGCTTACCGACATGGTTTTTATTAGCTTACCGCTCATGCTGATGCTGAAGACATTGTACGGAAGTGCGATGGTTGTCAAAAATTTGCAAGACAGGCTCATGTGCCGGCTCAATAATTGTGGATGATTCCAACCACTTGTCCGTTTGCAATCTGGGGGCTTGACATGGTCGGTTCGTTTAAGCCATCGTCAGATAAGAAGACCCACCTTTTGGTGGCGGTTGATAAGTTCACCAAGTGGGTTGAAGCAGAGCCAATCATTAATTGCGATGCTGAGATAGCGGTGAAATTCTTGAAAAAGCTGATTTTCTATTTTGGGTATCCACATAGCATTATCACAGATAATGGCACCAACTTGTCCAAGGGAGCAATGGAATAGTTCTATCAGCGAGAGCATATCCGGCTTGACTTAGCCTCGGTTGCACATCCACAGTCTAATGGATAAGCTGAACGAGCTAATCAGGAGATACTACATGATATTAAACCTTGGCTTATGGTTCCTCTCGAATGAATCGCTGGCTGCTGGGTCGAGGAACTCCCCGCAGTACTTTGGAGCATATGAACTACTCCCAATAGATCCACATGCTACAAACCATTTTTCCTGGTTTATGGAGCAGAAGCTAGTTTGCCAAGTGACATCAGACACAGTTCCCCCAAGGTTACCGCTTATGTCGAGGTTGATAATGAACAAACCCGTCAGGACTCCCTGGATGCATTAGAGGAGGAACACAATCTAGCAGCATCACGTTCAGTCATCTACCAACAAGACCTATGTCGCTATCATAGCTGTAGAGTTCGCAGCCGTACTTTCCAGGAAGGCGACTTAGTGCTCCATTTGATTCAAGACCAAAAAGGAGACCCATTGTACTCTTGGTAAGTCAATCCATATGGACCCTGAACTTATCTAGGTTAAACCACCGGCTTAAGTCACGTGAGAGCCGACTTACAAAGAGCAAGGATAAACCATGGGCTATCACGCCAGCTTCATTGAAGCAAGATTTGAGCCTCGAAAGCCAGTCTCAATACCGAGCCTCAAAAGCCGTCTTATAAATTATACAAATTTACTTTAATTTATGTCTTTATTTATATCTTGATTTGCAGGTCTAATTTTTTCCTTATTTTTGCCGGGTCAACATTAGTCATCCGGGTTATTTTTGCCTCTCAAAATGATGGCACTGGATCACACGATGACCAGTTCTCCTACTTGGTGCAATTATCAAGGCCTTTTGATAAATATCAGAGTTATCTCGTCTTGCTCAGTTTATGGCAAGATGCCACAACCGGCTTGTTCAAGAAAAACAAAGCAAAGGTAGGCATATAAAAAAACAGCTGCAATAGCCAGCTCATTACTTTCACGGAATAAAACTTCCTCAGTATCAAGTACTTGATGGCACAACAACTGGCTCGATATTTAACTACTCCTATTACAAGCCCAAAGATGGGTGCCAAAACATTCAAAGTTTTTCTTTAGAGAAGAGCATGAATCCTCTTGCAAGACAGCTCCTCACTCTTTCGGGTCTACGTCCCTCCACTGATCTTCCGGGTCGCTTTGAGGTGCCGGCTCATCATGCTCGGTCGGGAGGTCCCTTCGCGTCCATTGGATGGTTGTCAAAGCTTTGAAGTTTGCGTCCCCCTGGATGATACGAGATAGGTCAGCATCAGGGGCAAAGGTTTTCTTACGGCAAAGAGGAACAAGCTCGAAGGGTTTATCTTCAGGCGGGTTGAGGCGTTTGTTCTCCTTCGAATAGCCGGGTTGATATTTCGACAGATCCAGCTCGTTGGAAAGTTGAGTCGCCAGCATACGGGTTTCCTTAACACAGTTGGCATAGTCAGCTTTAGAAAATTCTGAGCCGTCAATTTTGAATTCAGGAAAGCTGCCTTCCATTGCCGCTGGCTCCATCTCTGGCAAGTACGCCTTTGCACGAGCAAGTGCCATATTAGCCCGAGCACGAGCTGTCGACCGCTTGACCGCTTAGATCCATTGAGGCACTGTTGATAGATCATTGAGCATGTCCTTTATCCTTAGAGGAGGATTCTTGAGGTTCTTCACTCCCATTATTCAATAAACACATCCTGTGAACATTTGTTCCAGGTATGTGAATATGGCCTTAAACTTGATTATCGGCTGTTGAATAGCTTTATTACTCCTTTTCCCTGCACAAAGAAAAAACACATCAATGAGCCAGCGGAAAGTTTAACCCGGATTATGACTATGAAGATGCTATAAACCTACCGAAAATGGCAAGAGTCATATTAGTAATTGATTTTTTTCTCCAAAGATGTGATTTTATAGGACTGGAATTAGGGTCGGAGGAGCCTCGTGGGCCCCTCAAGCCATCAGGGCGCGGCCTAAGGGGGCGCCCTGTTGGCTTGTGGCCCACAGGTGGCCTCCCTTCGATAGCTCTTCGCTCCATAATCCATTATATATTCCAGAAAAAATCCACAAAAAGTTTCGTCCAATTCCAAGAACTTTTATTCCTGCACAAAAATAACACCAAGGTAGTTCTGCTGAAAACAGCGTCAGTCCGGGTTACTTCCATTCAAATCATGCAAATTAGAGGTCAAAACCAAGGCAAAAGTGTTTGGAAAGTAGATACGTTGGAGACGTATCAACTCCCCCAAGCCTAACTCATTGCTTGTCCTCAAGCAATTCAGTTGACAAACGGAAAGTGATAAAGAAAACCTTTACAAACTCTTTTGTTCTCGTCGTTGCACACATTCTTAGCTAGTGCTCAAGTTTTCAGTATAAATGATAAATAACCACATCCATGATAAGAACTAAACATCATATTAACTCATGGCAATACACAACCAACTAGCAAGCAATAATAAAGTACCTCACAAGCCAACAATTTATCAAAACAATCATGATATAATATGGTGACATGGTATTTCGCTAGCCCTTTCTGAGACCGAAAAACATAAATGCAGAGCACCTCTGAGGTTCAAGCAGCGACTAAACATTATAATTTAGGGTAGAAAAGATCCAGTCGTGCTCACATCCAACATTAACCAGACTCAATGCATAAGAATGACAATAGTGCTCTCCGGTCTAGTGCTTTTAGAAAGGGGGTGATCACTCAATCATAAAAATAAATAGATAGGCCCTTCGCAGAGGGAATCATTGATTTGCAGAGGTGCCAAAGCTCAAGTTTTAAAACATGATTGAAATATAGTTTTTGGGTGGTGCACTTTTCTTGTCAACGTTACGACAAAGGTTTTCAATATCTTCCATGCTAAACTCATTATTAGCGGTTTCCCGAACAGAATAGTAAAGTTTACTCCTATCCACCATCCATACACAAACCATGGCTGACCGAATCCACGGATGCCTGCCAACATATCAACTTTCCCAAGGAGTTTTGTTTAATTAATATTGATCATGCAGGACTTGGCATCCTGTTTACCATCCTCTCTCGTGCAATCACGGCAAATAAATGACCGTCTTGAGAATAACTCACTTAGCATGGAAGATACAGACCGTCTCGTCGCTCCAGGAGCGAGACGAGTGCACAAAATGGATTTTTATTTGAATATTTAGAGATGGCACATGCAATTTACTTGGAACGGCAGGGTAATACCGCATATAGGTAGGTATAGAGGACTCACGTGGAATAACTTGGTTTAAAGGTTTTGGATGCACAAGCAGCATTCCCGCTTAGTACAGGTGAAGGCTAGCAATAGGTTGGGAAGCGACCAGCTAGAGAGCGAAAAAGGTCATAGGTATGCATTGTGAATAATTGACATTGGACATAGCATGAGTAGGATATGAACACTCTGAATTTAAACATCATGAAGGCTGCATTGATTTTGAATCAACTACATGTTTGCACATGGGCCAAGTCAAACCGCTCGAATTTCTCAGAGGGAAATACCATACTACCATACCACATCATAGCCATTTTAATGCATGTTGACCTATAAGATAAGTCATTATTCACTACTAGCTATTTAATCATGGCATGAGAAGCTATAATCTCTAATTTTCATCATGAACATGTTCACTCATAATATACTGAATCAAGATCGAACGGGCTAAACATATTTAAAAAAACGAAAAACAAGAAGAGATCATACCAGCTTCCTTTGCCACGATCAATTCGTCGAATATCGTCATTATTGCCTTTCACTTGCACGACCGAATGATGTGATAATAATAATAGTGCAAGAATACCGTGGACTAAGCTAGAATCTGCAAGGCAGTTTTAGACAAAGGAGAAGACAAGGTAATATTGGCTGTCTGTTAGATTAACAATAAAGCATATAAGAGCCACTCAACATTTTCATCGTGGTCTTCTCCTTTCAAAGACTCAAAAAAAAAAAGAATATCATAGAAACACACTGAAATGTTTTTGGAGTTTTTTTTCTCAAGCAAGAAAAAAAACTAAGGGAAAACAAGAACGAGAAAAACTATGTACACAGGAAAGATCCCGACATGCAAAGGAAATCTTTTTGGGTTTTCTTTTTAGTGCCGAAGATAATTAAACGGGGAAAGAAAACTGAAAAGAAGCGAGAAATATTTTTGGGTTTTCCAAAGTTTTTCGAACACACAAGAAGAAAGCTAAAAAATAAAACTAATATGGATATACAATGAAAGAGGATGAACACCGACAATTTATATGAAGTGTGCGAACATGTATGTAATGTCGGTGAGAAATACGTACTCCCCCAAGCTTAGGCGTTTGCCTAGCTTGGTGATCACCACTGATAATCTGGAAAATTGTTAAAATGGTAGCTTGTGGGGGCGTTCTTGGCCGCCTCCTCTGCTAAACGAGTAGCCTCCACTGCAGCTTTGTATTCCAGCACCTCGTCCTCAAAAACATAGTAACGTCGTCGACCTGAAAATCAAAAAGGGCAGGTGCATGCAAAGTGACAGACACGGGCGTATATTTCCCAAATATTAAGTTATACTCATAACCCCTAGCAAGATTTACAATATACTCATGATAACGCATAGCTTCAAAATCTAAATATCTATCAGGAAAGATCAGATCATTAAGTTGGGGCGACACTCCTAGTTGTGCAGCTACGCGGGAGGCATAAATTTCTCCATAAAAATCACCATTGCTAGAGTTAGAATTCAACCTTCGGGCAACAATTGCACCAAGGTTATGGCGTTGTTCACCAGTTACAGCAGTGTGGATAAGGCTTAATTCAGGGGCACGTAAGGCACTGCAATCTTGTTTTCCTACTACGCATTTCCCATTAAACAGTGCAAAGTAATGAATAGAGGGAAAATGTATGCTTTTAATTTTGGCCTGCGTTACTCCCCTATCTTCTCCAACGCAGAGACTCTCGAGGAACATATTATAATCAGTTGTTGATGCCTTCGCGGGAGAACCCCAAAGTGGAAGTTTGCAAGCAACCGAGAATTCTTCTAGAGTCATGCTAAAGGATTTATCATAAAGTTTAAATAATACTCTAGAAGCATGTGAGTGATAGCGAAATTCTTGCATGAATGTACGGGTAAGGTTATAGTGTTGGACACACTTATCTGCGTGGAAATTGGTAAGGCTAGTATTATCAATGAATCGGAAAAATTCCTCCTTGATACCTACACCTCTCATGAATTCTTCACTTGGCCATCGACATGATTTGGCGTGAGCCATAACTATCTGGTTGTCCTGGGGTTCAATGTAAGCTTGTCGTACTGAGATCTCACTAGATGACTCACTCGCGGTAAGTCTTCTTGAGGAGCTCCTCCTAAAGAAACTCATTTTCCCAAGCAGAAATTTCTGGAATTTTTGAGCCACACACTTATGTTAATAAAACTTTGCAAGATTGATAGCAACTACTCATAATGATGCCTAGAGGCCATATCAAGCATTCATACTATTTGGAACTCAAAGAATTCAACATGCAAGCTCATTTTCTGTAGCACCAAGTGTAGCATATTATGCAAAATATAAACCAATAAAACAAAAACTAATTGGAGGAGTGGAGGAGTCACATACCAAGGACCAATTCCTCAAAACTGTTTCGTAAATGGAGTTGTGAGCAAAGAGATCGAATATTTCAGTTTCTAGAGGAAGAACACGGGAGAGAGAGAGCTAGGAATTTTTTTCTGGAGGTAGGGGAAGGAGTGAGCTGAAGGGATAAGGCAAGGGGGGCCTGTGGGCCCCACAAGCCATCATGGCGCGACCTAGGGGGGCATGCCCTGTTGGCTTGTGGCCCATAGATGCACTTCCCTGCTTCAATTTTTATGCCAAAAGTTCTTATATATTCCAGAAAAATTCATGTTAAAATTTTATGGCAATCTGAGACTTTTTATTTTTGGTCATTTTTTTATGCACGGGAAAAACAGAAAACAGGAAAATCAAACTAATTTATTTTATAAAAACTAAAAATAACAAAGGATAAACTTTTGATACAGAGAGTTGTGAATACTAAATTCATGAATCACAAGTCTTCCGAAAAGTATCCATTAATAAGGTTGATCAAGTCTTATTAACAACGGTTTTCGATTAACATGCAACCGAAGAATTTTTGTATATCACTACGTTACCTCAATGGGGATTTGCATCTCCCCAACAATAAGATTATAATATTTCTTCTTGACAGTAGGTAGAGGAATTGTAAAACTTCCAATGATAACTGTGGGAATAGGCTCAATGACATTAATATTATTAGCCAAAGTTTGCTTCTCCGGGAAATGCATGCTATGTTGCTTGCCATTGACATGAAAGGTAACCTTGATTTTATTGCAATCAATAACAACTCATGTAGTATTTAAAAAGGGTCTACCAAGAATGATTGATACATCTCCAACGTATCTACTTTTCCTCACCCTTTTGCCCTTGTTCTGGACTCTAATTTGCATGATTTGAATGGAACTAACCCGGACTGACGCTGTTTTCAGCAGAACTACCATGATGTTGTATTTGTGCAGAAATAAAAGTTCTCGGAATGGAACGAAACTTTTTGGAGAATTATTTCAGAATATATATAAATTATTGGAGCCAAAATTTACCAAAGAGGGGGGGCCAGGGTGTCCAGCACCCACCAGGGCACGCCAGGCCCCCTAGGCGCGCCCTGGTGGGTTGTGCCCACCTCTTGGCCCCACTGACCCAAATTCCACCACTATAAATTCCTATTTTTGGAGAAAAAAATCAGAGAGAATGTTTCATCGCGTTTTACAATACGGATCCGCCGCCACCTCATGTTCTTCATTTGGAGGCCAGATCTGGAGCCCGTTTGGGGCTCCGGAGAGGGGAATCTTCGGTCTTCGTCATCACTAACCTTTCTACATCGCCAATTCCATGATGCTCCCCACCGGGAGTGAGTAATTCCTTCGTAGGCTTGCTGGTCGGTGAGGAGTTGGATGAGATTCATCATGTAATCGAGTTACTTTTGTCAGGGCTTGATCCCTAGTATCCACTATGTTCTGAGATTGATGTTGCTATGACTTTGCTATGCCTAATGCTTGTCACTAGGGCCCGAGTGCCATGATTTCAGATCTGAACCATTTATGTTATCATCTCTATATCCATGTTCTTGATCCGATCTTGCCTAGTCATATGCACCTATTACGTGTTATGATCCGTCAACCCCATAGTGACAATATTTGGGATACTTCGCGGTGATGACCATAGTTTGAGGAGTTCATGTATTCACTATGTGTTAATGCTTTGTTCCGGTTCTCTATTAAAAGGAGGCCTTAATATCCCTTAGTTTCCTTATAGACCCCGCTGCCACGGGAGGGTAGGACAAAAGATGCCATGCATGTTCTTTTCCATAAGCACGTATGACTATTTACGGAATCCATGCCTACATTACATTGATGAACTGAGCTAGTTTTGTATCGCCCTAGGTTATGACTGTTACATGATGAATATCATCCAACGAGTTACCGATCCAGTGCCTACGAGTTTTCCACTTATTGTTCTTGCTAAGTTACTATTGCTGCTGCTGCTGTTCCAACTGCAACGAAACTATTGCTACCACTGTTACCGCTACTGTTACTGTTGCTACTGCTACCAAACTATCATATTACTGTGCTACTAATCACTTTGCTACATATATTTAATCTCCAGGTGTGGTTGAATTGACAACTCAAATGCTAATACTCTCAAATGCTTGTGTCGAATCTATAAATTTGGGTTGACAACTCAAATGCTTGTGTCGAATCTATAAATTTGGGTTGAATACTCTACCCTCGAAAACTGTTGCGATCCCCTATACTTGTGGGTTATCAAGACCTTTTTCTGGCGCCGTTGCCAGGGAGCATAGAAATATTTGTTGAGTCACTTGGGATTTATATCAATTTATCACTATGAAGAATCTGAAGGATCCAAAGACCAAGATTTTTCCCTCTAAGACGAGGGGAGGTAAGGAACTGCCATCTAGCTGTGCACTTGATTCACCTTCTCTTATGAGTAAGCTTGCAACACCACCACATGCTAGTAATCCTGATATGTCGCAAGTTATTAATGATGCTACTTCTGCTATGAATGATGCTTATGATGATGCTAGAACCATGCTTGATGATAATGTGCTGCTAGGATAATTTCTTGATGAACAAATTGCTAGAGCTAAAGAAAATGAAACTACTGAAACTGATGAGATTGCTGAAATTGCTGAAATTGATGAAGCTTATGAAACTGATGATCATTATGAAACACCTATTAGTCCTAGCTCTCCTAAGTTTGAAATGCCAAAGATACCTGAAGGTTATGTTATGGACGAAGAGATAACTAGAGAAATTCTTTCTTGCAAGGATAGAGACGATCTTAAGAAATTGCTATGCAAGTATAAGGAAAAGACTTTGAATGCTAGAATGAAATGTGATCCTAAGTTTGCTACTTCACCTATCTTTGTTACCGATAAGGATTATGAATTCTCTGTCGGCCCAGAGTTAATCACTTTGGTTGAATCTGATCCTTTCCATGACTATGAAACTGAAACTACAGTGCCACACCTTACTAAGCTGAATGATACAGCCACCCTCTTTGCTCATGATGAGAAGATTCGCTACTATTATATCCTTAAGCTATTTCCGTTCTCATTAAAGGGTGATGCTAAGACATGGTACAATACTCTTACTCCTGGTTGTGTGCGTAGTCCTCAAGATATGATCTATTACTTCTCTGAAAAATATTTTCCTGCTCATAAGAAACAAGCTGCCTTGCAGGAAATATTTAACATTGTGCAAATTGAAGAAGAGAGTCTCCCGCAAGCTTGGGGGAGGCTTCTCCAATTGCTTAATGCTTTGCCTGATCATCCTCTCAAGAAAAATGAAATACTTGATATCTTTTATAATGGACTAACCGATGCTTCTAGGGACTTCCTAGATAGTTGTGCTGGTTGTGTTTTCAGGGAACGAACTATTGAACTAGCTGAGGAATTATTGAATAACATATTGAAGAATTGTGATGATTGGACTCTTCCCGAACCACCACCTAAACCCATTCTAAAGAAGAGGGGTATCTTATTTCTCAGTCCTGAAGATATGCAAGAGGCAAAGAAATCTATGAAAGAAAAAGGTATTAAAGCTGAGGATGTTAAGAATTTGCCACCTATTGAAGAAATACATGGCCTCGACACATCACCACCTCCACATGTGATAGAGGTAAATTCTTTATTAAAGTTTAATGAAAGTGACATCCCTCACAACAAACATCCTAGTCAATGCTTATATGAGTTTGATAACTATATTATGAAGCAAGATCATTTCAATGCTCATGTCCTGAAACAATTGAAATACAATTCTGATATGATTGCTCGCTTGAGTGACTTGCTATTTAGAATCAGTAATGATGTTAGAGGTGTAGGAAAGCATGCCTCTATGGTTCAAACTCAGCTAGAACAAGTTGCTAAGTCTCAAAAAGAATTGCTTGATGAAATGAATAATAACATGCATGATTTTGCTGCTAGAGTAGTAACTAGAGTAGGTAGAATGACCCAAGACCAATTTATCCCGAGGGTCATCCTAAGAGAATTGAACAAGATTCTCAGAGAATTAATCCTGATGCACCTAGTCCTTCTAATAAGAAAAAGAAAAATAAAAATGATCGGACTTTGCATACCTCTAGGAACCTGAGACACAAAAACCTCCTGATAGTAATGATGTCTCTATTTCTGATGTTGAAACTCAATCTGGTGGTGAACATTCACCTAGTGATAATGAAAATGATAATGATGATGTTCATGAAGATGCTCAATGTAGTAATGATAAAGAACCAGACAATGATGTTGAAATAGAGCCTGCTCTTGATCTTGATAACCCACAACCTAAAAATAAACTGTATGATAAAAGAGACTTTGTGGCTAGGAAACATGGTAAAGAAAGAGAGCCATGGGTTTAAAAACCCATGCCATTTTCACCTAAGCCATCTAAGAAAAAGGATGATGAAGAATTTGAATGCTTTGCTGAAATGATTAGGCCAGTCTTTTTGCGTACCCGTTTAACCGATATCTTGAAGATGGCCCCTTATGCAAAGTATATGAAAGACATCATCACTAATAAAAGAAAGATACCTGAAGCTGAAATCTCCACCATGCTTGCTAATTATTCTTTTAAGGATGGAGTACCTAAAAAACTTGGAGATCCTGGAATACCAACTATACCTTGCTCCATCAAGAGAAACTATGTCAAAACTGCTTTGTGTCACTTGGGAGTTGGTGTTAGTGTTATGCCTTTCTCCTTATATAAAAGACTTGATTTGAATAAACTCACACCTACTAAAATATCATTGCAAATGGCTGACAAATCAACGGCCATACCTATCGGTATTTGTGAGGACATGCCCGTTGTTGTTGTTGCAAATGTTACTATCTTAATGGACTTTGTTATTCTTGAGATGCCCGAGGACGACAACATGTCGATTATCCTTGGTAGACCCTTTCTGAATACTGCAGGGGCTGTTATTGATTGCAATAAAAGCAAAGTCACTTTTCATATCAATGGCAATGAGCATACGGTGCACTTTCCGAAGAAACAATTCCAAGTGAATGGTATTAATGTTATTGAAGAATCCCCGACCATCACTATTGGAAGCTTCCAATTACCTCTACCTACTGCCAAAAAGAAACATGATATACTTATTGTAGGGGATATGCACATCCCCATTGTGGTAACTTAGTGTTTTACGAAAGTTCTTCGGTTTCATGCTAATCGGAAGTGGTTGTTAATAAGACTTGATCAACCTTATTAATGAATCATTTTTGAGAGGTATGACGTCGATGAATCTAGCAAGCACAACTCTCTGCTCCCACCTTTTTATTTTCTGTTTTAGCTAGTCAAATAAAATAAAATGCCATGATTATCCTGTTTTTTTGTTTTCTCCGTGCAATAAAAAATGACCCAAAAATAAAAATTCTCAGAATGCCCTAAAAATTTAACACGATTTGTTTCGGAATATTTGTGAATTTCTAGTGCAAATAATACCAGAGGGGGGTGCACCTGGTGCCCACAAGACACCAGGCCGCGCCAGCACCCCCAGGCGCGCCCTGGTGGCCCCCACGTGGGCCCCCTCACTTATCTCTTTAGCCCACTTCATCACCTACCTCCAGAAAAAAATCACCACAGCCACCATTTTCGTGTTCTTGCTCTCAAACCCGCGGATTTCGATCTCTTTGCTCGAAGCTCCGTTTCTGAAACTGTTTGGAGGGATTGCTACTTGGTATGTGACTCCTCCATTGCTCAAATTAGTTTTTGTTTTAGTGGGTTTTTTAGAGTATTTAGCTACTCTTGGTGATGCTGTAGATGAGCTTGCATGTTGAATTCTTAGAGTTCTAACTAGTTTGAATGCTCAATATGGCCTCTATACATGCTTGGGAGTAGTTGCTAACAGTCTTACAAAGTTTTCTTGACAAAATTTTTGTGGACTAAAATTTTTCAGAATTTTTTATAGGAATAAAAATGAATATCTTTAGGAAGTTCACATCCAAGAAAAATGCCAAGGGAGTCATTGGGGAATCATCGGACAATGATCTTCACACCCCAAGAAAGGTGGAGGTGCGGCCGTGCGAATGGCCGCATGATGCCTTCATGGAGGAGGCCGGGTTCCATCAAGAGTTCGCTCTGTTTGCTGCAAACGCTGGGTTAACTGAGTTCCTCGTAGCTAAGTGTGACCAATATCACATCCTTACAAATTCCTTTGTGCAAAGTTTTCATTATCTAGGGAAAAACAATCCTCCTAAAGTGCAGTTTAATCTTTATGCTGAAACTTACACGTTGTCGCTAACTGACTTCTGCAACATATGCTTGATTCTTTCTGATGGGGACTTGAGAGAACCTAGGCCATCTGAGTTTGAGGATTTTCTCCTCATGTTAACCATGGGTGAGGATAGAGGCGGGTCGAGCGCCACTGCAACTAGTTTGCAGTTTCCATCAGTACATTATTTTGCCTTGGTCATCGCTAAGTGTTTAACTGCTAAGGAGAAGGTCGGTGCACTCAGTGCCCCTGACCTTGCTATTTTACGTCGTGCACTTTATGGTGATCACACCTTTAGTATGGGGGCTATTATTGCTCGACGCTTACATCTTAACAAAACTAAGGGAAAGATACATGGTGGTATTTATGCTACTCGTCTAGCGAGCCACTTTAGAGTCCAGTTTCGCCCACATGATTATCTCTTATCCCGAGTTTACCTTGACACAAGTCATTGCAGGCTCACCAATTCCTAGATGTAACTGATACTCCCCATGACATTCATTATAACCTAGTATTTAGCAAGGAAACACGTGATATTATTCTGTTGCCTACACCTGCTTTGTTTGATTCTATTGCCAGGAACAGATATAGGATCATGCCAGATGACATTACAGCCTACCGGAACAACCTAGCAGCTACTGAGGAGGAGCCCCAGGGGTGGGATGCTCAGGTGCCTCCTCCACCTCACTACGAATTGGGACCGGATGGCTACTACGGATGGTGATTACCAAGCTAGGCCAAAAGCCTAAGCTTGGGGGGGTACGTATTTCCACCGACATTACATTCATGTTCACACATTTCATTCCATTTGTCGATGTTCATACTTTTTCATTGTAGTATCCATGCTAAATTTATTTTCTCGCTTTCTTCTTGTGTGTTTGAAAAACTTTGAGAAAATCCAAAAATATTTCCTACTTCCTTTTGGTTTTTTTTCTAGCTTAGTTTAATTGTAGCATTAAAAAAGAAAACCCAAAAAGATTTCTCGCTTCTTCTTTTACTTGTCGGGAGCTTTCCCATGTAAACAGTTTTTCTTGTTTTTCTTTTTCCTCTTTAATTTACTTTCTTCAAGAAAAATCAAAAACTTCAAAAATATTTCAGTGTGTTTCTCTGAAATTCTTTTCTTTTTACTTGAGTCGTACCTAGGAGAAGACCACAATGAAATTGTTGAGTGGCTCTCATCTGCATTATTTTTTATCTAACAAAGAGCCCATATTACTTTGTCTTCTCCTCTTGAATAAAATGTTTGCAGATTCCAGCTTAGTCCACGGCACCCTAGCACCATTATTATCTTCTTATCGTTCGGTCATGCAAATGAAAGGCAATAATGACGACATTTGATGAATTGACTGTGGCAGAGAAAGGCGGGTGTGAACTCAACTTGTCTTTGTTTTTGTAAATATGTTTAACCTAGTATCCCTTGATTCAACTCATTATGATCAAACATGTTTGCAATAACCATTAGAGATTATAGTTGTTCATGCCATGCTTAAGTAGTTAGGAGTGGATAATAATTTATCTTGGGTGTCAACATGCATTAAAATGGTTGTGATGCGGTATGATGATATGGTATCCTCCTCTGAATGTTTCAAGTGGCTTTACTTGGTGAGGGAGTCCTGGTTTAAGGGGTCCTCGGGTGGCCGACCTATTTCTTACGGGACGGACTATATGGGCCGCATACCGAGCATTGGATTGATCGAAGACTCTGTCTCCAGGAAGGAAGCTTAGAGAATCGTGGCGTATTCTCCACGTTTGGAGTAGTGAATAGGCATGTTTATCCCTTCGACGTGTAACCGACCATTTGTAAACCCTAGGTACCCTCGGCGTCTATATAAGCCGGGGGGTTCTAGGTTGTAGACCAACAGAACTCATCTAGGGTTTTAGTCATACGATCTCGAGGTAGATCAACTCTGTAACCCTTATACCATCAATATAATCAAGCAGGACGTAGGGTATTACCTCCATAGGAGGGCCCGAACCTGGGTAAACATCGTCTCCCACTTCTCCTATTACCATCGATTCTAGTCTCACAGTTTGGGACCCCCTACCCGAGATCCGCCAGTTTTGACACCGACATTGGTGCTTTCATTGAGAGTTCCACTGTGATCGTCAAAGGAATCGATGGCTCGCCTTGTCATCAACGAAGAGGTCCGCAATACGGGCACTTTCGTCCCCGGGCAGATCTTCGCTTTCGGCAGCATTATGCTGCACGCCGACCCGACCGACCATCTAGGCTGTGTTGGAAGTTTCGCCCCTGATCAAGAGATCAGATTCGGGAACCTAGAGTTCTCCGTAGACTCTCGAGGCGACCTGTCACTAACCGGGATCGCAGTCTTGCCTGCCACGCCCGAAGACTCTGAGGCTTTAACCTCAGATCCATCTTTCGGTCCTGCCCACGGGATCTTCCATGGCGAGGACCCAACTTTCAGTCTGGACCCGGTCGTAGTGCCAGACGTCCGGACACCTGTTCTTACCGAACACTCCCCCTGTGCGGACGCATCGGAGGTTAACTCCGGAAGCTCTGAGCAGGCCGATCCGATCGAGCTCTCGATACTCAACGAGGCCCTAGATCGGATCTCGTCGCTGAAGATTGCCAACGACCCGACCCCGATCTGTGCTCGGATCGGGCAAGACGGGTCAGGACGAATTTTTTGTCCCACCCATCACCCACTTAGTAGCCACTGTCGAGGATTTAACCGACATGTTGGACTATGCCTCTGATGAGGCAGATTACATGGATGAGGTTCACGCCCTCACCCCCGTTAACACCGGGCGGTGGACTGCCACCTCCACATACGACGTCTATATGGTGGACACTCCGAAGAACGACGGCGACAAGTCGGATGAAGCACCGTGAAGACGCCGAAAGTCGCATAAACGGTCAAAAGGGAAAAAGGGAAGAAGAGCTATCGATGGCACCGGGGACGGAGACACCCCGAAAGACCCCGGCAATCCCGAAGTCCCCGAACACCCGTTGGAGGGTCAGGAGAGGCCGGAAGACCGGCGCAATCCCGACGATCTACATGATTCCGAGGACGACAATTACCGCCCCCTGTCGAGGAGGAGGACATCCCGGAAGCCGATGACTTCGCCATCCCTGATAATCTTGAAGATCAGGAGGTGTTTAGGCAACAGCTTATAGCCACGGCCCGCAGCCTGAAAGCAAAAGAACGGCAGCTTAAAGCCGAGCAAGACGACCTCAACGATCGATGGACGAGAGTCCTCTCAGCTGAGGAAGGATATGGTACAGGTCTATCGGACCAACCTAAAAGCTACCCGCGCAGAAGGCTGCTGCCACTATTTGACGACGAGCTCACTGATATGCCGTCCCCTAAACATACACCATATGACAAGCCATACCGCCCTCCTCGAGGACGAGACAGGACGGCTAATAACACCGGCTATAGGCTGACGATACCCCGTAGATGGGGAAAGGAGCCGCTAGAGCCCGATGACAGGTTCGACCTGCGACACGACCTGGACGACAGAGCAGGTCGTACGCGATCCATCTACGGATCCAGAGGATACTCACCCGATAGATGGGAAGGGTACTGACCTTGGCTCGACCGCAACCATAACGGACGGGAACAAAACCGGGCTAGGATAGACGCTGATCTCCGGCGCGTCATAGCTCGGGTTAGAGGGGCTGCCCACCCACTGTGCTTCACGGATGAGGTAATGCAGCATCAGTTCCCGGAGGGGTTTAAACCCGTAAACATAGAACAATACGATGGGACAACTGACCCAACCGTATGGATCGAGGATTTCCTCCTCCACATCCACATGGCACGAGGAGATGACCTCCACGCCATCAAGTACCTACCCCTGAAGCTCAAGGGGCCAGCTCGGCACTGGTTAAATAGCCTCCCCGAAAACTCTATTGGGTGCTGGGAGGACCTAGAGGATGCATTCCGATCTAACTTCCAGGGCACTTATATTCGGCTGCCGGACTCCTCCGACCTAAGCAACGTCGTCCAGAAGCCAGGAGAGTCCGCGTGGCTATTCTAGAATCGTTTCTTGACAAAGAAAAACCAGATCGTGGACTGCCCGGATGCCGAAGCAATAGCCTCTTTCAGGCACAATATTCGGGATGAATGGCTGGCTCGTCAGCTCGGCCAAGACAAACCAAGGACAATGTCCGCCCTCACATCACTCATGACCCGCTTTTGTGCGGGCGAGGATAACTGGCTAGCAAGACGTAGCCACAACCCCGAAGACCCCGGAACCTCCGAAGTTCGGGATGGAAACGGGAAACCGAAGCGCAACAAGAACAAGCGCCGGCACAATAATAGTGATGCCGATGACACGGCTGTTAACGCCGGCTTCCGCAACTCCCGGCCTGGGCAGCGGAAGAAGCCTCCTAAAGGCAATCGCAACGGACCCACCCCGCTGGACAAGATCCTGGAGAGGTCTTGCCAGATCCACGGCACTCAAGAGAAGCCCGCCAACCACACCAACCATAACTGTTGGGTATTCAAACAGGCCGGCAAACTCGCATCCGAGGACCAAGGCAAGAGCCCATGCAACGAGGACGAGGATGAACCCCGCGGGCCGATCGGTGGCGGACAGAAGAAATTCCCTCCAGAGGTGAAAACAGTAAACATGATATACGCCATTCATATACCCAAGAAGGAGAGGAAGCATGCCCTTCGAGATGTCTACGCCGTAGAGCTTGTAGCCCCGAAGTATAACCCATGGTCGGCATACCCGATCACCTTCGATCGCCGTGACCACCCGACCAGTATCTGTCATGGGGGTTCGGCCGCCCTCGTCCTCGACCCCATCATAGACGGGTATCACATCACTAAAGTCCTAATGGACGAAGGAAGTAGCCTCAATCTGATTTACTCAGACACGGTGAAAAAGATGGGCATAGATCCATCAAGGATCAAACCCAGTAACACTACCTTTAAAGGAGTGATCCCAGGCGTCGAAGCCCGGTGCACGGGCTCTGTAAGCCTGGAAGTAGTGTTCGGCTCGCCCGATAACTTTCGAAGCGAGGACTTGATCTTCGACATCGTACCTTTCCGCAGCGGCTATCACGCCTTGCTCGGCCGTACAGCGTTCGCTCGCTTTAACGCAGTCCCACACTACGCATACCTCAAGCTCAAGATGCCTGGCCCCAAGGGGGTCATTACTGTCAACGGCAACATAGAGCGCTCCCTCCGAACTGAGGAACATGTGTTGGCCCTGGCGGCCAAATTCCATTACACTGATGATCGGCAAACGCCGACATCTGCCGTACAGGCACCCAAGGCTGGGAAGCGAGCTCGGTCTCAACTCGAGGTACCAGAACCTTCTTCTCCCCATAAATAGGGACTCGCCCCCCATCGCACGGCCCTAGAACCGGCAAAGTACGTGCCGAGGAGCCACAACTTCACGCTCAAAATTCCATGGGCAGCGGTGGGGAAAAATTATCAAAGGGTAAGTGTTCGGCTGGACCAAACTATCACCATCAACATGTCTTCGGACACACTACAGGTACCATAAAGTACCTGCTAAGGCGTAATGCTCATCGACACTTCGGCGACTTCTCAAGATTTTTCTCCAAAGTCCGCTCGCCGAACAGTACACCAATAGCGGTATACAACTCCTTGGGAGACGCAGGAGCGGACAAGCGACAGGGCACATCGAGTACGTCAGGTCACCTATCGAAAGACCCTTGGTACAACCCCTCCTGTAAGGTTTATATTTCATTTTTACCTGTATACAGTTGTATCGGCAATTTGAATAATAAGAGTTGTTGAGTAAAATACAGATGTATCATGAATGACCGTTTCTCTGTTTTTGGCGCGCTCTTTATTTTCAATCTCTTCTTGTGAACCTGTTTGGTATACTATACGATGCAACCAGCTAATAGACCGGGGGCTCGAACTAAAGAAAATCGCCTTAAGCACAACTGATTTTTGCGTTCGGCGTCTTGGAATTCCACTTTATATGCATTGGTTCCGAACTATGTCTTGGGTCAATAGTTGGGTTGCCCGGCTCCTGTGCTTGCCCCTTTATGTTCCGCTCGTTCGGCTAAAAGGGCAAAGGGAGAACCGCTGCGATTGTGCTTCCGGCTAGCCTGGTCAAGCACCTCAGTGGAGAAAGCCGAAAACTGACTGTCATGGTATGCGAGAACCGGTCTGCGAATTCGAGCTTAACTAAATCTCGTCAGAGGTTATTCCGTGTCATACGATGGGTTTGGTATTAGTACAAACCATGTGATATAGGCTTTGGCCACGGCTCATCCGAACATCACAAACACCTGGGGGCTAGTCATCAGCCCCCCGCACTCCTTTCTCGCGCCCCTACGGCTAAGTGAAAGCAATAAAGCATTATGGTCCGATTGCCTTGTCTGCCCCACACTACCGCCTTCGGGTACCGATAGCTCGGCTAAGGGTCATAATGCGTTGGCAGAGACACCCCGCGTAGTATCTACATGGGGGCTGAAGTCGACGACTCGCAGCTTTCAGTTTTAACGGCCACACAGGAGTTATAAATGAGGCAAAACATGAAAGACATGATAAACCATGCATCTTAAATATAAACGCGTTAAAAGGTCTTCGGACATATTACAACGCTTTACTCATACATGTTCTCTCTCGAACACTGCGACTCTATCGCCCGAGCACCCTCCATTACTCCGGAGAACTACAACTCGGGACACCTATGCTCCTTTCCAGGAGGCGGAGGGGCGGTGGCTATCTTCATTAGATCCAGCCCTGTCCAGTGCACCTTGGCCTTCGCAAAGGTCATCCGAGCTCCTTCGATACAGGAGGACCGCCTTAGCACGTCTATCCGGGGCGAGGCGTCGCTCAGCTTCTACACCAGGCCGAAGTAGCTGCCCGGCAGTGGCTCGTTGGGCCATAGCCGGATACAGAGATCCTTCATGGCCGGCCCCGCCATCCGGTGTAGCTCCATCAGCTGCTTCAGTTGCTCAATAAGGAGAGGAGAGCGCTCGGGGGCTTCAAATTGCGTCCAAAACAGCCGAGCTTCATCTCCTTCCCCCCACGAAGCATAGAACTGGTTCGCGTCCGCTGTGCTCTTCTGGAGATCCAAGCAGGCGCCTGAGGAACGCCATACTTGGGTAAGCAACTCGAACTTGCTATCCTCGAAGACACACTGCAATAAATACGGCTTACCATCCATGATAGCCTTGGCCTGGCTAACTTGCTCTTCAAAGGACCGCCTATCCACCCGCTCCTTTTGAAGGTTGGTTTTCAGGGTGGATACTTCGGCGGCCTGCTCCTTGCCTTTCCGCTCAAGGTCCTCGCACTTTTTGCCGGCGTCCTTGAGCTCCTGTTGGATTTCCTCCACCCGAGCCTCGTGCTTGTCGCTGGTGGCTCTCAAGGCCGATAGCGCGGTAACCGCTTCTTTGGCCGCCGCCCTCTCAACCGCAGCCTCCTGCTTCGCCTTCTCAAGCTCGGCCTTGAGCTTCTCAATTTCCTTCACCGAGGCTGCGTAAGCATTAAAACATATCAAAAATACTGCGTTGACAGTACGGTAATGAAGAATTTGGATACTCTAATCCGGCTTACCTTGCGCCTCGTCAATTCTCTTGTTCAGAGCGTCAAGCTCGTCCTCGGAGCTTTTGAGCTTCCGATTTAGCTCGTCCAGCTCGGCAGCATTAGCAGCCGCCGCCGTCGACGAAGCCTGTAAAAAACAAAACCATATCAAGTTACATGGGTTCAAAACTTCCGAAGTATCATACATATGATCCTATGTCCGGTCCTCTTCAGGGCTGTTAGAACGCTCCGAACGAATATTGTCCTGTACATAGTTCAGATAATGATCTATGATTGACGCCCAGGTAAGTTTTTCCAAACTCACCTAGGGATCGAGGGCTGCCATGTATATAATAATAACTCAAAGAAATTAATATTTCACAAACAAATCCTTACGTGGGTCACCTGAAAGCCCATCAGGAGACCGTTGAAGGCCTCCTTCAGTCCGCTGTCTACGGACTGAATGCTCTGCAATACCGCACCCTTATGGGTGCGGTGCACCCCGGAGATGGAGGCGCTTGATAGAGCCTCCCCCATAGCCGACCACCCATTGGTCGGCGGCGCCGGTGGGGATCGGTTGACCCGATCTCCAACCGGGGATTGAACCGGTGCCTCCGGAGGCATGGTGCGCTCCGAAGACAACCTTGGAGGTGACTGGACATCTCCTCGTCCGGTCTCCTCAGTATCCGGGAGGGGCTTCTCCCCCGGGTCTTCGGCGGCCGAGGTGTTAGCCTCGACCATCACGTCATCGCCCCCACCTCTGGTGTCCGGCTCCAAAGGAGCCTGTTGGGATGACACCTCCGCGGCGTCCTTCGCGGCACTTGGAGGAGAGTGGTGCGACGCGGTCCCGCTCTCCGCTAGCTCGGTGGGCGGGGTTTCCCCATCCGAGACTTGACCGGCGGGGAGAACACGTGGTGGGCTGCAAGTCAATAGGCGCTCACGTGTTAGTAACACTCAAAACTTAGCACTAATAACTCAGGAGGTCTTCGGATCTATACCTTCGAGCTGGGGGCTTGACCCTGAGGCTCCTTCGTGGAACCCTCTTGAATCTTCGGACTCCGTATCCGAGTCCGAACTGTCGTCGGACAGAACGACCTGAGTCTGGCGCGCTTTCTTCAGGGCGGGAGGAGGTACATCCTCTGAGGCGTCCGATGACGCCGCCCTCTTTCCTGTGAGGGGGGAATCGCCTCCCCCCTCACCCTCGTGCTCTTCCTCTTGATTCGAGGAGGCATGGGTTTCCTCGGACATAGCCCCTGGCTGGTCCCTGATGCGCAGGCCTGCTCGGCCTGGTTTCTTCTTCTGCTCCTTCTTCTCTGGCGCCTTTTAAGGTCCCACGATGAGCATCTCCAACAGCAGCTGGGACCTGGGGTCTTCGGGCTGTGGAGCCGGGCATTTGATGCCCGTGGCCTTGCTCAACCATTCCTGCGGAAGTGATTGGAAAGTACTTAGATTTTCTTCAGGAAAACAAAGCCGATCAAATAAAATTGTGCTATACCTCGGAAAGGGGCTTATCGGCGCGTAGGCCCTGGTCCTCCTTCTTGGCTGGCCACTTCTCCTGCGCCTTGAACAACGCTTTCCACAGTTTCTCCCGAGTGGTGCGGAAGAGCTGACGAATCGTAGGATCATCGTCAGTCCGGTAAGTCCACATAGGAGAGTCCCGGCGCTGGCAGGGGAGGATGCGCCGCCGGAGCATAATCTGGACCACGTTGGTCAGCTCGATATTGTCCTTGATCATGGAGGCGATGGCCCTCTGCAGGTCATCCACCTTGGTATCCGACCCCCAGTCGAGGTCCTTTCGGACCCATGAGGTCAATCTGGTCGGGGGGCCGGATCTGAATTCGGCAGGACCAGTTCCGCCCTCCTCCCTTGGCTCGGTGATGTAAAACCACTCTTTTTGCCAAGTCTTGATGGTGTCGATGAAGGTGCCGGGTGGCCATAGTGCACGGGGAAGCTTGCTGATGACCGCCCCGCCGCAGTCTGCGTGTGCGCCTGCGACACACTTCGGCTTGATGTTGAAGATCTTGAGCCACAGTCTGAAGTGTGGTTCGACCCGCAAGAAGGCCTCGCAGACGATGATGAAGGCCGATCTATGCATGAAAGAATCCGAGGGAGGTCGTGGAAGTCGAGTCCGTAGAAGAACATGAGGCCCCTCACAAAGGGGTGGAGTGGGAAGCTCAGTCCTCGGATGAAATGAGGAATGAAAACCACCCTCTCGCCTAGTTTGGGGGTAGGGATCACCTGGCCCTCCTCCGCGCGGTGGAAGATATTGGCGGGGAGGTAGCCGGCGTCCTTGAGGTCCCGGATGTCCTGGTCTGTGACCGTGGAAGCCTCCCACTTGCCGATGGAGCCGGAGCTGGCCATGGCAGAGCTCAGAGGAGGAAGGGTGGAAAACCTAGATCTGGGCTCTGGAAGCTCAGGAGATTGGGGAGGCAGGGATGCGAATGGGAAGTGCGGTTAAGCCTTTGTGGCACCCCGGCTCAGAGAACCGGATTACCAGTGTTTCCAGCCCAGAGATCATGTCTTCTGGAAACACACAACAACTTGGTACAGAACATAACTGAACTTTTATTGATAGAAGTCGGTACAAGCGCATATTTTACAATGATAGCGAGGCCAGAGGCACCCTCGGTGCTATGACAGTATGTACATTATTTATGTCACATAGCCGGGCCTCGGGATACTAAGTACTTCTACGGCGTAGCGGAACATAGCACAACTCCATCCACAGGGACACTGCTATGGACACATCCTAGTTATCGTAGCACGAACCATCAGGACCTCCGTCCTCGGCTTCTCCTGCATCTGGCATGATACGCCAGGTGAGTACTTTGAATGTACTCGCAAGCTCACGACAACCAAGTAATGCAGCAAACAATAGCATGGCAATCAACACAGTATCATTTAGGTAATTCACTTACTGTTACCGGTCATCAACTTACTCTCTTCCGGGTTGTTCCACAACCCTCGGAATACTCATAACCATCGAGTACTCCCGAACACAAGACGAGTTCTTCCATCATTACTATCATTAATATGATTGACCACCTAATGAGGTCTGGACGGGCTGTCCAATACCGTCGACTCGGCTATTCGAATAGATTTTTACACTCTGCAGAGGTTGCGCACTTTTCCCACACCATGAAGCACCTGGCCTCATGATCCCACTCGGGTGGACCAGCGTTGCTTCAACAGAACTTGTATGACCCGTGACTCTCTCATCGTACCACCGGCATTCATCCTCCCCTGGAGGCCTGCCTTGGGTGGCCCTTGTGTCCTCATGACACCTGCCACCCTCGTGGCCAAACCAAGTAGTCCCAAACGGTGGCTACACTGTCCCAAATGGGGACGCCGGCACAAACAAACAATCAATTGGGCTCACAGGGTTATCACCGCCTACTTGATCAGGGTAGCACGCATGCATAACCCTCCCTCTTTGGAGGTACCGGTGAAAGATCACGCAGTCAAGCCAAGTCAAGGCCGTCCCATACCGGCAAATGTGGTTGCACGAGTATGCCCGGACAGGTGACTCAAGATCAACCGACTAAATTCATCTTGCAAACATAGTGATTCATCACCATGCTTAGGTATTAATATTGTTATGATCTATCTATGATAAATAAATCAACATAATGCATATAAAGATGCAATGCTATAGAAATGCATGCATGAAATGGGTATCATGGCTTGCCTTGCTCTGTTGGGTTGTTCAAAAGCTCTTGGTCTACAAATGCACCACAATCTCCCTCTGAAAGTATTTTCAAAATACAATTGAAAATTTCACATAAAGCATTTTTATTAACCAGATATTCTGTGGGTATAGGAAAAATACCAAAATTTGTCAGAAAATAAAGGGGTTCAAAACAAACACAATGCAAAAAGAATCAACTGAATTGGAGCTATAGATAAAAACTTATTCATGGTCAAAGTCAGGTCAAAAATCTGGAATTTAAATAAAACCAGAAAATCTAATAGGGGGCCACGTCGAAGGCATAAAGTGGAGGGGCGCCTCCACTTACCGCTTCGAGCGCGGGCCTGTGTCGCCGACAGGTGGGACCTGCCGTTTTAAAACAGAGAGAGGGAGGAGGGGGCCGAGCACCGCGGCGCTCCGGCGATGGTCGCCGGCAATAGAGGCGGCGGTGGGGTCGGGAGACGAGGGGAATGGATCGGGCGCTCAGAGACGAACACGTACGTACCCGCAGCTCCTCCGGGGATGGACGGATGGCGGCGTCGGCGTTCGGTGATCGTCGGAGAGGTCCAATCCGGCAGCAATCCGATCGGGAGAGAGCTCTAGGAGGACCAGGGAGACCTACTGATCTCAATGGAGGGCTCGGGAGGGGCTAGGAAGGGATGGAGGAGGCGGTCGACAGAGCTAGGGCGGCAGAGCAACGCCGGCGAAGCTCGAGGCCAGAAGGCCTCTCGGCCTTGGCTCTTGCTTGGGGGAGCCGATTAGAGGAGGAGGGAGAGAGATGAGGAGCTCGGAGAGGCCGGGCGAGGCTATTTATAGGCAGGGGAGCACGGGCGGCGACCTCTCTGGAATGGTGGCGACGTGGCTACGCCACTGGAGCAAGGACGGCGAGCTGGCCATTGCGGAGCGGGGCGAAGGGACGGGAGAAGGCAGAGACATTCAATGCGCGAAGGGACGGCTCGCGGGGAAGACGACGGCGGGGATGCCACTGTGCCCGCACGGGTCTCACAGTGCGGCGCTGCGGTGGCAGCCGGCGAGGGCTTCTCCGGCGAGGGGGAAGGGGCTGGAGGGGCTAGGTGGCTGTCGGGGAGCTGGTCGGCACTAGCAGACGAGGTACGGCGACGCGGGCGTCTCGCTCCGACGAGACCCGAGCCTGGCGGCGCCCAGAGCGCGGTTTTGACAGGCTGGCTATGCGGTCACCGCATGCACAGGCACCCGTGGCGCGCGCTAGCTTGCCACACCTCGTCTGGAGCGTCGTTCACGCGTACTATAGTCCACTAGTGGCACTAGTTCGCCCAATAAGCCACTGAGATGAGGGGTATCATCACCAACAGCTCCTGACTGCCAACTTGGGGAGGTTCTGGAGAAGACATGGGATAGAGGTAGGGCCAATGGAGATGTCTAGGGTCATCTAGGTTAAAAGGACTATAGACTGGCAAAGTTTGAGAGAGTTTGAGAAAGAAATGAATAGGGTTCCTTTGAAAACCACCATTCTGGTCCAGAATCTAGATGAGCTTGTGGCCCTCACATAGATGCTCTGCTAATGATGAAATTTGGTGGAGAGAAGTTATTTGGTAGTGCACACATGCCATAAAAATTGTAGATCAATTGTGCACCCCTAGCTTGTACTTCCTTCACAAAGGTTCAAAATAAGCAGAAACTTGACAGGGTCCTGCTGCTCAAAAATTGTATTGGACCAGATGATGTTTTTGGATATTGAGGCTAGATAGGATCCATAGGAGATTGAGGAATTTATTGATAATTTTCTGGGATAGGAAAAATGGGGTTGCTTCACAATGGACAGATTCTGGTCAGCAACAAAATAATTATTCTGGCCAAAACTTTCCATTGGGCAATAGAATATTTTTGGAGATTATAGAATCATATGATGATGAGAAGATGGGGAAAAAGTTTGGGAATTATTTGATCATCCAAACTATAGGTTGCTTCACAACCGATAGTGGTGACATAATTTCCCAAATAAAGAAAAGGGTTTATTGGAAAAGATTAAATATTAGAAATTAATCCAAGAGAGATGTAGAAAGGTTTTGGCAAACTGAGGGAGGTTTTGGGTTACTGGAGAAAAGGTTCAAAGATCCAACCAACTGAAAAGGTTTGAAAATCATCCAAGTTTGCAAATAAAATCCAAATGATTTTGGAAAGAAAATGTTGTCAAAAACCAGGGTGTCACAAACCTACCCCCCTTAGGATGAATCTCGTCCTCGAGATTCGGTAGCTCAGGGAACAAGTATGGATACGCTGATCTCAAGAAATCTTCTCTTTCCCATGTAGGCCTCTTCCTCTGTGTGGTGCTCCCATAGCACCTTATAAAATCTGATCACTTTACTCCTGGTAGTTCTTTCCATTTCATCCAGGATCCTGACAGGTTTCTCTTCGTAGGTCAGGTCTTTAACCAGTTTTAACTCACTCATATCCGTCTGCTTGATTGGTGGTGCAATGCACTTTCTTAATTGTGATATATGGAAAACGCCGTGCACTTCCGACAATTCTGGTGGTAGTTCCAACTGGTATGCGACTCTGCCTCTTCTAGCAACCACTGGAAAGGGACCGATATATCTTGGTGCCAGTTTTCCCCGAGTATGGAATCTCTTCACTCCCTTAATGGGGGTTACTCGAAGATACGCATACTCTCCGGGTTCAAAGGTCACTTCCCGGTGCTTTGGATCATAGTAACTCTTCTGACGGGACTTGGCTGCTCGAAGACGCTCTTGACTTGTTTCTCAGCCTCGAGCATCAAGTTCGTACCAAATATTCGGCTATCTCCTGTTTGGGACCAGTTCAACGGAGTGCGGCACTTCCGCCCGTATAGTGCCTCAAACGGTGACATCTTTAAACTCGCCTGATAGCTGTTGTTGTAGGAGAATTCTGCATAAGGTAGACTGTCTTCCCATTTGGGTCCATGGGTGAGAGCACATGACCGAAGCATATCCTCCAGTATCTGGTTCACTCTTTCTGTCTGCCCGTCTGTCTGTGGGTGGTATGCCGTGCTATGCTTCAGCATGGTTCCCAAAGCTTGGTGTAGTCGCAGCCAGAATGCTGAGGTGAACAGGGAACCCCTGTCTGAGGTGATGGACTTGGGTACTCCATGGAGGCTAACTATCCGGGACATGTAGAGCTGTGCCAGCTGATTTGCATTGAAAGTGGTTTTTACCGGAATAAAATGAGCCACTTTCGTGAGTATGTCCACAATGACCCAAATAGCATCGTTGCCTCTTGTTGACTTGGGTAGTCCAACAATAAAGTCCATGCATATGTCGTCCCACTTCCATTGGGGAACCGGTAAGGGTTGCAGTAGCCCAACGGGTTTCTGGTGTTCCGCCTTAACCTTGTTGCAAATATCACAGCAGGCGACATAGTAGGCTATATACCTTCTCATTCCTGGCCACCAAAATGTCTCTCTCAGATCCTGGTACATTTTTGTGCCTCCCGGGTGGATAGAATATGAGGACTCATGAGCTTCTTTGAGTATTTGCTATCTCAGATTATCCTGATCGGGCACGCATATCCGCTTCTCGAACCATACGGTGCCTTGATCATCCACGTGGAAAGACTTGGCTTTCCCTTTTGGAATCAGTTCCTTGATCTTTTTTGATTCCTTCATCTGGCTCTTGGGCCTTCTTGATTTCTTCCATAAGGGTGGGAGTAATTTCCAACGTGTCCGAAGTAATTGGGCCGCATAGCACCATGTTGAGCTGAACGAACTCTTCTTGTAACCTTGGATGCATACTTCCCATGAGTGCATTCACGGTGCCTTGTTTTCTGCTGAGAGCGTCCGCGACCACAATAGCTTTCCCCGAATGGTAGTTTATCCCAATGTCATAGTCCTTGACTAGTTCAAGCCATCTTCGTTGCCTGAGATTTAGGTCAGGTTGGGTGAAAATATACTTGAGACTCTTATGGTCTGTGTATATTTCACAGCGTTGTCCAATGAGGTAATGCTTCCAAATCTCCAGGGCATGAACTACGGCTGCTAATTCCAAATCGTGTGTGGGGTAATTCTCCTCATGGGGTCGTAGCTGTCTGGATGCATATGCTACAACCTTCCCTTCTTGCATCAACACGCAGCCGATTCCACGTCTGGAAGCATCGCAGTAGATGTCGAAACTCTTGTGTATGTCTGGAAGGACTAGGACAGGTGCGGTAGTGAGCCTGGTCTTTAATTCCAGGAAACTGCTGTCGCATTCCGTCGTCCAGACAAACCTTTGATTCTTCTTGAGCAACTCCGTCAGGGGCTTGGCTATTTTAGAGAAGCCTTCTATGAAACGTCGATAATAGCCTGCCAATCCCAGGAAGCTACGGACTTCGGTCACCGTGGCTGGTGTCTTCCAATTCAACACCACAGTTACCTTGCTGGGGTCGACGGCTACTCCCTGTTCTGACAGAATATGCCCCAGAAATCCCACCTCTTTTAGCCAAAATTCACACTTACTAAACTTGGCATACAGGCGGTGGTCTCTTAATCTTTCCAGGACAGCACGAAGGTGCTGCTTATGCTCCTCTTCATCCTTGGAATATATCAGGATATCATCGATGAACACCACCACAAATTTATCTAGAAAGTCCATGAAGACTTTATTCATCATGCTCATGAAGTAGGCTGGAGCATTCGTCAATCCAAAGGACATGACTGTAAATTCATACAGACCATATCGGGTGGTGAACGCTGTCTTGGGTATATCCTCTTTTCGGATTTTTAGCTGATGATATCCGGTTCGAAGGTCAATTTTGGAAAATACCCGGGCTCCATTCAGCTGGTCGAACAAGTCATCAATGCGAGGAAGCGGGTACTTATTCTTGATAGTGACCTCGTTCAGCTGGCGATAGTCTACGCACATACGTAGACTTCCATCCTTCTTCTTGACAAAGAGCACTGGTGACCCCCATGGCGAGATGCTTGGGCGAATATACCCTTTTTGCAACAATTCATCCAGTTGCTTCTTTAGCTTTTCCAACTCTGGACCTGGCATACGGTAGTATTTCTTGTAAATCGGGGCGGTACCGGGAACCACTTCGATTGCAAACTCCAACTCCCGGTCAGGGGGCATCCCTGGTAGTTCCTCAGGAAATACATCCGGAAATTCACAGACTACCGGAATCAAGTTCATATCCGTGGCGGTAGTTTGGTATGCCATTCCCTTCCTTGTTCTCATCGTGCTGGCAAGGAATTGAACTGTTTGTCCGGTTGGGTTAACCAGTGTTACTGTCCTGCTGGCACAATTGATACACACCTGATGTGGTGTCAACCAGTCCATTCCCAATATTACGTCTAATCCCGAAGATTCAATGGCAATGAGTGCAGCTGGAAACTTAACTCCATGTATTGAAATTTCCAGATCTCTATAGATCAAATTTGTTCTGAGCAGGGAGCCAGGGGATTGTACCACCATGATTTTGTCTAAAAGCGACGGAGAAAATTTGTGCAAGGTGGCAAAACTCCGCGAAATAAACGAGTGGGAAGCCCAAAATCAAATAAAATTACTGCAGGTATGTCGTTAATAGAAAACATACCAAGGACTACTTCTGGAGCTTCGCAGGCTTCCTCAGCGGAGATATGGTGGACGCGTCCATGGCAGAAGTTATGATTAGGGCGGCGTCCAATAGTGTTGACCTGCGGCTTGACGTCGGCAGATGACTTCCCGTTGTTGGTGGGGCACTGTTTGGAGTAGTGTCCACTTTGGCCGCAAGTGAAGCAGGTATTGTTGCGGCGGCAGTCCTCTATCACGGGCTGTTTGCCGAAGGTCTTGGTCTGGCTCACTGTCTTATTATTGTTGCTGCCATTGCTCCATGTAGGCTTATACTCAGAGGTGCCTGGCTGCCAGGTGCGTGGCTTCTGCGCAAATGGCTCACGGTTGTCTTTCTTGGGTTCATACTTCCTCTTGTTGTTATCGTGTCCGGACTTGTGCTCCCTTTCAGCTATGAAGGCCTTGTTCACCAGTGTCTGGAAGTCAGGAAAGTCTAGCATGCATAGCTGACAACGGAGGAAGTGATTCAGTCCTCCTAGGAATCGATCTATTTTCCTTTCTTCGGTGGCCACATCATAGGTAGAGTACCGTGACAGATTGTTGAACTTATTAAGGTACTTTGCCACCGACATATTTCCTTGTGTCAGAGCAAGGAATTCCCTTTGCTTCACCTTCATTATGCCGGTAGGAATATGATATTTGCGGAATAATTCCTTAAACTTCTCCCAAGTAATTTCTTCTTCAGAAGACCATGTTGCCTTTGTGTTATCCCACCATATAGTTGCTGGACCTTCCAGATAGTGAGTGGCAAACGGAAACTTGTCTGAATCCTCGCAACGGGCTATTTCCAACTTCTTTTCTATGGTCCTTAGCCAATCGTCCGCTTCTATAGGGTCCACAGCTTGACCAAAATTGGGTGGCTTTGTGCGCTGGAAATCAGACAACCTGGAGTGTGATCCATTGTGAGTGTGGTTCTGTCCTACCATAACCTGCATATTCTTCAAGAATTCCATAAGATCCTGGTTTCTCTTTTCCTCAAACATTCTCATGATTTGATCAGTAGTAGGTGCTTGAGGTGGTGGGGGTGGTAAATCTTCTGGTGCTTGACCTGCTGGTCTGGCGGATCGACGGACGGGGGTTCCATCGCCGCCTTGGCTACCACTTCTCTTCATCCTAAATTTGTTCCCATTGCAAAATGCCGAATCGATGAGCAACACCCATAAGGGAAACACAGTTATATGACACCAGAAGGAAAATACGCGAAAAAGGCGAATAAAGCAAACCACATAATTATACAAGATAACCCAACATCATACATGGCAAGCTAGTAAGGGGGTATCATGGCTAAACTGCTCATACGGCAGTTAACATATGCAAAGATGCATGCTCAACAACTCAAGCCTCCACTCTAGTGGCGCTGGTGGCACGAACACTGCCAGACCACAGACTCCTCGTCACCTGATCCTGAGTCGGAGTCAAAACTGATGATGTGGATCTCATCCTCCGGATCAAAGGAAACACGACGACGCTGCTGGGACGGTTCTCCTTCTGGGGGAGAAGGAGCACGACGCCTCAGCATCGGAGCAGCTGGAGTGGCAAGGAGTGAGGCCCACTCAGCCGGGGTCTCCCGATGGCTACCAGACAAAAAGCCTGGTGGCACAGTGGAGGTAGAAGGAGCCTCAAATCTGGGTGGAGGTGGAACTGGAGTCACGGCTGCAAGTGCCGCCAAGACACGAGACAGCTCCTCAGCCAGGGATATGATCGTACGATAGCTGGCGCTCAGATAGCGAGACAGTACAGAAGTCGCACGGTCACACGCTGGGTCAACAGGAGCGAAAATGACTCGCCCTGTCGTAGGCCACAGGGTGGGATAGTGGAAGAAACCTGGATGAGTCTGCATCTCGACCTCGTGGAAGCGCAAGTCAGTGAGAGCCTCCATCGCAGCAAACTGGATCGCCAACTCCGGGGTGGAAGCTGTCCCGCCCTTGGTAGAGCGAGAGTAGCAACCAAGGTCCGAGCTCGCGACCAGGAAAGCCTCTACATGGTACTCGTACACCGACTCAGGAAGCTGCTCCTGAAACACCTGGTACACTGGATCTTCGCCATGAGGGTACAGTCGAAGCCAGACGTTCCGGAGCAATACTGGAAAGGTGGATGGTGCAGGCTCAAAATGATAGTGGTATGGAACTGGTGCCATCTACACTCACAATGCCAACGGTTAGTGAAACAATGAATCATGATGCATGCTATGCCACAATCAAATGCCACAAGAAAGATGCTCACTCAAGACCCTACACTAATCGTGGTTCTAGCGCAGGCTAACTACGGTGTCCTACAGTCAGCACGACTCTGATACCAAGCGTTGTGGCACCCCGGCTCAGAGAACCGGATTACCAGTGTTTCCAACCCAGAGATCATGTCTTCTGGAAACACACAACAACTTGGTATAGAACAGAACTGAACTTTTATTGATAGAAGTCGGTACAAGCGCATATTTTACAATGATAGTGAGGCCAGAGGCACCCTCGGTGCTATGACAGTATCTACATTATTTATGTCACATAGCCGGGCCTCGGGATACTAAGTACTTCTACGGCGTAGCGGAACATAGCGCAACTCCATCCACAGGGACACTGCTGTGGACACATCCTAGTTATCGTAGCACGAACCCTCAGGACCTCCGTCCTCGGCTTCTCCTGCATCTGGCATGATACGCCAGGTGAGTACTTTGAATGTACTCGCAAGCTCACGACATCCAAGTAATGCAGCAAACAATAGCATGGCAATCAACACAGTATCATTTAGGTAATTCACTTACTGTTACCGGTCATCAACTTACTCTCTTCCGGGTTGTTCCACAACCCTCGGAATACTCATAACCATCGAGTACTCCCGAACAGAAGACGAGTTCTTCCATCATTACCATCATTAATATGATTGACCACCTAATGAGGTCTGGACGGCCTGTCCAATACCGTGGACTCGGCTATTCGAATAGATTTTTACACTCTGCAGAGGTTGCGCACTTTTCCCACACCATGAAGCACCTGGCCTCGTGATCCCACTCGGGTGGACCAGCGTTGCTTCAACAGAACTTGCATGACCCGTGACTCTCTCATCGTACCACCGGCATTCATCCTCCCCCGGAGGCCTGCCTTGGGTGGCCCTTGTGTCCTCATGACACCTGCCACCCTCGTGGCCAAACCAAGTAGTCCCAAACGGGGGCTACTCTGTCCCAAACGGGGACGCCGGCACAAACAAACAAGCAACTGGGCTCACAGGGTTATCACCGCCTACCTGATCAGGGTAGCACGCGTGCATAACCCTCCCTCTTTGGAGGTACCAGTGAAAGATCACGCAGTCAAGCCAAGTCAAGGCCGTCCCATACCGGCAAATGTGGTTGCACGAGTATGCCCGGACAGGTGACTCAAGATCAACCGACTAAATTCATCTTGCAAACATAGTGATTCATCACCATGCTTAGGTATTAATATTGTTATGATCTATCTATGATAAATAAATCAACATAATGCATATAAAGATGCAATGCTATAGAAATGCATGCATGAAATGGGTATCATGGCTTGCCTTGCTCTGTTGGGTTGTTCAAAAGCTCTTGGTCTACAAATGCACCACAATCTCCCTCTGAAAGTATTTTCAAAATACAATTGAAAATGTCACATAAAGCATTTTTATTAACCAGATATTCTGTGGGTATAGGAAAAATACCAAAATTTGTCAGAAAATAAAGGGGTTCAAAACAAACACAATGCAAAAAGAATCAACTGAATTGGAGCTATAGATAAAAAGTTATTCATGGTCAAATCTGGTCAAAAATCTGGAATTTAAATAAAACCAGAAAATCTAATAGGGGGCCATGTCGAAGGCGTAAAGTGGAGGCGCGCCTTCACTTACCGCTTCGGGTGCGGGCCTGTGTCGCCGATAGGTGGGACCTGCCATTTTAAAACAGAGAGAGGGAGGAGGGGGCCGAGCACCACGGCGCTCCAGCGATGGTCGCCGGCGATAGAGGCGGCGGTGGGGTCGGGAGACGAGGGGAATGGACCGGGCGCTCAGAGACGAACACGTACGTACCCGCAGCTCCTCCGGGGATGGATGGACGGCGGCGTCCCCTTCTTCACCGGCGGCGGCGGCGGTCGGTGATCGTCGGAGAGGTCCAATCCGGCAGCAATCCGATCGGGAGAGAGCTCTAGGAGGACCAGGGAGACCTACTGATCTCAATGGAGGGCTCGGGAGGGGCTAGGAACGGATGGAGGAGGCGGTCGACAAAGCTAGGGAGGCAGAGCAACTCCGGCGAAGCTCGAGGCCAGAGGGCCTCTCGGCCTTGGCTCTTGCTTGGGGGAGCCGATTAGAGGAGGAGGGAGAGGGATGAGGAGCTCGGAGAGGCCGGGCGAGGCTATTTATAGGCAGGAGAGCACAGGCGGCGACCTCTCTTGAACGGCGGCGACGTGGCTACGCCACTTGAGCAAGGACGGCGAGCTGGCCGTCGTGGAGTGGGGCGAAGGGACGGGAGAAGGCAGAGACATTCAATGCGTGAAGGGACGGCTCGCGGGGAAGACGACGGCGGGGATGCCACTGTGCCCGCACGGGTCTCATAGTGCGGCGCTGCGGTGGCAGCCGGTGAGGGCTTCTCCGGCGAGGGGGAAGGGGCTGGAGGGGCTAGGTGGCTATCGGGGAGCTGGTCGGCACTAGCAGACGAGGTACAGCGACGCGGGCGTCTCGCTCCGACGAGACCCGAGCCTGGCGGCGCCTAGAGCGCGGTTTTGGCAGGCTGGCTACGCGGTCACCGCGTGCACAGGCACCCATGGCGCGCGCTAGCTTGCCACACCTTGTCTGGAGCGTCGTTCACGCGTACTACAGTCCACTAGTGGCACTAGCTTGCCCAATAAGCCACTGAGATGAGGGGTATCATCACCAACAGCTCCTGACTGCCAACTTGGGGAGGTTGTGGAGAAGACATGGGATAGAGGTAGGGCCAATGGAGATGTCTAGGGTCATCTAGGTTTGAAGGACTATAGACTGGCAAAGTTTGAGAGAGTTTGAGAAAGAAATGAATAGGGTTTCTTTGAAAACCACCATTCTGGTCCAGAATCTAGATGAGCTTGTGGCCCTCACATAGATGCTCTGCTTATGATGAAGCTTGGTGGAGAGAAGTTATTTGGTAGTGCACACATGCCATAAAAATTGTAGATCAATTGTGCACCCCTAGCTTGTACTTCCTTCACAAAGGTTCAAAATAAGCAGAAACTTGACAAGGTCCTGCTGCTCAAAAATTGTACTGGACCAGATGATGTTTTTGGATATTGGGGCTAGACAGGATACCTAGGAGATTGAGGAATTTATTGGGAATTTTCTAGGATAGGAAAAGTGGGGTTGCTTCACAATGGACAGATTCTGGTCAGCAACAAAATAATTATTCTGGCCAAAACTTTCCATTGGGCAATAGAATATTTTTGGAGATTATGGAATCATATGATGATGAGAAGATGGGGAAAAAGTTTGGGAATTATTTGATCATCCAAACTATAGGTTGCTTCACAACCCATAGTGGTGACATAATTTCCCAAATAAAGAAAAGGGTTTATTGGAAAAGATTAAATATTAGAAATTAATCCAAGAGAGATGTAGAAAGGTTTTGGCAAACTGAGGGAGGTTTTGGGTTACTGGAGAAAAGGTTCAAAGATCCAACCAACTGAAAAGGTTTGAAAATCATCCAAGTTTGCAAATAAAATCCAAATGATTTTGGAAAGAAAAAGTTGTCAAAAACCAGGGTGTCACAGCCTTGGGGTTTTCTTTCCCTTTTATTGGGCTTGTTGCCGGTTAGCCTCCCTTCACTGCGCCGTGAATCCCTCCACTTCCCAAGACGTGCGTGCCGTTATACGCGCATGATTAAACATATCCCGTGTGAAACGGAGCACGATTTGTGCATTAATGGATCGTGCTGAAGAAAACGGCCTCGAACCACGAATCGAGTCTTTACGACTGGTTCAGTGGTCGTGGTGGGCCGTGACCTTTCATCTGAAACGTAGTCAGGGAGCACTATTTAATCCTTGACGTTTGGCCTTCAGGACCGAGTTATTCTCGGTGTTCGGACGGTCAATGATCGGGAAAACTACACGTCGTCGGAGGCCGAACTAAACCCGGCCGATCACTATTTGGAGAAAGGAACTCGCCTCGCAAGCCGAAGACTCTGATCATTTGAAGCAGATGAAGCTTATACCCTTGGCGTTGGAGGCTAGTTCGGGGGCTACTGAGGGAGTCCTGGTTTAAGGGGTCCTCGGGAGGCTGACCTATTTCTTACGGGCCGGACTATATGTGCCGCATACCGAGCATTGGATTGATCGAAGACTCTGTCTCCAGGAAGGAAGCTTCGAGAATCGTGGCGTATTTTCCACGTTTGGAGTAGTGAATAGACATGTTTATCCCTTCGACGTGTAACCGACCATTTGTAAACCCTAGGTACCCTCGGCATCTATATAAGCCGGGGGGTTTTAGGTTGTAGACCAACAGAACTCATCTAGGGTTTTAGTCATACGATCTCGAGGTAGATCAACTCTGTAACCCTGATACCATCAATATAATCAAGCAGGACGTAGGGTATTACCTCCATAGGAGGTCCCGAACCTGGGTAAACATCGTCTCCCACTTCACCTGTTACCATCGATTCTAGTCTCACAGTTCAGGACCCCCTACCCGAGATCCGCCGGTTTTGACACCGACACCTTATGTCACTGAGATATAGAGCACCGCAAGATTGAGCCCACTACAATGCACTCCTCCCACTGCAGATAAATCAATCTAGTTAGCCAAACCAAACCGATAGATCGGAGAGACTTGCAAAGCTATAACAATCATGCATAATAGAATTCAGAGAAGACTCAATTACTTTTCATGAATAATCTGATCATAAACCCACAATTCATCGGATTCCAACAAATGCACCGCAAAAGAAGATTACATCGAATAGATCATCGTGAGAATCGCGAAGAACTTTGTATTGAAGATCAAAGAGAGAGAAGAAGTCAGCTAGCTACTAGCTATGGACCCGTATGTCTGTGGTGAACTACTCATACATCATCATGGAGGCAACTAGGTTGATGTAGACGGCCTCCGTGATGGATTCCCCCTCCGGCAGAGTACCACAAAAGGCCTCCAGATGGGATCGTGAAAGAACTGAGACTTGCGGCGGCGGAAAAAGTGTTTCAGGTGGCTCTCTAATGTTTTGGGGATAATTGGGAATATATAGAAGTGGAATTAGGCTAGGAGGTGCCACGAGGGGCCCACGAGTTAGGGGTGCATGCCCTACCCCCAGGGCGCGCCGGCCTAGCTCGTCGCCACCCCGTGGGTCTTCTGGCCTCCTACCGAGCTTCCTAGGTCTCTTCTTGTCCAAAAATGACTCCTGTAAATTTTTATCCAATTTGGACTCCGTTTGAAATTGATTTTCTAAAAATTCAAAAAAGGCAAAAGCAGAAACGGACACTAGGCACCGAGTTAATACGTTAGTCCCAATTATATAAAATAGAATATAAGTACATATAAAGGATTCAAGATTGATAATATAATAGCATGAAACAATCAAAAATTATAGATACGTCGGAGACGTATCAAGATACTGTTTCACCGCTTTGGATTGTCCGAGATGTTGAAGTCTTGTGTGGTAAGATCAAATATCCTACTGATTTCTTAGTACTTGGATCATATCAAGATAATTTATGTATCATTATATTCGGTAGACCTTTCTTGAATGTTGTTAATGTTGAAATTGATTGTGTTAAAGAGAAGGTTAAGGTTAACTTTGGTGATGTATCTCATGAGTTTAATTTCTCCAAGTTCAATAGTCAACCGCATGATGCTGAACTATCCTGTAAAGATGATAGCATTGGTCTTGCTTCTATTGCTATACATCCTACATACCCTTTAGAATAATATTTGCTAGACCATGAAAGTGATAAGCATATGAATGAGAGAAATTGAATTGATGAAATATTCTTTAGACAAGCACCTATCCTTAAGCATAACTTTCATGTTAAAACTTTGGGATAACCTCTCATGCCTAAGAGTGATACAGTCTTTGAATTTCTCCCTAATACTTTCAAATATGTTCATCTTGATGAAAAGAAAATACATCATGTTATTATCAATGCTAACTTTTCAGTGCACGAAGTAAAGAGATCATTGAAAACTTTACGGAAGCACCGTTCTGCAATTGGATATACTCTTGATGATCTTAAGGTAATTAGTCATACTTTATGTCGACACAAGATTAATATGTAGCCTAATGCTAAACCAGTTGTTGATCATCAACGCCGCTTGAATCCAAACATGAAGGATGTGGTAAGACATAAATATTAAAGGTTCTGGAGGCAGGTATAATCGATCCTATTTTCGGGGGGATTACCCCCGGGTAGGCTCAAGGAGACGACTCAACATTTTAAAACATCGGGGGAGCCACCCCCGGTATGCCAAGCCCCACGAATCAACGAGACAAATGAAGAAGTGAAGACAGAAGACAAAACTGCGGCCCGGGCGGCTGGCTACTCCTGGCTGGCTACTCCTGGCTGGCTCCTCCTCGTTGGCCGCTCCTGGCTGGCTCCTCCTGGCTGGCTCCTCCTGGCTGGCTCCTCCCTGCTGGCTGCCCCGGCTGGCTCCTCCTAGCTGGCTCCTCCTGTCCGGCTCCTCCTGGCCGGCTGCCGGCTGCGGCCCGACGAAGTCAGCTCCAGGCGTCCCGTCGGACACGAGCTGACGACACTGTAGCTGACGGACTGCAGAGCCTGCCGCACTATTGGCGAATAGTGCCCCGCTGTGCACCCGTCACGCGTCACTTCACTGCGCTCCAATAGTGACGCAGTGTAGCCTGCATCATGAGTCATATCACATGTCACCCCCAATAGTGTAATTAGGCCATGTGGGCCACCCCTTGTCCCCTGGGCCTCCCTTTATAAGAGGCACCAGGGGAGCCTCCAAAAGGCAGCCACACACACACGGGAGGCCTCCTCTCATCCTCTCCCTCTCACTCATGCTCACGCATGCATACATATGAGGCCAAGGTAAGGAGCTCACAGCGCCCTCTTCCTCCTCAGACACAGCTCCAGGAGCAACCCTGTACTACATATACACCTCATATACAGACATGCAGGAGTAGGGGTATTATCTCTCCGGAGAGCCCCGAACCTGGGTAAACCACCACATGCTGTTGCCCTATCCCGTCCTGGATCTCCACTGCAGCCTTGCTCTCACCTATCAAGCCATCCCATGGCATCTGCCGTCCTTGCGGCACCCCCTGTGAGAAAACGACGACAGTTGGCTCCCACCGTGGGGCTAGCTGCTGCTGAAACCACGGTCCGGGCGGGACCCTCTCCGTCATCGTCACCGCGACGTCGCCGCCGTCTCTCCGGTGGCGCTCGGGGGCTCGACACCAACATTCCCCCCGGGGCTGCCGCACGGGACGGCGGGTCCCCGTCGTCGGCCTCGTCCGCCTCCGTTTTGCTCCAACGCGCCACCGACCGCTCGGGACGGTGCGTCCCCGCCGTCGGCCCCGTCCGCCCCGCTCTCTTCCCCGTCTCTCCGTCAGGATCCTCCTTGGCTAGGAGTCGAGCCCCGTCCGCCTCACTCATGGCCAAGCTCACTCCATGCCCCCCGCGTGCACCTTCTCGGTCGTGCTCCGGCGGCCACCCGCCGCAGCTCCTCCTCAGCATCCGCTCGGCGCCTGCCCCACTGCACCTCTGCGCGCTCCGCGCCCCGCGCCCGGCCGCGAGCGCCCCCCCGGCCTCTGCGCTCGCGTCGCCACGCCCCGCGGCCATCCTCGTCCCTCGTCGCTGCTCCGGTCAGTGCCTCCACGAGCCGACTGGTCCGCCCCTGCGCGCCCGTCCGCCCGTGCCGCCGCGGCTCGCCCCGTTGCTACCCTCCACCGACTCGTGGGTCTTCAATGCCGTTGTCGTCCGCCCCGGGGACGGCCTCGTCATCTCCAGCCACGACACGCCTTCGCCGTCGTCCCGCCGTCTTCCGCACCGGCCACGCCCTCGGCAACTCCGGCCCGCTCCCCTCCTAGCTCGCGAACAGCCGCTTACTCACGACAGTTGGGCAGAGCTGCCGCGCCCGTGGCCCTTCCCTGCCCCGTCCACGTGCGCCTCTGCCCATGGTTGTGCACGCCGCACGGGTGCTCCGCTCCGCGCCCGCATCACGCCCCGCTCCGCGCCGCGGTGCGCCGGCAGGCCGCCCTCGTCGCCCCGCGTGCCGGCGGCCAGCCGGCTCCCCCCGCCTGCCGCCTCCTCGCTCCCCGGTCGGCGACGCGCGCCCACCGCGCTCCGTCCATTCGCGCCGCCGCACCCCGTCGCCGGCTTCGCTCGCGCCGGCCCCAAGTGCCTCCATGGCTGCGGGCTACCCCATCCGCGCGCCCACCGGGCCCCGCGGGCCCCTGTCACCGTTCCGTCGCGTACGTACGCACCTCCGGCGCATCCCGCTCGCCTCAGCCGCCCTCTGCTCTGGCAGCCCTTCCCGAGCTCATGCTCGGGCCTCTCCGGCCGCCCGCCAGCTCGCGCGCGCCCTAGCATCGGCAGGCCGGCTCCCGCCTCCACGCGCCGCCCGTCGCACACCTCCACGGCCGTTCGGCCCCGACTGCGTCGCCGGCGGTCCTGCCCGACCGCCCCCACGCACCCGCGCTTGCACCGGACCACCGGGTCCTCCTGCTCCGCATCGGCGCTCCCGCGCCTCCCCGCGCGTCCGGCCTTCTTCGCCCCCAACTTCGCCCATGCACCGCGCGCCCGCGTCGCCGTGGGTCGCCCGCTTCGCATCCGCGTGTCGGCTCTGCCTGCGCCAGCTACTCCGCCACCGGCCCGGCTGGTTCCCCTCGGCTCCATCCCCAGCTTGCCAGCTCCCCAGCGCGTGCTCCACTTCCGTGGCCGAACGCCTACGCGTCTCGTCGCCGCTCGGGTCGGCTGCTGCGCGTCGCAGCGGCTGCGCGTCGGCCGGCCACTCCCAGCCGTCCGCCCCGCCTTCCGCCAGCTCCATCTGACCCCTGCTCTGCCTGGCTGCTCCGGCCATCTCGACGCCCTCTGCGTTGCTCCGTCATCGCACGTCCAACTCCACCACCGCCCGCGGGCCGCGTGCTCTGCCCCGCCTGTGTGTCCGGCTCTGCCTCTGCCCGCGTCCGGGTGCCCCGCACCAGCCGACCTCGCGCCCCCGCGCATCCCCGCGCGCCGACCGGCCGCCGCGCCCGGCTGCCTCCCGCGCTGGCCGGTCTCCGCGCCCCCGCCGACTGCCACTCCGCAGCCGGCCTCCCCCGCCGCCAGCTGGCCGCTCCAGTCGGCCGCCTCCGCCCCCACGCCTCGTACACGCCCCCGCTCCGGCTCGCTGCCCGCTGTGTCGGCCGCGCCCGGCCACCCGGCCTCCGGCTCAGCGCGCGCGCGTGGCCTCCTGCCGCCTGCTGCAACACAAAGAAGACCCGGCCGGCTGAATAAAAAAGAGGCACGGGCCGGCTTGGAAAGGAAGAAAAAGCAAAGAGGCGGGCCGTCTGGCAAAAAAAAAAGAAAGTCCCGCGCCTGCTCGGTCGAACGCTTGTCCGTCTGCGTCGCCGCCTGGCCGGCTGGGCTGCCTACCTGCCTCGTCAACGGCTCGTCCGCCCGTCCGCACCAATGCCCGGCCCGGTCGCCCGTCCGCTCCGACGGCCGGTCGGTCGGCCCGTTCTGCTGGCACACCCATCGATCGCCGAAGGATCGACGGCCACACCTAGCGGGTGCGCCGACGCGCCGGCGCGCTTCGCTCGGAGAAAGCCGCGCCGGCCGTCAACAACAACAACCGCCTCGCCGGCACCAAAAACCAATGTGAGCTCCCCATCGTCCATCCTCGTGCCACGCACAAGCACCAGATACCCCGAGCATCCCTCGGACGCAATCTCCGCATTTATCTCAGCAACTTTGTTGTTCACCCCGGCGCCAGCTAGTCTCGCCCGGGGCCGGCCGCTTGGCCCGATACGTTCGTTCCCGCAGGACGACTTAGTAGCATGTACTGTACTGAAAGCCCACTCTTTGTCTCACCTACAGATCGCACCGCGACTGTCCGGCTAGCGAGAGCACAAGCTGGAGGTCACCCCTCGCGAAAAGCGTCCCGGGAGAAGGGGACTCGGACGAAACCGAGCCAACGCCCTCTGCGTAAACTTGCACTACCGAAACCAGATATTTGACACATCTGCATCGACTAAACTTGTCTTTTGCACGATCATTTCCATGAGGAACCTCCTCACTCGGAGGCTCGAAGGCTACTCCCGGCAGGGCCCCGCGCCCATCAGCCGGCGGACCCCGCATCCGCCCTCGGCAGCGCCTCGCGCTCATCAGCCGGCGGACCCCGCGTCCGCCCTCGGCAGCGCCTCGCGCTCATCAGCCGGCGGACCCCGCGTCCGCCCTCGGCAGCGCCTCGCGCTCATCAGCCGGCGCACCCCGCGTCCGCCCTCGGCAGCGCCTCGCGCTCATCAGCCGGCGGACCCCCCGTCCGCCATCGGCAGCGCCTCGCGCTCATCAGCCGGCGGACCCCCCGTCCGCCATCGGCAGCGCCTCGCGATCATCAGCCGGCGGACCCCGCGTCCGCCCTCGGCAGCGCCTCGCGCTCATCAGCCGGCGGACCCCGCGTCCTCCATCGGCAGCGCCTCGCGCTCACAACCCGGCGGACCCCTCATCCGCCCTCGGTAGCCGCTCGCGCTCATCAGCCGGCGGACCCCCCGTCCGCCATCGGCAGCGCCTCGTGCTCATCAGCCGGCGGACCCCGCGTCCGCCCTCGGCAGCGCCTCGCGCTCATCTGCCGGCGGACCCCACGTCCGCTCTCGGCAGCGCCTCGCGCTCATCAGCCGGCGGACCCCGCGTCGGCCCCCGGCAGCGCCTCGCGCTCATCAGCCGGCGGACCCCGCGTCCGCCCTCGGCAGCGCCTCGCGCTCATCAGCCGGCGGACCCCGCGTCCGCCCCCGGCAGCGCCTCGCGCTCATCAGCCGGCGGACCCCGCGTCCGCCCTCGGCAGCGACTCGCGCTCATCAGTCAGCGGACCCCCCGTCCGCCATCGGCAGCGCCTCGCGCTCACCAGCCGGCGGACCCCTCGTCCGCCCACGGCAGCACCTCGCGCTCATCAGCCGGCGGACCCCGTGTCCGCCCTCGGCAGCGCCTCGCGCTCATCAGCCGGCGGACCCCACGTCCGCGCCTGGCAGGGCCCCGCGCCCATCAGTCAAGGGACCCCGCGTCCGCGCCCGACATCCTCGACGCCACCGTCTGCTTCAGCAACAGCAAAAACCCTCCGCCCAACTCTTCGAGTCACCTGGAGGCTACACCCAGCGGGTGTGCTCGCGCGCCCCCGCTGGAAACAGCCAGCCGGTGGACTCCGCGTCCATGCCCGGCAGGGCCCAGCACCCACCAGCCGACGGACCCCGTGTCCGCGCCCGACAGGGCCCCGCAGCCATCAGTCGGTGGACCCCGCATCCACTCCCGACAAACTCGACGCCACCATCCGCTCCAGCAACAGCAAAGACCCTCCGCCCGACTCTTCGAGTCACCCGGAGGCCCGGAGGCTACACCCAACGGGTGCGCTGGAACGCCCCCGCTGGAAGCAAGCCACGCCGTCCCCGGCCCGCGATCGACCGTCCTCAACAACTCCTGCAACAACAACAACAACTGCGAAAACCCTCCGCCCGACTCTCCAAGTCGCCCAGAGGCTCGGAGGCTACTGTCGGGGGGATTATCCCCGGGTAGGCTCAAGGAGACAACTCAACATTTTAAAACATCGAGGGAGCCACCCCCGGTATGCCAAGCCCCACGAATCAACGAGACAAACGAAGAAGTGAAGACAGAAGACAAAACTGCGGCCCGGGCGGCTGGCTACTCCTGGCTGGCTGCTCCTGGCTGGCTCCTCCCTGCTGGCTGCCCCCGGCTGGCTCCACCTGGCTGGCTCCTCCTGTCCGGCTCCTCCTGTCCGGCTCCTCCTGGCCGGCTGCCGGCTGCGGCCCGATGAAGTCAGCTCCAGGCGTCCCGTCGGACACGAGCTGACGACACTGTAGCTGACGGACTGCAGAGCCTGCCGCACTATTGGCGAATAGTGCCCCGCTGTGCACCTGTCACGCGTCACTTCACTGCGCTCCAATAGTGACGCACTGTAGCCTGCATCATGAGTCATATCACATGTCACCCCCAATAGTGTAATTAGGCCATGTGGGCCACCCCTTGTCCCCTGGGCCTCCCTTTATAAGAGGCACCAGGGGAGCCTCCAAAAGGCGGCCACACACACACGGGAGGCCTCCTCTCATCCTCTCCCTCTCACTCATGCTCACGCATGCATACATATGAGGCCAAGGTAAGGAGCTCACAGTGCCCTCTTCCTCCTCAGACACAGCTCCAGGAGCAACCCTGTACTACATATACACCTCATATACAGACATGCAGGAGTAGGGGTATTATCTCTCCGGAGAGCCCCGAACCTGGGTAAACCACCACGTGTTGTTGCCCTATCCCGTCATGGATCTCCACTGCAGCCTTGCTCTCACCTATCAAGCCATCCCATGGCATCTGCCGTCCTTGCAGCACCCCCCGTGAGAAAACGACGACACCTATAGTTGGAAGTTGTAGGACCGAAAGTATGTCTAGAGGGGGGGTGATTAGACTACTTGACCAAATTAAAATCTACTTTTTCCCAATTTTAAGTGTTGGCAGATTTTAGCATTCATAGCAAGTCAAGTACACCCTACACATGCATGTCTAAGAGTATAGCAGCGGAAAGTAACAACAATCATGAGTAGTAAAGGAAGGGTAGGAAGATCAAACGCAATTTGTAGACACGATGATTTTTCCCGTGGTTCCGATAGGTGGTGCTATCGTACGTCCACGTTTATGGAGTCTTCAACCCACGGAGGGTAACGGTCGCGAGAGTCCACGGAGGGCTCCACCCACGAAGGGTCCACGAAGTAGCAACCTTGACTATTCCATAACGGCTTCCGTCCACGAAGGACTAGCCTCACTATGGGTAGATCTTCACGAAGTAGGTGATCACCTTGCCCTTACAAACTTCTTGGTTCAACTCCACAACACGAAGTAGGAGGCTCCCAAGCGACACCTAACCAATCTAGGAGGCACCACCCTCCAAAAGGTAATAGGCTCGGCAATGTCAATGAACTCCTTGCTCTTGTGCTTCAAGATGATAGACTCCTCAACACACAATCACTCTCTCACAGATTTGGCTATGGTGGAAGAGATGGGATTGGTGGAAAGCAACTTGGGGAGGCTAGACATCAAGATTCATATGGTTGGAATGGAATGGCATGATCTCAACACATGAGTAGGCAGCTCTCTCTCAGAAAATATGATGGGGCAAGTATGGAATAGTTCTGAGTGCTTCTCTATCGAGTGGGTGGTGGTGAAGGGGTATATATAGGCATCTCCAAAAATCCAACCGTTACACCTAAAGTGACCAACTGGGTGACACCGATGTGTGAATCTCGGTGGTACCGAGTTGCTCCAAAGGTAGCAACTTTTGAATCTCGGTGAGGCCGATATATAAATCTCGGTTGCACAGATTAGGTGACCAACGGTCAGATTGCCAAACTCGGTGACGCCGATTCAACAAACTCGGTCGGACCGATTTTGTGAAATTGGGTAACAGAAAGTTGGCAACCCAAACTCGGTGGCACCGAAGCAGAATCGGTTGCACCGAAAGGCTAGGGTTTGGCTTAGGTCTGTCTGAGTATGGGAATCGGTGGCACCGAGTGGAAAGTGTTGGTTGCACCAATTTTGGATATTTGACTTTGGACAGACTTTTGTGGAAGAGCTTCTGGGTGTTTTTGGTGACTATCACTTGTGCATGTATGAGCATTTTGTTCACCAACAATACCTTACCCCCTTTTAATAGTATTGGCTTCCCTATGGACTCAAAGTGATTTCTCACAAAGTAAAATGTAGAGTCCTCTTGCTTGAAGCTTTGCCAATCTATTTCCTTGCATCTTGGGGTATTTCCACAGTCCTTTTTCCATCCCTATCATTGAACTTTTCCTAAAATATGCTTAGTGGAAACATTAGTTCAATGACATATATGTTGTTATTAATTACCAAAACCACCAAGGGAGCAAATGTGCTTTCAGCCTCCCCCTTTTTGGTAATTGATGACAACATATAGATCAAAGCTTCGACAATGATATAATCAATGAATATAATCGTCGCTTTGAGAAGTATGTGATAATCAAGAGCTCCCTCTAAATTTGTGCATTATTTTGAAATTTGCGTTTGAATGCAAATGCACAATCGATTAGGTACATGGGGCACTTCTTTCATGTCACATACATCTTGGTGGTGTGCGAGAATAATTAGAATGAGTAACATAGCACAACACAATCAAGCAAAGGTGAATGATCATTTCATAAGCAACATAATACTATGAAGTAGTAGCAACACACATTAAGCGTATGATCAAACACCACATAGTTCAACACAAACAAATGAACCAAGAGATCAAATGTTTTTGAAAAAGAGATAAAAACCAAACGCTCTCTCACTCGAAGCCTAAAGATCTATATACACTTCTCCCCCTTTGGCAACAAGTTACCAAAAAGATCAAAGAGATATAGCTAAACGTTCTTGGGCTGATCTCCTCCGGTTGTTGATGAAGGAGCCGAGAGAACTGCGTCAGCGAAGATATCGGCTGATGTCATGGATGGAGTTGGTGTAGCAACGGGAGGCACTGGAGGAGCTGATGGAGCTGAAGTGACTGTAGCAGGTGCTGATGAAGAAGGCCTCAATTCTGGAGCTAGCACTGTGGTTGATCTGGCCTGGGTAGTGAAGTGTGTGCCTGGCCTAAGAGGAGAGTCATCCTCATCATCATCATCACGATCATCTGTAGATTGAGGAAGAGGCACAGAGTCAACTTCCTTCTTGAGCTCATTAACTGTCTTGGTCGGCCCATCCGCCTTGTCATTAAGGGTCTTGATCCTGTTCTCAAAGATCCTGACAAGACTGTTCTGGTTCTCCAGTATGTCCTTGATGTCCTTCTGCATGCCTTGAACGGATGAGATCAAGAGATCCATTTGCTCGTTCCTGGATCTACGGACTTGAGCACTAGTGGCTCTAGCTACCTCTGCCTCTGCCTGTGCTTGAGCTGCAGCAGATGTGGGATGTTCTGGGTCCATCACCACAACGTTGTCCTCTAAATCTGGCTGTAGGGGCAAATGGGGTCTGTCAAGAGCAAAAATGTGCTTCTCCAGCTTGGAGTTGATGAGCATCTGAATGTAGGGTGCATAGCAGCATGAGCGCTTCTGATCAGCAGCAACCCTCTTCACTGTGTCCACAATCAGATCCATTACTCTTATCCTGGTGTGTCTATCAAGATGGATCAGCATGTTGATTGAATGGCCTCGAATCATCTTCTCATCTCCTGACTTGGGCATCAATGTATGCCTCAATATGGTGTTCATGGTGCGGAGGCCAGCCTGGAGGAAGTAAATAGATCCTAACTTGTGAGATTTCAAGTTAGCAGCAGGGATAGCATTGTACATATCCTTCATAGCATCATGGCTCTCCTTGGATTCAGAGTAGACATCCAAGTCACCATCCTGCACCTCTGGGACTCCTAAGATGGCAGCCCATTCCTCAACAGTAGACTCATATCTTGCTCCTTCTGTCATCCATACAATTCTACCATCTCCATAGAAGTGAGCAGTGGAGTAGAATTGCATGATCATCTCGTCGTTCCATGGAGTGAACTCTTTGCCAACAAACTCATCTAGGCCAATGCAATGCAAATTGTCTTGGACATTTGGAAAATAATCTTCATTAGCCTTGATGTACTTCGAGTCAACGTATCTCATATCACTGACAGCTCGACTCTTGTCAAGCAAGATTGTCTCATAGAAATCTTGTTGTTCCTTGGTGAAGAATCTGTAGTCCACAGCAGTTTTTCTCCTCAGGGCATATGGATCAATAGCTCTCCATGCCCTCAAACCAGAATCCTTCCTCTTCTTCATGTCTTCAGCAAGTGGATGGCTGGCATTGTGTTCAGGAAGGTGTGGTCTAAGCTTCATCAAAGCAGACATGGCATCCTCATCCTCATCTCTGGAGGTAGTTCCTTTGTTCTTCTCAGAAGCTGGAATCTGTCTGGATGACCACTTGGACTTTTCAGCAGCAGCCTTCTTGGGGGCAGACTTGGTGCTCTTGGAGGGACCTTGCTTTGGCATAGCATCTGCCAAAAGCTTCTTTTTCTTCTTCTTGGGAGGTGCCTTGACAACATGCTCTTCCTCCTCCTCCTCATCAGCAGCACCAGCAGTCTCCTCTGGGTCCTCAAACATAGATGTTTGCCTGCCAACAACATGGATGATCCTTTTCCTGGACTTCTTCTCTCCTGCCTTCTTAGGCATTCACCTCCTTGGGGGCTCAATGGCCATGGTAGCCCTAGCACTCTCAGGTGCTCTCATAGCCTCTGGAGGGGCATATGTCTTGCTGACAGTTCTTCTGGAAGAGGTGGCTTCATTAGCAGACTTCTTAGCAGCTTTGTCTTGCTTCTTGGCAAGAACTTCCTCTGGCACGAAATCTGAATCCTCCTCATCTGAATTCAGCTTCTTCCTGGCCCTAGTAGCAGCGTTGGGCAACCCATGAGAACTGGGAGTGCCTGGATCTGAAGAGGAACTAGACTCAGGACTAGTGCCTGAATCCAACTCAACACTCTGCTCTCTGAAGATGTTCTCACTGTCCTCAGCCTCTGACATATCTGACCCTGTGAATAGAGTATAGAGGAGTAGAAGAAGATAAGTCATCAAAAATTGCAGCTATTTTTGAAAGTTTGAACAGAAAAATCTTAGATGTAGTTCACAGCAAAAAAAGGATTTCGGTGTAACCGAGTCAAAACTTTCGGTGCTGCCGAGACTCACAATACTCTTTACAGAAACTTGGCAGCAGTTTCGGTGGGACCGAAAACTACCACTCGGTTTCACCGAGTACTGTCCTCAATAGAACAAAAATAAAATCGGTGGAACCGATTTTCCTGACTCGGTATCACCGAGATGCGATTTTGCGGGCAACTAAACCTAAAATTTTTCGGTTCGCTAATCTAACGAGATTTCTAGTGGATGGAGAGGTTTGCACATGGTGGATTATCGATGGAATAAACTTCAGTGCGCAAGATTCAGACGGGGAGCGCAAACAAGGGCCGAATCCATACCCTAACTTGGCGACGGATCCGCTACGGCGGTGACCGGGGTGTTGATTCCGTCGGCAGTGGCGATTCCCAGCGGCGGAGGCAAGGGCGACGACCAGGGGTCATGAATCGGCAGCGTAGGATTTTGGAGGGGCGACGGTTTGAAGAAATTTTCAAAGGTCGGGTCCGCCTCTTATATACCCTCGGCTGTCGGTGACACTGATTCTAAATTTTCAGTGTCACCGAGTTCCTTAATTGACAGCTGACAGGGAAACTCGGTGTAACCGAGAATATGGAATCGGTAGTACCGAGATTGAAAACCAGATCAACCCTAGGCATTCGGTGAGACCGAGAATTTGGGTTGGTTCCACCGAGATGCACTTGGGAGGTTTTAATGGTCAGTCCTTTGTCGATACGGAACTCTGAGTGCTCCTCACACAGAGGGATCGAAAAGTACTTGTTCAAATTTTGTATGCAGCATGAATAGAATATGAGGTGAGAAAGCATAGATAGCTAGAGAGTGGTCCTAGGCATTCTTGTCCATCCAATTGGCAAAAGAGAAAACAAAAGCCAAATAGCAACAATTGGATGTCCTCGAATGGGAAAATAAATGCAGACCAACATGCTCACACAATAAGATGTCAAATGAAATCATGGCAAACATGCACATACATACTAGCATCTAACAAGCATTTTGGCGATGACGGAGTCATCTATATATGAGTATATTGACTTAGGAGGCAAGTAAGAATACTTGATCATAGGTCATACTCATCGTTTAAGCACAAGTGGGGTTACCACTTTTACATAAAGCATTTAATGTTGTCACATTCTAAGAGATGCTTTGACTCAAGTCTTAGACTAAAGCCCCCCCTTGATGTGACATCCCCCCATAAGAGGGATAAACTAACCTTGGGTTTTGTCGATGAGGATTTCATGTTGGTGAGGTAGTGGTGGATGCTCAAAGTTGATGAAGATCACCAAGAGTTGGGAGCATCCTTGTTGTTTCCTTACTCTTCTCACCTACATGGGTTAGTCCCAACACACAGGAGACAAATACAAGGATATCTATGGACATGGAGTGCAAAGCATGTGTGATGATGTCCATTGATTTGTTGATTACCTTGTCCCTTGCTTACCTTTGAGGGAATGTGTGACTCCTTGAACTATTGCATAATGTTGATGTTGATTGCAAATAGTTCTTGCCAATAATGAATGTGAGTGAATTTCATTGGCGGAGTCACCCCTCAAGAACTCTCTAGTTCTTCTTCTTGGGGACCCACATCAACTTGATGGGGATCCTTGGTGTTGAAGTAGCCTTTGCAGAAGTTGAGCTTGAAGTAGCCTTGGGAACCCACTCCACCAAAGCTAGGGACGGTCAATGATCGGGAAAACAACACGTCGTCGGAGGCCGAACTAAACCCGGCCGATCACTATTTGGAGAAAGGAACTCGCCTCACAAGCCGAAGACTCTGATCATTTGAAGCAGCTGAAGCTTAGACCCTTGGCGTTGGAGGCTAGTTCGGGGGCTACTGAGGGAGTCCTGGTTTAAGGGGTCCTCAGGAGGCCGACCTATTTCTTACGGGCCGGACTATATGGGCCGCATACCGAGCATTGGAATGATCGAAGACTCTGTCTCCAGGAAGGAAGCTTCGAGAATCGTGGCATATTCTCCACGTTTGGAGTAGTGAATAGGCATGTTTATCCCTTCGACATGTAACCGACCATTTGTAAACCCGAGGTACCCTCGGCGTCTATATAAGCCGGGGGGTTTTAGGTTGTAGACCAACAGAACTCATCTAGGGTTTTAGTCATACGATCTCGAGGTAGATCAACTCTGTAACCCTTATACCATCAATATAATCAAGCAGGACGTAGGGTATTACCTCCATAGGAGGGCCCGAACCTGGGTAAACATCGTCTCCCACTTCTCCTGTTACCATCGATTCTAGTCTCACAGTTCGGGACCCCCTACCCGAGATCCACCGGTTTTGACACCGACACTTGGCACATGTTCACACATGTAGTTGAATCAAAACCAACATAGCCTTCATGATATTTATGTTCATGGTGTCCATATCCTACTCATGCTAGTATTCAATGTTGATTATACGTAATGCATGTTCATGACCATTTTCGCTCTCTAGCTGGCCGCTTCTTAATCTAATAGCTAGCCTTCGCCTGTACTAAGCGGGAATACTGCTTGTGCATCAAAACCCTTAAACCAAGTTATGCCAGATGAGTCCACTATATCTACCTATATGCGGTATTACCCTGCCGTTCCAAGTAAATTTGCATGTGCCACCTCTAAAAATTCAAATGAACATCTATTTTGTGTGTCTGGACCACTCATCGAGCGACAGGGGGCGGTGAGTATCTTCCATGCTAAGCGGGTTATTCTCATGATGAGTGTTTATTCACTCGTCCTTACACGAGGGGGCGGTAATAGGGATTCCCAGTCCCGAAATCAAAAATCAAAAATAATTAAACAAAACTCCCCCAGGAATGTTGTTGGTGTGGACGGTACCCGTGGATGCGGCTAGCCGTGGAGTGTGATTTTTGGTGGAGGGGGAGTAAACCTTTACTTTTATTGCTTGGGAACCTCCGCTAATTTGTTTAGCATGGAAGATATTGATAACTGTTGGTCGTGACGTTGACAGGAAGGGTGTACCTCCCAAAATTATATCTATCTCTGTTTTAAACTTTGAGCTCTGGCACCGCTGCAAATCCATGCTTCCCTCTGCGAAGGGACTATCTATTTACTTTTATGTTGAGTCATCACCTTCTCAAACAAGCGCCAGACCTAAGAGCACTATTGTCATCCTCATGCATTGTGTATAGTTGATGTTGGGCGCAGCATGAATGGATCTTTTCTACAATGAATTTCAATGTTTAGTCGCTGCTTGAACTTTGGAGGTGCTTTGCATTTATGTTTTGCGGTCTCAGAAAGGGCTAGCGAGATACCACCATTGTCATATTGTATCATGATTGTTTTGACAAAGTGTTGGTGCTTGAGATATCTTATTATTGCTCGCTAGTTGCTTATGTTATTGTTATGAGTTAATATAATTTCTAAGAGTTATTGTTGACATGGTTAGTCATAATATTTGCTGAAAAACTGGGTGCTACTTAAGCATATATATGTAAACAAGAACAAAAGAGTTCATAAAAGTTTTTCTTTATCACTTTTAGTTTTATCAACTGAATTGCTTGAGGACAAGCAAAGGTTTAAGCTTGGGGGAGTTGATATGTCTCCAATGTATCTAACTTTTCTCACCCATTTGCCCTTGTTTTGGACTCTAATTTGCATGATTTGAATGGAACTAACCCAGACTGACGCTATTTTTAGCAGAACTACCATGGTGTTGTTTTTGTGCAGAAATAAAAGTTCTCGGAATGGAACAAAAAATTTGGAGAATTATTTCAGAATATATGTGAATTATTGGAGCCAAAATCCCCCGAAGAGGGGGGCCAGGGTGGCCAGCACCCACCAGGGTGCGCCCTGGTGGGTTGTGCCCACCTCGTGGCCCCACTGACCCTAATTCCGCCACTGTAAATTCCTATTTTTGGAGAAAAAATCAGAGAGAAACTTTCATCGCGTTTTACGATACGGAGCCGCCACCACCTCCTGTTCTTCATCGGGAGGCCAGATCTGGAGCCCGTTTGGGGCTCTGGAGAGGGGAATCTTCGGTCTTCGTCATCACCAACCTTTCTCCTTCGCCAATTCCATGATACTCCCCACCGGGAGTGAGTAATTCCTTTGTAGGCTTGCTGGTCGGTGAGGAGTTGGATGAGATTCATCATGTAATCGAGTTAGTTTTGTTAGGGCTTGATCCCTAGTATCCACTATGTTTTGAGATTGATGTTCCTATGACTTTGCTATGCCTAATGCTTGTCACTAGGGCCCGAGTGCCATGATTTCAGATCTGAACCGTTTATGTTATCATCTCTATATCCATGTTCTTGATCCGATCTTGCCTAGTCATATGCACCTATTACGTGTTATCATCCGTCAACCCCATAGTGACAATATTTGGGATACTTCGCGGTGATGACCATAGTTTGAGGAATTCATGTATTCACTATGTGTTAATGCTTTGTTTCGGTTCTCTATTAAAAGGAGGCCTTAATATCCCTTAGTTTCCTTATGGACCCCGCTGCCACGGGAGGGTAGGACAAAAGATGTCATGCAAGTTCTTTTCCATAAGCACGTATGACTATTTACGGAATACATGCCTACATTACATTGATGAACTGAGCTACTTTTGTATCGCCCTAGGTTATGACTGTTACATGATGAATATCATCCAACGAGTTACCGATCCAGTGCCTACGAGTTTTCCACTTATTGTTCTTGCTAAGTTACTATTACTGCTGCTGCTGTTCCAACTGCTACGAAACTTTTGCTACCACTGTTACTGCTACTATTACTGTTGCTACTGCTACCAAACTATCATATTACTGTGCTACTGATCACTTTGCTGTAGATATTTAATCTCTAGGTGTGGTTGAATTGACAACTCAATTGCTAATACTCTCAAGTATTCTTTGGCTCCCCTTGTGTCGAATATATAAATTTGGGTTGAATACTCTACCCTCGAAAACTGTTGCGATCCCCTATATTGTCGTCCTCGGGCATATCAAGAATAACAAAGTCTGTCAAGATAGTAACGTTTGCAACCACAACAGGAACGTCCTCGCAAATTCCAATAGGTAAAGCACTGGATTTATCAACCATTTGCAAAGATATCTCAGTTGGTGTAAGCTTACTCAAATCAATCCTTTTATAAAGGGAGAAAGGCATAACACTAACACCGGCCCCAAAATCACATAGAGCAGTTTTAACATAATTTCTTCTAATAGAGCAAGGTTTTGTGGGTATGCCAGGATCTCCTAGCTTAGGTATTCCTCCATCAAAAGAATAATTAGCAAGCATAGTAGCAATTTCAGTTTCAGGTATTTTTCTTTTGTTGGTAATAATATCTTTCATATACTTAGCATACAGAGACATTTTCAATATATCGGTCAAATGAGTACGCAAAAAGACATGTCTAATCATTTCAGCAAAGCGCTCAAAATCCTCATCGTCCCTACTTTTAGAAGGCTTACAAGGGAATGGCATGGGTTTTTGAACCCATGGCTCTCTTTCCTTTCCATCTTTTCTAGAAACAAAGTCTCTCTTATCATAACGATTATTTTTAGGTGGTGGGTTATCAAGATCCTCGGCAAGTTCTATCTCTACATCGTTATCATGTTCTTTATTACTAACTGGTGGAGCAACTACATGCACAGTATTACTTTCATCTTCTTTTTCATTATCACTAGGTGCATGTTCACTACCAGACTGGGTCTCGGCATCAGAAATAGAAACATCAGTATGGTTCTCAGTAGGTGTTTCTATAACAGGTTCACTATCATTTTTCTTCTTGTTTTTCTTATTAGATGAACTAGGTGCATCAACATTAATTTTCTGAGAATCATGTTCTATTCTTTTGGGATGACCTTCCGGATAGAGAGGTTATTGGGTCATACGACCTCCCCTAGTCATTACTCTGACAGCATGATCATTCATATTATTATTTACTTCAGCAAGCAAATCATTTTGTGACTTAGAAACTTGGTCTAGTTGAGTGTGAACCATAGAAGCATGTTTACCTAGACCCTTTACATCATTAGCAATTCTAAACATCAAGTCACTTAAGCGGTCTATCATCATGGCATTACGTCTCAATTGATCCTTAACATAGTTATTGAAGTGTTCTTGCTTAACAATGTAATTGTCAAATTCATCCATGCATTATTCAGGAGTCTTAGTGTAAGGTATATAATTTTTACTAAAGGAACAGAGAGAGTTTACCTCTACTACGTGTGTCGGGGTATTAAGTCCATGTATTTCTTCAATAGGTGGTAGTTTCTTGATATCCTCAATTTTAATACCTTTCTCCTTCATAGATCTTTTTGCTTCTTGCATATCTTCAGGGTTGAGGAATAGAATACCTCTTTTCTTTTGAATAGATTCTGGAGGTGGTTCAGGAAGCGTCCAATCATCGGCATTTTGCAATATGTTATTCAATAGTTCTTCAGCTTGACTGACAGTTCTTTCCCAGAAAACACAACCAGCACAACTATCTAGTAAGTCCCTAGAAGCATTGGTTAGTTCATTATAAAAGATATCAAGAATTTCATTTTTCTTAAGAGGACAATCAGGCAAAGCTCTAAGTGACCGGAGAAGCCTCCCCCAAGCTTGAGGGAGATTCTCCTCTTCAATTTGCGCAAAGTTAAATATTTCCTGTAAGGCGGCTTGTTTCTTATGAGTAGGAAAATATTTTTCAGAAAAGTAGTGAAGCATATCCTGGGGACTACGCATACAACCAGGGGAAAGAGAAAGGAACCATTCATTGTCCTCGCCTTTTAGCGAGAAAGGAAAGAGCTTAAGGATATAATAGTAGCGTATCTTTTCATCATTGGTAAACAGAGCAGCAATATCATTTAGTTTCATAAGGTGTTCGACAACAGTTTCATTTTCATAACCGTGGAAAGGCTCAGACTATACTATAGGAATTAACTCAGGGTCCACAGAGAACTCATAATCCTTATCAGTAACAAATATAAGAGAAGTAGCAAATTTAGGACCATGTTTAATTTTCTCCCTCATAGATTTTTCTTTTAGTTTGCATAACAGTTTCTTCAAGTCATCTCTATTATCACAAGCAAAGAAATACCTAGATGTTTCCTTATCCATGAAATAACCTTCAGGTACATAAGGCAATTCATATCTATTAGGTGAACGGGGTGTAATAGTTGATTCAAAGTCTTCATCAGTTTCAGAATTTTCAAGTTCTCTAGCTTTAGCAAGATGAGCATCAAGTAGTGCATTCAGTGGCACAGTTTCAGTTTCAACATGTGTAGCAATAGTATCACCATTAATTTCAGAGGTAGCATCATCAAGTTTATGTGACATATCAGGACGATTAACATGCAGTGGTGTAACATGGTGATTCAAAACAGTAGGTGAATCAAAAGCATAAATAGATGGCAATTCCTTACCTCCTCTCGTGCGAGAGGGGATGATCTTAGTTCGATTATCTTTCAGATTCTTCATAGTGGCAATTGGATATCCTCCAGTTAACACAATAAATAGAGCTATTATCCCTGGCAACGGCACCAGAAAAAGGTCTTCATAACCCAGAAGTATAGGGGATCACGATAGTCTTCATGGGTAGTATTTCACCCTAATTTATTGATTCGACACAAGGGGATCCAAAGAATATTTATTGGCCTTGACAGTTGAGTTGTCAATTCAACCGCACCTGGGATATCTCTCTGCAGCAAAGGTTTAGTTGCACGGCAAATAGTAGTAGCAGAAGTAACAGTAATAGTGACAGCAGCAATTTTGTAGCAGTTGTGACAGTAGCAGTAGCAATAGTAACTTAGCAAGATTTAGTATATGTAAAGCGTAGGCACGTGGATCGGTGATGGATAATGATTTAGATGACATCAATCATGTAATAGTTACACACTAGGGCGACACAGAACTAGATCCAATTCATCAATATATTGTAGGCATGTATTACGTATATAGTCATACCTGCTTGCGATAAGAACTTGCATGACATCTTTTGTCCTACCCTCCCGTGGCAGCGGGGTCCTATTGAAAACTAAGGGATATTAAGGCCTCCTTTTAATAGAGAACCAGAACAAAGCATTAACACATGGTGAATACATGAACTCCTCAAACTACGGCAATCACCGGAAAGAATCCCAATTATTGTCACCTTGGGGTATGCAGATCAATACACGTAATAGGTGCATACAACTTGCAAGATAGAATCCAAATCAATCTTATATTCATGAAAACATAATAGGTTCAAATATGAAATCATGGCACTCGGGCCCTAGTGACAAGCAGTAAGCATAGCAAAGTCATAGCAACATCAATCTCAGAACATAGTGGATACTAGGGATCAAGCCCTATCAAACTTAACTCGATTACATGATCAATCTCATCCAATCACACCACCGTCCAACAAGCCTACAAAGGAATTACTCACTACCGATGGTGAGCATCATGGCGGTGTTGATGAAGAAGGGTTGGTGATGACGATGGCGATGATTTCCCCTCTCCGGAGCCCCAAACAGACTCCAGATCAGCCCTCTCGAGGAAAAACGAGAGGTGGCGGCGGATCCGTCTCATGAAACGTGATGAAAACTTCTCTCTGATTTTTTTCTCCGAAGATGTGATTTTATAGGACTGGAATTAGGGTCGGAGGAGCCTCGTGGGCCCCACAAGCCATCAGGGCGCGACCTAGGGGGCGCCCTGTTAGCTTGTGGCCCACAGGTGGCCTCCCTCCGGCAGCTCGTCGCTCCATAATCCATTATATATTCCATAAAAAATCCACAAAAAGTTTCATCCAATTCCGGGAACTTTTATTTCTGCACAAAAAATAACACCATGGTAGTTCAGCTGAAAACAGTGTCAGTCCAGGTTTGTTCCATTCAAATCATGCAAATTAGAGGTCAAAACCAGAGAAAAAGTGTTTGGAAAAGTAGATATGTTGGTGACGTATCAGTAACCTACTGCTTCAGAGTGGTCAGCTCCTCTTTCACCGGGCCAAGTTGTTTTTTGGCCATCTCTGCACGTTGATGCAGGGCGGCTCTTTCTTCATCAAAACTGCCTTTGGCCTTATTTACGATTGGCGTAGAGAGTCTTGCAAATTAGTGCCAAAATCTCCATCTTTTTCTTTAGCTCTCTCTCTTGTTTGAGCTTCTTTTGCAAGCAGACCACAGATGACTCGGCCTCATCCAACATCTCCAGCAAACATATAAGATATCAGAGCAAGTTTACAACCCCCGAGCCGCCGCGGGCAGACAACCTGGTACTTGGGGTCTACACTCAGCAAAAAATGTTCTATGCTCAAGTCCCATGCAGGTGCAAGCATTCCACATGGCACTTGGGAGCTAATGTCAATCATTTCCTTTTCAGAAGACCCGGCTATCTCAAAGAGATGAGCCGGCACTTGGGGACTACAGGTTGAAGTTTATCATACTAATTGCATGCCTCTTAAAAGCACCGGCTCATTATATAATGAGCCGGCCCTTGGGGGCTACGGTCAGTTCTCCCAAAATTACAAGTCATTCCTGGCAAGACCCGGCCATCTCAAAGAGATGAGCCAACCCTTGGGGGCTACGGTCAGTATTTACAAACTATAAAGCCATTACTTCAAGATCCATCTCACTATCCTACTGAGCCGGTTCTTGGGGGGCTACAAGCGTGTGTATGATAAAGGAAAGAGGATGATATTCTCATACCTCATATTTACATTTGAGCATATTTATCAAACTCATTTCAGCTTCCCGGCTTTCAGACAGCCGGGTCAGATATTGTTGATGCAGGGCATCGACACCAAGATTGGCAAAGTTTGGAAGCTCCAGTTTGGCCTTCCCTTTTTCCAGCATTTCCGGCTCGTCCTTTGCCAGGATTTTGGCCAACGCAGTTGAAGTTTCGGGGGCCTTGAAATCTTCTCCAACGATGGTCATAACTTTATCACCCATGGTGGGCGACGGAACACTGCTATTCACCTTGTTTGTAGGGCTTGAAGTGCTAGCAGGGCTTAGCGGGTCAGCATGCGATGCCGGGTCATCAACCGCAGCTTGTTCTTGAACTGACTTTTCCATTGTGACCGGCTCTTCAATATAAACCGGATCATTTTCGCGAGCCGCCTCAACCCCTAAATCTAGGTTACGCTGGTTGGCCGGCTCGGCTTGGATTTCTGATCGGCTGTTGGCGGGTTTTCAACGTCAAGGTCGGCAGCAGTAGAAGATGACCCGTCACTTTTCTTCTTCATGAAAGCTTTGGCTCTGCAATCATAAAGGCAATATTGGGTCAAGGAAACAATAATAACAACAAAAGAAATTCAAAGATCAACAAAGCTTACCCGCGATGTGAAAGCAGGGAGCTGAGTTGCAGATGACTCACCAGAAGAGGGTGACGATTCTTGATAATTTGAGTCACATGGATTGAGTGGTTGCTTAAATAGATCGGCTCGAGGACGAGACGGGGTTGGACTATGAGGCACCTCCACTCGCTACTTGCGGGCGGCTGGCTCCAGGAGTAAGCCAGAAGATAATTCCCCAGAGTTGCTCCGGGTCTTGCGCTTGATATGCTGACGTGTTGAGTTTTCTTCAAAAGAAATTTGGGATCTAAATGGGCGTCTGGATGTGAAAACATAACCTTTCGGACGGCTCGTCTCATTCTCTTCAGGAGATATGTTTCGGATGAGTTGGATGAAATTGAAATTACCTCAACATTGTCGGCTCGGCTGATCTCAGTGTTATCCTGGGAAGAAGGAGAGTCAGCAAGTTCAACCTTAGATTCTTCTCCAGTCTCATCTGTCGGCTCACCCGTTCGGCCAGCTTGGGGCATAGTAGGAGTTCTGGCTCTAGCTTTCCACCAATCAGAGTCCGCCTACAAGCATGTTAGAGCCGTATAATAAGTATGATAAATGAGACAAGTTACGATAAAAAAACATGAATGGACAAGTCTAAGAACGCTTACTGGAGGAACCGGGTTGGTCAGGCAAAACAGAGTCAGCCTAGTCACGCTGCATTCTCCTTTGACTCACCAAAAAACTTCTCGGTGGTCTTGGCAATATCATCTTCAGACAAATTGACTTGACTGAAGCATTGCACATCTATCAACTCACCTATATAATTACACATCAAGTCACCCCTTACGCTGAGGGGCTGAATTCGCCAGCTTATCCAGCACGTGGTTAAATCAACCCCGGTGAAGCTGTGAGCTGTCAGCGCTCTTAACTTCATGCAGTAAGGCGCCATATGTTTCCTCTCTACATCAGATGGCTAACCATGAAAAGCAATTGTAGCATTGAGTTGTTCTGGTCTATAACCCGGCAAGGGATTTTCTCCTTGAGGGGCAGTGTTCTTGTAGTAAAACCAAGATTTTGCCCAACCCTTGGGATGACTCATTAATTTGGCTTCAGGAAAAGAGATATTCTTCCGTTTCTAGATTGAAATCCCACCAAGTTTTACGCTGGGTCCATCTTTGCATTCAGTTTCGTGGTTGATATAGAAAAACTCCCGGAAGAGGGTGACAGTCGGCTCGATCTGGAATACACCTCGCAGAGAAATTGGAATTGACAAAGATTTGTCCTGGAGTTAGGGCCGATGTCTGGTGGTCCAAGGTGGAAAAAGTTGAGCATATCTCTGAAGAATTTTGACCCGGGTGGCCGAAAACCTCTATGCAAATGATCCAAAAAATGACCACTTCCCCCTGGCCAGGTTGGGGGGAGCGTTCTTCTTCAGGAGCTGTCCAGCTGATATCTGCCCGAGACAGCAGAAGACCATGGCTCACCAGATTATCCAGTGTAAGCATTGACTCTTGGGACCTAAGCCAACCAACAACTTTCCTGGTCTTCGGGGCCATTACTTTTTTGTTGCAGTTCGACTACGAAGAGAAAACAAAAGTGAATAAGCCCGTAATGAGCGTATGGTTGAACTAGATACAGTTGTCTGAATCGCCAGAATTAAGAAACGAAGCCGGATAAGCCGGTTCATTTGAGCTGGTAGCTAGAAATAAAAAATTCAGTCTTGCTACTATGAATCACAGTTTGCTAGCGATAGGATTCCCTGATAAGTCAGCAAGTTGAACAAGGCGGCATCATTGAATGAGCTGGCAAGGTGGTAAATTGACAGGTGCAAGAATGAGACGGCGTTCACATAAGCCGGCTAAGAAATAAAGCAAAGGATCTACGAGGACTTAGGAAAATTATCATATGGACAAACAGTTTTTACCATGGGACAGAAGAGCAGATGGATTTAGCAACTAAGGGAAAAGGGAAATAAATGCCCTAAAAGACCGACGGAGGAAAAAAAGGTGCAATATTTGTAAAATCTCGTGGGTTAATTATTGCAGATCTACAACAATATGTGAATGCGGCGGAGGCAAAACTATACGTTGTCAACAAGAAGCTACGAAGGATATTGGATCTACAAATAAAAACCTCCGGTGAAATCCGATGAACTCTGATGAACTGCAAGAACAACGATGACCTAAAGGGTTAATGGGGACTTACTTCGAGCAGAGGAGAATTAGTGGCGGCCGTGCTGCGGAGGAAGACCGCAGGCGAAGCAGCAGATAAGCTCCAGTGACGACGACGAGGGGATGAACTCGCTTGTGACTGGGAACCCCGGCGGGCTTGACGGTGGCGCTGGAGATGAGAGGAAGAACAAGAGGGTAAAGGTGAATCTAGAGCTTTGGGGGTCTATTTATGAGGAAGGGGAACCCGAAGCCGCACAGTGGAAAAATGGACTGTTGCAGTAATTTGTGGGTACAAAGACGCCTTGATTCCCGCGCTTGACCAGATTTGATGTCTGTTTTGAAAGATTCGCCATGATGACATGCCAACGTCAGAGGTCCGCAAGGTGACGTCATGGTGGTTTTAGCTGAAAGGAGGCTACGTCTCAATGAAGAAGAAAACGACCCGAACGAACCTTCGGAGACAAAGGGAAGAGAAATGCCGGCTTAAAAGCCAGGCTCAAGCTTTAAACTTCATGTTAATTTTTTTCCTTTATTTCAGGATGGAGTTTAACATGGATAAATCCAAGCTAAACTGGGGGCTAATGTTGGGGATGTACCCCACGGAATGACCCGCCCAAGGTATGACCCGGCTACAAAGTGGTGGCTCATAACTAGGGACGTTGTGTGGGCCGCAGAAGCCCTAAAGCCTAAGGACCAGAAGACGGATCTTCAAAGAAGGCCGGCTCATGCACCAGTACTTGATGGACCGGCTCATAGAGGGAATCATAGGAGATTTCCTCTACTTGGAAGGCAAGATAAGTAGGAAGTAGATTAGGTTACGGGTTGTATTGCGACTGGATTCTATTGTGACCTCAGGGCCTCAACCTATATATAAAGGAGAGCCCCTAAGGCAGAGGGATTAAGTAACAAAACCTCGAGAGATAGGTTAGCGATTCCACCCTTGTAATCGAGATCATCATCATCAATAACACAAAAGCAGGACGTAGGCTTTTACCTCCATTGGAGGGGCCGAACGTGGGTAAACTGTTGTCTCACGTTCCCGATCAACCCCATCCAAGCGACCACCTAGTTGTAATGGGTCCCAAAGTTAGTCCTATCACTAGGACATCTGCCGTGACAAAACTACGACACTTGGCTAAGATCCACATCGAGCGCGAGGGGCTAGTGAAGGAATCCGTGGCGCGTGTCAAAGAACTTCATGCGTACGTGAAGGAGAGCATCAATGCTCTCCAGAAAAAATCCTGCGCCATGGCTGCAATGCGGAAGATTGCGGAGGAGAGGCAAGAGGAGATGGAGGTCATAGAGGCGATGAAGAAGGAGATTGAGGAACTCCGCGCCCAACAATCCATCAAGAATTAGATAACAGCGGTCCAAATCATTGTCTGTGTCTTCCTTCTTTAGCCTCTTCCTTCTTTTGCCCCTGTGCCTTTGGGGAGTTGCCGCATGTGACATTTTTTATTATCCTGAATATGTAAGACAAATATTATCATTTGCCGGTGCGAAATTTTCGTTATATTATTTCGTTCGTAGGTACATGTATACGAGTCAAAAACAGGCGAAAAGTCAAGTTCTCAGCGAGGCATGAACAAAACAATGCTTACGTTGAGCGGGACAATGGGATCACAAGTAAACTACTAGTTCCTCCGTCCAGGCGCATTAACCGCATGATAAACAGCAGGTCGGACGCCATTAATTCAGAAGTTTTGAGAGAGGCGAGCGGAGGGTGGAGTTCAAGGTCTCGCTTCCCGATGAGCCTGCGCACCAAACTGCTCTCATGCGTCCCATCGAACCTGCACGACGGACAACTCTCATGCATCCCATCGAGCCTACGCAGCGGAAAGCTCCCACGCGTCATGTCATCAAACAGCTGCACGCACGGCACCCCCATATCAAGTTAAAAAAAGTTGGACGCGTGGCACCAAATGGTTATCGGAACACACACGATTCACGTAATGCAACCGTTTGTGATAATAACGTGGAAACTGTTTGTTCCAAAATGTTTACGTTGCCTGTTATTGTGGTTGCCTTCTAAAATTGGAAAATGTATAGTGTCAAGGCTTATATGTGCCATGTCATGACACCGGTATAAGTTTCATGAATTTCATACGAGTTTTGTATTTACGGGAATTCAAAAACCAAGATTCTCAACAATTGTGGCCGAGCTATCATGCCTAAATGTTTCTAATTCATTCACATTCATTGCATGGTACCTAAGTAAGCGCCCAAGGGCACAAAAATAATTTTTCAACAAATTTTCGTGCACTAGAGCATGTGTTTCTATTTCAATATTTGAATTACGCATATTAAATCCCTAGAAAACCTAGTTAATGTATAAAAAGGGTTGAATTGGTTCACTAGAGGACGCATTGAATGTAGTTTCGCCCCCAAAGATGACATGTTCCCTATCAAAATCACGAGGCTTCATGCGGAAGATTTGGCTTGTAATGTGCGTGTCCTAATATTTGTTCCAAATTGGTCAAAAATTTTAGCACGCCATATATGTGTCATGGCATGACACTGGGTAAGTTTCATGAATTTTAGATGAGCTTTGGATTTTCAAGGATTTAAAAAAACAAGATTCTCAATGTTTGCGGCCTTGTCACGATGCCAAGATGTTTGTAATTCATTCACCTTCAGTGCATGGGATCTAAAAAAGGACCCAAGGACACAAAAATGGTTTTTAATCCATTTCGGTGCCCTGGAGCATATGCTTGTAGTTCAAATTTGAGTTCTTCACATTAAGTGTGTGGTAAACTCAATGTTGTTTCGAACGCAAAGGTGACATGTTCCCTATCGAAACCACGAGGCTTCTCGTGGGAAGCTCCGATTTGCAAGAGGTTTGTCCCCAAACCTGTCCCAAATTGGTTAAAAAATTACCATGTCGTATAAGTGTCGTGTCATGACACCGGGGTAAGTTTCAAGAATTTCAGACAAAATTTTGGATTTATGAGGATTTAAAAGCCAAGTTTCTCAATGTTTGCAGCCTTGTCACGACGCCGAGATGTCTGTAATCCATTCACATTCATTGCATGTGAGCTAAACAGGGACCCAAGGACACAAAAATGATTTTCTAACCCATTTCGGCGCCATGGAGCATGTGCTTGTAGTTCAACTTTGAATTATGCATATTAAATGGCGAGAAAACTCAATTAATATATAAAGGGGGCCAAATGAGCCCGGAATAATTCCAAATTTTAGCACTGCACTAGTATTAGTCTATGTTGCATGTAGAAAAAAATCAAGGCAAAAAGAGGCATTGAATGCCATTCCGCCCACAGAGATGACATGTTCCGTATCGAAATCACAATGCTTCTTGAGAGAAGTTCTCGGTGTGCAAGAGACTAATCCCAAAACTTGTCCCAAATTGGTCAAAAAAAATTACCATGTCGTATAAGTGTCTTGTCATGACACCGGGGTAAGTTTCAAGAATTTTAGACGAGTTTTGGATTTATGGGGATTTAAAAGCCAAGTTTCTAAATGTTTGCGGCCTAGTCACGACGCCGAGATGTCTGTAATCAATTCACATTCACTGCATGGGACCTAAAGAAGGAACCCAAGGACACAAATATGATTTTTCAACCCATTTTGGTAACATGGAGTGACGAGGATATGTACCTAGGGTAGGGTATTAGGCCTGTCTTACATACCCCACCTAAGGACATCACATTGGAGAACTACAAGACTACAAGAGAGATTCCGACTGAACTAGCCATGGCATATGAGTCACTCGACATATGTTCACTCGGAAGGCCCCCCTACACTTGACAGTAAACCCTCACTCAGAGCGGTCGCCAATCACTCGACTGTAGAAGACCGGGAGTCTCCCCAGGGAGGCCAACGGGCAGGCGTTACGCTCGCCGCCTTAACTGGCATTTATTGTATACGTTACCAGTAACGTCCCTCTTTACTCCCCACAATCAATCCCTTAGATGCCGGACGTTTATGAGGGGCAGCGCACTCTATATAAGCCACCCCTCCCCGCTGGCACAAGGGTTGGCAATCCTTTGTAAACACAACACACGTATCACTCGACAGAGTAAGCTCCCCGGAGCACCTGAGACGTAGGGCTGTTATCACTTCCGAGTGAGGCCTGAACTCATACATCTGTGTGTACACCCTCGCCGTAGCTAGGACTCTGCCCTCTCCTTTCGTACCCCTACCATCTACTGTCAGACACGTTCCCACGACAGTTGGCGCCCACCGTGGGGAGGCGTCTAAGCGACTTCCGGCGAGGTTGCAGTTTTTTATCTTCACCATGTCTCCCGATGGCAGTTTGATCCGGGGCTGCGAGATCCGTCTCGGTGCGTTCACCTTCATCGCCGACGACTCCGCATGGCTCCAGGAGGCCCCTCTCGACGTTGAGGCTCTCCCCGTCCGCGGGGCGACGCACTTCAGTGCTAGTTCATGCGGCGTTCTCCTTCGTCAGCCGTCGACTCCGTACATGTCGGCTCCAGCGTCGTCCACTCTCCCCGCTATTCGTCGCCGCAAGCGATCCGGTCGTTCGCGGCTCCAGCGATGGGTGAGGCACGTGGCGGCGCACCAGGCGTTGACTCCGCAGATCGCGGCTATCGAACCCGCCGAGCCACTTCGTGGCGCGTTCGACTCGGCATCAGATTCATCCGAGCTCCCTTCCGAGTGCGAGAGCTGCGATCCTGCAGCAGAAGTTTTCATTGCGGGTTCTCATCAGAGCCCACCCGGCTATGGCCGTGCCGGCCGTGAGCGTGGCGGCCCGTCGAATGATCAGCAACACAGGGATGAGGGGGTCCTCCAAACCCCCATCGTCGGCACGACTGCAGAAGCCCAGGCTCTGGAGGCTGTGCGTCTCGCCACCTTGGCAGAGCGCACTCGCCTCGAGGAGATGCAGAGGTCACTCGACGAGCGCACTCGACAGCGCCGCGAGCGTCAGTTGTTCCCTCCAGTCGACGACTATCGTCAGGTATACCATACTCCGATTCAGAATGTTGCAGCGGCGGCTAGGATTGCAGATTCTATACAGCCGTCCGATTCAGAGGCCGGCAGAGGACTCGAGCAGATCCGAACCCTGCTTGGGGCGGCTCGACAGCAGAACTCCGCTGTCTCTCAGTCGCGCAACAGGATTAACAGCGAATCAGTTAGAGCAGACACAGTCCAATCGGCCCACAGTCCAGGATCACCTCAGCGTCGCGGAGGCAGAGATTACCGCAACTATCAGTACAGAGATCAGAGGCAAGATCAGTTTGCTCCTCGGCATCACCGTGATAACCACCGTCGAGTGCCTACTCCTCCGCGGAGTGGTCCATACGTGCCCCGGCACTATGATGACAGGCGCCCGTACGGTGATGAGCGGGACCCTGGGTTTGACGCGAGATCCGTTCTCGTTCAGAACCGGGTCGACAGAGGCAGATACAACAGAGGTGGCTATGACAGAGATTTTCCGAGTGGCAGTGCTACAGCTGTTTCTGGTCCAGAGTGTTTCAGCAGAGCCATCCGACCTGCTGAGATCCCCCCCAACTTCAGGTTGGCGGCTGGGATTAGCAAATTCACTGGCGAGTCGAAGCCAGAAACATGGCTAGACGATTACCGAGTGGCTGTTCAGATCGGCGGAGGCAACGACAACGTGGCTATGAAGCATCTGCCCCTGATGTTGGATGGTCCGGCCCGGGCATGGCTTAATCAGTTGGATCCTTTTAGCATCTATTGCTGGGAAGATCTTGCCCGAGTGTTCGTCAAGACCTTCGAAGGCACCTGCAAGCGCCCTGCCGGTTTGCTCGAGTTGCAGCACTGTGTCCAGAAGCCGAATGAGACCTTGAGGGATTACATTCAGCGGTGGACCACTCTTCATCACACGGTGGAAGGTGTTTCCGAGCACCAGGCTGTTTGCGCCTTCAGGGCCGGAGTTAGATACAGAGAGCTCTATTTGAAGTTTGGTCAGACAGGAGATATGTCCCTGAGCAAGATGATGGAGATTGCCACCCGATACGCCAACGGCGAGGAGGAGGATCGCCTCCGCAGTGGCAAGGGTAAAGCAGTCGACAGTAATCCCGGCGGCGGAAATTCCAGTCGGAAGCAAAAGCGTAAAGCTGACGGCTCTGTCCAGGCAGAAGTAGCCGCTCTGGCGGCGAAAGGGAAAGTGAAGCCAAAGGGGCAGTTTCTTCAGAAGAAGTCCAAGAACCAGTCGACAGATGTCCTGGATATGCCATGTCCCATTCACTCACGGAAGGATCAAGAAGGCAACTTGATCCTGTCAAAGCATACCACTCGACAGTGCCGATTGCTGATCCAAGGGTTCAAGGGAGAGCAGTCGAGTGACAAAGATCCTGAGAAAGAAGAGGACGAAGGTAAAGAAGACTTTCCTGAGATCAATGCCACATTGGTGATTTTTGCCGATGTAGAAAGCAAGAGTCGATTGAAGGTCATCAACAGGGAGGTCAACATGGCTGCTCCAGCTACCCCCGAGTACCTCAAGTGGTCCCAGACAGCTATCACCTTCGATCAGTCGGACCATCCCGCTCATGTCCCTACCCCAGGTCGACAGGAGCTGGTGGTAGATCCGGTGGTAGGAGGCACTCGTCTCCGCAAAGTTCTCATGGATGGAGGAAGTGGCCTGAATATTCTGTACGCTGATACCCTCAAAGGGATGGGTATTCCGATGTCCAGGCTCAGCGAAAGCAATATGCAATTCCACAGGGTCATCCCTGGGAAGAAGGCCAAGTCACTCGGACAGATTGCGCTGGATGTGGTGTTCGGCACTGATAAGAACTTTCGCAAAGAGAAGCTGACATTTGAGGTTGTACACTTCAAGAGTGCATATCATGCCATCCTTGGCCGTCCAGCATATGCACGTTTCATGGCCCGCCCGTGTTACGTGTATATCAAGCTGAAGATGCCCGGGCCCAAGGGTGTGATCATAGTCACAGGCAATCGACAGAGGGCTGAGGAGTGCCTCCAACAGGGCTCCAAGATCGCCGACATGCAGATGGCTGTAGTCGAGTTAGAAGAGTACAAGAAGACTGCTGATCCCGCTGATCTGTTGCGTTCCAAGAAGCCCACCACCGAGTCAGCTTTTCAGTCGGCAGGAGACTTGAAGCAAGTACACATTCACCCGACAGATCCTACTGCTGCTCCGACCAACATCTCAACCACACTCGACAGCAAATAGGAAGCCGAGCTCATCCAGTTCCTCCGTGAGAACTGGGACATCTTTGCATGGAAGCCCGCTGACATGCCTGGTGTACCCAGGGGACTGGCTGAGCACCGTTTGAGAGTTGATCCGAAGGCCAAGCCTGTAAAAGAACACTTACGCCGGTCGGCAACAGAGAAGCGGAAGGCAATCGGCGAGGAGGTGGCTCGACTCTTGGAGGCCAAGTTCATTCGCGAGGTCTACCACTCCGAGTGGCTTGCGAATGTCGTCATGGTCCCCAAGAAGGACAAGTCGCTCCGAATGTGTATAGACTTCAAGCATATCAATCGGGCCTGCCCGAAAGATCATTTCCCGCTCCCCCGCATCGACCAGATTGTCGACTCGACTGCGGGGTGCGAGCGTTTGTCTTTTCTCGATGCATACTCTGGTTATCATCAGATCCGTCTGTTTGGTCCAGATGAAATAAAAACGGCCTTCATCACCCCTTTCGGGTGTTTCTGTTACATCACCATGCCTTTTGGTCTGAAGAATGCTGGCGCTACTTTCATGCGCATGATTCAGAAGTGTCTCCTCGACCAGATCAGTCGGAATGTCGAGGCCTACATGGATGATATCGTAGTCAAGTCTCGCAAAGGTTCCGACCTGCTGACTGACTTGGCAGAAACATTCGCCAACTTAAGAAGATATGACCTCAAGCTGAATCCAACCAAGTGTACTTTTGGAGTTCCGGGTGGAAAGTTGCTCGGTTATCTCGTTTCCGAACGAGGAATCGACATCAACCCCGAGAAGATCGGTGCCATCGTCCGAATGAAACGCCCTGAGCGTATTCACGATGTCCAGAAGCTTACTGGTTGCCTGGCAGCGCTGAGCAGATTCATTTCTCGTCTCGGAGAGAAGGCACTCCCTTTGTACCGACTGATGAAGAAATCCGATACGTTCAAGTGGATTTCAGAGGCAGAAGCAGCGTTTGTCCAGCTCAAAGCCCTGCTTTCCACCCAGCCGGTGCTTGCCGCTCCACACAGCAAAGAACCCCTGCTCCTGTACATTGCAGCCACCAATCAGGTAGTCAGTACAGTTCTTACTATCGAGCGAGAAGAAGAGGGCAAGGCCTCAAAGTCCAGCGCCGAGTTTATTACATCTCTGAAGTGTTGACTCCTTCTAAGCAAAGGTACCCACATTACCAGAAGCTTGTCTATGGTATATATCTGTCAGTGAAGAAAGTGGCGCACTATTTTCAAGATCACTCAGTCTCAGTCTTCAGTGATGCACCTTTGAATGAAATCCTCAACAATCGAGACGCGACTGGTCGAGTGGCCAAATGGGCCATTGAACTTATTTATTTTGATATCAAGTTTGAAACGAAGAAAGCCATTAAATCTCAAGCACTTGCTGACTTCATGGCCGAGTGGATAGAACAGCAGCAGCCAGTCCGGATCCACTCGGAACACTGGACCATGTTCTTTGACGGCTCGAAGATGCTGAACGGTTCTGGTGCTGGTGTGGTATTGGTGTCTCCCAAGGGCGATAAACTCAGCTATGTCCTCCAGATTCACTTTGATTCCTCCAATAATGAAGCTGAGTACGAAGCACTCCTTTACGGGTTGCGTATGGCCATCTTGCTCGGCGTCCGTCGCCTGATGGTATACGGTGACTCGGATTTGGTGGTCAATCAAGTGATGAAGGAGTGGGATGTCAGAAACCCCGCCATGACCGGATATTGCAATGCAGTAAAAAAGCTTGAGAAGAAGTTTGAGGGTTTGGAACTCCATCACGTTCCCCGAGTGAAGAACCAGGCAGCTGACGAACTGGGAAAAATTGGTTCCACTCGGAAGCCTGTGCCCAGCAAAGTGTTCCTGGAGCATTTGCACTCTCCTTCAGTACAAGAGGACCCCTTCACCGAAGAACCCCCGCAGCCTATAAGCGCCTCCAATCCGACTGAAGTTGATGTCCCAGCAGTCATAGATCTGGTCAGTGAGATTCTGGTGATAACTCCCGATTGGACGCTGCCCTACATCGCGTACATCCTCAGGCGAGAACTTCCAGAAGACGAAGTTGAAGCTCGACAGATTGTCCGCAGATCCAAAGGTTTCACTGTTATGAATGGGCAGCTCTACAGAAAGAGCGTAACCGGCATGGCTCAGCGATGCATTTCTCCCGAAGAAGGTCGACTGATTATGGAGGAAATTCACTCGGGAATTTGCGGCCATCATGCGTCCTCTCGGACGATTGTTGCCAAGGCCTACCGAGCTGGTTTCTTCTGGCCGCGCGCCAATGAGATGGCTAAGGATATTGTGCAGCACTGTGAAGGATGCCAATTCTATGCAAACTTGTCGCACAAGCCTGCGTCTGCCTTGAAGACCATTCCACTCGTCTGGCCGTTCGCCGTATGGGGATTGGATATGATCGGACCTCTCCGCACGGGCCAGAGTGGTTTCACGCACCTTCTGGTAGCAGTCGACAAGCTCACTAAATGGATTGAGGCCAAGCCTATCAGGAAGCTAAATTCTCGCACAGCCATCAAATTCATGAGGGAAATAATATTCAGATACGGAGTTCCCCATAGTATCATCACGGACAATGGTTCTAATTTTGATTCGGAAGAGTTCAGAGCCTTTTGCTCCTCTCAAGGCACTCGAGTGGATTACGTATCCGTTGTGCACCCCCAGTCAAACGGTCAGGCCGAGCGAGCAAATGGCCTTATCCTTCAAGGGTTGAAGCCTCGACTCATGCGCGAACTCGATCACGCAGCTGGAGCTTGGGTTACAGAATTACCGTCTGTTCTGTGGGGCTTGAGGACAACTCCAAATCGGTCAACTGATCGCACTCCTTTCTTCATGGTGTATGGGGCTGAAGCTGTCCTGCCTAGTGATGTTCTTCACAATTCTCCTCGGGTGGACCTTTACTCGGAGGTTGAAGTTGAGCAAGCACGCCAGGATGCTGTGGATCTCCTTGAGGAAGAGCGGGAAATGGCTTTGATCCGGTCGACTGCATACCAGCAAGATCTGCGTCGCTTCCATGCAAGGCACGTCAGGAGTCGGACCTTCCACGAAGGTGACCTCATGCTTCGAGTGGATCAGCAGCGGCCTCACAAGCTAGCCCCCGCGTGGGAGGGACCTTTCGTCGTCACCAAGGTGCTGAACAATGGAGCCTACCACCTCTTCAATCTCAAGAAGAACGCTGACGAGCCACGGGCCTGGAACGCGGATCTACTTCGTCGGTTCTACACCTGTGGATTGATCTGTCTAATGTAATAAGAGTAAACTGTTTTGATTATCAAGGATACGACTCCTGCAGTCTTTTGTCGATTCCGATCGCACAATTCTGAGTTCAAGAATACTCCGAGTGCGAGCGATTTTCCACTCGGGAGGCTTAGCCGCGATTCCGCATCGCCTAAGTTTAAATCTACTCCGAGTGATGGGCGATCCTCACACTCGGGGGCTTAGCTGCGACTCCGCGTCGCCTAAGTTCAGAACCTCGTCGGGTGAATATCATCGCATTCACTCGAGAGGTTGGCTGCGAATCCGCTTCGCCCAAGTTAAAACGTTATTCCGAGTGATGAGCGATCCTCTCACTCGGGGGCTTGGCTGCGAATCCGCTTCGCCCAAGTTAAAACTTTACTCCGAGTGATGAACGATCATCACACTCGGCGGCTTAGCTGCGAAACCGCTTCGCCTAAGTTATAAACATACTCCGAGTGATGGGCGATCCTCACACTCGGGGGCTTAGCTGTGACTCCGTGTCGCCTAAGTTCAGAACCTCGTCGGGTGAATATCATCGCATTCACTCGAGAGCTTGGCTGCGAATCCGCTTCGCCCATGTTAAAACGTTATTCCGAGTGATGAGCGATCCTCTCACTCGGGGGCTTGGCTGCGAATCCGCTTCGCCCAAGTTAAAACTCTACTCCGAGTGATGAACGATCCTCACACTCGGCGGCTTAGCTGCGAATCCGCTTCGCCTAAGTTATAAACATACTCCGAGTGATGGGCGATCCTCACACTCGGGGGCTTAGCTGCGACTCCGTGTCACCTAAGTTCAGAACCTCGTCGAGTGAATAGCTTCACTCGAAAGCTTAGCCGCGATTCCGCATCGCCTAAGTTTAAATCTATTCCGAGTGATGAGCGATCCTCTCACTCGGGGGCTTGGCTGCGAATCCACTTCGCCCAAGTTAAAACTCTACTCCGAGTGATGAACGATCCTCACACTCGGCGGCTTAGCTGCGAATCCGCTTCGCCTAAGTTATAAACATACTCCGAGTGATGGGCGATCCTCACACTCGGGGGCTTAGCTGCGACTCCGTGTCGCCTAAGTTCAGAACCTCGTCGAGTGAATAGCTTCACTCGAAAGCTTAGCCACGATTCCGCATCGCCTAAGTTTAAACCTACTCCGAGTGATGGGCGATCCTCACACTCGGGGGCTTAGCTGCGACTCCGTGTTGCCTAAGTTCAGAACCTCGTCGAGTGAATAACTTCACTCGAAAGCTTAGCCGCGATTCCGCATCGCCTAAGTTTTAATCTACTCCGAGTGATGGGCGATCCTCACACTCTGGGGCTTAGCTGCGACTCCATGTCGCCTAAGTTTAAAACGTTACTCCGAGTGATGAGCGATCCTCTCACTTGGGAGCTTGGCTGCGAATCCGCTTCGCCCAAGTTAAAAACATACTCCGAGTGACGAGCGATCCTCTCACTCGGGGGCTTGGCTGCGAATCCGCTTCGCCCAAGTTAAAAACATACTCCGAGTGACGAGCGATCCTCCCACTCGGGGGCTTGGCTGCGAATCCGCTTCGCCCAAGTTAAAACGCTACTCCGAGTGATGAGCGATCCTCACACTCGGGGGCTTAGCCGTGATTCCGCATCACCTAAGTTATAAACTACTCCGAGTGATGAGCGATCCTCACACTCGGGGGCTTAGCCGTGATTCCGCATCACCTAAGTTATAAACTACTCCGAGTGATGAGCGATCCTCACACTCGGGGGCTTAGCCGTGATTCCGCATCACCTAAGTTATAAACTACTCCGAGTGACGAGCAATCCTCTCACTCGGAGGCTATCCGTGAACCAGTCTTCGCCTAAGTTCTGATACTCACTCCCGAATGACGAGCGGTCCTCTCACTCGGGGGGCTTAGCTGCGAGTTAGTCCTCGCCTAAGTCCGAAATCAATCAAACAAATTTAAGACCCCTGCCGATGTCGCCGCCACTCGACAGTGGTCTCGGGGAGTACACCCAGTGGGTGCACTCCGCGTGCCCCCACTGGACCAGAAACCACTCGACAAGACCTGATCTACTCGAGAGGAAATCAAGCAAAGGACTGAAAAACAAATTCAGATAAATCCAGAGTATTCAGCATGGATAAAAGTTGCCCATGCAAATGACGAAAGTACTCGGGCCCAAGACCCGAAAGAAGTTTTAACGATACACCACCACTCGGCATACCGAGGCAAATTAAAGTTTTTGATCACCAGCAAAGCTTTCTCAAGCTCCAGTGGGACTTGCAGGTTCGACGAAGGTGTCCAGGTCGATCCCGTCAGCGATCCGAGTGGCCGCTTCGATGAAGGTCTCCATGAAGTCCTGGAACTGGAACTTCTTTGTGTTGGCCACCTGAAGTGCTTTCAGTTTGTCCTCCTTGACCTCCTTGCAATGGACCCTGACGAGTGAGAGCGCTATGTCGGCTCCGCAGCGTGCAGCAGATTTCTTCCATGCCTTCACTCGACCAGGGAGCTCGTCAAGCCGAGTCATCATTGACTCGAGGTCAGCCTGAAGTGAGTCTTCCGGCCACAGCTCCTTGTCGACCTTCTCCATTGCACCTCGCAGTCGAGCGACGTACTCCCGGACGCCTGCGACTCGAACTTCAAGCCGGAACATGTTCATAGCCACAGCATCTCCGACAGGTGACTTGGAAGGGTCCAGATTGGGCTCGACCGCCTCGGTCTCCTTCTCGAAATCCTTGCAGAATTCTACATGAAGAAGATGGAAAGAATTAGTCATGATACTGTTCCCTTAAAATCAACGGAATTCACTCGACTGGATGAAGTTGGGATTAATAGAATTCACTCAACTGGAGAAAATTACCTTCAAGCAAAACATACATCTTCTGGGCGTAATCCCCCAGATAGGTCTCCAAGCCCTTTGCTCTCTTGGTTGCATGGTCAAGCCTTTTGCTCCAGTCAGCTCGCTCCTGCTTCAGCTTCGTGTTCTCTTCCTCAAGCTTGCTGGCCGCGGCGAGCTTCTTCTCGGCAGCTTCAGTCTTCTCCCTCGCCGTCTTCTGAGCATCGGCGAGTGATCTGTCTTTGTCCTCCAGCGCCTTCTTCATGATATCTAAAGCAATAGCATTGTTGAGTCGCGCTCGGAGTCGACGGTTTTCAGCACGCACGTCTGCTCGAGTGGAGTCACTCGGTTCAAAGATAGAAGAAACAAATAATGAAGTACTCGATCAACAAAGTTTACCTCCTGAAGCCTTCAGATCAGCTTGCGCACGCTCCAGGTCTCTCCTCGTCAGTTCCAAGTTGAGCTGAAGCTGAGTCTTCTCCTTCTCCAAGTCAGCATATCGAGTACCGAGCTCACAGGCCTTCTGAGATCAACGACAAAAACAATTCAGTGGACAGAAATATGGGCTTCGAGTCCAAGTTCTAAGACTCCCGCCGACTGCCCGCAGTCGACGGCAGTCTCGGGGACTACACCCAGTGGGTGCACTCAGCGTGCCCCCACCGGGACGGTATCCACTCGGAACGGTCCGCCCGATCCGAGTGACGGCCGAACAAAAAAAAAGAGATTGTCCACTCGACCAGGTCAGCCCTAGCCGAGTGCGTGACAAGCGATTACCAGTCGACAGACAGAAAACTCCCAGTGGGTGCAGAAGTCAAGTCATGGTAGACGGAAAACGACACAATCAAAAAGCGCACTTACAAGTGCACTTACTTGGACGTTCGCCCGAAGCGCTGAGCTAGCGTCGTAAGCTAGCTTGCTGGCCTCGTACGCCTCCTTCGTACGCTGCATCATATGTTCGGCCTGCATCATCGCCTCCTTAGCAGCTCCAGTCTGGTCTTCTGGAACACGGTGCAGAGAGAAGATGGTCTGTGAAGGGAGCGGCGATGTAGTCGGAAGGACTGGCGCTTGCGAGGCTGGCGCTTGGGAGACAGGCGCTTGTGGCGGACTGGCGAGCTCCACGGCCATCTGGGTCGGTGCTGTAATCGATACAGTCGGAGACGGGGCTGCGGGGTCGGTATCCATTGGCTCTGCATGTCACCAGTCGACATATCACATGACTGTCGAATGGTTTGAAAAGAATGTCAAATGACAATATGCCATACCTTGGCGAGAAGTAGCTGCGTCCGGCGTGTCCTTCTCCGCGCTTTCCTCTCCTCGCCCCGGCGATGTCACCGAGGTAGCGGCCCTGACGATCAAGATCCACTCGGTCAGCAAAAATATGAAGCTCAGCAACAAGTTAAGCGAAGAGCAAGGATACTTACGTTGAAGCAATCGGCACGTCAACCTTGATTCTGGGGAGAGCCTTCCGGGGCTTGGTAGTGGTGACCTTGGGCTGCTTGGCAACCTTTTCAATCGGCTCTGGCGTCGACGTCCGACTGCGCTTGGAGCTCCTGGTGGTCGACCCCCCGGCCCGACCCCGGTCGAGTGTTGGGTCGTGACGCTGCTTGGAACGCCCTTCAGTACGCGGAGGAGACACGACTTCAACTTCATCGCTCCCCGACGAGTCGTCACCGTTGCCTTCGCTGTCCTCGGCGTAGCTGATGCTGTCACTGTCGCTCTCGCTCCCCGCTCCTTCAAGGTTCTGACCGCCATTCGGCACGGGTGAATACATGTTCGTGAGCTCCTGCAAAGATTCAAGTGAGTCAGCTGAAGACATATTCACTCGACAAGATACAAAAGCAATCGACAATGACATGACTCACCACATTCGGCGGATTTGCAGCTGAGAAAGGCGATACTCTTTTGGAACCCCGGGGGTTGTCTCGCGCACCAGTGACGCCGCGTAGCCAAAGCGTGATGGTTTCCCCTGAGACATCTTCCGGGTGGGTACGAGTGGTATCGTCGACTCCTGAGTAATGCCACATCGGATGGTCCCGCGCCTGGAGCGGCTGGATCCGTCGACCCAGGAACACCTCCAACAGATCCAAGCCAGTCACTCCATCACGAATCAGATTCACAACACTGTTCATCAAGATCCCCACATTGGCCTTCTCTTCCTCGGCCACGGTCAGAGATGGGGGCGCAGTGGGTCGATCCAGCGTGAAGGGAGGAAGGCCAGTCGACATGTTTGGGGACGCGACGTCGTGGCAGTAGAACCAGGTCGACTGCCAGCCCCGCACCGACTCCGGAAGGGTGAGCGCTGGGAAGGCACTCCCCGTCCTCTTCTGAAGACCCAAACCCCCGCATAGCTGGATGACGTTGGTTCTATTATCACTAGCGTGGGCCTTCTTTACCGACTGAGAACGGATGGTAAAGATGTGCTTGAACAGACCCCAGTGGGCGGGACAACCCAAGAAACATTCACACATCGTCACGAACGCGGCGAGATACGCAATTGCGTTGGGAGGAAAATGATGCAACTGAGCCCCGAAGAAATTCAGAAAACCGCGGAAGAAGGGATGCGGGGGCAGAGCAAAACCTCTCTCCAAATGGGTGGTCAGGAGGACCCGCTCGCCCTCGCGCGACTCCGGCTCCGCTTCCGTCACCGGCAACCTCCACGACCCGGCCGCAATCAGGCCGTCAGCGACGAGCTTCTCCACGTCCAACGCCGTCACGGTTGACGGCAGGAAATCGCCCTGCATCCATCCGGGTGGCGCTGCGGCCCGGGCGCTCGAGGGTTTCTTCCCCTTCGTCGTCTTCTTGGGCGCCATTGCCGCGGCAGCGAGCGGATTCGATCTGAGCAGCGCGGCGGCGGAGCAGAAGAAGCGGAGGAGACGAGGGGAAAATGAGCGCACTGTCGCAAATTCCCCTCCCCTCTCATTTTTTATGTCCGTCGACCCGAGTCACTGACTCGTGGGCCCGCCAAATCCCTGTGTATCCCACTAACGGAGGAGCCGCGATATGTGGCGATAACGGTGGCGCGAGGATCGAGGAGCCGCTTCCCCGTCGGTTGCGTCATCCCTGCTCGGCGCGCGTTCCCCGAAATTTCGAATCCTGCAAAATCCGGGCCGGACAGAACGTCCTTTCACATCTGAAGATCCTGTTGACCATTCGGACTCGAACCTGCGCATCTGAATTCACTCGGAAGAGCTGACAAGCTGAATAGATCAAGGCAGAAGTTGGAAGGCCCAGTCGTCACAGGTATCGGAAAAATCTCGAAGCTCATTCGGAACGCTGAGTTCGGCAGAACCTGCACTGTCCCTTCTCCACTCGAGCCCTGATCCATTCGGGGCTTAATGACGAGGATATGTATCTAGGGTAGGGTATTAGGCCTGTCTTACATACCCCACCTAAGGACATCACATTGGAGAACTACAAGACTACAAGAGAGATTCTGACTGAACTAGCCATGGCATATGAGTCACTCGACATATGTTCACTCGGAAGGCCTCCCTACACTCGACAGTAAACCCTCACTCGGAGCGGTCGCCAATCACTCGACTGTAGAAGACCGGGAGTCTCCCCAGGGAGGCCAACGGGCAGGCGTTACGCTCGCCGCCTTAACTGGCATTTATTGTATACGTTACCAGTAACGTCCCTCTTTACTCCCCACAATCAATCCCTTAGATGCCGGACGTTTATGAGGGGCAGCGCACTCTATATAAGCCACCCCTCCCCGCTGGCACAAGGGTTGGCAATCCTTTGTAAACACAAAACACGTATCACTCGACAGAGTAAGCTCCCCGGAGCACCTGAGACGTAGGGCTGTTATCACTTCCGAGTGAGGCCTGAACTCATACATCTGTGTGTACACCCTCGCCGTAGCTAGGACTCTGCCCTCTCCTTTCGTACCCCTACCATCTACTTTCAGACACGTTCCCACGACATGGAGCACATGCTTTTAGTTCAAATTTGAATTATGCACTTTAAATGCCTAGAAACTTAATTAATGTAGTATAAAAAAGGCCAAATGAACCACGACTAATTTAAAGCAGTTCTATACAGCCACCTGGAGCCCGTGCGTGTGTAAACACTGTGTGCGCACGTGTCGTGCTAGATCGAGCTCCTTGTTTGATAAGTTATCCATTTTATATTAAAATGGTGTTCTATCCAAACACGCTTCTCCCGCCACTCCCCCAATCGGTTTCCCGCCGAAGCGGTGGCCCCGTCATCAACCTCCTCGACGAGGAGGACATGATGGAGTAGGCCAGTGAGCAAGAGCGGCATCGAGCCATCGAGCATGAGCGAGACGTCATCATCAGTCCATGCAGGCATTGGCAGTGCCGCCATGCCACCATCGGACACGGTTTCTAGTACTATCAGAAATGTCTGCGACGTAGCTGGTCACACGAGGTGCCCATCGGGGTCCCCTTATAAATGTTATGAGGCAACCCTTATCAGCAAGTTGCAGTTTCCCACCCCTTAACCGATTCAAATGGAACTCAGAAGTTAAGCATGCAGTGGTTGGAGTAGTCCTAGGATGGGTGACCGGTTGGGAAGTTGCTAGATCTCAAGGTTCATTTAGGCGGTGCGATACGATCACTACAAGATTTAGCAAGAAATGCCTTTAGTGATCTGTCAATCTGGTAAAATAAATCTTGAGTTCGTTTTATTGAAAATATTTAGAGTGATTTTCTTTTGCTATTTTCAAAATTTGTGTGTGTGTGTGTGTCAACTCATGCATGTGTGTGCGTGCGGACCATGCCTCCGTTGTGCGGTTTTCAACGACACACCTATCGGTGGGCCCCTAGGGTGTGTTATCCCTTCGACTGACAACGCTAGAACGCCAACCTACGTGGAGTGTGTGTGTGTGTTTGTGTGTGTGTGTCGACCATGCCTCTCCGGTGTGCGGTGTGTGTATGTGTGTGTGTGTGTGTGTGTGTGTGTGTGTTTGTGTGTGTGAGTGTGTGGTCTCTCTCTCTCTCTTTGTGTGTCTGTGTGTGTGTGTGTCGACCATGCCTCCATTGTGCGGTTTCCGATGACACACCTATTGACGGGCCCCTAGATAGGGTATATATATATTTCATACCTTTGACTGACAACGCTGGAATGCCACCCTAGCTACATGTGTCGTGTGTGTATGGGTGGATGGGGAGAGGGGCACCATACGACAACATAGGTAGTATACATATATAACCAAGGGGGGTGGTATGCCCAATTTTCTGAGCCAGGTGCATGCCACATCATAGTGTTCTGCATTGTGTATTTAAACACTACACCACACGCTTTTCCTATATACATTTGGCCACATGCAGGTCTATGGTGTTCTTCTAGTCCCGCTCAACCGATCTTTGACGACGCGCCAACTCGTGGGCCCGCATGGTTTTTATCCCTCTTGCTTGACAACAAAAGGTGATGGTTTGACCAAATTATGGTATAAATTCTCTTGGTTGTCTTACGACAAGTCAGGCATGGCTAAATGTGTGACAAAGTTTGAGCCAGGTCATGTGTTCATAGGAGTCTCTCCCCCGGCACATACTATAGCGACCAACACCCTACGTTTATGTCATGAACCCATTTCTGTCATCACACTGGACACTTTTAGGCATGCATATGCATATCATGTGCCACATCAAAGTTGTGCATTGTGAATTTGAAAATGACAACACCCTATTCGTACATATATACTTCATCCATTCCTAAATACAAGTCTTTTTAGAGATTTCACTATGAACTACATAGATATGTATATATAGACATACTTTAGGGTGTAGATTCACTTATTTTGCTCTGTACGTAGTCTGTAGTGGAATCTCTAAAAATACTTATATTTAGGAACAGAGGGAGTATACATTTGGGCCACTAGTGGGCGTGGTTGTATTTTGACCCTCTGTCGTGTTTTTTTGCCGTTTTCCCCAAAAGATGCTATTATCTAAAATAGCAAACGAATCTGACGAAACAACCATCTGCGATTGTATCCCCAACAGACACGAGTGTGCTACTCTAACCATGTGCGATGCCCGTACACTGCAAAATCAGCTCCGCGTAGTGGTGGCAGCCGCAAGCGTCAGCCAGGGCAAAGGGGTAATGTGCACACTAAAAACCTAAACCCGACAGTGACCTATAAAAGATCCCGCTGATGCAGCACAACGACGGTAAGTATTTCCCTCAGTTATGAAACCAAGGTATCGAACCAGTAGGAGGATCACCACCACCTAATAAACAGCACCTGCACACAAAGAACAAATACTTGCAACCCGACGCGAAAGAGAGGTTGTCAATCTCTCTACGGTAAAAAGATAGATTAGGATATGATAGATTGGAGAGATAGATCTCTCAAGAACACAAAATAAAAAGAGCAAATAAAAAGTGCAGCAAGGTATTTTTGGGTTTCTGAAATAATAGATCTGAAAACAAAAGCGGCGAAAAGATAGATCGGAAAGCAATATGTTGGAAAAGTAGACCCGGGGGCCGTAGGTTTCACTAGTGCCTTCTCTCATGAGTATAGCACACGGTGGGTGAAAAAATTACTGTTGGGCAATTGACAGAAGATAAAATAATCATGACGATATCCAAGGCAGTAATCATTATATAGGCATCACATCCAAGATAAGTAGATCGACTCCTGCCTGCATCTACTACTATTACTCCACACATCGACCGCTATCCAGCATGCATCTAGTGTATTAAGTTCATGGAAAAATGGAGTAATGCAATAAGAACGCTGACATGATGTAGACAAGATCCATTCATGTAGGAATACACCCCATCTTGTTATCCTTAATAGCACCGATACATGCGTGCCTCGCTGCCCTTCTGTCACTGGGAGGGACACCGCAAGATCGAACCCATCACAAAGCACCTCTTCCCATGGCAAGAAAAATTGATCTATTTGGCCTAACTAAACCAAAGATTCGAAGAATAAATACGAGGCTATAAGTAATCATGCATATAAGAGATCAAAGAAGGCTCAAATAATATTCATGGATAGAAACTGATCATGAACTCAAAATTCATCGGATCCCAACAAACACACCGCAAAAGTTTACATCAAATAGATTTCCAAGAGACCATTGTATTGAGAATCAAAAGAGAGAGAGGAAGCCATCTAGCTACTGCCTACGGACCCGTAGGTCTATGTTGGACTACTCACGCATCATCGGAGAGGCACCAATGAGGATGATGAACCCCTCCGTGATGGTGTTAGATAGGATCTCGAGGCTCTGGAACTTGCGGCGGCTAGATGTGTTTTTTGTCGACTCCTCTAGGGTTTCTGGAATATTTGGGAATTTGTAGGCGTCAGAGGCCATGGAGAGGGGTCCCGAGGAGGGCACAACCCATCAAGGCGCGCCCTGGGCCCCTGGCATGCCCTGGTGGGTTGTGGTCTCCTCGACCCTCCCCTCTGGCACTTCTTTGGCCCACTGGATGTCTTCTAGCCCAGAAAAAACTCCAAAAAGTTTCGTCGCAATTGGACTCCGTTTGGTACTGATATTCTACAAAGTAAAAAACAAGCAAAAACAGCAACTGGCACTTTGGCACTATGTCAATAGGTTAGTCCCAAAAATGATATAAAGTTGCTATAAAATGATTGTAAAACATCCAAGAATGATAATATAACAGCATGGAACAAGCAAAAAATTATAGATACGTTAGAGACTTACCAGCATCCCCAAGCTTAATTCCTACTCGTCCTCGAGTAGGTAAATGATAAAAACATAATTTTTGATGTGGAATGTTGCCTATCATGTTCATCACATAATCTTTTCTTTTGTAGCATGGACATTTGGACTTTTTAGATGATTCAAAGCTATAGTCTAGTTTTAACATAATGACTTCAATACTCAAGCATGCCAACAAGCAACCATGTCTTTCAAAATATCAACACTAAAGAAAGTTATCCCTAGCCCATCATGCTCAATCATTGATCCATTCATGAAACACACTCAAATATTAGCTATACCCAATGCTCAAATACGATCATAGTGCCCCCTAGTTGGTGCTTTATAAGAGAAGATGGAGACTCAAGGTAAAAATAAAAATTGCATAAAGTAAACAGATAGGCCCTTCGTAGAGGGAAGTAGGGATTTGTAGAGGTGCCAGAGCTCAAAGTTTAAATTGAGAGAGAAAAATATTTTGGGTGGCATGCCTTTCCTGTCAACGAAAACAAAAAAGTAGTTCACAATACTTTCCATGCTAGATATATCATAGGCGGTTCCCAAACAGAAAATAAAGTTTATTCCTTTTTCCACCATTCTTTCACAATCCATGGCTGGCCATATCCACGGTTGCCTTCCATACCAACACTTTCCAAGGAATTTATTATTTGACAACATAAAATATATATATATATTCTTTTTTTCATTTCAGGACTGGGCATCCCTATTACCGCCGCACTCTCGTGCAATGACAAGTGAATAAACACTCATCTTGAGAATAAAAAATCTAGCATGGAAAAATATTGGACACCCCCTACCGTTTCATGAGCGGTACGAGCACACAAAAAGGAAATTTATTTTGAAAAATTAGAGATGGCACATAGAAATTTGCTTAGAACGGCATGGAAATACCGCATATAGGTAGGTATGGTGGAATCATAAGGCAAAATTGGGTTTATGAATTTTGGATGCGCAAGTAGTTTTTCTACTTAGTACAAGTGGAGGCTAGCAAATAGATTGAGAAGCAACCAACCAAGAAACGAAAATTCACATAAACGAGCATTGAGCATAACTAACACCAAATAATGCACCATAAGTAGGATGTAATTTCATTGCATAACTATTGACTTTCGTACTTGCATAGGGAATCACAAACATTAACACCAATATTCCTACTAAAGCATAATTACTCACTAACATGACTCACATATTACTATCATCATGTCTCAAAACTATTACAAGGAATCAAGTTTAATTTGTCCAATTATCTTCATAAAAGTTTTTATTATATCCTCCTTGGATATCTATCACTTTGGGACTAGTTTCATATATTGCCATTGCTTTTGACAAGCTCAAACAAATTTAAGTGAAGCACATGAGCATAGGGATTTCATCTCTCAAAATAGTATAAGTGAAGCATGAGAGGATTTCTTCAAAATTTACGAACTTCAAAATAATCTAAGTGAAGCATAAGAGTGTTTCTTCAAAAGCTTCCAAGCACACCGTGCTCAAAAAGATATAAGTGGAGCACTAGAGCAATTCTATAGCTCAAAAAGTTTAAGTGAAGCATAAAGAGAAATTCTAACATATCATAGCATAATTTTAGCTCTCTCAAATAGGTGTGTCCAGCAAGGATACAAGTGACAAACTAAAAAGCAAAGCAAGCAAATACTCAAATGATACAAGACGCTCCAAGCAAAACTCATGATATGTGACGAATAAAAATATAGCTCCAAGTAAAATACCGATGGTCGTTAGAAAAAAGAGGGGATGCTACTCGAGGCATTTGTAAGTGCATCTAGTGCCCCTTAGTGATTTTGGTGTATTGAAGACTTATAGGTTAAGAGACTAATATGTTTGTGAGTGTACACAGGCTCTATAAGTCGATGAGGAGTTTGGTATATTCAAAGAATATCGACCCCTAAAAATGAATGTCTTCAACTGAAGACTTTGGTGAAGACTTTGTTGAAGACTTTGGTATTCCTTGAAGACTTTGAAAATGAAGAAGATGGTGTGACCTTGAAGATATGAACGAGGACTATGAAGCGTGAAGACTTTTGTTTTCGTAGTTTCATTTCTTTCTTTGAGTCATAGGAAAAACCGTACTATTAAAGGGGGTCGAGGTAAAACTAAGGAAACATTTCCATCTGATGCTCAACTCAAAAGCCTCAACGTAACCCAATCTTTCAAGTGAAGCCTTTGGAAACCTCTTGCAGTTCAGTCAAGTTGTTCAGAGACAGAGACGATGTTCTTCTGGTCTCTGAGGAAATTGGTCTGACTGAGGAGTTAGGATTTCGCCAGTGCGAATTGCCTACAAGTGAGGAATATGATAAGCCCTGACGAATTTGACAGTTTAAATTCTGACCGTTGCTGTACTTTGCGCCAGCTGTCCAGATATTTTATCCACCTAACGGTCATATCATTGGGGGGCATTTATGTCTTATCATGTCGGGTTGCACCCTGGCTATAAATAGGCGCCCCCCACAACCACTAGCTGGTTGGCTGCTCCGAGAGAGAACTTGACACTTGTCATTTGAGAGCAACCCATTCCTCGAGGACTTTGAGCGAAAATCATCAGCGAGGAAAAACCCAAAACCCAAATCATCAAAACCCATAGTGATTGAGCATCACTGAAGAAATAGTTCCTATGTGGAACCGACGCTTTTTACCTTTGAAGACTATGTATCTTATAGACGGTTAGGCATCATGGTCTAGTGCATCCTGCAGTCAATTGGGGATTGCCGGGTGACCGTGGTCTAGAGCATCCAGCAGTCAATTGTGGATCGCCGAGTGACCAGTTTGTGAGGGTTTTGGAAGTCTACCCTGAAGACTTACCACGAGTGTTGGGTGAGGACTGTGTGACCTTAGCTCAAGGAGAATACGGTAAGGACTATGTGTCCTCTAGTTTAAATACCAGGCCGCTCCAAACCAGACGTACGACTGTCACAGCAGTTGGAACTGGGTCATCAAATCATTGTCTTCATCGAGCCCCTGGTTCTATTTCCTCAACCCCTTATTCCCTCGAAGTTTTTGTTGATGAATCTGATCGTTACTGTTTGAAGAATTTGACTGAAGACTTTCTCAATTTCCTCACCTCAAATTCTTCAGTCACTTTATCTTCTGCCTGCTTATCCTGTTCACACTACTCATGCTCTGTGTATGTTTCATTTCATCATGATGACTACGCTACTGCTATGTTTCGCATGCACTTGAGTACTTATTCCGCCGCGAGTAGTTGTCACTTAGCAAATTCCTCAACTAGTATTTCCTCAAGTGACGAATTTGTAAAAATCGCCAATTCACCCCCCTCTAGTCGATATAACGCACTTTCAATTGGTATCAGAGCAAGGTACTCCCTTGTTCTGTGTGATTTTGGTTTAACCACCTGGAGTTTTAGTAATGTCGACTGCAGGCATGATCAAGGTCTCAGCTGGGTGTCCTACCTTCGATGGGACAGACTACCCCTACTGGAAGAACAAGATGCACATGCATCTCGAGGCAATTGAGAACGATCTCTGGTATGTTGTGGAAAATTGTGTTCCCTTTGTCACTCCCACTATCAACGCCGCTGATGTGAAGAGATTCAAGCAACTCGACTCTCAAGCGAAGAATATTATATGTGGCCAACTGAGCAAGGGTTAGTATGGCAGAGTGAGTGCTTTGGAGACTGTTAAGCTTATCTGGGATAGGCTGTCCAAAGTCAATGAAGGCATTTCAACTCAACGTGACTCTCGAGTTGATGTTCTTCGCAATCTCTTCAACCGCTTCAAAAGACTCGACAACGAAAATGTTCAGCAAACTTTCGATCGCCTCACTGATATCTCCAATGAGCTACAGGCTCTTGGTGCAAATGACATCACCGACCACGAGGTGGTGAAGAAACTGCTGAGATCCCTTGATTCCTCATTCGTTACACTTGCTTTGATGATCCAAGAACGTGGAGACTACAAGTCACTAGATCCTGCTAATATTCTTGAGAGACTCAATACCCATGAATTCCAACAAGCTAAGAAGAGAGACCTCTACGGCCAAGTTATGGATGATCTCGTGCTTTGAAGGCCAAGGCAATTTCCTCATCTGAAGACGAAGAATCTGATAGTAGCCTTGGTGATCCTGAAGAACCGAGTCAGAAGCTAGCAATGCTCGTGAGGAAATTCCAGAAGTTCTCAAGGAGAGGTCGGTTTGGAAAATCATCAAAAAGTGGCATGAAGAAATCAGATTCTTCATCAAGCGACTACAAGAAGAGAACTTGCCACAAATGCAAGAAATCTAGTCACTTTATCTCTGACTGTCCTCTCTGGGAAAAAGAGTCAAGGAAGAAGAAATACAAGGATGACAGTTCTGACGACTCGAAGAAAAAGAAGAAATCTTCAAAGTCCTCATCTTCAAAGTCCTCATCGCACAAGAAGAACAACTTAAGGAAGGCTCGGGCACTTATTGGCAAGGAAATGGATTCTGAAGAAGAATCTGAAGAATATGAGGAAGAGGAGGAATCTGAGGAGGAGTCGGACTCTGGTGTGGCGAGCCTAGCTCTCGCTACTACTTTCGTCAGCAAGTCCATCTTCAACGATGAGGAAAATGGCAACTCCAATGACTCTGACGGCAGCAATGACAACTATACTCCCACCTATTGCTTCATGGCAAAAGGTGCCAAGGTACTCAAACACTATTCCTCATCTGAATCAAGTTATGGTGAATCTGAGGATTACATGAAACCTAGCTATGCCAAACTTGCTAATATTGCTACTAAACAACAAAGTGTCATTGAAAAGCTTCAGAAACAGCTAGACAAAAGCGATGATCTGTTGAATGAGGAAGTGGATCATACTCAAACCTTGACTAAGGACCTTCAAAGCCTTCAGTCCAAGTATGATGACCTTCAAAGTCGTCATGAGGCTCTCTTAGTCGATCATGAGAAGCTTTCTTATGAATTTCTTCAAAGAAAGCAAGATCTTGAGAAACTAAGGGTGTCTCATGAAGATCTTCAAAGGGATAATGACTCCTTGCTTGCTCAGCAGATCAGTACCGCTCAGGAAGATTTTGTTCCACCTCGCTTGAAATGCATCGAACGTGAAACTGCTCATTCTTCACCTGAATGTTCAAATACTTCTATTGCTGCAAATTCTTCAACTATTTCTGTGGTCACAAATTCCTCATCTGAGGATACCACAAGTATCACTGACGAAAATGCAGGGTTGAAGGAATTGTATGTGACAGGCATATACAAAAGCCTCAAAGGGCATCAAACCCTTTGTGATGTGCTTAAAAAGCAGATTCTGAACAGGAACCCTAGAAAAGAGGGTATTGCCTTTGAAAGGAAACTCAATGCTGATGGATCTTACTAGAAGCCTGAGCAGTATCCCAAAACCTCATGGGTAGCTACAAAAGGACCTCCTGTAGATCCATTCACTTTATCTAGCTTTACTTGTGAATCTTCATATTCCTCTGATGAGTCAATTGACTCCAACTATAAACTGTTCAAAAATCAGAATGGTGAAGTATTTGCTAGATATGTTGGAACTAACTGCAGGAATGGTCCCCCTCTGAAGAAAATCTGGGTTCCCAAGAGCTGCTTGGAAAGTCTTTAGGTGAATGTCCTCATGTCACCACAGGAATGGTCCCCCTCTGAAGAAAATCTGGGTTCCCAAGAGCTGCTTGGAAAGTCTTCAGGTGAATGTCCTCATGTCACCACAACTGAAGAAAATGAACCCCAAATCAAATTCTTCAGTTGGACCAAAGTCTTCACAAGGATCAAAGTCCTCACATGGACCAAATTCCTCATATGGTCAAAAATCATATCATACTCGTTCTAATGCTTCTGTTTCGCAAGGAAAATCTAAGGGTCATGAATATGCTCATTATTATTCAAATCATTATGTTCATAAGTCCTCGAAGAATTTCTCTGCGTATTCATATGAGTACTCTAAACCCCGTCCTGTGAAACGAAGTGCACTTGCTTCTATGCCACCCTTCTCATATGGAGCTCGTAGAATGATGAACTCTTTGCCACCCCTCCAGATGTGGGTGGTGAAGAAATCGAACTAATCTCTTATGCAGGGTCAGGTCTCCAGATGAACTTGAACGTCTGATGAATTTGCTGGAGCCTAAGGAAATGCTTGAAAGGACGCAAGCTAATCACGAAGAAATGAATCATTCATTTCTCACGTCCTCATATTACTTTGCTTACTATACTATGTGATGAAATTCAATCTGATGAATTTGAAGTCATATTCTTCAGTCTAAAGCATATGCATTCGTAAACTGTACTAATTCATCTGCAGGATGAAACTCCCAAAGCAACTGAGTGGGTCCTCGACAGTGGATGCACCAACCACATGACTGGTGACAAGAACCTATTGATGAATATTCCACTGGCTCCCTCTCATCTCAAGCATATCACCTACGCTGACAAAGGAAAAAACCAAGGTATTGGGTCTAGGTAAGGTTGCAATCTCGAAGGATCGACACATGGATAAGGTGATGCTCGTCGAGTCCCTCGGTTTCAACCTCATGTCTGTCTCAATGCTTTGTGATCTTGATATGGTTGTCATCTTTGGCAAATATAGTTGTGTTGTCATCATGGAATCTGACAAAGCCAAAGTCTTCGAAGGCTTTAGGAGAGGAGACTTGTATATTGTTGATTTCTCTACAGGTCCACAGCCGGCCACATGTCTACTTGCAAAAGCTTCAGAAGGCTGGCTATGGCATCGACGACTTGGACATGCGGGCATGAGGAACTTGCACACGCTCGCAAATAAAAAGCACGTCATTGGTATTGAGGGTGTCAAATTCCTCAAGGATCACTTGTGTGGGGCTTGTGACTCTGGAAAGATGAGCATATCCAAGCATGCATCCAAGACAATCATGACTACCAATCGTCCTTTTGAATTGCTTCATATGGATCTCTTTGGCCCCACTCACTATGCCACACTAACAAATACTCCATGCTTATATGCTTTTGTCATTGTTGATGATTACTCTCGCTATACTTGGGTGCACATTATCCTGTACAAATCTGAAGTACAGAATGTCTTCAAACTATTTTCTTCAAGGGCCTCGACGAACTTCGGCGTCAAAATCAAGCATATCAGGAGTGATAATGGGACTGAGTTCAAGAACACTGGTCTTGATGATTATCTTGATGAACTTGGTATTACTCATGAGTTATCTGTCCCTTATACTCCTCAGCAGAATGGCGTCATGGAGCGCAAGAATCGGACTCTTGTTGAGATGGCACGCACCATGCTTGATGAATACAAGACCCCTTGTCGCTTCTGGCCTGAGGCAATCAATACTGCTTGCCACATCATCAACAGGGTATATCTTCACAAATTCCTCAAGAAGACTTCATATGAACTCCTCACTGACAAGAAACCCAATGTGAGTTATTTCAAAGTCTTCGGTGCTAAATGCTGGATTAGAGATCCTCACCACAGTTCTAAATTTGCACCGAAAGCACATGAAGGTTTTATGCTTGGTTACAGAAAGGACTCGCACACCTACAGAGTCTTCAACACCAATCACAACAAGGTTGTTGAAACTGTAGATGTGCGGTTCGATGAAACTAACGGCTCGCAAAGAGAGCACCTGCCTCCTGTGCTAGATGAAATGCCTCCTGAGGAATCCATTAGGTTCAAGGCCACTGAAGATGTGATCCCTAATGAAGAACAACTACTCTCTGAAGAAGTTGTGCCCAACTCTGAAGACATTCATGCTGATACACCTGAAGACAATGGTGCTGCAGAAAATGCTCAGCCTCAACAAAGTCTTCAACCTGCTCATCCACGACTTGCAAATGAAGTGCAAATCGAGAAAATTCTCGATGACATCAATGCACCAGGTCCCCTCACACGCTCAAAAGCTTCACACTTGTCTAACTTTTGTGGGCACTTTGCTTTTGTCTCTATCACAGAGCCCACCAAAGTTGATGAAGCTTTCCTGGAGCCTGAGTGGATTCAAGCCATGCAAGAGGAATTGCATCAATTCAAGCTCAACAACGTGTGGGAACTCATCAAACGCCCAGATCCTCGCAAGCACAATGTCATAGGTACCAACTGGATCTACCGCAACAAACAAGATGAACTTGGTCAGGTAGTGAGGAATAAGGCCCGTCTTGTGGCACAGGGCTACACACAGGTTGAGGGAATTGACTTTGATGAAACTTTTGCACCTGTCGCTAGACTTGAATCTATTCGCATATTGCTTGCTTATGCTAACCATCACAATATCATCTTATATCAAATGGATGTGAAAAGTGCATTCCTCAATGGTAAGCTTGAGGAAGAAGTATATGTTGCTCAACCCCCAGGTTTTGAAGATCCTAAGTATCCGGACAAAGTCTTCAGACTCAACAAGGCCCTCTATGGCCTCAAGCAAGCCCCTCGGGCGTGGTATGACACACTGAAGGAATTCCTCATGAAGAAAGGCTTCAAACCCGGCTCACTTGACCCAACTCTTTTCACAAAATCATATGATGATGAATTATTTGTGTGCCAAATATATGCGGACGATATTATCTTTGGATGTACTGACAAACGTTACAGCGACGAATTTGCCTATATGATGGGTGAAGAATATCAAATGTCTATGATGGGAGAGCTCAAATTCTTCCTAGGGCTTCGAATTCGTCAACAACGCAATGGCATCTTCATCTCTCAAGAGAAATACCTCAAGGATGTCCTGAAGAAATTCGGCATGCAGGATTGCAAAGGCGTCAAGATTCCTATCCCCACATCGGCTCAACTCTACACTGACGAAAGTGGTAAAGATTTCGATCAGAAGGTATATCGCTCCATGATTGGTTCTTTATTGTATCTATGTGCATCTAGGCCAGATATTATGCTTAGTGTTTGCATGTGTGCCCGATTTCAAGCAAAACCGAAGGAATCACACCATAAGGCTGTGAAACATATTCTTCGATATCTAGCTCACACACCAACACTAGGATTATGGTACCCCAAGGGCTCAGATCTTGACCTTATTGGATATTCTGATTCTGATTATGCTGGTGATCGTGTGGACCGCAAGTGAACATCAGGCACATGTCATTTCCTCGGACGATCCTTAGTCTGTTGGTCCTCGAAGAAGCAGAACTGCGTGTCACTATCTACTGCTGAAGCTGAGTACATTGCTGCTGGTTCTTGCTGTGCTCAATTGCTGTGGATGAAGCAAACCCTCAAGGACTATGGCATCAACGTGAAGAATGTCCCTTTCTATTGCGACAATGAGAGTGCCATCAAGATTGCTCACAACCCAGTTCAGCACTCAAAGACCAAGCACATCCAGATTCGTCATCATTTTCTTCGTGACCATGTGATGAAGGGTGATATCTTCCTCGACCACGTGAAGACTGAAGAACAACTGGCTGATATCTTCACAAAGCCCTTGGATGAGAAGAGATTTTGCAAGTTGCGGTGTGAGCTAAATATCTTAGAATCTTCGAATGTTCTTTGAAAGGACACACATCCTAACACTTATGCAAAATTGATGACTTTGATGTGCAACACACGAAGTAACATTTTTCTTCAATCAATGAAGACTAACTCTCTAAGTGTGAAGAAATTAATGAAGAATTTGATTCTCAGAACCCTACGACAATTGTACGCGGTGTCTGAAATCATCATTCTTATACGGTGGGTAACGCCACCAACAACAGTTGAAATTCTTCAAGTTTGAGTTTTTCATCATTTTGCAAATTCTTCAAAATTGTCAAATTCTTCAAGTTTGCAAATTCCTCAAAATTTCAAATTCTTCAAACTTTTCAACTGATGTTCCTCACATGAGTTTTTCTTCATTAACTATATATATATATATATATATATATATATATATTGAGTTTTTCAATGTCCTCAACAGCATTCACTTATAGCTATTTCTTCAAATTGATTTTCATCTAAGTGAATGTGATCAGACCCGTTTCCCCTCTATGCTAAGCTCAACCTAGTCTGTTCACAAATTCTTCATATGCGTTCTACTTTGAAACCCATTCAAAGTCTTCACTGTGTCCTTGACAGCTGAAGAATTTGCGAACGGAAACTTTAAAATATTCAATCTCAATTTTTGGCGATTGCCGCTCAAACCGTTCCGATTCCCACGACTGGATAACCCACAATCCCCCACTATCTCCACTACACAGTACGTGGGTGACACATGTCGCATGGATGGCAAGGGTCAGGGGCATACTGGTCCAAAATCTTCGGACCAGTTGGTTTTCACTGCCGCTATAAATGCCCCCTCCCTTCCACTTGCTCGGGTTACTCCTCACTCCCATCTCTCCCGAGCTCCAGACCTAGCGTCGTTGCTAACTTCATCGTCGCCGGAGAGGAAGAGCTTCACTGCCTCGACCTCACCGTCGTCGTACTCGCATCGGCCGCGGAAATCTTTACCCCGTCGCTGTTGTAGCTGTCTCCCTCTGCCAAGCTAGGGCGTGGGAGATCTGGACTGACGAACTCCTTCACTTCACTTCTCTGTTCGTCGTGTTCATTGCATACGGTAAATAAAATCTAGTTTTATTGCCATTTTTGATTCCGATGATTTTCTCAAAATCCTCAAAAGGTGTTATTCTTCAGCAATCCATCTCTAAAGCACCAAACAAACTCCTTCTCTTGATCTATTTCGCTAAGTTATGATTTTCTTCAAGATTCCTCAATTGTGTGGATCTTCAAATCTGCACAACTCTGGAACCTAAGTCAAGAACACTTAGTGAAATTCTCCAAGGCATCTATGGTCAAATTCCTCAAACTTGATACTATTTTTGCAAAAAAAAATCTGAGAACGCATATGACCTCTTCAAATTCTTCGCACCTATACTCTATTCACAGGTACAAATGTCAGCTGATGAATCTCTAGGTTCTCATCAACTTAACTCACTTGCAGCGTTCCTTGAAGAAAAGTTGCATAATTCGTCAGAAACTTCAATAGTTCATATTCCTCAGTTGAAGAAAATGGTTGATGGGAAATGACCTCAGAAAGGAGGAAAGAAACTTGAATCCAATGCTGCATTTGAGATCCCTGAGGATATCTATCCTGAGTATTGCACACCTGATGAACAAATCTATGGGAAAGAGACCAAGGAAAAGCGAAAAATTCGCATCCAAAAGATTGAGAGGAGATGGATGAAGGAATGGAGAGAATATCGGTATGTCACGCCTAAGTACATGAAGAAATTTGCACTGAAACCACCTTGCCGAAGACCTCCATTGGGAAATAATCAGGCAGTTGATCCCACAAGCCTCATAAGAGGTGAGGATTTTCCTGAAGAATGGGCGAAACATCAGAAAAAGCTTCAAAAGATCTCTAAAGAAGCTGTGAGGAAATTCAATGTGGACTCTGCTGCTGCTGCCTCTGCTAGTGCATCTGATCCGAAGAAATCAGTGGTAAAGAAATCCACTTCAAAATCCTCAGCACCAAAGTCCTCAGCCCCAAGTTCCTCATAGAAAATGCCTCAGGCAAAATCTGCAAGGGCTCCTGCAATGCCCTCAGTGGCTGCACAATGTTCAACGGATGCTGCCAAGTCATCAACACGAGTGCATCTGGTGTCTTGTCAAAGGACTGCCGGCTTTTCAATTGCTTCAGGGGTATCTGCAACTTCATCTGCCCAAGGACATTCCTCAAGCAGTCCCACTTTGCTGAAAGTGAAGGCAACAGCAGGACGAGGCAAGAGGCCAAGTCCTCACAAGAAGCAAGTAGTCTTCAATATTCCCTCAGCATATGAGGATGATGAAGCAAGTGATGGAGAACTTGCTGCCATTGTCAGAAATATACAAGAGCGAGTGGCTCAAGCCAAGGGCACTTCGATTCCTCTCATGCTGGATCCTAGGACTGTGCTTGACTTCATTGACATATGGCACAACGATCCAAACACTCCGATTGATGACTTGAAGCTTCCTCTCGGTCCTAGCCATGTCCTCACCGCGTTCATCGGTGAAGAAAAGTGGAAGTTTGAGAAGGCCAGAAAGGCAAAGAAGGCTCAGTTCAAGAAAGAGCGCTTCATGAAGAACAATGTTCTCAATCTGACGCCTGACCAACTCATCTCTGTCCAAAAGGACATCAAACGTCTCAGCGATGAATTCAACAAGTACTATGCTGACAGGAAGGGTGCCAAGGTTCGATTTGTCAACATTGCTGACAAAGTCATCAAAGATCACAACTCAAGGGTTGCAGCACGATCGCAACCACAAATTCCTCAGGCTGAAACTTCTGCTCAGCCTGCTGAAGAAACTGCAAGTGCAGCTGAAGAAATTTCTGCTGCTGAAGAAATTCCCACGGCAACTCCCAATGTTGCGCCTGAAGAAATTGAGAGGCCAGCTGAAGAAACTGTTGTGCCTGAAGAAACTACTAGGGCGACTGCATCAGTCGTGCCTGAAGAAACTGCTCCAACTTCACCCCAGGCTCCCCCAGCAAAATCATCAAAGGTGAAGACTGTCACACTTCCTTCTATATTAGAAGCGAAGAAAACCAAGGCTGCAGAAAAGGCCACTGCTCTGAAAAGGAAAGCATCACCATCTGCAGATTCCTCAGCTGCGAAGAAATTGAAGACTTTGCCAAGTTCTTCAAATGAACCAATTGATGTTGTTCCTATCTCATCAGTTCCAGCCTATGAAATAGTCCCATTTGGTGAAGACTATGTCATCCCAAGTGAGGACGATGAAGAAACTCAATCTCCTGCTTCCTCAGAGCAGATTGATGAAGAAATTGAGGTGGATGCAAATGTTTCAACCCCACTAGTGTCATCACCCCAGCCTCAGTTCACTGCTGAAGAGGCCGGTGTTGAAGAAATAGATGACGATGTGGACATTGGATCTACCACTCCAGTCATCCATGATGAATTTTGGGATGATGCACACCCAAATTCACCAATGGCCACTCCTCTCACACAGATTCCTCAGTCTCCGGCCCCAACTGAAGAAATTCAAACAGAGTCTTCTGGTCTGTCCACTCCCCTCGTGAATGCTCCTGAAGATATTCCAGCTGCATCAGCTGATGAAATTCCTACTCAGAATGTTATGATAAAATTGCTGCACAAGTTCCTCAAGTTGAAGAAACTGCTATTGTTCCGATCGAGACTGGACGGCGCTACATGCCAAATCTTCAGCCAAAGCAAAAGCTACCTTTCAAAGGCACGAAGCGTCCCAAATTCATCAAGGCAAATTTCTTCAATGAGCACATATTCTTCACTGGACCAAATCCTTATGACTCAGCAAGGGTTGGTCGCTCAAGGTTCTGGACTCCAGCTCAGATGAATTTCTATGCTGCTGTGCTGTTTGACAAGGATAAAATCTCCCAGCATCATCAAATTCCTCATGTGGATATGGAATCCATCCCATGCTTCACTCCAGTGCTCTCAGTTCTTCATGATGTTAGACTTCTTCCATTTTGTGCGGATGTCTGAGATTGGAATGAAGAACTGATTCTTCAATTCTATGCAACTCTCCATATCTCTGGTGAAGCTTCTGATATCAACACTTGGATTCTAGATTGGATGACTGGCAACACCCACTACACTGCTTCGGCAAATGAATTGCTTCAATGTGTTCCCATTCCAATTCCTTCAGAAGGAGCAAGATGCATCTATGATGAACCCGAGCTGCAGAATCACATGATGCAAGTGCCGATGAAGCCTTTGGCACAAGTAAAACCTCCAAGGACCACCTTCCTAGTGAAGGATTTGCTGTATGTGCCCAGGACAATGTATAGAATATTGACCAAAACCCTTAGTCCTATCAAAGGCCGCAACTCTGAAGAAGAAGAAGTTGTTGGCATCATGAAGAATCTGCTGTTCAACACCATTCATGGGATTCCCATCAACTATCACGATTTCTTCATGAGGACTTTGGCCAATATTGCAGTGTCACCTTTCGAGTTGAAGCCTTATGCTCCCTGGATCATGAAATTCATCAGATCAAAGTCTTCAATTCCCTTCAAGGCTGACTTTCAGAATCACTTCAGTTTCTTGCCTCCGATTGAAGTCCTCAAGAAGACATTTTCTTCAGTTGAAGGAAAAGGCAAGGCTGTCATTGATGAAGGCACTCGTCTATTGGATGGTCAGTTTTGCAAAGCTGCATTTTATTCCACCAATGATGACTCTGCCACACAAGATTCTGCTGCAAAATCCTCAGCGCAAAAACCTCACGCTTCTGCTCCTCGTGTGATGACTGATCATGAGCTTCTTCTAAGTCTTCATCAGAATGTCGATCATAATCACAAGTGGGTAAAGCATCAGTTTGCTTCAACTCTTCATGACATGACTGTGACGCATAACACTGTGAGGAAAAATCATTACTATGTGCATGAAATCTTCGATCGCACTTGGGCCATTCTGTCTCACCTCAAGACTCCTGAAGAACTCAAGGAGATGGAATTTCAGCAAGATTTTGACTGGTCAATTCCTCCAAAGAAGAAGTCGAAGAAAGTTCAAGTTCCTTAGCTGGTGACAAGCTCATATTCTTCATCGCATGCAACAGATGAAGCTGAGGATATTGAAGATACTGCTGAAGGCCCTGCTCCCCCAACCGACCCCGACAACGCTGGCACTCCTCCACCACCTTCAAGATGAAATTCTTCAGGGGCGTTAGTCCTCAATTTCGTCCCTTTTGGTCACTTGATGACAAAGGGGGAGAAATTTGAGTTAGTCTTCAAGCAGGTCTCTTTACATGGACTGTGTTTTGTTTTAAGTTACAACTCTTGATCTTCGGAGGTGTTTGTTTGATGAGTTGTAAACTTAAGTCCGATGGTGGTCTGATACTTTTGAACTGCTTTCTGCATGCTTATTTCCTCAAGTATCTTAATGCACGCATGCTGAATTTCCTCAGACCCCATTTTCCATCATGCATTTCAATTTCCTCATGATATATATTAAATGTGTGTATGGATTACAAGATATAGGGGGAGATCTCCAAGATTTTTTTTCCTGGCATGTGCATTTGCAGTCCAAAGCAAATTCCTCAAATATGCACATCTTCAGGGGGTGTTCATCTATATCTTACAATCAAATTCCTCAAACTCAGTACTTACACTTCATATGTTTATCCCCATTGAAAACTTAACCTATTTGTCATCAATCACCAAAAAGGGGGAGATTGTAAGTGCATCTAGTGCCCCTTAGTGATTTTGGTGTATTGAAGACTTATAGGTTAAGAGACTAATATGTTTGTGAGTGTACACAGGCTCTATAAGTTGATGAGGAGTTTGGTATATTCGAAGAATATCGACCCCTAAAAATGAATATCTTCAACTGAAGACTTTGGTGAAGACTTTGCTGAAGACTTTGGTATTCCCTAAAGACTTTGAAAATGAAGAAGATGGTGTGACCTTGAAGATATGAACGAGGACTATGCAGCGTGAAGACTTTTGTTTTCGTAGTTTCATTTCTTTCTTTGAGTCATAGGAAACACCGTACTGTTAAAGGGGGTCGAGGTAAAACTAAGGAAAAATTTCCATCAGATGCTCAACTCAAAAGCCTCAACATAACCCAATCCTTCGAGTGAAGCCTTTGGAAACCTCTTGCAGTTCAGTCAAGTTCTTTAGAGACAGAGACGATGTTCTTCTGGTCTCTGAGGAAATTGGTCTAACTGAGGAGTTAGGATTTCGCCAGTGCGAATTGCCTACAAGTGAGGAATATGATAAGCCCTGAGGAATTTGACAGTTCAAATTCCGACCGTTGTTGTGCTTTGCGCCAGCTGTCCAGATATTTTATCCACCTAACGGTCATATCATTGGGGGGCATTTATGTCTTATCAAGTCGGGTTGCACCCTGGCTATAAATAGCCGCCCCCACAACCACTAGCTGGTTGGCTGCTCCGAGAGAGAACTTGACACTTGTCATTTGAGAGCAACCCATTTCTCGAGGACTTTTAGCAAAAACATCAGTGAGGAAAAACCCAAAACCCAAATCATCAAAACCCATAGTGATTGAGCATCACTGAAGAAATTGTTCCTGTGTGGAACCGACGCTTTTTACATTTAAAGATTGTGTATCTTCCAGACGGTTAGGCGTCATGGTCTAGTGCATCCTGCAGTCAATTGGGGATTGCCGGGTGACCATGGTCTAGAGCATCCCTCACTGAATTGTGGATCGCCGGGTGACCAGTTTGTGAGGGTTTTGGAAGTCTACCCTGAAGACTTACCACGAGTGTTGGGCGAGGACTGTGTGACCTTAGCTCAAGGAGAATACGGTAAGGACTGTGTGTCCTAGGACTGTGTGTCCTCTGGTTTAAATACCAGGCCGCTCCAAGCCAGACGTACGACTGTCACAGCAGTTGGAACTGGGTCATCAAATCATTGTCGTCATCGAGCCCCTGGTTCTATTTCCTCAACCCCTTATTCCCTCGAAGTATTTGTTGATGAATCTGATCGTTACTGTTTGAAGAATTTGACTGAAGACTTTCTCAATTTCCTCACCTCAAATTCTTCAGTCACTTTATCTTCTGCCTGCTTATCCTGTTCACGCTACTCATGCTTTGTGTATGTTTCATTTCATCATGATGACTATGCTACTGCTATGTTTCGCATGCACTTGAGTACTTATTCCGCTGCGAGTAGTTCGTCACTTAGCAAATTCCTCAACTAGTATTTCCTCAAGTGACGAATTTGTAAAAATCGCCTATTCACCCCCCCCCCTCTAGTCGATATAACGCACTTTCAGCATCCCCAAGCTTAGTTGCTTGTTTCACTTTGGATATATCTTGGGGGTGTTGTAGCATCCCCAAGATTAGGCTCTTTTCACTCCTTATTCCTTCATCCATCGTTATCTCACCCAAAACTTGAGAACTTCAATCACACAAAACTCAACAAAATCTTCGTGAGATCCGTTAGTATAATAAAGCAAATCACTACTTTAAGTGATGTTGCAAACCCATTAATATTTTATTATTGCATTATACCAACTGTATTTTAACTTTACCATGGCTCATACCCTTCAATACAACCCATAGATTCATCAAAACAAGCACACAATGCAACGAAAACAGAATTTGTCTTAAACAGAAAAGTCTGTAGTAATGTATACTCTAAACATACTTGTGTAACTCTAAAAATTCTGCAAAAATTATGACAACATAAAGAATTTGTGTAGAAACACTGTTTTAAAATTTAAGCTCAATATCACATTCCAGTAAAAACTAAAAATTCGCGCACTGGAGGCAAAGTTTCTGCTTCAGATTCAACGTTGTTTCTACTCATCTTATGAATCATCCTAAAGGCTTTACTTGGCACAAACACTAAATAAAACATAAAAACACAATCATAACAGAGGCATAATTGTGTCAACACTCAAAAACAGAAAGATTTTTTTTATTCATTGGGTTGCCTCCCAACAAGCGCTATCGTTTTATGCCCCTAGCTAGGCATGATGATTTCAATGGTGCTCACATAAAAAGTAGTAATTGAAATATGCAAACGGGCATCATGAATCTCATGATAAACACATTTAAGTATAACCCACTTCCTATGCATAGGGATTTTGTGAGCAAACAATTTTTGGGAACAAGAGTCAACTAGCATAGGAAGGCAAAACAAGCATAACTTCAAAATTTTGAACACATAGAGAGGAAACTTGATATTATTGCAATTCCTACAAGCATATGTTCCTCCCTCATAATAAATTTCAGTAGCATCATGAAGGAATTCAACAATATAACTATCACATAAATCATTCTTTTCATGATACACAAGCATAGAATTTTCATTACTCTCCACATAAGAAAATTCCTTATCATCCATGGTAGTGGGAGCAAACTCAACAAAATAACTATCATGAGACACTTGATTGACATAACCACATTGCAAATTAAAACCATGATGATAAATTTCATGGTTATCATTACTCATTATAGCATACGTGTCATCACCATCATCATAAATAGGAGGCATGCAATCATCATAATAAATTTGCTCATCAAAACTTGGGGGACTAAAAATATCATCTTCATCAAACATAGCATCCCCAAGCTTGTGGCTTTGCATATCATTAGCATCAAGGATATTTAGAGAATTCATACTAACTACATTGAAATCATGCTCATCATTCAAGGAACTATCATGAATCACCTTATAAATTTCTTCTTTCAACACTTCATCAAAATTTTCAGATTCATGATTTTCAAACAAAAATTCATTGAGATAATCAAGTGCACTCAACTCACTAGCAATTGGTTCATCATAATTTGGCCTTTTGAAAAGATTAGCAAGTGGTTGAGGATCCATATCAATAGATTTTTAGCAAGCGAAGATGCAAGCAAATAGAAGGCACATGGCAACACAAGCAAAGATAGCAAACAAGCAAAAAGGGAAACGGAAAATAGAGGGCGAATAAATCGGCAAATTTGGTGAAGTGGGGGAGAGGAAAACAAGAGGCAAATGGCAAATATTGTAATTGCAAGGAGATGAGATTTGTGATTAGGAACCTGGTAGATGATGATGGTGTCTCCTCTGCGCCAGAGATTGGCACGTAGAAGAGACCGCTTCCTCCCTGGCAATGGCGCCAGAAATTCCTTTGACGTGGCTTGAGACTGCGTCGGTATTTCCCCAAAGAGGAAGGGATGAGGCAGCACAGCGACGGTAAGTATTTCCCTCAGTTATGAAACCAAGGTATCGAACCAGTAGGAGGATCACCACCACCTAATAAACAACACCTACACACAAAGAACAAATACTTGCAACCCGACGCGAAAGAGAGGTTATCAATCTCTCTACGGTAAAAAGATAGATTTGGATATGATAGATTGGAGAGATAGATCTCTCAAGAACACAAAATAAAAAGAGCAAATAAAAAGTGCAGCAAGGTATTTTTGGGTTTCGGGAATAATAGATCTGTAAAAAAAGCGGCAAAAAGATAGATCGAAAACAATATGTTGGAAAAGTAGACCCGGGGGTCGTAGGTTTCACTAGTGGCTTCTCTCATGAGTATAGCACACGGTGGGTGAACAAATTATTGTTGAGCAATTGATAGAAGATCAAATAATCATGACGATATCCAAGGTGATGATCATTATATAGGCATCACGTCCAAGATAAGTAGATCGACTCCTGCCTGCATCTACTACTATTACTCCACACATCGACCGCTATCCAGCATGCATCTAGTGTATTAAGTTCATGGAAAATGGAGTAATGCAATAAGAACGATGACATGATGTCGACAAGATCTATTAATGTAGGAATTGACCCCATCTTGTTATCCTTAATAGCAACGATACATGCGTGCCTCGCTACCCCTTCTATCACAGGGAGAGGACTCCGCAAGATCAAACCCATCACAAAGCACCTCTTACCATGGCAAAAAAATTGATCTAGTTGGCCTAACTAAACCAAAGATTCGAAGAAGAAATACGAGGCTATAAGTAATCATGCATATAAGAGATCAAAGAAGACTCAAATAATATTCATGGATAGAAACTGATCATCAACCCAAAATTCATCGGATCCCAACAAACACACTGCAAAAGTTTACATCAAATAGATCTCCAAGAGACCATTGTATTGAGAATCAAAAGAGAGAGAGGAAGCCATCTAGCTACTGCCTACGGACCTGTAGGTCTATGGTGGACTACTCACGCATAATCGGAGAGGCACCAATGAGGATGATGAACCCCTCCGTGATGGTGTTAGATTGGATCTCGAGGCTCTGGAACTTGCGGCGGCTGGATGTGTTTTTTGTCGACTCCTCTAGGGTTTCTGGAATATTTGGGAATTTATAGGTGTCAGAGGCGGTGCAGAGGGGTCCTGAGGAGGGCACAACCCATCAGGGCGCACCCTGGGCCCCTGGCGCCATGGTGGGTTGTGGTCTCCTCGACCCTCCCCTCTGGCACTTCTTTGACCCACGGATGTCTTCTGGCCCAACAAAATCTCCAAAAAGTTTTGTCACGATTTGACTCCGTTGGTACTGATATTCTGCGAAGTAAAAAACAAGCAAAAACAGCATCTGGCACTTTGGCACTATGTCAATAGGTTAGTCCCAAAAAATGATATAAAGTTGCTATAAAATGATTGTAAAACATCCAAGAATGATAATATAACAGCATGGAACAAGCAAAAATTATAGATACGTTGGAGACGTATCACCCGCCGACGCTAGCTAACAACTAATTTTTTCCGCCGATAACTCGCCACCACCACCACACACACCAAGTGGAACCGGTGCTCAACCATGGGGATGTGTATGGCGCCATCCTGATAGTGTTGGATGACGATGTGATAGAGGATTCTGACGCGTTGGCCGCCATGGCGGGCAACAATAAACAACCAGTTGTCTCGGCCGACGACGACGAGATAGAGGATTTTGACGCGTTGGCCTCCATGTCAGTCAATGGTCAACTGCCATCTGCCGCGGTGGACGACAATGACGACGACCCTGAGTTTCAGCGTCAGATCCAGATGGCCATCGCTCTGTCTGTCCAGGCTTCGATGCGTTCCTGCGTGACGAGGACGAGTGCCGTCTTAGTGTCGATGTGGAACAATCTATCGCTTATGCGGATGCCATCCACAACGCGGCTAGGGATCTGAAGCGGTAGAAATGGCGGGAGAGTGCAAAGAGGAAGCGGCTGAGGAAGAACTCAGATGCCAATGCAGCGGGCAAAAAGAGGCGGGAGCAGGACCAGAAGGCGGTGGAGCAGGCTGGCGCATGCCTCTTAGCCGCGTTGGAGGCCGGTGCAGTCCTTGTAGCTCGTTAGCCATGGTGACCAGGGATGCAGATCTTGTGAGAGCGGCGCCCATCTATATCCTAATGACTCATGCGGAGGCCACAACAGCTTCACCGATGACGGTGGATGCCCTGGGGAATGCTGCCGCAGCGAAGGTAGCTTTGTCGACAGCGGCAGACCTGGCGAGAGGCGTTGTGGTTGCTCCGACTGAGGTATCCCCACCGGTCGCCGCCGTGGAACTTGTGGACCTCATCGACTTGACGAGCACCTCTGAAAACTCATTCTGAGCCGAGGAAGGTCATGACAACGGTGGAGGCGCGGCGTTTGTATGCATCCATGGCGTAGTGAATATTTTGTGCATTTCATCTACATGTAAATTGACGAACTGTTTGTAAATTAGTGAGCTCATGAACTAATGTCAACTAATCCGCTGCAAAATAAGGAATTTGTGGTGAAATTTAGCCAAATGTTTGTGTCATATGTTTGTGGGCATGTGCAAATTTAGAATGAATTTCATGTATGCGTCTGAAAATGAGCATGAACCGTGTGAGATGAATCCGCCTTGAGAAATCTCAGAAAAAGCTACATGCCTTGAGCGATGCAAAAATTCGTGGTTTTGCGGCATTTCGTTACAGCATACACACTTTATTATGTTTGGACCGTGTGCGATCTTGGTTGTTCCCGCCCCGCTTCAGTTCATTTACCAAAATTAAATGGAAGCGGTATTTCAACTGCCTCCCTCCCTCGTCCACCATCGACCCTATAGTAAAATTTCAGCTACTAAGGTATTTGAACCATCGCCATCCCTCGTCCACCACCATCTCCACCCACCATTACTAAAATTTTCCATAGCAGTGGCACATCCGCACCCCCCCCACACACATAGTCCACACAACACCAACCCCCCTCCCCTTCCTCCCTTGCTCGAAACCTAGCTCGCCCCCGCCGCCGCCCTCCACCACCAACCTCAGCAGGTTTGCCCGTGCCTCCTAGCTAAAGAAGTTCAGGTTACCCACCGATCCACACATATACCATCGTCGCCCTGAATTTTTAGATGAGGTCGGTGGTGTCTGATATGTCTCCAACGTATCTATAATTTTTGATTGTTCCATGCTGTTATATTATCATTCTTGGATGTTTTACAATCATTTTATAGCAACTTTATATCATTTTTTGGGACTAACCTATAGACATAGTGCCAAGTGCCAGTTGCAGTTTTTTGCATGTTTTTTACTTCGCGGAATATCAGTACCAAATGGAGTCCAATCACGATGAAACTTTTTGGATATTTTTTCTGGACCAGAAGAAACCCAGTGAGCCAAAGAAGCACCCGGGAGGAGGCCCAGGCGGCCCAGAAGACACCAGGGCGCGCTAGACGACCCCGACGCGCCCTGGTGGCTTGTGGTGGCCTCGGGACACCCCCTCCACCGCCTCTGAGCTCTATAAATACCCAAATATTCCAGAAACCCTAGAGGAGTCGACGAAAAATACTTCTAGCTCCCGCAAGTTCCAGAACCGCGAGATCCAATCTAACACCATCACGGAGGGGTTCATCATCCTCATTGGTGCCTCTCCGATGATGCGTGAGTAGTCCACCATAGACCTACGGGTCCGTAGGCAGTAGCTAGATGGCTTTCTCTCTCTCTTTTAATTCTCAATACAGTCTCTTGGAGATCTATTTGATGTAATGAATTTTTGCGGTGTGTTTGTTGGGATCCGATGAATTTTGAGTTCATGATCAGTTTCTATCCATAAATATTATTGGAGTCTTCTTTGATCTCTTATATGCATGATTACTTATAGCCTCATATTTCTTCTTCGAATCTTTGGTTTAGTTACGCCAACTAGATCGATTTTTCTTGCCATGGGAAGAGGTGCTTTGTGATGGGTTCGATTTTGCGGTGTCCTCTTCTAGTGACAGAAGGGGCAGCGAGGCACGCATGTATCGTTGCTGTTAAGGATAACAAGATGGGGTCTATTCCTACATGAATAGATCTTGTCTACATCATGTCACCATTCTTATTGCATTACTCCATTTTTCCATGAACTTAATACACTAGATGCATGCTGGATAGCGGTCGATGTGTGGAGTAATAGTAGTAGATGCAGAATCGTTTCGGTCCACTAATCTTGGACGTGATGCCTATATAATGATCATTGCCTTGGATATCATCATGATTATTTGATCTTCTATCAATTGCCCAACAGTAATTTGTTCACCCACCGTGTGCTATACTCATGAGAGAAGCCACTAGTGAAACCTACGACCCCCCGGTCTACTTTTCCAACATATTGCTTTCCGATCTATCTTTTGCCGCTTTTTGTTTTCAGATCTATTATTCCAAAAACCCAAGAATACCTTGCTGGACTTTTTATTTGCCTCTTTTATTTTGTGTTCTTGTGCGATCTATCTATCCAATCTACTACAATCTAATCTATATTTTTACCGTGGAGAGATTGACAACCTCTCTTACGCGTCGGGTTGCAATTATTTGTTCTTTGTGTGCAGGTACCGTTTACATAGTGTTGCGTGGTTCTCCTACTGGTTCGATAACCTTGGTTTCTTAACTGAGGGAAATACTTACCGTAGCTATCCTGCATCATCCCTTCCTCTTTGGGGAAATACTGACGCAGTCTCGAGCCACGTCAACGAAATTTCTGGCGCCGTTGCCGGGGAGACATCATCAACATCTATCAGGTTCCTAATCACAAATCTCATCTCCTTGTAATTACATTATTTGCCATTTGCCTCTCGTTTTCTTCTCCCCCACTTCACAAATTTGTCATTTTATTCACCCTTTTTTTTCGTTTGCCTTTTTCTCGTCAGATCTCTTGTTTGATTGCAATCTTGTTTGCGTAGTCATGATGCCTCAACGAAAGTATTATGATGTTCCTTACCCCAATATTTTTCTTGAGATTGAGAAAAGTACCAAGGAATATATGACTACACAATTTGAGCATAATAAGTATTTTACTGAGGAGCTTAAAGAACACTCTACCATACCAGATGCCATAACAAAACAACTTGATGATATTAGTAGAGAAGTTTCTAATCTCCAATCTAAGTATGCTCACGCTGAAAATCTGCTAGGTAAAATATCCGACGCACAAGCTACTTTAGTAAATCAAATGGTCGCTAAACCAGTCTCTCTAGAGGATAAAAATGTTGAAGATCTTAAAGTGATTGGTGTTTCTTCTATTGATTCCTTGTTTAGTAATATTAAAATTGACGATAAAGGGACTGAAGTAGAGTCAACTTTAGCTAGAAGGCTACCAATGATTTGGAGGGTGAAAATCTTGATGAAAATTTTGATAAAAGTGGGTTTGAAGGGGTCAAAACGTTAACTAGTGATGTGCCCACTATTTTGGATTGCAAAGATTTTAATTATGGTAGTTTCTCTTTGTTTGAATGTATTTGTTTGTTGCGATCCATGATAAATTCACCCCATGCTTATGAAAAAAATAAAGCTTTTACTAAACATATTGTTGATGCCATGATGAAATCTTTCGAAGAAAAGTTGGAGTTAGAGATTTCAATTCCTAGAAAATTAAATCATGACTGGAACCTACCATTAAAGTCAAGATTAGAAATTATGAGTGCTTTTCTTTATGTGATTTGGGTGCTAGTGTTTCCACAATTCCAAAATCTCTATGTGATGTGCTTGGTCTTACTAATATTGAAGAATGCTCTCTTAATTTGCACTTGGCGGATTCTACTATTAAAAAGCCTTTGGGAATAATTAATGATGTTCTTATTGCAACCCATAGATTTTATTGTTCTTGATATTGATTGCAATCCGTTTTGTCCCATTATACTTGGTAGACCGTTTTTACGCACTATAGGTGCCGTGATTGATATGAAAGAGCGCAATATTAAATTACAATTTCCACTGAGAAAGGGTATGGAACACTTCCCTAGAACAAGAATTAAGCCACCATATGAATCAATCATGAGAGCATCCTATGGAGCAAAAATAAAGATGACAATACTTGAATCTATGCATTATGCCTAGCTTGGGGCGTAAAACGATAGCGCTTGTTGGGAGGCAACCCAATGAATAAATTTATTTTCACCTTTTTCTTTCTGTTATTGGGTGTTGACACAATCATTCTACTGTTATGATTGTGTTTTTTATGTTTTAATTAGTGTTTGTGTCAAGTAAAGCCTTTAGGATGGTTCACAAGATGAGTAGAAACAATGCTTAATCTGAAACAGAAACTTTGACTCCAGTGCAGGAATTTTCATTTTTACTGGAGCGTGATAATGAGCTGAAATTTTAACAAAGTATTGCTATACAAATTCTTTACGTATTCCTAATTTTATAGAATTTTTAGAGTTACATAAGTATGGTTAGAGTATAGATTACTACAAACTGTTCTGTTTTTGACAGATTCTGTTTTCGTTGCATTGTGTGCTTGTTTTGATAAATCTATGGTTTGTATTGAGGGGTATAAGCCATGGTAAAGTTAGAATACAGTAGATATAATGCAATAATAAAATATTAATGGGTTTGCAATAGTACTTAGAGTGGTGATTTGCTTTATTATACTAACGGATCTCACGAAGGTTTTGTTGAGTTTTGTGTGATTGAAGTTTTCAAGTTTTGGGTGAGATCACGATGGATGAAGGAATAAGGAGTGAAAAGAGCCTAAGCTTCGGGAAGCTATAGCACACCCAAGATAATATCCAAGGAGAAACAAGAAACTAATGTTGGGGATGCCCCGAGTGGCATACCCTCTTTCTTCTAACGACCATCGGTATTTACTTGGAGCTATATTTTTATTCATCACATATCATAAGTTTGTCTTGGAGCGTCTTGTATTATTTGAGTCTTTGCTTGATTTGCTTTCTACTTTGTCACAAGTATCCTTGCTGGACACACCTATTTGAGAGAGCCAAAATTATGCTATGATTTGTTAGAATTGCTCTATATGCTTCACTTAAATATTTTGAGCTATGGAATTGCTCTAGTACTTCACTTATATCTTTTTGAGCACGGTGTGCTTTAAATTTTGAAGAAATACTCTCATGCTTCACTTAGATTAATTTTATAGTTATTAAATTTTGAAGAAATTCTCTCATGCTTCACTTATATTATTTTGACAGATGAAATTTTTATGCTCATGTTCTTCACTTAAATTTATTTGAGATTGTCAAAAGCAATGGCAATATATGAAACTAGTCCCAAAGTGATAGATATTCAAGAGGGATATAATAAAAACTTTCATGAAGATCATTGGACAAATTAAACTTGATACCTTGTAATTGTTTTGAGACATGATGATAGTAATATGTGAGTCATGTTGGTGAGTGATTATGCTTTAGTAAGAATATTGGTGTTAAGGTTTGTGATTCCCTATGCAAGCACGGAAGTCAATAGTTGTGCAATGAAATTACATCCTACTTATGGAGCATTATTCGGTGTTAGTTATGCTTAATGCCCGTTTATGTGAATTTTAATTTCTTGGTTGGTTGCTTCTCAATCTATTTGCTAGCCTCCACTTGTACTAAGTAGAAATACTACTTGTGCATCCAAAATCCTTAACCCAGTTTTGCCTTATGAGTCCACCATACCTACCTATATGCGGTATTTCCATGTCGTTCTAAGCAAATTTGTATGTGCCATCTCTAATTTTCAAAATGAATCTCCTTTTTGTGTGCTCGTACCACTCATGAAACGGTAGGGGGAGTCCAATATTTTTCCATGCTAGATGTGTTATTCTCAAGATGAGTGTTTATTCACTTGTCATTGCACGAGAGTACGACGGTAATAGGGATGCCCAGTCCCGAAATGAAAAGAAATTTACTTTATGTTGTCAAATAATAAATTCCTTGAAAAGTGTTGGTATGGAAGGCAACCGTGGATACGGCTAGCCATGGATTGTGAAAGAATGGTGGAAATGGAATAAACTTTATTTTATGTTTGGGAACCGCATATGATGTATCTAGAATGGAAAGTATTGAGAACTACTCGGTCATTTTCGTTGACAAGAAAGGCATGCCACCCAAAATATTTTTCTCTCTCTCAATTTAAGCTTTGAGCTCTGGCACCTCTACAAATCCCTACCTCCCTCTTTGAAGGGCTATTCTATTTACTTTATGCAATTTTTATTTTTAATTTGAGTCTCCATCTTCTCTTATAAAGCACCAACTAGGGGGCACTATGATCATACTTGTGCATTGGGTGTAGTTAATATTTGATTGTGTTTCATGAATGGATCAATGATTGAGCATGATAGGCTAGGGATAACTTTCTTTAGTGTTGATATTTTGAAAGACATGGTTGCTTGTTGGCATCCTTGAGTATTAAAGTCTTTATGTCAAAACTAGATTATTGCTTTGAACCATCTAAAAGTCCAAATGTCCATGCTACAAAAGAAAAGAATATGTGATGAACATGTTAGGCAACATTCCACATCAAAAAAATTGTTTTTATCATTTACCTACTCGAGGACGAGTAGGAATTAAGCTTGGGGATGCTGATATGTCTCCAACGTATCTATAATGTTTGATTGTTACATGCTGTTATATTATCATTCTTGGATGTTTTACAATCATTTTATAGCAACTTTATGTCATTTTTTGGGACTAACCTATTGACATAGTGCCAAGTGCCAGTTGCTGTTTTTTGCTTGTTTTTTACTTCACAGAATATCAGTACCAAATGAAGTCCAATCGCGATGAAACTTTTTGGAGATTTTTTTGGACCAGAACAAAGCCAGTGAGCCAAAGAAGCACCCGGGAGGAGGCCTAGGCGGCCCAGAAGACACCAGGGCGCGCCAGAGGCCCCCGACGTGCCCTGGTGGGTTGTGGTGGCCTCGAGACCCCCCTCCACCGCCTCTGGGCTCTATAAATACCCAAAATTCCAGAAACCCTAGAGGAGTCGACGAAAAATACTTCCATCTGCCGCAAGTTCCAGAACCGCGAGATCCAATCTAACACCATCACAGAGGGGTCATCCTCATTGGTGCCTCTCCGATGATGCGTGAGTAGTCCACCATAGACCTACGGGTCCGTAGGTAGTAACTAGATAGCTTTCTCTCTCTCTTTTCATTCTAAATACAATGGTCTCTTGGAGATCTATTTGATATAATGGCATTTTGCAGTGTGTTTGTTGGGATCCGATGAGTTTTGAGTTCATGATCAGTTTCTATCCATGAATATTATTTGAGTCTTCTTTGATCTCTTATATGCATAATTACTTATAGCCTCATATTTCTTCTTCGAAGCATTGGTTTAGTTAGGCCAACTAGATCAATTTTTCTTGCCCTGGGAAGAGGTGCTTTGTGATGGGTTCGATCTTGCGGTGTCCTCTCCCAGTGACAGAAGGGGCAGCGAAGCACGCATGTATCGTTGATATTAAGGATAACAAGATGGGGTCTATTCCTACATGAATAGATCTTTTCTACATCATGTCACCGTTCTTATTGCATTACTCCGTTTTTCCATGAACTTAATACACTAGATGCATGCTGGATAGTGGTCGATGTGTGAAGTAATAGTAGTAGATGCAGAATCATTTCGGTCTACTAATCTTGGACGTGATGCCTATATAATGATCATTGCCTTGGATATCTTCATGATTATTTGATCTTCTATCAATTGCCCAACAGTAATTTGTTCACCTACCGTGTGCTATACTCATGAGAGAACCACTAGTGAAACCTACGGCCCCCGGGTCTACTTTTCCAACATATTGCTTTCTGATCTATCTTTTGCCGCTTTTTGTTTTCAGGTCTATTATTCCAAAAACCCAAAAATACCTTGTTGCAAGTTTTATTTGCCTCTTTTATTTTGTGTTATTGTGAATGTGGTTAGTCTATAATCCTTGCTGAAAATCTGAACATCAGTTAGACATATTTACAACAACAAGATCAAACAGAGTTTGTAAAAGTTTTTCTTTGTGACTTTCAGTTTGTCAACTGAATTGCTTGAGGACAAGCAATGGGTTAAGCTTGGGGGAGTTGATACGTCTCCAACGTATCTACTTTTCCAAACTCTTGTCCCCTTGTTTTGGACTCTAATTTGCATGATTTGAATGGAACTAACCCGGACTGACGCTGCTTTCAGCAGAATTGCCTTGGTGTTATTTTTGTGCAGAAATAAAAGTTCTTGGATTGAAATGAAAATTTACGGAGAATATTTTTGGAATTAATAAAAAATATTGGCGAAAGAATCAAGCCAGGGGGGTCCACCTGTTGGCCACAAGCCAGGAGGGCGCGCCCTGGTGGCTTGTGGGCCCCTCGTGGCTCCTCCGACCTCAATTCCAACTCTATATATTCTTATTCGGGGAGAAAAAATAAGAGAGAAGAGTTCATCACGTTTTACGATACGGAGCCGCCGCCACCTCCTGTTCTTCCTCGGGAGGGCAGATCTGGAGTCTGTTTTGGGCTCCGGAGAGTGGAAATCGACGCCGTCGTCATCACCAACCATCCTTCATCACCAATTTCATGATGCTCTCCGCCGTTCGTGAGTAATTCCATCGTAGGCTTGCTGGACGGTGATGGGTTGGATGAGATCTACCATGTAATCAAGTTAGTTTTGTTAGGGTTTGATCCCTAGTATCCACTATGTTCTGAGATTGATGTTGCTATGACTTTGCTATGCTTAATGCTTGTCACTAGGGCCCGAGTGCCATGATTTCAGATCTGAACCTATTATGTTTTCATGAATATATATGTGTTCTTGATCCTATCTTGCAAGTTGTAGACACCTATTACGAGTTATGATCCGCATCCCCCAGGGTGACAATAACTGGGATTCTTTCCGGAGATTACCGTAGTTTGAGGAGTTCATGTATTCACTAAGTGCTAATGCTTTGTTCCGGTTCTCTATTAAAAGGAGGCCTTAATATCCCTTAGTTTCCATTAGTACCCCGCTGCCACGGGAGGGTAGGACAAAATATGTCATGCAAGTTCTTTTCCATAAGCACGTATGACTATATATGGAATACATGCCTACATTACATTGATGAATTGGAGCTAGTTCTGTGTCACCCTATGTTATAACCGTTGCATGATGAATGCCATCCGACATAATTATCCATCACTGATCCATTGCCTACGAGCTTTTCACATATTGATCTTTGCTTACTTTTCCGTTGCTACTGTTACATTCACTACAAAGCTGCTACTGTTACCTTTGCCACCGTTACCGTTACTTCCATACTACTTTGCTACTAAATACTTTGCTGCAGATATTAAGTCTTTCAGGTGTGGTTGAATTGACAACTCAGCTGCTAATACTCGAGAATATTCTTTGGCTCCCCTTGTGTCGAATCAATAAATTTGGGTTGAATACTCTACCCTCGAAAACTGTTGCGATCCCCTATACTTGTGCGTTATCAAGACCTTTTTCTGGCACCGTTGCCGGGGAGCATAGCTCTATTCTCTGAGTCACTTGGGATTTATATCTGTTGATCACTATGAAGAAGCTGAAAGACCCAAAAACCAAGATCTATCCCTCTACTACGAGGGGAGGTAAGGAACTGCCATCTAGCTCTGCACTTGATTCACCTTCTGTTATGAGTAAATTTGCGACACCACCACCTGCTAGTAATTCTGATATGTCGCAAGTAATTGATGATGCCACTTCTACTATGCATGATGATTATGATGATACTTTGCTTGATAATACTGTGCCACTGGGTGAATTTCTTGATGAACAAATTGCTAGAGTCAATGCTGAAACTGATGATATCTCTGAATCTGATGTAATTATTGAAACTGAGCACTATGATACACCTGCTAGACCTAGCTCTCCTAGATATGAATTGCCTAATATACCTAAGGGTTACGTTATGGAAGGAGAGGTAGCTAGGGACTTTCTTGCTTGTAAGGATAGAGATGATCTTAAGAAATTGCTATGCAAGTGGAAGGAAAAATCTTTGAATGCTAGAATGCAATATGATCCTAAGTTTGCTACTTCACCTATCTTTGTTACAGATATGGATTATGAATTCTCTGTTGATCCTGAGTTAATTACTTTGGTTGAATCTGATCCTTTCCATGGTTATGAATCTGAAACTGTTGTGGCACATCTTAATAAATTGAATGATATAGCCACCCTATTTACTCATGAGGAAAAACTTGGTTATTACTATATTCTTAAGTTGTTTCCTTTCTCATTAAAGGGTGATGCTAAGATATGGTTTAATTCTCTTGCTCCTGGTTGTGTGCGTAGTCCCCAGGATATGATATATTACTTCTCTGAAAAATATTTTCCTGCCCATAAGAAACAAGCTGCCTTGCAGGAAATATTTAACTTTGTGCAAATTGAAGAAGAGAGTCTCCCACAAGCTTGGGGGAGGCTTCTCCAATTACTTAATGCTTTGCCTGATCATCCTCTCAAGAAAAACGAAATACTTGATATCTTTTATAATGGACTAACCGATGCTTCTAGGGACCACCTAGATAGTTGTGATGGTTGTGTTTTCAGGGAATGAACTGTTGAACAAGCTAAACTACTATTGAATAATATATTGAGTAATGATAATGATTGGACTATTCCCGAACCACCTCCAAAGCCAACTCCGAAGAAAAGAGGTATTCTATTTCTCAGTCCTGAAGATATGCAAGAGGCAAAGAAATCTATGAAAGAAAAAGGTATTAAAGCTGAAGACGTTAAGAATCTACCACCTATTGAAGAAATACATGGTCTTGATACCCCGACACAGGTAGTAGAGGTAAATTCTCTCCGTAGATTTGATGAAGGTGATATTCCTTATAATAAGTCTGCTAGCCAATGCTTGGATGAGTTTGATAACTTTATTGTTAAGCAAGAAAATTTCAATGCTTATGTTAGTAGACAATTGAAACACAATGCTTACATGCTTGATTGCTTGGGTGATTATATGAGTAGAACTATCAATGATCTTAAGCTTATTAGTAAACATGCTTCCATGGTAACTACTCAAGTAGAACAAGTACTTAAGGCACAAAATGATTTGCTTAATGAGATGAATGGTAAGAATAATGATCATTCTGTTAGAGTTGTGACTAGAGGGGGTAAAATGACTCAGGAACCTTTGTATCCTGAGGGCCACCCTAAGAGAATTGAGCAAGATTCTCAGAAAATTAATTCTGATGCACCTAGTCATTCTAGCAAAAGAAAGAAAAAGAATGACGATAGGACTTTGCATGCTGCTAGTGAACCTGTTATAGATACGCATGAAATCCCAAATGATATTTCTATTTCTGATGCTGAGACACAATCTGGTAATGAACATGAGCCTAGTGATAATATTAATGATGATGTTCATGTTGATGCTCAACCTAGTAATGATAATGATGTGGAGATTGAACCTGTTGTTGATCTTGATAACCCACAACCCAAGAACAAAAGATATGATAAAAGAGACTTTGTTGCTAGGAACCATGGTAAAGAAAGAGAGCCTTGGGTTCAGAAACCCATGCCCTTTCCTCCTAATCCATCTAAGAAAAAGGATGATGAGGACTTTGAGCGCTTTGTTGAAATGCTTAGACCTGTCTTTTTGCGTATGCGCTTGACTGATATTCTGAAAATGTCTCCTTATGCTAAGTATATGAAAGATATTGTGACAAATAAGAGGATGATACCGGAAGCTGAGATTTCCACCATGCTTGCTAATTATACCTTTAAGGGTGGAATACCAAAGAAACTAGGAGATCCCGGAGTACCTACTATACTATGCTCTATTAAAAGAAATTATGTTAAAACTGCTTTATGTGATCTTGGAGCTGGTGTTAGTGTTATGCCTTTCTATTTATATCGTAGACTTGATTTGAATAAGTTGACACCTACTGAAATCTCTTTGCAAATGGCTGATAAATCAACTGCTTTACCCATCAGTATTTGTGAGGATGTGCCTGTTGTAGTTGCAAATGTTACTATCTTAACGGACTTTGTTATTCTTGATATTCCTGAGGACGACAGTATGTCGATCATCCTTGTTAGACCCTTTTTGAACACTCAAGGGGCTGTTATTGATTGCAACAAAGGCAATGTCACTTTTCATGTTAATGGTAATGAGCATACGGTACACTTTCCGAAGAAACAACCTGAAGTTCATAGTATCAACTCCATTGAAAAAAATTCAACGATTATTATTGGAGGTTTTGAATTCTCTCTCCCTACTGCCAAAAAGAAATATGATATACTTATTGTTGGGGACATGCATATCCCCATTGAGAAAAAATGATGAGGAGATTATTATGAGGCTCTTCATGCCGGGGTTCTAAAGAAGATGAAAATGAGGTGAAGAAGTCCAAATATAATCTTCCTTGCGTCGCGGAGGTTCGGCCATGTGAATGGCCAAGTGATGCATTCTTGAGGGCAGCCGGAATTTATGAAGATTTTTATTATTTGGCTGAGAATGCAGGCATCACCGACTTCCTCAACGATAAGTGTGACCAGTACCTCCTACTCACTAATATCTTCGTGCAAAATTTTCACTTTTATCCTAGGAAGAATCCTCCCATGGTAGAATTTTACTTATATGATGTGCCTAAGGAGATGAAACTTTACGATTTTTGCAAGGTTTGCAAAATACCTTATGAGGGCAGCACCAGTGAACCACGTCCTAGATACATGGAGGACTTTATTGCCACAATCACTATGGGGGAAGAGAGAGGGGTGTCAAAGGCAAGAGCGGCTAGTTTACATTTTCCTGTTCTACACTATTATTCATTATTCGCGGGGAGATGTTTAGTTGGTCGTGGAGAGAGTGGAAGCCTTAGTGCTCCCGACCTCGCCATTCTGCGCGACGCTTTACTTGTTGATAGAACTTTTAGTCTGGGCGCTATAGTGGCCCAACGGTTGAACTTAAACCGTTCGAAGGGCCCCGTATTTGGAGGTATCTATGCATCTCGTCTAGCCAAACACTTTAAAATACCCATTAGGCTTGACGAGGAAGAGGAAATGTTACTACCTACAAGATATTTAGACTATGATAGTATGGTAGCACATGATTTTATTAGGAAGGATAATGATAGGAGGCTGCTTTACAACTTAGTATTTAGTCAGGGTACTTGTGAGATTATTGCTTTGCCTGCTTCTTCTTTGTTCGATATACATTCAGGCAGGTACACTATTAGGCAATAATGACGATATATGATGAAGTGATTGAGATGGAGAAAAGCTGGTATGAACTCGACCTATTTTGTTTTTGTAAATATGATTAGCTCATCGTTCTGGATTCAGCTCATTATGGATGGAACATGTTTGCAATGACAATTAGAGATTATAGTTACTCATGCCCTGCTTAATTAGCTAAGAGTGTATAATGGTTTGTCTTGAGTGCCAACATGCATTTTAAAATGGTTGTGATGTAGTATGATAGGATGGTATCCTCCTCTGAATGATTCAAGTGGCTTGACTTGGCACATGTTCACGCATGTAGTTGAAACAAAATCAACATAGCCTCCACGATATTTATGTTCATGGTGATTTATATCCTACTCATGCTTGCATTCAATCTTGGTTAATCTCAAAGCATGTTTGTGACTGTTGTCGCTCTCTAGTTGGTCGCTTCCCAGTCTCCTGCTAGCCTTCACTTGTACTAAGCGGGAATACTGCTTGTGCATCCATTTCCATAAACCCAAAGTTGTTCCATATGAGTCCACCATACCTACCTATATGCGGTATTTACCTGCCATTCCAAGTAAATTTGCATGTGCCAAACTCTAAACCTTCAAATAATATTATGTTTTGTATGCCCAAATCGCTCATGTAGTAACCAGGGGCTGTCAGTATCTTCCATGCTAGGTGGGTTATTCTCACGATATGTGTTGATTCACTATCATTCACGAGAAAGTGGCTGGTATTCGGAATGCCCAGTTCCATGCTCAAAATCAAATCAAAATATAATGAAACAAAACTCCCCCAGGATTGTTGTTTGTATGGACGGTACCCGTGGATTCGGCTCGCCGTGGAGTGTGATTGATTGGTGGAGGGGGAGTAAAAACTTTACTATTTTGTTTGGGAACCGCCTATAATGTATCTAGCATGGAAGATACCGAGATCTCTCGGTTGTTATGTTGACAATGAAAGCATACCGCTCAAAATTATATTCATCTCTGTTTTAAAAAGCTCGAGCTCTGGCACCTCTGCAAATCCCTGCTTCCCTCTGCGAAGGGCCTATCTATTTACTTTACTGTTGAGTCATCCTCCTCTTATAAAAGGCACCGGTTAGAGAGCACCACTGTCATTTGTATGCTTTGTTATTAATTGATATTGAGTACGATTGTGACTGGATCTCTTTTACCATGAATTACAATGTTTAGTCAGTCCTTGTTCTTCAGAGGTGCTCTGCATTGATGTTTTGCGGTCTCAGAAAGGGCTAGCGAGATACCATTATATCATATTATATCATGATTGTTTTGATAAAATTGTTGTCATTAGAGATTTACTATTATTGCTCGCTAGTTGGTTATGCCATTGATAGGAGTAAATGTCAGACCTAAATGTTATTGTGAATGTGGTTAGTCTATAATCCTTGCTAAAAATCTGAACATCAGTTAGACATATTTACAACAACAAGATCAAACAGAGTTTGTAAAAGTTTTTCTTTGTGACTTTCAGTTTGTCAACTGAATTGCTTGAGGACAAGCAATGGGTTAAGCTTGGGGGAGTTGATACGTCTCCAACGTATCTACTTTTCCAAACTCTTTTGCCCTTGTTTTGGACTCTAATTTGCATGATTTGAATGGAACTAACCCGGACTGACGCTGTTTTCAGCAGAATTGCCTTGGTGTTATTTTTGTGTAGAAATAAAAGTTCTTGGATTGACCTGAAAATTTACGGAGAATATTTTTGGAATTAATAAAAAATATTGGCGAAAGAATCAAGCCAGGGGGGTCCACCTGTTGGCCACAAGCCAGGAGGGCGCCCCCCCTAGGGCGCGCCCTGGTGGCTTGTGGGCCCCTCGTGGCTCCTCCGACCTCAATTCCAACTCTATATATTCTTATTCGGGGAGAAAAAATAAGAGAGAAGAGTTCATCACGTTTTACGATACGGAGCCGCCGCCACCTCCTGTTCTTCCTCGGGAGGGCAGATCTGGAGTCTGTTTTGGGCTCCGGAGAGTGGAAATCGACGCCGTCGTCATCACCAATCATCCTTCATCACCAATTTCATGATGCTCTCTGCCGTTCGTGAGTAATTCCATCGTAGGCTTGCTGGACGGTGATGGGTTGGATGAGATCTACCATGTAATCGAGTTAGTTTTGTTAGGGTTTGATCCCTAGTATCCACTATGTTCTGAGATTGATGTTGCTATGACTTTGCTATGCTTAATGCTTGTCACTAGGGCCCGAGTGCCATGATTTCAGATCTGAACCTATTATGTTTTCATGAATATATATGTGTTCTTGATCCTATCTTGCAAGTTGTAGACACCTATTACGAGTTATGATCCGCATCCCCCAGGGTGACATTAACTGGGATTCTTTCCGGTGATTACCGTAGTTTGAGGAGTTCATGTATTCACTAAGTGCTAATGCTTTGTTCCGGTTATCTATTAAAAGGAGGCCTTAATATCCCTTCGTTTCCATTAGGAACCCACTACCACGGGAGGGTAGGACAAAAGATGTCATGCAAGTTCTTTTCCATAAGCACGTACGACTATATATGGAATACATGCCTACATTACATTGATGAATTGGAGCTAGTTCTATGTCACCCTATGTTATAACCGTTGCATGATGAATGCCATCCGACATAATTATCCATCACTGATCCATTGCCTACGAGCTTTTCACATATTGATCTTTGCTAAGTTACTTTTCCGTTGCTACTGTTACATTCACTACAAAGCTGCTACTGTTACCTTTGCCACCGTTACCGTTACTTCCATACTACTTTGCTACTAAATACTTTTCTGCATATATTAAGTATTTCAGGTGTGGTTGAATTGACAACTCAGCTGCTAATACTCGAGAATATTCTTTGGCTCCCCTTGTGTCGAATCAATAAATTTGGGTTGAATACTCTACCCTCGAAAACTGTTGCGATCCCCTATACTTGTGGGTTATCATGGTCCACCGGCAATGTGATACGTCTCCAACGTATCTATAATTTATGAAGTATTCATGCCATATTTACAACAATTTTATATGGTTTTGGTATGATTTGCATGGAACTAACTCGGACTGACGTTGTTTTCAGCAGAACTACCGTGGTGTTGTTTTTTGTGCAGAAATAAAAGTTCTCCAAATGCAACGAAACTTTTTGACAATTTTTTTTGGAACAAAAGAGGCACTAGAAGCTTCGTGGGTGGGCCAGAAAAGCCACGAGGTGGCCACAACCCACCAGGGCGTGCCAGCCCCCTCTGGCGCGCCCTGGTGTCTTGTGGGCCCCTCGTGGCCCATCTTCGCGTGAAACCAACGCCAAAAAATCCTATATATTAAGAAACCCTCAGAAATAACCCTAGATGAGAAGTTCCGCCGCCGCAACTCTCTGTATCGACGAAAAAGCAATCTGGAGGCATTCCAGTACCTTGCTGGGGAGGGTAGATTATATCCGGTGGCCATCTTCATCATCCCAGCAGAGGCCATGAATAGGAGGGAGTAGTCCACCCTCGGGGCTGAGGGTATGTACCAGTAGCTATGTGTTCAATATCTCTCGTGCGTGTGCGTTCTTGAGATGTCACGATCTTGATGTATCACGAGCTTTGTTAATATAGTCGGATCATATGATGTTATTCCCTTGCTATCATGTTGTGATGAATTGAATCTTTCCCTTTGAGATGTCGTTATGTTGGATTGAATATTTTGGTTGAGAACACTTGATGTACGTCTTGCGTGGGATACCCGTAGTGACATTGGGGTATTCTATTGATTCACTTGATATATGTTGAGGCATCAACTTGCGGATTCCGGTGACCTAGGGGATCTATGCATAGGGGTTGATTGCACATTTTCATACCATGTTCTCCGATAGAAATCTTGGGGCACTCTTTGAGGTTCTTTGTGTTCGATGGATTATTATGAATCTTAAATTGTTTCATGCGTATCGTATAATTAACTCATGGATACTTGTGGTGACATTGGAGTATCTAGGTGACATTAGAGTTGGTTGATGCGTATCATATGGTGTTATTTTAGTACGAACTCTTAGATAGATAGATCGGAAAGGATAACTTGGTGTTATTTAAGTAAGAACTCTTGGATACATCGATCGGAAAGGATAACTTTAAGGTGGTTTCTGAAAGCACATTTGCTCCCTTGGTGGTTTTGGTAATCAATAACAACATATATGTCATTGAACTAATGTTTCCACTAAGCATATTTCAGGAAAAGTTCAATGATAGGAATGGCAAAAGGATTGTGGAAATACCCCAAGATGCAAGGAAATGGATTGGCAAAGCTTCAAGCAAGAGGACTCTACATTTTACTTTGTGAGAAATCACTTTGAGTCCATAGGAAATCCAATACTATCAAAAGGGGGTAAGGTACTGTTGGTGAACAAAATGCTCATACGTGCACAAGTGATAGTCACCAAAAACACCCACAAGCTCTTCCACAAAAGTCTGTCCAAAGTCAAATATCCAATATAGGTGCGGGTCTGTCTGAGTTTGCGAATCGATGGCACCGAGTTTGGGTTGCCAACTTTCTGTTACCTCGATTCACAAAATCGGTACTGATACGTCCATTTTGCATCATGCTTTTATATTGATATTTATTGCATTATGGGCTGTTATTACACATTATGACCCAATACTTATGCCTTTTCTCTCTTATTTTACAAGGTTTACATGAAGAGGGAGAATGCCGGCAGCTGGAATTCTGGACTGGAAAAGGAGCAAATCTGAGAGACCTATTCTGCACAACTCCAAAAGTCCTGAAAAGTTACAGAGAATTATTTTGGAATATATAAAAAATATTGGGCGAAAGAAATACCAGACGGGACCCACCAGGAGGTCACAAGCCAGGGGGCGCGCCCCTGTGGCTTGTGGGCCCCCTGGCAGGCCTCCGGTGCCCATCTTCTGCTATATGGAGGGTTTTGACCTGGAAAAAATCATAAGAGAGCTTTTGGGATGAAGCGCCGCCGTCTCGAGGTGGAACCTGGGCAGAACCAATCTAGGGCTCCGGCGGAGCTGTTCTGCCGGGGAAACTTCCCTCCCTGAGGGGGAAATCGAAGCCATCGTCATCACCAACGATCCTCTCATCGAGAGGGGGTCAATCTCCATCAACATCTTCATCAGCACCATCTCCTCTCCAAACCCTAGTTCATCTCTTGTATCCGATCTTTGTCTCAAAACCTCAGATTGGTACCTGTGGGTTGCTAGTAGTGTTGATTACTCCTTGTAGTTGATGCTAGTTGGTTTACTTGGTGGAAGATCATATGTTCAGATCCTTAATGGCAATTAATACTCCTCTGATTATGAACATGAATATGCTTTGTGAGTAGTTACGTTTGTTCCTGAGGACATGGGATAAGTCTTGTTATAAGTAATCAAGTGAATTTGGTATTCGTTCGATATTTTGATGAGATGTATGTTGTCTCTCCTCTAGTGGTGTTATGTGAACGTCGACTACATGACACTTCACCATTATTTGGGCCTAGAGGAAGGCATTGGGAAGTAATAAGTAGATGATGGGTTGCTAGAGTGACAGAAGCTTAAACCCTACTTTATGCGTTGCTTCGTAAGGGGCTGATTTGGATCCACATGTTTCATGCTATGGTTAGATTTATCTTAATTCTTCTTTCATAGTTGCGGATGCTTGCGAGAGAGGTTAATCATAAGTGGGAGGCTTGTCCAAGTAAGGACAACACCCAAGCACCGGTCCACCCACATATCAAATTATCAAAGTAATGAACGCGAATCATATGAGCACGATGAAAACTAGCTTGACAGAAATTCCCATGTGTCCTCGGGAGCGCTTTGCTTTACATAAGAGTTTGTCCAGGCTTGTCCTTTACTACAAAAAGGATTGGGCCACCTTGCTGCACCTTTGTTACATTTGTAACTTGCTACCCGTTACGAATTATCTTATCACAAAACTATCTGTTACCGATAATTTCAGTGCTTGCAGAGAATACCTTACTGAAAACCGCTTGTCATTTCCTTCTGCTCCTCGTTGGGTTCGACACTCTTACTTATCGAAAGGACTATGATAGATCCCCTATACTTGTGGGTCATCAAGACTCTTTTCTGGCGCCGTTGCCGGGGAGTGAAGTGCCTTTGGTGAGTGGAACTTGGTAAGGAAAAAATTATATAGTGTCCTGAAATATACTGTCACTTGTTACTATGGAAAATAATCCTTTGAGGGGCTTGTTCGGGGTATCTTCACCCCGAACGGAAGCACAAAGAGATGCTCCTCAACCTACTGCACCTACTGAAAATATTTATTATGAAATTCCTTCGGGTATGATAGAGAAACTGCTAGCTAATCCTTATGCAGGAGATGGAACACTACATCCTGATTTGCATCTAATCTATGTGGATGAAGTTTGTGGATTATTTAAGCTTGCAGGTTTTCCCAAGGATGATGTCAATAATAAGGTCTTTCCTTTATCTTTGAAGGAGAAGGCATTGATATTGGATCATGGAACTACAACCGATTGAAATTGGAATTTCATCAGAAGTTTTATCCTATGCATCTGGTTCATCGTGATCGGAATTATATTTATAATTTTTGGCCTCGTGAAGGAGAAAGAATCGCTCAAGCTTGGGGGAGGCTTAAATCAATGTTATATTCATGCCCCAATCATGAGCTCTCAAGAGAAATTATTATTCATAATTTTTATGCTTGGCTTTCTCATAATGATCAATCCATGCTCGATACTTCTTGTACTGGTTCCTTTATGAAGAAAGATATTGAATTCAAATGGGACTTATTGGAAAGAATTAAACGCAACTCTGAAGATTGGGAACTCGACGAAGGTAAGGAGTCAGGTATAAACCTTAAGTTTGATTGTGTTAAATCCTTTATAGACACTGATGCTTTTCGTGATTTTAGCACTAAATATGGACTTGACTCTGAGATAGTAGCTTCTTTCTGTGAATCTTTTGCTGCTCATATTCATCTCCCTAAGGAGAAGTGGTTTAAATACCATCCTCCCATTGAAGTGAAAGTAGTTGAACCTATTAAGGCTGAAGAAGAAACCATTACTTATAATGTTGATCATGTTGTTCCTACTGCTTATTTTGAGAAACCACCTTTCCCTGTTAGAATAAAGGAACATGCTAAGGCTTCAACTATGGTTCATAATAGTTGTACTAGAACACCTACACCCCCTGAACAAATCAAAGTTGAACCTAGTGTTGCTATGGTTAAAGATCTCTTGGTTGATAATATTGATAGGCATGTTATTCATTTCTGTGATGAAGCTGCTAGAATTGCTAGACCTGATACTAAAGATAAACATAGACCTGTTGTTGGCATGCCTGTTGTTTCTGTTAAAATAGGAGATCATTGTTATCAATGCTTATGTGATGTGGGTGCTAATGTGAGTGCAATTCCCTTTACCTTATATCAAGAGATTATGAATGATATTGCACCAGCTGAATTAGAGGAAATTGATGTCACCATTAAGCTTGCTAATAGAGACACTATAGCACCAATTGGGATTGTTAGAGATGTTGAAGTCTTGTGTGGGAAAATAAAGTATCCTACTGATTTTCTTGTTCTTGGTTCCCCACAAGATGATTTTTGTCCCATTATATTTGGTAGACCTTTCTTAAATACTGTTAATGCTAAGATAGATTGTGAGAAAGAAACTGTCACTATAAGTTTTGGGGATGTGTCTCATGAGTTCAATTTCTCTAAATTTCGTAGACAACCCCATGACAAGGAATTGCCTAGTAAGGATGAAATTATTGGTCTCGCTTCTATTGCTGTGCCTCCTACTGATCCCTTAGAACAATATTTGCTAGACCATGAAAACGATATGCATATGAATGAAAGGAATGAAATAGATAAGATTTTCTTTGATCAGCAGCCTATTTTGAAACACAACCTGTATGTTGAAATACTTGGGGATCCTCCTCCACCCAAGGGTGATCCCGTGTTTGAGCTTAAACAATTATCGGATACTCTGAAATATGCTTATCTTGATGAAAAGAAGATATATCATGTTGTTATTAGTGCTAACCTTTCAGAGCATGAAGAAATGAGATTATTGAAAACTCTGAGGAAGCACCCTGCTGCTATTGGATATAGTCTTGATGATCTTAAGGGCATTAGTCCCACTTTATGTCAGCATAAAATTAATATGGAGCCTGATGCTAAACCAGTTGTTGATCACCAACGACGGTTAAATCCTAAAATGAAAGAAGTGGTAAGAAATGAAATATTAAAGCTTCTGGAAGCAGGTATAATTTATCCTATTGCTGATAGTAGATGGGTTAGTCCCGTTCATTGTGTCCCTAAGAAGGGAGGTATTACCATTGTTCCTAATGATAAAAATGAATTGATCCCGCAAAGAATTGTTACAGGATATAGAATGGTAATTGATTTTAGGAAATTAAATAAAGCTACTAGGAAAGATCATTACCCTCTACCTTTTATTGATCAAATGCTAGAAAGACTATCCAAACATACACACTTTTGCTTTCTAGATGGTTATTCTGGCTTCTCTCAAATACCTGTGTCAAAAGAGGACCAAGAGAAGACCACTTTTACTTGTCCTTTCGGTACCTTTGCCTATAGACGTATGCCTTTTGGTTTATGCAATGCACCTGCTACCTTTCAAAGATGTATGATGGCTATATTCTCTGGCTTTTGTGAAAAGATTGTTGAGGTTTTCATGGATGATTTCTCCGCTTACGGAATTTCTTTTGATGATTGCTTGAGCAACCTTTATCAAGTTTTGCAGAGACGTGAAGAAACTAATCTTGTCTTGAATTGGGAGAAGTGTCACTTTATGGTTAACGAGGGCATTGTCTTGGGACACAAAATCTCCGAAAGAGGTATTGAAGTTGATAAAGCTAAAGTTGATGCTATTGAAAAAATGCCGTGTCCTACGGATATCAAAGGTATAAGAAATTTCCTTGGTCATGTTGGTTTCTATAGGAGGTTTATTAAAGACTTCTCTAAGATTTCTAGGCCTCTCACTAATCTTTTGCAAAAAGAAGTTCCATTCGTTTTTGATGATGATTGTGTAGAATCATTTGAAATTCTTAAGAGAGCCTTGATCACTGCACCTGTTGTTCAACCACCTGATTGGAACCTACCCTTTGAAATTATGTGTGATGCTAGTGATTATGCCGTTGGTGCTGTTCTAGGACAAAGAGTTGATAAGAAATTAAATGTTATCCATTATGCTAGTAAAACTCTAGACAGTGCTCAAAGAAACTATGCTACCACTGAAAAGGAATTTTTAACAGTTCTGTTTGCATGTGATAAGTTCAGACCTTATATTCTTGATTCCAAAGTAACTGTTCACACTGATCATGCTGCTATCAAATATCTTATGGAAAATAAAGATGCTAAACCTAGACTTATTAGATGGGTTCTTCTGCAACAAGAATTTTATTTGCATATTATTGATAGAAAGGGTGCTGAGAATCCCGTAGCAGACAACTTGTCTAGGTTAGAAAATGTTCTTGATGACCCACTACCTATTGATGATAGCTTTCCTGATGAACAATTAGCTATCATAAATGCTTCGCGTAATGCTCCATGGTATGCTGATTATGCTAATTACATTGTTGCTAAATTTATACCACCTAGTTTCACATACCAACAAAAGAGAAAGTTCTTCTATGATTTAAGACATTACTTTTGGGATGATCCGCGCCTTTATAAAGAAGGAGTAGATGGTGTTATTAGACATTGTGTACCTGAGCATGAACAGGAACAGATCCTCCATAAGTGTCACTCCGAGGCTTACAGAGGACACCACGCTGGAGATAGAACTGCACACAAGGTATTACAATCTGGTTTTTATTGGCCTACTCTCTTCAAGGATGCTCGTAAGTTTGTCTTGTCTTGTGATGAATGTCAAAGAATTGGTAATATTAGTAGACGTCAGGAAATGCCTATGAACTACTCTCTTGTTATTGAACCATTTGATGTTTGGGGTTTCGATTACATGGGACCTTTTCCAAAGTCGAACGGGTATACTCATATTCTAGTTGCTGTTGATTATGTTACTAAGTGGGTAGAAGCTATTCCAACTAGTAGTGATGATCATAACACTTCTATTAAAATGCTTAAAGAAGTTATTTTCCCTAGATTTGGAGTCCCTAGATATTTAATGACTGATGGTGGTTCACACTTTATTCATGGTGCTTTCCGTAAAATTGCTTGCTAAGTATGATGTTAATCATAGAATTGCATCACCTTATCATCCTCAGTCTAGTGGTCAAGTAGAATTAAGCAATAGAGAAATTAAATTAATCTTGCAAAAGACTGTTAATAGATCTAGAAAGAATTGGTCTAAGAAACTTGATGATGCGTTATGGGCTTATAGGACCGCTTACAAAAACCCTATGGGTATGTCTCCTTATAAAATGGTTTATGGTAAAGCATGTCACTTACCTCTAGAACTAGAACATAAAGCTTATTGGGCAATTAAAGAGCTCAACTATGATTTCAAACTTGCTGGTGAGAAGAGGTTATTTGACATTAGCTCACTCGATGAATGGAGAACCCAGGTGAGGGAGTCCTGGTTTAAGGGGTCCTCGGGAGGCCGACCTATTTCTTATGGGCCGGACTATATGGGCCGCTTGCCGAGCACAGGATTGATTGAAGACCCTGTCTCCAGGAAGGAAGCTTCGAGAACCGTGGCGTGTCCTCCACGTTTAAAGTAGTGAATAGGCATGTTTATCCCTTCGACGTGTAACCGACCATGTGTAAACCATGTCTATATAAGCCGGAGGGTTTTAGGTTGTAGGCCAAGAGAACTCATCTAGGGTTTTAGCTATTCGATCTCAAGGTAGATCAACTCTGTAATCCTCATATCATCAATATAATCAAGCAGGACATAGGGTATTACCTCCATAGGAGGGCCCGAACCTGGGTAAAACCTCGTCTCCCTCGTCTCCTGTTACCATCGATTCTAGTCTCACAGCTCGGGACCTCCTACCTGAGATCCGCCGGTTTTGACACCGACATTGGTGCTTTCATTGAGAGTTCCGCTATGACCGCCAAAGGAATCGATGTCTCGCCTAGTCATCAACGAATAGGTTCGCAACACGGACACTTTCGTCCCCGAACAGATCTTCGCTTTCGGCAGCATTGTGCTGCACGCTGACCCGACCGCGTGAATGCCGTGTCGGAAGTTTCGCCCCTGATCAAGAGGTCAGATTCAGGAACCTAGAGTTCTCCGTAAATTATCGGGGCGACCTGTTACTTACCGGGCTCGCAGCCTCGCCTGCCACGCCCGAATACTCTGAGGCTTTAACCTCAGATCCATCTTTCGGTCCCACCCACGGGATCTGCCGGGCGAGGACCCAACTTTTAGCCCGGACCCGGTCATAGGGCTAGATGTCCGGACACCTGTTCTTGCCGAACACTCTCCCCGCACGGACACATCGGAGGTTAACTCTGGAAGCTCTGAGCAGGCCGACCCGATCGAGCTCTCGATACTCAACGAGGCCCTAGATCGGATCTCGTCGATGAAGATTACCGACGATCCAACCCCGATCTGTTCTCAGATCGGGCTCAAGGCGGGTAAGGACGAATTTTTCGTCCCACCCACCACCCACTTGGTAGCCACTGTCGAGGATTTAACCGACATGTTGGACTATGCCTCTGAAGAGGCAGAATACATGGATGAGGAGGATCGCGCCCTTACCCCCGTGAACACCGGGCGGTGGACTGCCAACTCCACATACGACGTCTACATGGTGGACACTCCGAAAAACAATGGCAACAAATCGGATGAAGCGCCGTCAAGATGCCGAAAGCCGCATAAACGGTCAAAAGGAAAAAAGGGAAGAAAAGCTATTGATGGCACCGGGGACGGAGACACTCCGGAAGACCTCGGCGATCCCAATATCCCCGAACATCCGTTAGAGGGTCAGGAGAGGCCGGAAGACCGGCGCAACCCCGATGATCTAAATAATTCTGAGGATGACAATTACCTCTGCCCTGTCGAGGAGGAGGACATCCCGGAAGCCGATGACTTCGCCATCCCCGATAATCATGAAGATCAAGAACTGTTCAGGCAACAACTTATAGCCACGGCCCGCAGCCTGAAAGCAAAAGAACGGCAGCTTAAAGCCGAGCAAAACGACCTCAAGGATCGATGGACGAGAGTCCTCTCAGCTGAGGAAGGATACGGCACCGGTCTACCGGACCAACCTAAGAGCTATCCACGCAGAAGGCTGCTGCCACAATTCGATGACGAGCTCACTGATACGCCGTCTCCCAAACATACCCCATACGACAAGCCAGACCGCCCTCCTCGAGGATGAGATAGGATGGCTGACAACACCGGCTATAGGCTGACGATACCCCGTAGACGGGGAAAAGAGCCACTAGAGCCCGATGACAGGTTCGACCTGCAACACGACCTGGAGAACAGAGTAGGTCATACACGATCCATCTATGGATCCAGAGGATACTCACCCGATAGACGGGAAGGGTACCGGCCTTGGCTCGACCGCAACGATAAAGGTCGGGAACGAAACCGGGCTAGGACAGACGCCGATTACCGACGCGACATAGCTCGGGTCAGAGGCGCTGCCCACCCACTGTGCTTCACGGATGAGGTGATGCAGCATCAGTTCCCGGAAGGTTTTAAACCCGTAAACATAGAGCAATACGATGGGACAACTGACCCAACCGTATGGATCGAGGATTTCCTCCTCCACATCCACATGGCGCGAGGAGATGACCTCCACGCCATCAAGTACCTACCCCTGAAGCTCAAGGGGCCAGCTCGGCACTGGTTAAATAGCCTCCCCGAAAACTCCATTGGGTGTTGGGAGGATCTAGAAGATGCATTCTGATCTAACTTCCAGGGCACTTATGTTCGGCCGCCGGACTCTTCCGACCTAAGCAACGTCGTCCAGAAGCCAGGAGAATCCGCGCGGCTATTCTGGAATCGGTTCTTGACCAAGAAAAACCAGATCGTTGACTGCCCGGACGCCGAAGCGATAGCCTCTTTCAGGCACAATATTCGGGATGAGTGGCTGGCTCGTCAGCTCGGCCAGGATAAACCAAGGACAATGTCCGCCCTTACATCGCTCATGACTCGCTTTTGCGCGGGCAAGGATAACTGGCTAGCAAGACGTAGCCACAACCCCGAAGACCCCGGAACCTCCAAAGTTCGGGATGGAAACGGGAAACCAAAGCGCAACAAGAATAAGCACTGGCACAACAATAGTGATGCCGATGACACGGCTGTTAACGCCGGCTTCCGCAACTCCCGGCCTGGGCAGCGGAAGAAGCCTCATAAAGGCAATCGCGACGGACCCACCCTGCTGAACAAGATCATGGAGAGGCCTTGCCAGATCCATGGCACTCAAGAGAAGCCCGCCAACCACACCAACCGTAAGTGTTGGGTACTCAAACAGGCCAGCAAGCTCGCATCCGAGGACCAAGGCAAGAGCCCACGCAGCGAGGACGAGGATGAACCCCGTGGTCCGATCGGTGGTGGACAAAAGAAATTCCCTCCAGAGGTAAAGACAGTAAACATGATATACGCAACTCATATACCCAAAAAGGAGAGGAAGCACGCCCTTCGAGAGGTCTATGCCGTAGAGCCTGTAGCCCCAAAGTATAACCCATGGTCGGCATAAGCGATAACCTTTGATCGACGTCACCACCCGACCAGTATCCGTCATGGGGGTTCGGCCGCCCTCGTCCTCGACCCCATCATAGACGGGTATCACCTCACTAAAGTCCTAATGGACGGAGGAAGTAGCCTCAATCTGATTTATTCAGACACAGTGAAAAAGATGGGCATAGATCCGTCAAGGATCAAGCCCAGCAACACTACCTTTAAAGGAGTGATCCCAGGCGTCGAAGCCCGATGCACGGGCTCTGTAAGCTTGGAAGTAGTGTTCGGCTCGCCCGACAACTTTCGAAGCGAGGACTTGATCTTCGACATCATACCTTTCCGCAGCGGCTATCACGCCCTACTCGGCCGTACAGCATTCGCTCGCTTTAATGCCGTCCCACACTATGCATACCTCAAGCTCAAAATGCCCAGCCCCAAGGGGTCATTACTATTAATGGCAACACAGAGAGCTCCCTCCGAACTGAGGAACATGCGTTGGCCCTGGCGGCCGAATTCCACTACACTGATGATCGGCAAACGCCGACATTTGCCGTAAAGGCACGCAAGGCTGGGAAGCGAGCTCGGTCTCAACCCGAAGTACCAGAACCTTCTTCTCCCCATAAATAGGGAGTCGCCCCCCATCGCACAGCCCTAGAACCAGCAAAGTACGTGCCGAGGAGGCACAACTTCGCGCTCAAAATTCCATGGGCAGCGGTGGGGAAAAACTATCAAAGGGTAAGTGTTCGGCTGGACCGAACTATCACTATTAAATGTCTTTGGACATACCACAGGTACCATCAAGTACCTGCCAAGGCGTAAAGCTCATTCACACCTCGGCGACTTCTCAAGATTTTTCTCCAAAGTCCGCTCGCCGAACAGCAAAACCCATAGCGGTATACAACTCCTTAGGAGACGCAGGAGCGGACAAACGACAGGGCACGTCGAGGACGTCAGGTCACCCATCGAAGATCCCTGGTACAACCCCTCCTGTAAAGTTCATATTTTATTTTCAAATACCTGTAAATAGTCGCATCGGCAATTTGAATAACATAAGAGTTGTTGAGCAAAATACAGATCCTTTATACATGATCGCTTCGCTGTTCTTTTTTTGGACACACCCTCTATTTTCTCCCTCTTCTTGCGAACCTGTTTGGTATACTTTACGATGCAACCGGCTAATAGACTGGGCGCTCGAACTTAAAAAATCGCCCTAAGACACCTGATTTTGCGTTCGGCGTCTTGGAATTCCGCTTTATATGCATTGGTTCCGAACTATGTCTTGGGTCAATAGTTGGGTTGCCCGGCTCCTGTGCTTGCCCCTTTATGTTCCGCTCGTTTGGCTAAAAGGGCAAAGGGAGAACCACTGCGATTGTGCTTCCGCCTAGCCTGGTCAAGCACCTCAGCGGAGAAAGCCGAAAACTGACTGTCATAGTATGCGAGAACCGGTCTGCGAATCTGAGCTTAAATAAACCTCGTTAGAGGTTACTCCGTGTCATACGATGGGTTTGGTATTAGTAAAAACCATGTGATATCGGCTTTGGCTGCGGTTCATCCGAACATCACAAACCACTGGGGGCTAGTAATCAGCCCCCCGCACTCCTTTCTTGCGCCCCTACGGCTAAGTGAAAGCAATAAAGCACTATGGTCCGATTGCCTTGTCCGCCCCACACTACCGCCTTCAGGTACCGATAGCTCGGCTAAGGGTCACAGTGCGTTGGCAGAGACACCCCGCGTAGTATCTACATGGGGGCTGAAGCCGACGACTCGCAACTTTCAGTTTCAACGGCCACACAGGAGTTATAAAGGATGCAAACCACAAAAGACATGATAAACCATGCATCTTAAAACATAAACGCATTAAAAGGTCTTCGGACATATTACAACGCATCTACTCACAAACGTTTTCTCTCGAACACTGAGCCTCTATTGTCCGAGCACCCTCCATTACTCCGGAGAAGTATAGCTCGGGGCACCTATGCTCCTTTCCAGGAGGCGGAGGGGCGGTGGCTATCTTCATCAGATCCAGCCCCGGCCAGTGCACCTTGGCCTTCGCAAAGGCCATCCGATCTCCCTCAATACAGGAGGAACGCCTTAGTGCGTCGATCCGGGGCGAGGCGTCGCTCAGCTTCTGCACCAGGCCGAAGTAGCTGCCCGGCAGCGGCTCGTTGGGCCATAGCCGGATATAGAGATCCTTCATGCCCGGCTCCGCCATCCGGTGTAGCTCCATCAGCTGCTTCAACTGCTCAATAAGAAGCGAAGAACGCTCGGGGGCTTCAAACTGGGCCCAGAATAGACGAGCTTCATCTCCATCTCCCCGCGAAGCATAGAACTGGTTCGCGTCCGCTGTGCTCTGCTGGAGGTCCGAGCAGGCGCCTGAGGAACGCCATACTTGGGTAAGCAACTTGAACTTGCTATCCCCGAAGACACACTGCAATAAATACGGCTTACCATCCATGATAGCCTTGGCCTGGCTGACTTGCTCTTCAAAAGACCGCCTATCCACCCGCTCCTTTTGGAGATTGGTTTTCAGGGTGGATAGTTCGGCGGCCTGCTCCTTGCCTTTCCACTCAAGTTCTTCGCACTTTTGGCCGGCGTCCTTGAGCTCTTGTTGGATTTCCTCCACCCGAGCCTCATGCTTGTCGCTAGTGGCTCTCAAGGCGGATAGCGCGGTAGCCGCTTCTTTGGCTGCCGCCCTCTCAACCGCAGCCTCCTGCTTCGCCTTCTCAAGCTCGGCCTTGAGCTTCTCAATTTCCTTCGCTGAGGCTACGTAAGCATTAAACATATCAAAAAATACTGCGTTGACAGTACGGTAATGAAGAATTTGGATACTCTAATCCGGCTTACCTTGCGCCTCTTCGAATCTCTTGTTCAGAGTGTCAAGCTCGTCTTCGGAGCTCTTGAGCTTCCGATTTAGTTCGTCCAGCTCGGTGGCATTAGCAGCCGCCGCCGTCGACGAAGCCTGTAAAAAACAAAACCATATCAAGTTACATGGGTTCAAAACTTCCGAACTGTCATAAATATGATCCTGTGTCCGGTCCTCTTAAGGGCTGTTAGAAAGTTCCGAACACATATTGTCCTGTACATAGTTCGGATAATGATCTGTGATTGACCCCCAGGTAAGCTTTTCCAAACTCAACTAGGGCTCGGGGGCTGCCATGTATATAATGATAACTCAAAGAAATTAATATTTCACAAACAGAGCATTACGTGGCTCACTTGAAAGCCCGTCAGGAGACCGTTGAAGGCCTCCTTTAGTCCACTGTCTACGGACTGAATGCTCTGCAATACCGCACCCATAAGGGTGCGGTGCTCCTCGGAGATGAAGGCACTTGACAGAGCCTCCCCCATAACCGGCCACCCATTGGTCGGTGGCGCCGGTGGAGATCGGTTAACCCGATCTCCGACCGGGGATTGAACTGTGCCTCCGGAGGCATGGTGCGCTCTGGAGACGACCTCGGAGGTGACTGGACATCTTCTCGTCCGGTCTCCTCAGTGTCCGAGAGGGGCTTTTCCCCCCGGTCTTCGGCGGCCGAGGTGTCAGCCTCGGCCATGACGTCATCACCCCCACCTCTGGTGTCCGGCTCCAAAGGAGCCTGTTGAGATGACACCTCCGTGGCATCCTTCGCGGCGCCAGGAGGAGAAGGGTGTGATGCAGTCCCGCTCTCCGCTAGCTCGGCGGGCGGGGTCTCCCCGTCGGAAATTTGATCGGTGGGGAGAACACGTGGCGGGCTGCAAGTTAATAGGCGTTCACGTGTTAGTAACATTCAAAGCTTAATAATAATAGCTCGGGAAGTCTTCAGATCTTTACCTTCGAGCTGGCAGCTTGACCCTGAGGTTCCTTCGTGGAACCCTCTCGAAGTCCTCGGACTCGGTATCCGACTCCGAACAGTCGTCGGACAAAGTTAACTTTGTCCGACGCGCTTTCTTCGGGGCGGGAGGAGGTAAATCCTCTGTGGCGTCCGATGACGCCGCCCTCTTTCTTGCGAGGGGGGAATCGCCTCCCCCCTCACCCTCGTGCTCCTCCTCTTGATTCGAGGAGGCATGGGTTTCCTCGGACACAGCCCCCGGCTGGTCCCTGATGTGCAGGCCTGCTTGGCCTGGTTTCTTCTTCTGCTCCTTCTCTGGCGCCTTGTAAGGCGCCACGACGAGCATCTCCGACAGCAGCTGGGACCTAGGGTCTTCGGGCTATGGAGCCGTGCATTTGATGCCCGTGGCCTTGCTTAACCATTCCTGCGGAAGTGATCGGAAAGTACTTAGATTCTCTTCAGGGAAGCAAAGCCGATCAAGTGAAACTATATTATACCTGGGAAGGGGGTTTATCGGCGCGCAGGCCCTGGTCCTCCTTCTTGGCTGGCCAATTCTCCTGCGCCATGAACAGCGCCTTCCACAGTTTCTCCCGAGTGGTGCAGAAGAGCTGACGAATCGTAGGCTCATCGTCAAGCCGATAAGTCCACATGGGAGATTCCCGGCGCTGGCAGGGGAGGATGCGCCGCCGGAGCATATTCTGGACCACGTTGGTCAGCCCGATCCCGTCCTTGATAATGGAGGCGACGCGCCTCTGCAGGTCGTCCACCTCTGTATCCGACCCCCAGTCGAGGCCCTTTCGGACCCACGAGGTCAATCTGGCCGGGGGACCAGATCTGAATTCGGTAGGAATAGTTCCGCCCTCCTCCCTTGGCTCGGTGATGTGAAACCACTCTTTTTGCCAAGTCTTGATAGTGTCGATGAAGGTGCCGGACGGCCATACTGCGCGGGGAAGCTTGCTGATGACCGCCCCACCACAGTCTACGTGTTCGCCTGCGACACACTTCGGCTTGATATTGGATATCTTGAGCCATAGTCCGAAGTGTGGTTCGACTCGCAAGAAGGCCTCGCAGACGATGATGAAGGCCGATATGTGCATGAAGGAGTTCGGCGGGAGGTCGTGGAAGTCGAGTCCGTAGAAGAACATGATGCCCCTAACGAAGGGGTGGAGCGGGAAGCTCAGTCCTCGGATGAAGTGAGGAATGAAAAACACCCTCTCGACTGGTTTGGGGGTGGGGATCACCTGGCCCTCCTCCGCGGTGCGGTGGAAGATGTTGGCGGGGAGGTAGCCGGCGTCCTTGAGGTCCCGGATGTCCTGGTCTGTGACTGTGGAAGCCTCCCACTTGCCGTTGGAGCCGGAGCTGGCCATGGCTGAGCTCGGAGGAGGAAGGGTGGAAAACCTAGATCTGAGCTATGGAGGCTCAAGAGATTGGGAAGCAGGGATGCGAATGGGAAGTGCGGCTAAGCCTTCGGGTTTTCTTTCCCTTTTATTGGGCTTGTCGTCGGTTAGCCTCCCTTCACTACGCCGTGAATCCCTCCACTTCCCAAGACGTGCGTGTCATTATACGCACATGATTAAACATATCCCGTGTGAAATGGAGCACGATATGTGCATTGATGGATCGTGCTGGTGAAAACGGCCTCGAACCGCGAATCGAGTTTTTGCGACTGGTTCAGCGGTCCTGGTGGGCCGTGACCTTTCATCTGAAAGGGTGTCAGGGAGCACTATTTACCCCTTGACGTTTGGCCTTCAGGGCCGAATTATTCATGGCGTTCGGACGATCTATGATCGGGAAAACTACACGTCGTCGGAGGCCAAACTAAACTCGGTCGATCACTATTTGGAGGAAGGAACTCGCCTCGCAAGCCGAAGACTCTGATCATATGAAGCAGCTAGAGCTAGGACCCTTGGCGTTGGAGGCTAGTTCGGGGGCTACTGAGGGAGTCCTGGTTTAAGGGGTCCTCGGGAGGCCGACCTATTTCTTATGGGCCGGACTATATGGGCCGCTTGCCGAGCACTGGATTGATTGAAGACCTGTCTCGAGGAAGGAAGCTTCGAGAACGGTGGTGTGTCCTCCACATTTAAAGTAGTGAATAGGCATGTTTATCCCTTCGACGTGTAACCGACCATGTGTAAACCCTAGGTACCCTCGGCGTCTATATAAGCCGGAGGGTTTTAGGTTGTAGGCCAAGAGAACTCATCTACGGTTTTAGCTATTCGATCTCGAGGTAGATCAACTCTGTAATCCTCATATCATCAATATAATCAAGCAGGACGTAGGGTATTACCTCCATAGGAGGGCCCGAACCTGGGTAAAACCACGTCTCCCACGTCTCCTGTTACCATCGATTCTAGTCTCACAGCTCGGAACCCCCTACCCGAGATCCGCCGGTTTTGACACCGACACCAGGCCTATGAGAATGCTAAGTTATTTAAAGAAAAAGTTAAGAGATGGCATGATAAAAGGATAAAAAAGTGTGAATTCAATGTAGGTGACCATGTCTTGCTATACAATTCTCGTTTAAGATTTTTTGCAGGAAAACTTCTCTCTAAATGGGAAGGGCCTTACATTGTCGAAGAAGTGTATCGTTCCGGTGCCATCAAGATCAACAACGCCGAAGGCACAAATCCGAAGGTGGTAAACGGTCAAAGAATCAAACATTATATCTCAGGTACTCCCATAAATGTTGAAACCAATATTATCAATACCATAACTCCGGAGGAGTACATTAGGGAGACCTACCAGAATGTTTCAGACTCCGAAAAGGAATAGGTATGTGGTACGGTAAGTAAACCGACTCCAAAACTTTTTCAACATCAATTTTTCTCTGTTTTGGAATATTTAAAAAATTAGGAAAATTTAAAGTAGTCCGAAGAGTGCACGAGGAGGCGACAAGCCAGGGGGGCGCGCCCCTGTGGCTTGTGGCCACCCCGTGTACCCTCCGGACTTCGTTTTCTTGTGGTATACTCCTTTAGGTCGGTAAAAATTCATTATATAATCTCCCGAAGGTTTTGACCTTCGTATCACGACAATACCCCCTGTTTTCGTTTTGAGCTGTTTCTGCAGCAGATTTAGACCAATATGTCGTCTCAAGATTCCAATGGGGAGAGCTATATATCGCATTATCTTGCCAATCCCAAGCTCTATGGGGACTTAGATCCTTATGGATTGTTCTCGGAAGAGGAACAAGGAGGCAAGTATGAGGAAGAAAGCTCGGATGAAGGAGAGACCCCTCTGCCTCAACCAGGAGATATGCACGTGGAGTTTAGGAAATCGAGCCTCCCAAACACAAGGAGAAAACCCATGGTTCTACTTATCCCTTCTCGTTTCCTGCAGGAGAGCAAGAAAGAATTATGTCAAACGATATTGAAGCTCGAGCAGGAAGTAGACGATCTGAGGGAACAAAATTTTATGCTTAAGAGAAAACTGAACAAGCTTAAAGATCCAACTCCAACATCACCGCCTCCGAAGGAAGACAACTAAACACATGGGTATGGGCACTCCCCTTGGCTTGTGCCAAGCTTGGGGGAGGTGCCCCGGTATCGTATCACCATCACATCTTTTACTTTTATCGTTTTTCGTTCTTTTTTCTCTTTTATCGCTCCTTTTGGTTATATCTTGATCTAGTAGAATAAAGTATCTAGTGTGATCTAGTTTTGACTTTTTGCTTTTTGTTTCCCTTATGTAAGCGAGTCCGAGAGTTATATAATAAAAAATAGTTTTGAGTTGAGGGCTTTGCTCGCTTGCTATGATTTTGAGTAAAAGAAATAGAAAGAAGCATAGATTAAAAGCAAAGAGTATATATGATGATCTTATGGGAAGTGATGACTTCACATATAAGAAGTATGCCGATTGAAATTTGTTGTGAGTTGACAAACATAGCGATTTGTCATTGTTGCAATTAAAAGGAAGTAATAAAGAAAGAGAGGTTTGCATATAAATATATTATCTTGGACATCTTTTATGATTGTGAGCACTCATTAAAATATTATATGCTAAGAAGTTGATGTTGGACAAGGAAGACAACATAATGGGTTATGTTTGCTTATTTCCGAATAGAAGTTATATGGTTATAGATCCTTCAACATGTAACGCTTGCTTCCACCCCATATTAGCCATAACTTCCGCACCAAGTAGAGATACTACTTGTGCATCCAAACACCCTTAACCCAGTTTTGCCATGAGAGTCCTTCAAGTAAGTTGTCATCGGTGCAAGCAATAAAAATTGCTCTCTAAATATGTATGATCTATTAGTGTGAGGAAAATAAACTTTATACGAACTTGTGATATGGAAGAAATAAAAGCGACAGACTACATAATAAAGTTCTTTATCACAATGGGCAATATAAAGTGACGTTCTTTTGCATGAAGGGATTGCACATCCAACTATAAAAGCACATGACAACCTCTGCTTCCCTCTGCGAAGGGCCTATCTGTTACTTTTATTTTCTAGTACTTACCTTTATACAGGAGTCGTGGTGATCTTCACCACTTCCTTTATTTCGCCTTTTTCTCTTGGCAAGCGTCATGTGTTGGGGAATGATCTAGACAAATATATCCACTCGGATGTGGGTCATCATGAGTTATTTCTGTTGGCATTACCCTTGAGGTAAATGGTTGGGAGGCAAAACTATAAGCCCCTATCTTTCTCTGTGTCCGATTGAAGCTTTGACCTCATAGGTACCGCGTGAGTGTTAGCAATTATGAAAGACTAAAAGATGATTGAGTATGTGTATTTGCTTTACAAGCTCTTATATTGACTCTTTCTGACGTTATGATAAATTGGAATTGCTTCAATGACTAAGATCATAGTTTGTTGGTTCTCAATAGAGTTCTTGATTCATACTTTACCTTGTGAATGAATTGTTACTCTAGCATAAGAAATTATATGTCAATATATGTTGTTGTTCTAAATATGATCATGATGCCTTCATGTCCGTATTTTATTTTATCGACACCTCTAACTCTAAACATGTGGTCATATTTATCGATTTCGGCTTTCGCTTGAGGACAAGCGAGGTCTAAGCTTGGGGGAGTTGATACGTCCATTTTGCATCATGCTTTTATATTGATATTTATTTCATTATGGGCTGTTATTACACATTATGGCACAATACTTATGCCTTTTCTCTCTTATTTTACAAGGTTTACATGAAGAGGGAGAATGCCGGCAGCTGGAATTCTAGACTGGAAAAGGAGCAAATTTGAGAGACCTATTCTGCACAACTCCAAAAGTCCTGAAAAGTTACAGAGAATTATTTTGGAATATATAAAAAATATTGGGCGAAAGAAATACCAGAGGGGACCCACCAGGAAGTCACAAGCCAGGGGGGCGCGCCCTACCCCCCTGGGCACGCCCCTGTGGCTTGTGGGCCCCCTGGCAGGCCTCCGGTGCCCATCTTCTGCTATATGGAGGGTTTTGACCTGGAAAAAATCATAAGAGAGCTTTCGGGATGAAGCGCCACCGTCTCGAGGCGGAACCTGGGCAGAACCAATCTAGGGCTCCGGCAAAGCTGTTCTGCCGGGGAAACTTCCCTCCCGGAGGAGGAAATCGAAGCCATCGTCATCACCAACGATCCTCTCATCGAGAGGGGGTCAATCTCCATCAACATCTTCATCAGCACCATCTCCTCTCCAAACCCTAGTTCATCTCTTGTATCCGATCTTTGTCTCAAAACCTCAGATTGGTACCTGTGGGTTGCTAGTAGTGTTGATTACTCCTTGTAGTTGATGCTAGTTGGTTTACTTGGTGGAAGATCATATGTTCAGATCCTTAATGGCAATTAATACTCCTCTGATTATGAACATGAATATGCTTTGTGAGTAGTTACGTTTGTTCCTGAGGACATGGGATAAGTCTTGTTATAAGTAATCAAGTGAATTTGGTATTCGTTCGATATTTTGATGAGATGTATGTTGTCTCTCCTCTAGTGGTGTTATGTGAACGTCGACTACATGACACTTCACCATTATTTGGGCCTAGAGGAAGGCATTGGGAAGTAATAAGTAGATGATGGGTTGCTAGAGTGACAGAAGCTTAAACCCTACTTTATGCGTTGCTTCGTAAGGGGCTGATTTGGATCCACATGTTTCATGCTATGGTTAGATTTATCTTAATTCTTCTCTCATAGTTGCGGATGCTTGCGAGAGAGGTTAATCATAAGTGGGAGGCTTGTCCAAGTAAGGACAACACCCAAGCACCGGTCCACCCACATATCAAATTATCAAAGTAATGAACGCGAATCATATGAGCACGATGAAAACTAGCTTGACAGAAATTCCCATGTGTCCTCGGGAGCGCTTTGCTTTACATAAGAGTTTGTCCAGGCTTGTACTTTACTACAAAAAGGATTGGGCCACCTTGCTGCACCTTTGTTACATTTGTTACTTGCTACCCGTTATGAATTATCTTATCACAAAACTATCTGTTACCGATAATTTCAGTGCTTGCAGAGAATACCTTACTGAAAACCGCTTGTCATTTCCTTCTGCTCCTCGTTGGGTTCGACACTCTTACTTATCGAAAGGACTATGATAGATCCCCTATACTTGTGGGTCATCAAGACTCTTTTCTGGCGCCGTTGCCGGGGAGTGAAGCGCCTTTGGTGAGTGGAACTTGGTAAGGAAAAAATTATATAGTGTGCTGAAATATACTGTCACTTATTACTATGGAAAATAATCCTTTGAGGGGCTTGTTCGGGGTATCTTCACCCCGAACGGAAGCACAAAGAGATGCTCCTCAACCTACTGCACCTACTGAAAATATTTATTATGAAATTCCTTCGGGTATGATAGAGAAACTGCTAGCTAATCCTTATGCAGGAGATGGAACACTACATCCTGATTTGCATCTAATCTATGTGGATGAAGTTTGTGGATTATTTAAGCTTGCAGGTTTTCCCGAGGATGATGTCAATAATAAGGTCTTTCCTTTATCTTTGAAGGAGAAGGCATTGATATTGGATCATGGAACTACAACCGATTGAAATTGGAATTTCATCAGAAGTTTTATCCTATGCATCTGGTTCATCGTGATCGGAATTATATTTATAATTTTTGGCCTCGTGAAGGAGAAAGAATCGCTCAAGCTTGGGGGAGGCTTAAATCAATGTTATATTCATGCCCCAATCATGAGCTCTCAAGAGAAATTATTATTCATAATTTTTATGCTTGGCTTTCTCATAATGATCAATCCATGCTCGATACTTCTTGTATTGGTTCCTTTATGAAGAAAGATATTGAATTCAAATGGGACTTATTGGAAAGAATTAAACGCAACTCTGAAGATTGGGAACTCGACGAAGGTAAGGAGTCAGGTATAAACCTTAAGTTTGATTGTGTTAAATCCTTTATAGACACTGATGCTTTTCGTGATTTTAGCACTAAATATGGACTTGACTCTGAGATAGTAGCTTCTTTCTGTGAATCTTTTGCTGCTCATGTTGATCTCCCTAAGGAGAAGTGGTTTAAATACCATCCTCCCATTGAAGTGAAAGTAGTTGAACCTATTAAGGCTGAAGAAGAAACCATTACTTATAATGTTGATCATGTTGTTCCTACTGCTTATTTTGAGAAACCACCTTTCCCTGTTAGAATAAAGGAACATGCTAAGGCTTCAACTATGGTTCGTAATAGTTGTACTAGAACACCTACACCCCTTGAACAAATCAAAGTTGAACCTAGTGTTGCTATGGTTAAAGATCTCTTGGTTGATAATATTGATAGGCATGTTATTCATTTCTGTGATGAAGCTGCTAGAATTGCTAGACCTGATACTAAAGATAAACATAGACCTGTTGTTGGCATGCCTGTTGTTTCTGTTAAAATAGGAGATCATTGTTATCAATGCTTATGTGATGTGGGTGCTAGTGTGAGTGCAATTCCCTTTACCTTATATCAAGAGATTATGAATGATATTGCACCAGCTGAATTAGAGGAAATTGATGTCACCATTAAGCTTGCTAATAGAGACACTATAGCACCAATTGGGATTGTTAGAGATGTTGAAGTCTTGTGTGGGAAAATAAAGTATCCTACTGATTTTCTTGTTCTTGGTTCCCCACAAGATGATTTTTGTCCCATTATATTTTGGTAGACCTTTCTTAAATACTGTTAATGCTAAGATAGATTGTGAGAAAGAAACTGTCACTATAAGTTTTGGGGATGTGTCTCATGAGTTCAATTTCTCTAAATTTCGTAGACAACCCCATGACAAGGAATTGCCTAGTAATGATGAAATTATTGGTCTCGCTTCTATTGCTGTGCCTCCTACTGATCCCTTAGAACAATATTTGCTAGACCATGAAAACGATATGCATATGAATGAAAGGAATGAAATAGATAAGATTTTCTTTGATCAGCAGCCTATTTTGAAACACAACCTGTATGTTGAAATACTTGGGGATCCTCCTCCACCCAAGGGTGATCCCGTGTTTGAGCTTAAACAATTATCGGATACTCTGAAATATGCTTATCTTGATGAAAAGAAGATATATCATGTTATTATTAGTGCTAACCTTTCAGAGCATGAAGAAAAGAGATTATTGAAAACTCTGAGGAAGCACCCTGCTGCTATTGGATATAGTCTTGATGATCTTAAGGGCATTAGTCCCACTTTAGGTCAGCACAGCTGGAATTCTGGACTGGAAAAGGAGCAAATCTGAGAGACCTATTCTGCACAACTCCAAAAGTCCTGAAAAGTTACAGAGAATTATTTTGGAATATATAAAAAATATTGGGCGAAAGAAATACCAGAGGGGACCCACCAGGAGGTCACAAGCCAGGGGGTGCGCCCCTGTGGCTTGTGGGCCCCCTGGCAGGCCTCCGGTGCCCATCTTCTGCTATATGGAGGGTTTTGACCTGGAAAAAATCATAAGAGAGCTTTTGGGATGAAGCGCCGCCGTCTCGAGGTGGAACCTGGGCAGAACCAATCTAGGGCTCCGGCGGAGCTGTTCTGCCGGGGAAACTTCCCTCCCTGAGGGGGAAATCGAAGCCATCGTCATCACCAACGATCCTCTCATCGAGAGGGGGTCAATCTCCATCAACATATTCATCAGCACCATCTCCTCTCCAAACCCTAGTTCATCTCTTGTATCCGATCTTTGTCTCAAAACCTCAGATTGGTACCTGTGGGTTGCTAGTAGTGTTGATTACTCCTTGTAGTTGATGATAGTTGGTTTACTTGGTGGAAGATCATATGTTCAGATCCTTAATGACAATTAATACTCCTCTTATTATGAACATGAATATGCTTTGTGAGTAGTTACGTTTGTTCCTGAGGACATGGGATAAGTCTTGTTATAAGTAATCATGTGAATTTGGTATTCGTTCGATATTTTGATTAGATGTATGTTGTCTCTCCTCTAGTGGTGTTATGTGAACGTAGACTACATGACACTTCACCATTATTTGGGCCTAGAGGAAGGCATTGGGAAGTAATAAGTAGATAATGGGTTGCTAGAGTGACAGAAGCTTAAACCCTAGTTTATGCGTTGCTTCGTAAGGGGCTGATTTGGATCCACATGTTTCATGCTATGGTTAGATTTATCTTAATTCTTCTTTCGTAGTTGCGGATGCTTGTGAGAGAGGTTAATCATAAGTGGGAGGCTTGTCCAAGTAAGGACAGCACCCAAGCACTGGTCCACCCACATATCAAATTATCAAAGTAACGAACGCGAATCATATGAGCATGATGAAAACTAGCTTGACAGAAATTCCCATGTGTCTTCGGGAGCGCTTTGCTTTACATAAGAGTTTGTCCAGGCTTGTCCTTTAATACAAAAAGGATTGGGCCACCTTGCTTCACCTTTGTTACATTTGTTACTTGCTACCCATTACGAATTATCTTATCACAAAACTATCTGTTACCGATAATTTCAGTGCTTGCAGAGAATACCTTACTGAAAACCGCTTGTCATTTCCTTCTACTCCTCGTTGGGTTCGACACTCTTACTTATCGAAAGGACTACGATAGATCCCCTATACTTGTGGGTCATCAGGTACCACCAACTTTTCCGGATCGGCGTCACCGAGTTGCGCAATCTGACCGTTGGTCACCTAATCGGTACCACCGAGTTTTATATATCGGTCTCACCGAGATTCAAAAGTTGTCACCTTTTGGTCACTTCGGTACCACCGAGATTCACACATTGGTGTCACCGAGTTGGTCACTTAAGGTGTAACGGTTGGATATTTGGAGATGCCTATATATACCCCTTCACCACCACCCACTCGAGAGAGAAGCACTCAGAACTATTCCACACTTGCCCCAACCAATTTTCTGAGAGAGAGCCACCTACCCTTGTGTTGAGATCAAGCCATTCCATTCCAACCATATGAATCTTGATCTCTAGCCTCCCCAGGTTGCTTTCCACCAAATCAATCTCGTCCACCATAGCCCAATCTGTGAGAGAGTGATTGTGTGTTGAGGAGACTATCATCTTGAAGCACAAGAGCAAGGAGCTCATCGACATTGCCGAGCCTATTACCTTTTGGAGGGTGGTGCCTCCTAGATTGGTTAGGTGTCGCTTGGGAGCCTCCTACTTCGTGTTGTCCAGTTGAACCAAGAAATTTTTAAGGGCAAGGAGATCGCCTACTTCGTGAAGATCTACCCATAGTGAGGCTAGTCCTTCGTGGACGGAAGCCGTTATGGAATAGTCAAGGTTGCTACTTCGTGGACCCTTATGGGTGGAACCCTCCGTGGACTCTCGCGACCGTTACCCTCCGTGGGTTGAAGACTCCATAAACGTGGACGTACGATAGCACCACCTATCGGAACCACGGGAAAAATCATCGCGTCCACAAATTGCGTTTGATCCTCCTACCCTTCCTTTTCTACTCATGCTTGTTGTTACTTTCCGCTGCTATACTCTTAGACATGCATGCGTAGGGTGTGCTTGACTTGCTATGAATGCAAAAATCTGCCAACACTTAAAATTGGGAAAAAGTAGATTTTTATTGGTCAAGTAGTCTAATCACCCCCCTCTAGACATACTTTCGGTCCTACAAGTGGTATCAGAGCTTTGGTCTCCATTGCATTGGTTTCACAACCTAGGAGAGTATGGTGTCTAGTGAGGGAAATTATCACCGTAGAGGTCCGTACTTTGATGGCACTAATTTTGCTAGTTGGAAGCACAAAATGAAAATGCATATTCTTGGTCATAACCCCGCCGTATGGGCTGTTGTTCGTGTTGGCTTGCAAGGTGAATTCTTTGGTGATGGAAAGGAACCGGATCTTGAAGTGACTTTGGATGAATCGAATATGTTGCAATACAACGCTCAAGCATGCGACATTCTCTTCAACTGCCTATGCCCCGAAGAATTCAACAAAATCAGCCGTCTTGAGAATGCAAAAGAGATTTGGGATACTTTGGTTGATATGCACGAAGGAACCGAGTCCGTGAGAGAATCCAAGTTGGATGTTCTTCAAAGTCAGCTTGACAAGTTCAAGATGAAGGATGGTGAAGGAGTCGCAGAGATGTACTCTAGGCTAGCTCTCATCACCAATGAGATTGCCGGCTTAGGAAGCAAAGAAATGACCGACAAATTCATCATCAAGAAGATACTTAGAGCTTTGGATGTGAGATACGACACCGTGTGCACATTGATCCAAATGATGCCCAACTACAAAGATCTCAAGCCTACGGAAGTCATTGGAAGGATTGTTGCTCATGAGATGACACTCAAAGACAAAGAAGAGCTTCGCAACAAGTCTAGCGGTGCTTACAAAGCCACAAGTGATGCTCCCGCAACTTCAAGCGACAACCTTGTCACCAATGAAGAGATAAGCCTCATGGTCAAGAAATTCAACAAGTTCTACAAGAATATAGGCAAAGAACGAAGCTCCAACTCAAGATATGAAGAGAAGCGTTCGTCAAGTCGTGACCGCAACTGCTACAATTGTGGGAAGCCCGGACACTACTCCAATGAGTGCACGGCTCCCTACAAACGAAGAGAAAAGTCACCTAGAAGATGAAGCTCAAGGAATGAATCACCTCAAAGAGAGAGAAGGAGTAGAGATGATCGTTATGAATGAAGACCCTCAAGGAGAAGTAGGGATTCGGAGAAGAAGGACAAGTACACCAAGAGCTACACAAGAAGAAGACATCAAGCTCATGTTGGTGAATGGGTTTCTGGCTCCGACTCCGACAACAACTTCGAGAGAAGCTATCACTCCAACTCCGACTATAGTCAAGATGAAGGTGTTGCCGGACTTGCACTAGTGACTACCAACTCCTATGATCTATTTGATTCACCAAATGAAGGGAGTGGAAGTTGCTTCATGGCTAAAGGCCCCAAGGTATCACACCCCGAGTATCTTGATTTCGATAGTGATGAAGATGATTTGCTTTGTGATGATGACTTGCACTTTGATGAAACTAGTGATGTTATTCAAAATGAACTTGATAATTCTCATGATAGTCAAGATAAGTCATTTGATGATGATAAGATGAAAATAGAACAACTAACTAAAGAATTAAACACTCTTAAGTTAGCCCATGAATCTACTCTCGAAGATCATAGAGAGCTTGTAAGAACTCATGAGAAGCTACGCTTCGAGAAGCTCACCTTGGAGCAAGAGCATGAGTTTCTTAAAGCTATCAATGACGATCTCCGAAAGAAGACTTCATCTTATCTAGCCAAACGATTACTCTTGTCTACATTCATGCCTCAAGTTAAGTCTACGAAAACTAGTAACAAAGGCAAGAAAGGTTCTTCATCTAGTAGCAACAATAAAAATGCTAAACCTAATGATGTTGCTTCTCGTAGTTCTATTGATTCCACTAATGATGATTCTCTTAGCCAAGTTACACTTGAGCAAGAAAATGCTTTATTGAAAGGAATTATAGAGAAAGGTATCTACAAGAGTCTTGCCGGATGTAAGCAATTTGAGGAAATTGTACGCAAGCACGGAGGATACCGGAAGAACCATGGCATTGGCTACTTCAACGCTAATGGAGTTGAATGGGAAGAAGGTCAATACCCCAAGCCCAAGTTTGTTCCTCAAAAGGAGAAGTATGAAAATACTCCTCCCAAGGGAATAAACACTCAAGATGACCTTCCACCACAAAACCACAAGCTCAAGGTCAAGAACAAGCTTCAAGAGGACATTGACTCATATGAAGATGAATACCAAGCTTTGGTGGAGTGGGTTCCCAAGGCTACTTCAAGCTCAACTTCTACAAGGGCTACGTCAACACCAAGGATCCCCATCAAGTTGATGTGGGTCCCAAAGAAGAAGAACTAGAAAGTTCTTCAGGTGTGACTCCGCCAATGAAATTCACTCACATTCATTATTGGAAAGAAATATTTGCAATCAACATCAACTCTATGCAATAGTTCAAGGAGTCACACATTCCCTCAAAGGTAAGCAAGGGACAAGGTAATCAACAAATCAATGGACATCATCACACATGATTTGCACTCCATGTCCATAGATATCCTTGTATTCGTCTCTTGTGTGTTGGGACTAACCCATGTAGGTGAGAAGAGTAAGAAAACAACAAGGATGCTCCCAACTCATGGTGATCTTCATCAACCTTGAGCATCCACCACTACATCACCCACATGAAGTCTTCTACGACAAAACCCAAGGTTAGTTTATCCCTCCTATGGGGGGATATCACATCAAGGGGGAGATTTACTCTAAGACTTGAGTTAAAGCATCTCATAGTATGTGACAACATTAAATGCTTTATGTAAAAGTGGTAACCCCACTTGTGCTTAAACGATGAGTATGACCTATGATCAAGTATTCTTACTTGGCTCCTAAGTCAATATACTCATATATAGATGACTCCGTCATCGCCAAAATGCTTGATAGATGCTAGAATGTTTGTGCATGTTTGCCATGATTTCATTTGACATCCTATTGTGTGAGCATGTTGGTCTGCATTTATTTATCCATTCGAGGACATCCAATTGTTGCTATTTGGCTTTTGTTTTCTCTTTTGCCAATTGGATGGACAAGAATGCCTAGGACCACTCTCTAGCTATCTATGCTTTCTCACCTCATATTCTTTTCTTGCTGCATCACAAAATTTGAACAAGTACTTTTCGATCCCTCTGTGTGAGGAGCATTCGGAGTTCAGCATCGACAAAGGACTGACCATTAAAATCTCCCAAGTGCATCTCGGTGGAACCAACCAAAATTCTCGGTCTCACCGAATGCCTAGGGTTGATCTGGATTTTCAATCTCGGTAACACTGATTCCTTATTCTCGGTTACACCGAGTTTCCCTGTCAGCTGACAGTTGAGAAACTCGGTGACACCGAAAATTTCGAACCGATGTCACCGACAGCGAAGGGTATATATCCTGGCGGAAACGACTTTTGAAATTCAATCTCAAGAGCCGTTTTCCTCCAACCCTAAGTTGCCGCTCCGGACCCCTGGTTGTTGCCCTTGCCTCCCCATGCGTCTCCGCCGTTGGGAATCACCGCCGCCGACGAAATCATCGCTGCCGTCGTCGCCGTAGCGGATCCGTCACCAAGCTAGGGTTTGGATCCGGCCCTCCTTGCGCTCCTCGTCCGATTCTTGCGCATTGGAGTTAATTTTATCGATAATCCACGGATTGCAAACCTCCCTATCCTCTAGAAATTCCAGTAGAATAGCGAACGATTGATTTTTTAGGTTTTGCCGTCCGCCACATGAATCTCGATAGAACCGACGCAAAAGAATCGGTAGCACCGATTCGGTTTTTCTGGCCAGCTGAGAACACCTCGGTGGAACCGATTACTAATTTTTGGTGTGACCGAAAATGGTGCCAAGTTTCTGGAAAGCAGGTTGTTTGTCTCGGTGGGTCCCAAAATTTTGTCTCGGCTGTACCGACATACATTTGGCAGAATGCAAAATTTGAGAAATCCTAGTTCAATCTTTTGAAATGTCTACATTTTGTGATGACTCATCTTCTCCACTCTTCTATACTCTATTCACAGAGTCAGAGATGTCTGCTTCAGATGACAGTGAGAACAACTTTAGAGAGAAGAATGATGTCATGAGTTCAGGCACTAGTCCTGAGGAGAGCTTTGCTGATGTGCCTTGTTCTCCAGATCTGCCCAAGGCTGCTACAAGGTCTAGGAGAAAGCTCAATTCTGATGAGGAGGATGAGGACTTCATCCCTGAGGAGCTGCCTAAGAAAGATGATGTTGCCACATCTTCCAAGAAGAAGAAAGCTATCAGGAAGGAGTATGCTAGCTCTGAGACAGTGAGAGCACCTGAGAGCTCCAGAGCAACTATGTCAGTTCAGCCTCCCAAGAAATCTATGCCTAAGAAGGCAGGGGAGAAGAAGAGAACCAGGAAGAGGATTATTTATGTTGTTGGCAGGCCTACCTCTATGTTTGAGGATCCAGAGGAGGCAGCTGCTGAAGAAGAGGAGCTAGAGCCAGCTGCAAAGGCCCCTCCCAAGAAGAAAAAGAAGCTTATGGCAGATGCTATGCCCAAGACTAACACTTCCAAGAGCACCAAGTCTGCTCCAAAGAAGGCTACTGCTGCTGACAAAACCAAGAGGTTCTCCAGAGAGATACCAGCTTCCAGCAAGAACAAGACCTTCACCTTCAGGGAAGCTGAGGATGATGATAACATGACTGCTTTGATGAAGCTCATACCACACCTTCCAGAGCACAATGCCAGCCACCTGCTTGCTGAAGATATGAAGAAGAGGAAGGATTCTCGTTTGAGGGCATGGAGAGCAATCAATCCATATGACCAGAGGAGAAAAACAGTTGTGGACTAGAGATTTTATACCAAGGAGCAACAAGATTTCTATAAGACAATCTTGCTTGACAAGAGCCCAGCTGTCAGTGACATGAGATATGTTGACTGGAAGTATATCAAGGAGAATGAAGATTACTTTCCAAATGTTCAAGACAATTTTCATTGCATTGGCTTAGATGAGTTTGTTGGCAAAGAATTCACTACATGGAACGACGAGATGATCATGCAATTCTACTCCACTGCTCACTTCTATGGCGATGGTAGAATTGTGTGGATGACTGAAGGAGCAAGATATGAGTCTTCTGTTGAGGAATGGGCTGCTATCTTAGGAGTCCCAGAGGTGGAAGATGGTGACTTGGATGTCAACTTTGAATCCAAGGAGAACCATGATTCTATGAAGAACATGTACAATGTGATCCCTGCAGCAAACTTGAAATCACACAAGTTAGGATCCATTTACTTCCTCCAGGCTGGCCTCCGCACCATGAACACCATCTTGAGGCACACATTGATGCCTAAGTCTGGAGATGAGAAGATGATTCGAGACTATTCCATCAACATGCTGATCCATCTTGATAGACACACCAGGATAAGGGTGATGGACTTGATAGTAGAGACTGTGAAGAGGGTTGCTGCTGATCAGAAGCGCTCATGCTGCTATGCACCCTACATTGAGATGCTCATCAAGTCCAAGCTGGAGAAGCACATCTTTGCTCTTGACAGGCCCCATTTGCCCCTACAGCCAGATCTTGAGGACAACGTTGTGGTGATGGACCCAGATCATCCCACATCAGCTGCAGCACAGGCAGAGGCAGAGGCAGCTAGAGCCACTAGTGCTCCAGTCCCAAGATCCAGGGACGAGCAAATGGATCTTTTGATCTCTACCGTTCAGGGCATGCAGAAGGACATCAAGAACATATTGGCAAATCAGAATAGTCTTGTGAGGATCTTTGAAAATAGGATCAAGACCCTCAATGACAAAGTGGATGGGTTGACAAAGACCGTGAATGAGCTGAAGAAGGAAGTTGACAGCGTGCCCAGTCCCGACACTTCAAATGATGAGGATGACTCTCCTCTCAAGCCAAGCACTCACTTCACTACCCAGGCCAGATCAGCCATAGTGCCAGCTCCAGATTTGAGGCCTTCTTCATCAGCACCTGCTACAGCCTCCTCAGCTCCATCAGCTCCAGTACCTCCCGTTGCTACTCCAACTCCATCTAGGACATCAGCTGAGATCTTCGCCGACGCAGTTCCCTCGACTCCTTCATCAACAACCGGAGGAGATGAGCCCAAGATCGATTAGCTATATCTCTTTGAACTTTTTGGTAACTTGTTGCCAAAGGGGGAGAAGTGTATATAGATCTTTAGGCTTCGAGTGAGAGAGCGTTTGGTTTTTATCGTTTTACAAAACATTTGATCTTTTGGTTTGGATGTGTTAAACTTATGTGGTGTTTGATCATACGCTTGATGTGTGTTGCTACTATTTCCTATCATTTTAATGCTTATGATATGATCACTCACCTTTGCTTGATTGTGTTGTGCTATGATGTTCATTCTTATTATTCTCGCACACCACCAAGTTGTATGTGACATGAAAGAGTGCCCCACGTACCTAATCGATTGTGCATTTGCATTCAAACGCAAATCTAAAATAATGCACAAATTTAGGGGGAGCTCTTGCTTATCACATACTTCTCAAAGCGACGATTGTATTCTTTGATTATATCATATGTCGAAGCTTTGATCTATATGTTGTCATCAAATACCAAAAAGGGGGAGATTGAAAGCACATTTGCTCCCTTGGTGGTTTTGGTAATCAATAACAACATATATGTCATTGAACTAATGTTTCCACTAAGCATATTTCAGGAAAAGTTCAATGATAGGGATGGCAAAAGGATTTTGGAAATACCCCAAGATGCAAGGAAATGGATTGGCAAAGCTTCAAGCAAGAGGACTCTACATTTTACTTTGTGAGAAATCACTTTGAGTCCATAGGAAAGCCAATACTATCAAAAGGGGGTAAGGTACTGTTGGTGAACAAAATGCTCATACGTGCACAAGTGATAGTCACCAAAAACACCCACAAGCTCTTCCACAAAAGTCTGTCCAAAGTCAAATATCCAATATCGGTGCAACCAACACTTTCCACTCGGTGCCACCGATTCCCAAACTCAGACAGACCCATGCCAAACCCTAGCACATCGGTGCAACCGATTCCACTTCGGTGCCACCGAGTTTGGGTTGCCAACTTTCTGTTACCTCGATTCACAAAATCAGTACCACCGAGTTTTCTGGATCGGCATCACCGAGTTGCGCAATCTGACCGTTGGTCACCTAATCGGTACCACCGAGTTTTATATATTGGTCTCACCGAGATTCAAAAGTTGTCACCTTTTGGTCACTTCGGTACCACCGAGATTCACACATTGGTGTCACCGAGTTGGTCACTTAAGGTGTAACGGTTGGATTTTTGGAGATGCCTATATATACCCCTTCACCACCACCCACTCGAGAGAGAAGCACTCAGAATTATTCCATACTTGCCCCAACCAATTTTCTGAGAGAGAGCCACCTACCCTTGTGTTGAGATCAAGCCATTCCATTCCAACCATATGAATCATGATCTCTAGCCTCCCCAAGTTGCTTTCCACCAAATCAATCTCTTTCACCATAGCCAAATCTGTGAGAGAGTGATTGTGTGTTGAGGAGTCTATCATCTTGAAGCACAAGAGCAAGGAGTTCATCGACATTGCTGAGCCTATTACCTTTTGGAGGGTGGTGCCTCCTAGATTGGTTAGGTGTCGCTTGGGAGCCTCCTACTTCGTGTTGTGGAGTTGAACCAAGAAGTTTTTATGGGCAAGGAGATCACCTACTTCGTGAAGATCTACCCATAGTGAGGCTAGTCCTTCATGGACGGAAGCCGTTATGGAATGGTCAAGGTTGCTACTTCGTGGACCCTTATGGGTGGAGCCCTTCGTGGACTCTCGCGACCGTTACCATCCGTGGGTTGAAGACTCCATAAACGTGGACGTACGATAGCACCACCTATCGGAACCACGGGAAAAATCATCGCGTCTACAAATTGCGTTTGATCCTCCTACCCTTCCTTTTCTACTCATGCTTGTTGTTACTTTCCGCTGCTATACTCTTAGACATGCATGTGTAGGGTGTGCTTGACTTTCTATGAATGCTAAAATCTGCCAACACTTAAAATTGGGAAAAACTAGATTTTTATTGGTCAAGTAGTCTAATCACCCCCCTCTAGACATACTTTCGGTCCTACAAGTGGTATCAGAGCTTTGGTCTCCATTGCATTGGTTTCACAACCTAGGAGAGTATGGCGTCTAGTGAGGGAAATTATCACCATAGAGGTCCGTACTTTGATGGCACTAATTTTGCTAGTTGGAAGCACAAAATGAAAATGCATATTCTTGGTCATAACCCCGCCGTATGGGTTGTTGTTCGTGTTAGCTTGCAAGGTGAATTCTTTGGTGATGGAAAGGAATCGGATCGTGAAGCGACCGCGGATGAATTGCAGATGTTGCAATACAACACTCAAGCATGCGACATTCTCTTCAACTGCCTATGCCCCGAAGAATTCAACAAAATCAGCCGTCTTGAGAATGCAAAAGAAATTTGGGATATTTTGGTTGATATGCACGAAGGAACCGAGTTCGTGAGAGAATCCAAGTTGGATGTTCTTCAAAGTCAGCTTGACAAGTTCAAGATGAAGGATGGTGAAGGAGTCACAGATATGTACTCTAGGCTAGATCTCATCACCAATGAGATTACCGGCTTAGGAAGCGAAGAAATGACCGACAAATTCATCATCAAGAAGATACTTAGAGTTTTGGATGAGAGATACGACACCGTGTGCACATTGATCCAAATGATGCCCAACTACAAAGATCTCAAGCCTACGGAAGTCATTGGAAGGATTGTTGCTCATGAGATGACACTCAAAGACAAAGAAGAGCTTCCCAACAAGTCTAGCGGTGCTTACAAAGCCACAAGTGATGATCCCGCAACTTCAAGCGACAACCTTGTCACCAATGAAGAGATAAGCCTCATGGTCAAGAAATTCAACAAGTTCTACAAGAATAGAGGCAAAGAACGAAGCTCCAACTCAAGATATGAAGAGAAGCGTTCGTCAAGTCGTGACCGCAACTGCTACAATTGTGGGAGGCCCGGACACTACTCCAATGAGTGCACGGCTCCCTACAAACGAAGAGAAGAGTCACCTAGAAGACGAAGCTCAAGGAATGAATCACCTCAAAGAGAGAGAAGGAGTAGAGATGATCGTTATGAACGAAGACCCTCGAGGAGTAGTAGGGATTCGGAGAAGAAGGACAAGTACACCAAGAGCTACACAAGAACAAGACATCAAGCTCATGTTGGGGAATGGGTTTCCGGCTCCGACTCCAACAACAACTCCGAGAGAAGCTATCACTCCAACTCCGACTATAGTCAAGATGAATGTGTTGCCGGACTTGCACTAGTGACTACCAACTCCTATGATCTATTTGATTCACCAAATGAAGGGAGTGGAAGTTGCTTCATGGCTAAAGGCCCCAGGGTATCACACCCCGAGTATCTTGATTTCGATAGTGATGAAGATGATTTGCTTTGTGATGATGACTTGTACTTTGATGAAACTAGTGATGTTAGTCAAAATGAACTTGATAATTCTCATGATAGTCAAGATAAGTCATTTGATGATGATAAGATGAAAATAGAACAACTAACTAAAGAATTAAACACTCTTAAGTTAGCCCATGAATCTACTCTCGAAGATCATAGAGAGCTTGTAAGAACTCATGAGAAGCTACGCTTCGAGAAGCTCACCTTGGAGCAAGAGCATGAGTTTCTTAAAGCTATCAATGACGATCTCCGAAAGAAGACTTCATCTTATCTAGCCAAACGATTACTCTTGTCTACATTCATGCCTCAAGTTAAGTCTATGCAAACTAGTAACAAAGGCAAGAAAGGTTCTTCATCTAGTAGCAACAATAAAAATGCTAAACCTAATGATGTTGCTTCTAGTAGTTCTATTGATTCCATAGTTTCGTACCCTACACAAAATTTCTTCTTATGCTCTCCGCTAGATAAGAACTTTGGAGTGATTCTTCATTGCACGTTGAGGGATGGTGATGTGATCCAGTTATATTAGCATTGTTCAGAGATTGCACTAGCGAAAGTACAGACCCTAGGCATTGTTTCCAAGCATTAATATACCATTTTGCTCACTATTTACTATTTGTTACCTTGCTGTTTTTATATTTTCAGATTACAAAAACCTATATCTACCAGCCATATTGCACTTTTATCACCATCTCTTCGCCGAACTAGTGCACCTATACAATTTGCCATTGTATTGGGTGTGCTGGGGACACAAGAGACTTTTTATTATTTGATTGCAGGGTTGTTTGAGAGAGAGATCATCTTCGTCCTACACCTCCCACGGATTAATAAACCTTAGGTCATCCACTTGAGGGAAAATTGCTACTGTCCTACAAAACTCTGCGCATGGAGGCCCAACAAAGTCTACAAGAATAAAGTTGCGTAGTAGACATCACAATGCCTCTGGTTGAACCGTCGTCGATCTCTTCAAAGGCCCCACCGCTGATCTCCTCCGCCTCACGGTCATGGATTTGCGATCTTTGTACGCCATCGAGCCCCTTTTTTAATTTGTGAAGGAAACGTTCTACGGCGGTGGCTTGGGATCCTTAGCTCCAAAGTCAGATCTCATCGACCAAGAGAAGGGCACACACTACGGTTGTTACAAGGGGAAACATCCCATCTGTGACATCAGGGAGTGCACCCTAGGCACCACAAATTCCAAGTGGAAGGAGCCCATCCTTGACAAGTGAGGCAGCATCCTGTGAGCAAATCATACTTTCTCTAGCTAGCCCTCTCATACCCATTGACGTAGTAGCTTTTGCCATGCGATAACCATGTAGTGTTTAATTGAGCATTTGTCTAGTTTTCAAGTAGATGCCTTGCTTTTCTGTATCTGATTGTTAGGTTGGTTGCAGTGAGTATTTTTCCAGTTTTCAATGGCTATATTTGGTTGTTACAGTGAGCATATATGCCTTATGTCTTTTAGTTATTCACAATGTGATGTTCATTATGTGCAAGTATGAACTGTGCAGTTCAATTTCATCACTACCACCTGTTATGCCTGGTGTTGTTAACCAATGCCCTTAACTCCCGCTTTAAACATTTATGCCTTGTTTCTCTGTATTTGGTTGTTAGGTTGGTTGCAGTGAGCATTTTTCTAGTTTTCAAGCGGATGTCTCGCTTTTCTATATCTGGTTGTTAGGTTGATTGCAGTGAGCATTTGTCCACTTTTCAAGCAGATGCCTTGATTTTCTGTATCTGGTTGTTAGGTTAGTTGCGTTGAGCATTTGTCCAGTTTCCAATGGTTATATTTGGTTGTTATAGTCAGCATATATGCCTTGTTTATTTTAAGAAGATACCTTGTATATTTGGTTGAGGTTAAGCATGTTGTACTTATCATGTATTTCCATGTACTTGCACAGGACAACAATGGGAGTGGCTGACGTTTTCCACCGAGGTTTTTTTCATCCGTCCGCTTATACTCCATACGTTCCATAATGTAGTGCATATAGATTTTTTGAATATTCAAACTTTGCAAACTATGAACAATTTATAGAGAATACTATTTATATATGCCACACCAAAATGTATACAATATGAAAGTAAATTTTGGGATGTATCTAATGAAATGGAATTGCAAGATTTATATGTTTTTCCCTACAAACTTGGTCAAAGTTAATAAATGTTGACTTCTCAAAATGTTTATACGCAACACATTGTGGAACTGATGGAGTAGTATATTACACCACTCTACAACTTTATTTTAGCTTCTAATATTGACTTGTTGCTTGTAGGTACATATGTCCTTGGTAAAGATCCACATCTGGACCCTTTTTGCGTGTGGGGCAATGAAATATTCATGAACCAGGATCAAGTGAGAAAACTGATAAGGATTGTTAGGGAAAAGAGACGAACGATGCCAATTAGACTATTTGTTTATGCTCCATCCAACACAACAGTGAGCTGTAGGATGGTAACTACGAACTCTGTAGCCTTCTATTAATACTTCCCATAATGATTTGTCACACAACAATGTCAGAATCTTTTTCTTTTACAGTGGTTCCCAAAGTAGTTTACTCAACATTACCTCGCAAAGTACATGATTGGTGGAGATGCAATGAAGGTTAAAGTATATCATCGAGACTACAATGAGTATCGAGAAGTCATCATGAAGGCAGTGAAGGATGGGCAGGCGACCATCAGTAGGGGCTGGCCTAGAGTCGTTCGTGCGTTACGCATGGAGGAGGGCACAATATGGGCATTTTGCTTCACCTTCTCCAGCAACCAGAATGTCTTTCGGCTCTCTATTTACTGTCTTTAATACAACTGTGGTTCCATCATTCTTTATTTGTCCCTTCTGTAGTTTTCCTTTTTTGCAAATTGATGCTTATGTAGTTCTTGAGTATATGTACATGTGAATTGAATTATGCATTCGTTCTTCAACCTATATTTAAACATGATTTGATACAGAATAAATGATTTCCTATTTTCAAATTTAAATTATGTGAATTATGAACGCGGGTATTAAATTAGGGGTAAATTGTGCTCTGTAGGCCATTACAATGCACAGAGTTTGAGAAAGCAAAACGTCTGCGATCAACTTCAAGATCACACACGTTTCTCCACTCACGGCGTGTGCGATGAATCTCTGTTGTGCACATGGTCAGTCGAGAAATAACATGTGAGATTAACAACGCACACAGTTACTTATCATCAAGTGTTTGTGATAGTTGATACTTGTGATCTGCGTTGGGTTTTCCGTGACGAGGAACGAGTGATGTAGCATAGTATGGATAAGTATTTCCATTAGTAGAGAACCAAGGTTTATAGAACCAATAGGAGTAACGATCAACCACCATCTTCAGCGACTACACACAAAAGAGCAAACACTTGCACCCAACGCGGCAAGTGTGTTGTCAATCCCCTTGGTCTTGTTATTTGCAAGCAAATGAAGTGTGTAGATGATAGTAGATAATTGTAAATTGCAAAATAAAATATAATAAATGGCAGCAAGGTATTGAAAGCTTTTGTATATTTATAAGTGAATAGACCTGGGGGCCATAGTTTTCCCTAGTGGCATCTCTCATATAGTAAGCATACAGTGGGTAGACAAATTACTGTTCGGCAATTGATAGAAAAGCGCATAGTTATGCAATCTTTATTCACAACAATGATCATGTATATATATAGGCATCACATCCATAAGAAAATAGGGCGACTCTTGCCTATTAGCAAGAATAAGAACATCATTTACTCTACCCAATGGTTTCTTAATAGTAGAATCCGCTAAATGCAAGTTAAAGGAACATTCATTCATATTAGTGAGACCTAGCACATCACAAAAAGATTTCGGTATTGTAGAAACACTAGCACCAAGGTCACACAAAGAATTGCGTTCATAATCTTTAATTTTAATTTTGATAGTAGGTTCCCATTCATCAAGTAACTTTCTAGGTATTGAAACCTCTAACTCAAGTTTCTCATCATAAGCTTTTATCATAGCTTCTACGATACGTTTAGTAAAAGCTTTATTTTGTTCATAAGCATTGGGTGAGCTAATCATGGATTGCAGCAAGGAAATACATTCAACTAAATAGAAAATTTCATAATTAAAGTCCTTGTAATCTAAAGTAGTGGGTGCATCACTATTTAAAGTTTTGACCTCTCCAAACCCACTTTTTCATTTTTATCAATAAGATCATCACTCTGCGAACAAACAGGACGCCTTCTAGCTAAAGTTGGCTCATATCCAGTCCCTTTATCATCTATTTTCAGATTAGTAAATAAAGATCTTATAGTAGAATTACTAATCATTTTAACATCTTCATCATGATTACGATAAAAACCGGGAGGCAGTGTTTTTTCAAGGAATTCCTGCTTAGCTCTCAACCTAGCTGTTCTCTCATCTCTCCTTACTTTCATTAATAGATATTTGGATGGATTTAATAGTCTCACTAATATCATGTTTATGTGGCAAAGTTTTACTTTTAAGCTTTTCTACATCATGAGTAATCATATCCATGTTTCTAGCCATATCGTCAACTTTATGTAGTTTTTCTTCTATCACAGTATTGAAAACTTTTTGAGAACTAATAAATTATTTAACCGTGTTCTCAAGATCAGAGGGCATCCTATTATTATTATTGGAAGAACTACTATAGGAATTACCATAAGATTTGCCATAATTATTAGAGGAATTACTGGGATCCGGTCTAGGATTGAAATTACATCTATAAGCATTGTTGCTGAAATTATTTCTAGAGACAAAGTTCACATCAACAGCATCATTATTTTCTCAATCAAAGTAGATAATGTCACATAATTAGGATCAACTTGAGCATTCTTATTTGCAAACATATTCATAAGAGAGTCCAACTTATCAGTCAAAGTAGAGATTTCTTCAACAGAATTTACCTTCTTACCAGTTGGAGCTCGTTCGATGTGCCATTGAGAATAATTTGTCATGATATTATCTAGTAATTTAGTAGCATCTCCTAATGTAATCTCCATAAAGGTACCACCTGCAGCAAAGTCTAGGAGATTTCTCGACACAAAGTTTAGTCCTACATAGAAATTTTGTATTGTCATCCATTAGTTTAAGCCATGAGTGGGACAATTTCTAATCATCATTTTCATTCTCTCCCATGCGTTTGCAACATGTTCTTGATCATGTTGTTTAAAATTCATAATTTGGTTTCGGAGAGATATAATGTTATCAGGTGGAAAATACTTGGCAATAAAAGCATCCTTAAACCTATCCCATGTTCCAGTACTATTGCGAGGCAAGGATAAAAACCAAGTTTTAGCTTTATCTCTTAGTGAAAACGGAAATAATTCCAATTTAACCACATCATTATCCATGTCCTTTTTCTTTTCCATATCACATAATTCAACAAAGGTATTAAGATGCGAAGCAGGATCCTCATTAGGACTTCCCAAAAATTGTTCTTTCATAACAAGATTTAGGAAAGCGGCATTAATATCAAAAGCTTCCACACTACTGGCGGATGGTATTGGAGTACTAATAAAATAATAATTATTAGTAGTTGAGAAGTCACACAATTTGGAATTTTCTTGAGACATAGTGGCAAAGCAAGTAAACTAGCAAGCAAACGAGTAAACTAACAAGTAAACTAGATAACTAAGCAAGCAAGCAAATAGAAATATTTTTGTATTTTTGATTTTTATATAAAGTAAAATCTAACAGCAAGTAAAAAGTAGAACAAGTGAAATATAATTTGTGTGTATGGACCTGAAAAGAATTTGATGATGCTCCCCGGCAACAGCGCCAGAAGTTCTTCCTACTACTTGTGAGCTGCGTTGGGATTTTCCCCGAAGAGGAGGGGAGATGCAGTACATTAGAGATAAGTATTTCCCTCGGTGAGGACCAAGGTTATCGAACCAATAGGAGAACCAATGCAAATTAACGTAAACAACACCTACATACACAAAACCAAACACTTGCACCCAACGCAGGCAAGAGGGTTGTCAGGCCCCTTGAACTCGTCACTTGCAAGTATTAAATCTTCATAGAATAAATATTGCAAAAGCAAAATAAAATAAAATAAAATAATATGAGCAAGGTAATTTAGATGTTTTTTTATGTTTAAGTAGACTCGGGGGCCATAGTGTTCGCTAGAGGCTTGTCTCTCAAAAATAGCATGCGGTTGGTAGACAAATTAATGTTGGGCAATTGATAGAAAAGTGCATAGTTATGACATGTTATTCGCAACAATGATCATGTATATAGGCATCACCTCCATAAACAAGTAGACTGAAACGATTATGCATCTACTACTATTACTTCACCAATCGACTGCTATCCAGCATGCGTCTATGGTATTAAGTTCATGACAAATGAAGTAATGCTTGGAGCAAGATGACATGATGCAGACAAAGAAAGACAAGCAATACGTTCAGACCCCGTCATTTTATCCTTAATGGCAACAATACAAATATGTGTCTTGACCCCTTCTGTCATGAGGATAGAGCACCGCAAGATTGAACCCACTACAACGCACCACTCTCATTGAAGATAAACCAATCTAGTTGGCCAAACCAAATCGATAGATCGGTGAGAAATACGAAGCTATAAGACCATGCATATTGAAATTCAGAGCGGACTCAATAACTTTTCATGAATAATCTGATCGTAAACCCACAATTCATTGGATCCCAACAAACACACTGCAAAAGAAGATTACATCGAATAGATCATCGTGAAGATCGCGATGAACTTTCTATTGAAGATTAAAGACAGAGAAGAAGCCATATAGGTACTAGCTATGGACCCGTAGGTCTGTGGTGTACTACTCACGTATCATCATGGAGGCAGCAAGGTTGATGTAGATGGCCTCTGTGATCGATTCCCCCTGCGGGAGATCACCGGAAAAGGTCTCGAGGTGGCCTCCCGTCGGAACAGAGGCTTGCTGCGGCGGAAAAAGTGTTTCGGGTGGCTATCTGTTGGTCTCCCAATATTTGAGAATTTATAGAAGTGGAATTAGGTCAGTAGGAGCCACGAGGGGCTGATACGTCTTCATCGTATCTACTTTTCCAAACTCTTTTGCCCTTGTTTTGGACTCTAATTTGCATGATTTGAATGGAACTAACCCGGACTGACGCTGTTTTCAGCAGAATTGCCTTGGTGTTATTTTTGTGCAGAAATAAAAGTTCTCGGATTGACCTGCAAATTTACGGAGAATATTTGTGGAATTAATAAAAAATACTGGCGAAAGAATCAACCGGAGGGGGTCCACCACCTGGCCACAAGCCAGGGGGCGCCCCCCTAGGGCGCGCCCTGCAGGCTTGTGGGCCCCCTGGAGCTCCTCCGACCTCAATTCCAACTCTATATATTCCTATTCGGGGAGAAAAAAATCAGAGAGAAGAGTTCATCACGTTTTACGATACGGAGCCGCCGCCACCTCCTGTTCTTCCTCGGGAGGGCAGATCTGGAGTCTGTTTTGGGCTTCGGAGAGGGGAAATCGACGCCGTCGTCATCACCAACCATCCATCATCACCAATTTCATGATGCTCTCCACCGTTCGTGAGTAATTTCATCGTAGGCTTGCTGGACGGTGATGGGTTGGATGAGATCTACCATGTAATCGAGTTAGTTTTGTTAGGGTTTGATCCCTAGTATCCACTATGTTCTGAGATTGATGTTGCTATGACTTTGCTAGGCTTAATGCTTGTCACTAGGGCCCGAGCGCCATGATTTCAGATCTGAACCTATTATGTTTTCATGAATATATATGTGTTCTTGATCCTATCTTGCAAGTTGTAGACACCTATTACGAGTTATGATCCGCATCCCCCAGGGTGACAATAACTGGGATTCTTTCCGATGATTACCGTAGTTTGAGGAGTTCATGTATTCACTAAGTGCTAATGCTTTGGTCCGGTTCTCTATTAAAAGGAGGCCTTAATATCCCTTAGTTTCCATTAGGACCCCGCTGCCACGGGAGGGTTGGACAAAAGATGTCATGCAAGTTCTTTTCCAAAAGCATGTATGACTATATATGGAATACATGCCTACATTACATTGATGAATTGGAGCTAGTTCTGTATCACCCTATGTTATAACCGTTGCATGATGAATGCCATCCGACATAATTATCCATCGCTGATCCATTGCCTACGAGCTTTTCACATATTGATCTTTGCTAAGTTACTTTTCCGTTGCTACTGTTACAATCACTACAAAACTGCTACTGTCACGTTTGCCATCATTACCGTTACTTCCGTACTACTTTGCTACTAAATACTTTGCTGCAGATATTAAGTCTTTCAGGTGTGGTTGAATTGACAACTCAGCTGCTAATACTCGAGAATATTCTTTGGCTCCCCTTGTGTCGAATCAATAAATTTGGGTTGAATACTCTACCCTCGAAAACTGTTGCGATCCCCTATACTTGTGGGTTATCAAGACCTTTTTCTGGCGCCGTTGCCGGGGAGCATAGCTCTATTCTCTGAGTCACTTGGGATTTATATCTATTGATCACTATGAAGAATCTGGAAGACGCAAAAACCAAGATCTATCCCTCTACTACGAGGGGAGGTAAGGAACTGCCATCTAGCTCTGCACTTGCTTCACCTTCTGTTATGAGTAAATTAGCGACACTACCACCTGCTATTGAATCTGATATGTCGCAAGTAATTGCTGATGTTACTTCTACTATGCATGATGCTTATGATGATACTTTGCTTGATACTACTGTGCCACTGGGTGAATTTCTTGATGAACAAATTGCTAGAGTGAATGCTGAAAATGATGATATTTCTGAATCTGATGAAATTATTGAAACTGAACACTATGAGACACCTGCTAGACCTAGCTCTCCTAGATATGAATTGCCTGATATACCTGAAGGTTATGTTATGGAGGGAGAGGTAGCTAGGGACTTTCTTGCTTGTAAGGATAGAGATGATCTTAAGAAATTGCTATGCAAGTGGAAAGAAAAATCTTTGAATGCTCGAATGCAATATGATCCTAAGTTTGCTACTTCACCTATCTTTGTTACTGATAAGGATTATGAATTCTCTGTCGATCCTGAGTTAATTACTTTGGTTGAATCGGATCCTTTCCACGGTTATGAATCTGAAACTGTTGTGGCACATCTTACTAAATTAAATGATATAGCCACCCTATTTACTCATGAGGAAAAAATTCGCTATTACTATATTCTGAAGTTGTTTCCTTTCTCATTAAGGGGTGATGCTAAGATATGGTTTAATTCTCTTGCTCCTGGTTGTGTGCGTAGTCCCCAGGATATGATATATTACTTCTCTGAAAAATATTTTCCTGCCCATAAGAAACAAGCTGCCATGCAGGAAATATTTAACTTTGTGCAAATTGAAGAAGAGAGTCTCCCACAAGCTTGGGGGAGGCTTCTCCAATTACTTAATGCTTTGCCTGATCATCCTCTCAAGAAAAATGAAATACTTGATATCTTTTATAATGGACTAACCGATGCTTCTAGGGACCACCTAGATAGTTGTGCTGGTTGTGTTTTCAGGGAACGAACTGTTGAACAAGCTGAACTACTATTGAATAATATATTGAGCAATGATAATGATTGATCTATTCCCGAACCACCTCCAAAGCCAACTCCAAAGAAAAGAGGTATTCTATTTCTCAGTCCTGAAGATATGCAAGAGGCAAAGAAATCTATGAAAGAAAAAGGTATTAAAGCTGAAGATGTTAAGAATCTACCACCTATTGAAGAAATACATGGTCTTGATAACCCGACACAGGTAGTAGAGGTAAATTCTCTCCGTAGATTTGATGAAGGTGATATTCCTTATAATAAGTCTGCTAGCCAATGCTTGGATGAGTTTGATAACTTTGTTGTTAAGCAAGAAAATTTCAATGCTTATGTTAGTAGACAATTGAAACATAATGCTTACATGCTTGATCGTTTAGGTGATTATATAAACAGAACTGTTAATGATCTTAAGCTTATTAGTAAACATGCTTCCATGGTAACTACTCAAGTGGAACAAGTACTTAAGGCACAAAATGATTTGCTTAATGAGATGATTGGTAAGAACAATGATCATTCTGTTAGAGTTGTGACTAGAGGAGGTAAAATGACTCAGGAACCTTTGTACCCTGAGGGCCACCCTAAGAGAATTGAGCAAGATTCTCAGAGAGTTAATACTGATGCACCTAGTCATCCCAGTAATAGTAGGAAAAAGAATGACGATAGGACTTTGCATGATGCTAGTGAACCTGTTATAGATACACATGAAAACCCAAATGATATTTCTATTTCTGATGCTGAGACACAATCTGGTAATGAACATGAGCCTAGTGATAATATTAATGATGATGTTCATGTTGATGCTCAACCTAGTAATGATAATGATGTGGAGATTGAACCTGCTATTGATCTTGATAACCCACAACCTAAGAATAAAAGATATGATAAAAGAGACTTCGTTGCTAGGAAGCATGGTAAAGAAAGAGAACCATGGGTTCAGAAACCTATGCCCTTTCCTCCTAAGCCATCCAAGAAAAAGGATGATGAGGATTTTGAGCGCTTTGTTGAAATGCTTAGACCCGTCTTTTTGCGTATGCGCTTGACTGATATTCTGAAAATGTCCCCTTATGCTAAGTATATGAAAGATATTGTGACAAATAAAAGAAAGATACCGGAAGCTGAGATTTCCACCATGCTTGCTAATTATACCTTTAAGGGTGGAATACCAAAGAAACTAGGAGATCCCGGAGTACCTACGATACCATGCTCTATTAAAGGAAATTATGTCAAAACTGCTTTATGTGACCTTGGAGCCGGTGTTAGTGTTATGCCTTTCTCTTTATATCGTAGACTTGATTTGAATAAGTTGACACCTACTGAAATCTCCTTGCAAATGGATGATAAATCAACTGCTTTACCCATCGGTAGTTGCGAGGATGTGCCTGTCGTAGTTGCACATGTTACTATCCTAACGGACTTTGTTATTCTTGATATTCCTGAGGACGACAGTATGTCGATTATCCTTGGTAGACCTTTTTTAAATACTGCAGGGGCTGTTATTGATTGCAACAAGGGCAATGTCACTTTTCATGTTAATGGTAATGAGCATACGGTACATTTTCTGAAGAAACAATCTCAAGTTCATAGTATCAACTCCATTGGAAAAATTTCAACGATTATTATTGGAGATTTTGAATTTCCTCTTCCTACTGCCAAAAAGAAATATGATATACTTATTGTCGGGGACATGCATATCCCCATTGAGGTAACCTAGTGTTATTCGAAAATTCTCCGGTTCCGTGTCATTCGAAAAAAGTTTGTCAATAAGACTTGATCAACCTTATTGATGGATTCTTTTTGATGAGCATGAGATGGATGAATTTAGGAGGCACAACCTTCTGTACCCAACTTTTATTTTCTGTTATTTATATTAAATAAAGTAAAAATGCTATTATTCTTCTGTTTTCCGTTTTATCCGCGCAATAGAAAAATGACCTGAAAATAAGTCTTCCAAATGCCCTGAAAATTTAGTATGATTTTTTCTGGAATATTTTATAATTTTTGGCACTAAGAACACATCAGGGGGCTGCACCAGTGGGCCACAAGCCTGCAGGGCCCCCCCCCCCCGGGCACGCCCCCCTAGCTTGTGGGTCCCACGTGGGGCCCCCTCACTTATTCCAGCCACCATCCACTTCGTCTTCCTCCAGAAAAAAATCTCACCATTGCTCAAACCCGTGTTCTAGCTCATTTTGCTGCTATTTTCGATCTCCTTGCTCAAAGCTCCATTTGCAAAACTATTATGGGGGATTGTTCATTGGTATGTGACTCCTCCAATGGTCCAATTAGTTTTTGTTCTAGTGCTCTATATATTGCAAATTTTTGCTGCTGTGGTGACCTTGTTCTTGAGCTTGCATGTCAAATTTGTATGGTCCCAAGTAGTTTTGATGCATGATATAGCCTCTAGGCACTTGTGGGAGTAGTTGCTATAAGTTTTGTTGAGTTTTGTTCACCTTTATTTTGAATCACTAAAAATTTCAGAAATTTTTCAGAGAAAAGAAATGATGAGGAGATTGTTAAGGGGCTCTTCAAGCCGGGGCTCTAAAGAGGATGAAAATGAGGTGAAGAAGAAACCCAAATACAATCTTCCTCGCGTCGCGGAGGTTCGGCCATGTGAATGGCCAAGTGATGCATTCTTGAGGGCAGCCAGAATTTATGAAGATTTCTATTATTTGGCAAAGAATGCAGGCATAACAGACTTCCTCAACGATAAGTGTGACCAGTACCTCCTACTCACTAATATCTTCGTGCAAAATTTTCACTTTTATCCTAGGAAGAATCCTCCCATGGTAGAATTTTACTTATATGATGTGCCTAAGGAGATGTCGCTTTACGATTTTTGCAAAGTTTGTAAAATACCTTATGAGGGCAGCATCAGTGAACCACGTCCTAGAGACATGGAGGACTTTATTGCTGCAATCACTGTGGGGGAAGAGAGAGGTGTGTCAAAGGCAAGAGCGGCCAGTTTACATTTTCCTGTTTTATGCTATTATTCATTATTCGTGGGGAAATGTTTAGTTGGTCGTGGGGAGAGTGGAAGCCTTAGTTCTCCCGACCTCGCCATTCTGCGCCATGCTTTACTTGCTGATAGAACTTTTAGTCTGGGCGCTATAGTGGCCCAACGGTTGAACTTAAACCGTTCGAAGGGCCCCGTATTCGGAGGTATCTATGCATCTCGTCTAGCCAAACACTTTAAAATACCCATTAGGCTTGACGAGGAAGAGGAAATGCTACTACCTACAAGATATTTAGACTATGATAGTATGGTAGCACATGATTTTATTAGGAAGGATAATGATAGGAGGCTGCTTTACAACTTAGTATTTAGTCAGGGTACTTGTGAGATTATTGCTCTGCCTGCTTCTTCCTTGTTCGATATTCATTCAAGCAGCTACACTATTATGCCTGAGGACATCTACAGATATTGGGGTCTGTCGCAACCCCCAGCACTTGAGTCGGCACCAGCCCTTGATCCGTATCAGGATCCAGTTTTTCAGTGGGAGCCACAGGAGCTCCCCAACCAGTGGAACCCTCAGGACCCTCCAGAGTAACCAGGAGATGGTTATTTTCAGCCATGGCACTAGACCAACTTAGGCCAAAAGCCTAAGCTTGGGGGAGTACGTATTTCTCACCGACATTACATTCATGCTCACATTCTCATTTCAGTTGTCGGTGTTCATACTTTTTCATTGTACCATCCATGGTAGTTTATTTCTTCTTTCCGCTTTCTTCTTGTGTGTTTGATTAGCCTTAAGAAAAATATAAAAAATTTAGTTCTAGCTTTACCTTTTAGTTTGTTTAGTTGAAGTGTTAAAAGAAAACCCAAAAAGATTTCTCGTTCTTCTTTTGCTTGTTGGGAGCTTTCCCGTGTAAATAGTTTTTCTCGTTCTTGTTTTGAAATTTCTTTTCTTTGGGTCGTAAGGAGAAGACCACGATGAAAATGTTGAGTGGCTCTCATATGCATCATTGTTTATCTTATAGAGAGCCCATATTACCTTGCCTTCTCCTTTGAGTTATTGTTTGCAGATTCCAGCTTAGTCCAATGCACGTGCACTTTTATTATTATTCACACCGTTCGGTCGTGCAAGTGAAAGGCAATAATGACGATGTATGATGAAATGATTGAGATGGAGAAAAGTTGGTATGAACTTGACCTATTTTGTCTTTGTAAATATGATTAGCTCATCGTTCTGGATTCAGCTCATTATAGCTGAAACATGTTTGCAATGACAATTAGAGATTATAGTTACTCATGCCATGCTTAATTAGCTAAGAGTGTATAATGGTTTGTCTTGAGTGCCAACATGCATTTTAAAATGGTTGTGATGTAGTATGATAGGATGGTATCCTCCTCTGAATGATTCAAGTGGCTTGACTTGGCACATGTTCACGCATGTAGTTGAAACAAAATCAACATAGCCTCCACGATATTTATGTTCATGGTGATTTATATCCTACTCATGATTGCATTCAATGTTGGTTAATCTCAATGCATGTTTATGACTGTTGTCACTCTCTAGTTGGTCGCTTCCCAGTCTCTTGCAAGCCTTCACCTGTACTAAGCGGGAATACTGCTTGTGCATCCATTTCCATAAACCCAAAGTTGTTCTATATGAGTCCACCATACCTACCTATATGCGGTATTTACCTGCCGTTCCAAGTAAATTTGCATGTGCCAAACTCTAAACCTACAAATAATATTCTGTTTTGTATGCCCGAATCGCTCATGTAGCGACTGGGGGCTGTCAGTATCTTCCATACTTGGTGGGTTATTCTCACGAAATGTGTTGATTCACTATCATTCACAAGAAAGTGGCTGGTATTCAGGATGCCCAGTTCCATGCTCAAAAATTCAAATCAATATATAATAAAACAAAACTCCCTAAGGATTGTTGTTTGTATGGACGGTACCCGTGGATTCGGCTCGCCGTGGAGTGTGATTGATTGGTGGAGGGGGAGTAAAAACTTTACTATTCTGTTTGGGAACCGCCTATAATGTATCTAGCATGGAAGATACCGAGATCTCTTGGTTGTTATGTTGACAATGAAAGCATACCACTCAAAATTATTATTCATCCATGTTTTAAAAGCTCGAGATCTGGCACCTCTGCAAATCAATGCTTTCCTCTGCGAAGGGCCTATCTATTTTACTTTACTGTTGAGTCATCATCCTCTTATAAAAAGCACCAGTTAGAGAGCACCACCATCATTTGTATGCTTTGTTATTAGTTGATATTGAGTATGATTGTGACTAGATCTCTTTTACCATGAATTACAATGTCTAGTCAGTCCTTGTTCTTTAGAGGTGCTCTGCATTTATGTTTTCCGGTCTCAGAAAGGGCTAGCGAGATACCATTATATCATATTGTATCATGATTGTTTTGATAAAATTGTTGTCATTCGAGACTTATTATTATTGCTCGCTAGTTGATTATGCCATTGATATGAGTAAATGTGAGACATAAATGTTATTGTGAATGTGGTTAGTCTATAATCTTTGCTGAAAATCTGAACATCGGTTAGACGTATTTACAACAACAAGATCAAACAGAGTTTGTAAAAGTTTTTCTTTATCACTTTCAGTTTGTCAACTGAATTGCTTGAGGACAAGCAATGGGTTAAGCTTGGGGAGTTGATACGTCTTCATCGTATCTACTTTTCCAAACTCTTTTGCCCTTGTTTTGGACTCTAATTTGCATGATTTGAATGGAACTAACCCGGACTGACGCTGTTTTCAGCAGAATTGCCTTGGTGTTATTTTTGTGCAGAAATAAAAGTTCTCGGATTGATCTAAAAATTTACGGAGAATATTTTTGGAATTAATAAAAAATACTGGCGAAAGAATCAACCGGAGGGGGTCCACCACCTGGCCACAAGCCAGGGGGCGCCCCCCCCTAGGGCGCGCCCTGCAGGCTTGTGGGCCCCCTGGAGCTCCTCCGACCTCAATTCCAACTCTATATATTCCTATTCGGGGAGCAAAAAATCAGAGAGAAGAGTCCATCGCGTTTTACGATATGGAGCCGCCGCCACCTCCTGTTCTTCCTCGGGAGGGCAGATCTGGAGTCTGTTTTGGGCTCCGGAGAGGGCAAATCGACGCCATCGTCATCACCAACCATCCTTCATCACCAATTTCATGATGCTCCCCGCCGTTCGTGAGTAATTCCATCATAGGCTTACTGGACGGTGATGGGTTGGATGAGATCTACCATGTAATCGAGTTAGTTTTGTTAGGGTTTGATCCCTAGTATCCACTATGTTCTGAGATTGATGTTGCTATGACTTTGCTATGCTTAATGCTTGTCACTAGGGCCCGAGTGCCATGATTTCAGATCTGAACCTATTATGTTTTCATGAATATATATATGTGTTCTTGATCCTATCTTGCAAGTTGTAGACACCTATTACGAGTTATGATCCGCATCCCCCAGGGTGACAATAACTGGGATTCTTTCCGGTGATTACCGTAGTTTGAGGAGTTCATGTATTCACTAAGTGCTAATGCTTTGGTCCGGTTCTCTATTAAAAGGAGGCCTTAATATCCCTTAGTTTCCATTAGGACCCCGCTGCCACAGGAGGGTTGGACAAAAGATGTCATGCAAGTTCTTTTCCATAAGCACGTATGACTATATATGGAATACATGCCTACATTACATTGCTGAATTGGAGCTAGTTCTGTATCACCCTATGTTATAACCATTGCATGATGAATGCCATCCGACATAATTATCCATCACTGATCCATTGCCTACGAGCTTTTCACATATTGATCTTTGCTAAGTTACTTTTCCGTTGCTACTGTTACAATCACTACAAAACTACTACTGTCACGTTTGCCATCGTTACCGTTACTTCCATAATACTTTGCTACTAAATACTTTGCTGCAGATATTAAGTCTTTGAGGTGTGGTTGAATTGACAACTCAGCTGTTAATACTCGAGAATATTCTTTGGCTCCCCTTGTGTCGAATCAATAAATTTGGGTTGAATACTCTACGCTCAAAAACTGTTGCGATCCCCTATACTTGTGGGTAATCAGGGGCCCACAAGACAGGTCGGCGTTCCTACCCCTACTGTGCCGAGGTGCCTTGTGGCCTCCTCGTGAGGCTTCCTAACACCTCCCAAAGCTTCCTCGGTCTCTTTTTCCCAGCAAAAAATCATAAAAAAAATTCTTAGCATTTGGACTTCGTTTGGTACAGATTTCCTGGAAAACCAAAAACATGCAGAAAACAACAACTGGCACTCTGCACTGGCTTAATAGGTTAGTTCCCAAAAATGATATAAAATAGCATATAGTTGCATATAAAGTATCCTAGATTGATAATATAATAGCATGGAACAATCAAAAATTATAGATACGTTGGAGATGTATCAGCCACTCAGAGAATCTTTCAGGCTAGAGAACCCAAGATGACTGAGATGCTGACGCTGGTGAAGCCAATGGCACCTGATGCCCCATGCCCCCACATAGTTCTTTGTTGAAGAGCTTCAATACCTGCCGAAGACTATCTATCATATTCTTCGTCACTGATTTTGTCCAATCAAGGGACACTCTTCATCAACGAAGCTTGTTGGTGTAATGAAGACAATTGTCTAAAATGTCGTCTATTGCATCTGCTTCAATCTTCAAAACCTCTTTCTGCGCCAACTTGCTGCTTCTGGTATGATATGTTTGGGACAAAAGTCTATGCTCCTCGGATCATACGCTTCATCAAGAGAAGATTCAACACTTTGTACCTGCCATCTGCTTGCAACCATGTTGTGCTTCTTCCCGAAGTCGAAGTCATCCATGAAGACATCTATCCTTCTAAGGGCAAGAATCCAATTGTGGAAGGTACAAGTGGGAATGCTCATGTTGAGGGTATTCACATACCAAGTGATCCCACTAAGGCACGACTCATTGGCGCCATTTGCCAACCACAACCCAGTGCCACTGCCACCGAAGACACTACTAGCACTCTTCCTCAACATCAACAGCCTAGCAGGGTTCACGTGATGACTAACAAAGAGCTTCTAGTCTCTCTGCATCAAAAGCAGGATTGGCATCATGAGTGGACCAAGCGATAAATGAGATTGTGATGTCTGACCTCAAACACATTCGGAACCTCTCCACAAAGAATGGGTTTGTTGCTCATGAAACCAGCAGGCGTGCTTGGAAGACATTGACACTAATGGCTTCGGAGGATGATCTTCAAGAAGATTGTTTTCGGCAAAACTTCAAAGTTTGCTCTCCTCCGCCTCATAATGAGAGTTAGCATTGGAATCCATCTCTCGAGGACAGTGACTACTCCTCTTCGGCGCAGACGGTTCACGCAAATCTCACAGATGGTGAAGCTAAAGACGTCACCTCTCCTCCAGCGCCTACGACCCGCACTGATACTGCAACAGGCTTGTCTGCTCCGCCCAACACCAACACCATTCCCGATGCTCCATTGTCATCAACTCCTATTGGGAACGAGTAGAGTTCAATGTCTTCTCCCTTTTTGGTCATTCGATGACAAAGGGGGAGAAGCATTGAGTTGATAGTCATCAAACGGGCTTTTGTGCAAGGCTGTATATAATTTTTTGCTAAGTTTACAACTCCCGTTATGTTCATTTGATGCTTTGGGTTGTAAAACTTAAGTCTTGATGGACGTTTGCACACTTGATGCTTTCCAAACTCTTGCGCTGTTTTACGTTAATCTTATGCGCTCGAAGTCATTTTGCAGACGCCCATTTTTCATTTTGCATATCATTATCTTCATATCATGTTATATGCACGGTGATTTGATTCCAAGATATTTGTGGAGATCTCCACAATCAAAACCTGCCCTGTGCTTTTGCATTCAAAAGCAAAATCTTAAGAAGCACATCTTCAGGGAGAGCTCTCTATATCTTCCAATGATAATCTCCAAGTCCTTATCTTCATATATATTTATCCCCGTTGAAAACTTCAATCAGTTTGTCATCAATCACCAAAAAGGGGGAGATTATAAGTACATCTAGTGCCACCCCTTATTGATTTTGGAGTATTGAAGACAAACGTGGTTGAGGAACTAATGTGTTTGTGAGAGTTCAAAGGACAACACAGATAGAAGTCCCTAGAGGTTCGGTTTAATCGTCGAAGATGACCCCTAAAAATGTCCAAAGGCTTTGAAGACGGTTGAAGACAATGGTGGTGCGCAAAGATAATCGCATGAAGATAATGAGACACGAAGAGTTTGTCTTTTGGTAGTTTTGTTTTCTTCTTTCTTGATTCATAGGAACCACCGTACTGTTAAGTGGGGTCCAAGTGATCGAAGTCAGAAATGTGATGCTCAGACCAAACACCTATGTCTTTGCTTGAAGACAATGAGAGAAAACCTCTTCCAGAGTTGGTTGAGTCACCATTGCTTTCGGCCCAAGCAATGTTGCTGTGTGAATCTTTGAAATTTGACAGTTGGTACACGTGTTGGTTGGCCATTGACCAAGGGTCATTTCGGTCATATCGTGTCGGGTTGCTTGTTGGCTATCAATAGCCAACCCCATCCACCATAAGTTGGTTGGCTGCTCAGAGTTATTTTATGGCTTTTGCCGTTTGAGAGCAACCCACCTCAAAGACTTTGAGAGAGAGAGAGAGAGAAGAGAGAGAGAGAGAGAGAGAGAGAGAGAGAGAGATCCTACGAGGATAAACCCCAAACACCTAGAACCAGAGTGTTTGAGCATCATCGAAGACATTTTGTTCTGAGAGAACTAAAGACTTGTTACACTTGAAGATTGTGCATCTTCCAGACGGTTAGGCGTCATGGTCTAGAGAATCCAAGAGTCATTGTGGACTGCTGAGTGACACGATTTGTGAAGGTTTCGGAAGTCTACCTTGAAGACTTACCAGAGTGATTGGGTGAGGTCCAAGTGACCTTAGCTAAAGGGGAACAAGGTGAAGACGAGGTATTCAAAGTTCAATGTCAGCCTCCCCAACCAGACATACAGTTGTCACAGCAACTGGAACCGGTCCAACAAATCATGTGTCTTCATCGATCAACTGGTTCTATCTTATTCAGTCCTTTACCTTTTATATTGAAATGTGAAGTTATTGCTTGCTCGTCTTTGTGTGAAGACATTCTCCAAAGACACTCATATGTTTGCCATTAGTCTTCATACTGTCTAAGTTTATCTCTGATACATCTTAGCTTGCATGATGACTATGCCATACTTGCATGAATGTCTTCATCATGGTTCATGTTCTGCCTAGACTCTTGATTGTTATCCCTATCTGATCCTGATTAGCTTCCACATACTTCGAATACATTGCTTGTTTCGAAGTCATTCATACAAATCGCCTATTCACCCCCACCCCTCTAGTCGATTAGTAGCACTTTCAGATTTGATTTCCCTAAGTTAAATTGAATTATGAATCATTTCATAAGTGACTAAGTTGGTTCAACCTAACTCAATTATATTTATTGTCTTCCCTAAACTCAAATGAAGATTCAATATAATTACTAAAGTTTATTATAAAATAAGTTTCAAACTAAATTCAATTATAAATCCAATAATTACTATAGCATATTTATTCGATTTTAGTTTGACTGGGGCTCACCGGAGTGCAGCTGGGCGGCAACACCGGAGTTGAGGAAGACGATGACACCGCAGCTCGGGATCGAAACGAGCGTCGCCTCCGGCGGTCTTCAGAGCTAGGGGAGCACATGACGGGGTCTGGCGTGGCGCGGGGAGGTCGTAGGTGGTCACGACATCATTGCGGGCGTCCTCTGCCATCGAAGGTGGATGAACAGAGAGGCGGCGATGTTCGAAAGCCTTGGGTCTTCGTCCGTCTGCTCGATTTGTCACACCCCTGGAGTAGAGAGAGGGTGAGGAAGTGAGAGGGGTCAATGCCATTCATATGGGAGCAAAAAGGGGCAGTGGGGCGCATCGGTGACGCTGGAATCCGTCGCCAGAGTCCATGCGGGCAAAGGCGATGTGGAGCGTGGTGCTGGCAGCCTGGCAGTACAGAGGGAGAGAGAAGGAGGGGAATGCAGAGAGGGGGGTCGGGGGCATCTTGTAGAGGGCCTCGGGAGGCGCGGGGGCAGCCGAGAGAGACGTGGGCGTCGTGGGCATGTCCGGCGGTTGCGCGCGATGTGGCGATTGATACGTCTCCAACGTATCTATAATTGTTCCATGCTATAATATTATCATTCAATGATGCTTTTTGGGTGATTATTTACCAATTCATATTATTTTTTAGCACTAACCTATTAACCAGTGCCTAGTGCTAGTTGCTGTTTTCTGCATGTTTTTGACTTTTCAGGTTTACAGTACCAAACGAAGTCCAATTGCCCCGAAACTTTTTTATGATTTTTTCTAGACCAAAATAAGACCTTGAAGCTTTGGGAGGAGACCGGAGGCTGCACGAGGGAGGGAGCACATAACAGGCCGAACCCAGGGGGTGACCACGCCCTGTTGTGTGCTGCCCCCCTCGGGTGGCCCCCGACGTCCCTCTCTCGCCTATAAATTCCAATGAATCAAAAAAACCTAGAGAGCCTCCCGAAACAATTTTTCCGCCACCGCATGTCTCTGTTCTGCCGTGTGCCCATCTGGAGCCCTGTTCCGGTGCCCTACCGGAGGGGTGATCGATCACGGAGGGCCTCTTCATCAACCTTGCTACTCCCATGGTGATGTGTAAGTAGTTCCCTAAAGACCTACGTGTCCGCAGTTAGTACCTAGATGGCTATCTCTCTCTCTTTTGATCTTTAATACAAAGTTCACCGCATCTTCGTGGTGATCTATTCAATGTAATCACTTTGTGCGGTGCATTTGTTGGGCTTCGATGAATTGTGGGTTTATGTTCAGATTATTCATGAAAAGGATTTAAGTCTTCTCTGATTTCTATTATGACTCTTATTTGCATGATTATTATAGCTTCCTAAATATCTCCGATCTATTGAAATAGTTTGGCCAACTAGATTGATATTTCTTCAGTGAGAGGGGTGCGTTGTAGTGGGTTCAACCTGACGGGTTTCTATATCCCAGTGACAGAAGGGGACAAGATATGTCTTTGTGTTGTTTCCACTAAGCATAAAATGATGGGGTTAATTCATATCGATTGAATTCTCTTTGTCTAAATCATGTCATCGTTCTCCAAGCATTACTCTATTTGTCATGAACTTAATACTTAGAGAGGCAAGCATAGAAGCGCTCTCGATGTGGAGTAATAGTAATAGGTGCAGGAAGGAGTTGGCCTATTTGTTTATGGATGTGATGTCTATATACACATGATTATTGTCGTGAATAAAGATTGCATAACTATGCGCTTTTCTATCAATTGCCCAACAGTAATTTGTTTACCCACTGTATGCCTACTACATGAGAGATGCCACTAGAGAACACTACATCCCCCGGGTCTATTCACTTATATATTTACAAAATCTTTCATTACCTTGCTACTATTTATTTACTTTTATTTTATTTTGCAATTTACTTTATTCAACTATCATCTACACACTTCATTTGCTTGCAAATAACGAATCCAAAGGGATTGACAACCCTCTTGCTCGCGTTGGGTGCAAGTGTTTGCTTCTGTGTGTGCAGTCACTGAAGACGGGGGTTGTGTGTTACTCCTATTATTTCGATAAAACTTGGTTCTCAACTGAGGGAAATACTTATCTATACTGTGCTGCATCACCCATTCCTCTTCACGGAAAGCCCAACGCAGATCACAATTATCAGGAAGGATTTCTGGCTCCGTTACCGGGGAGTATCACCAATCTACTGTCAAGTTACTATGCACAAATTATCATTCACTTGTTCTACTTTTTATTTGCTGTTATATTTTACTTGCTTCATAAAAAATCAAAATACAAAAATATTTATCTTTGCTAGTTACTAGTTTACTTCTTCTCTTGCTAGTTTACTTGTCCTGCTTGTTACTTTTCTTTCTCGGTCACCATGTCTCAAGATACTACTAAGTTGTGTGACTTCTCAAATACTAATAAAAATGATTTTATTAGTACTCCAATACCACCCGCCACTAGTGCGGAGTTTTATGATATCAATGTTGCATTGCTGAATCTTGTCATGAAAGAACAATTTTCGGGAAGTCCTAATGAGGATCCCGCTGCTCATCTCAATACCTTTGTAGAATTGTGTGATATGCAAAAGAAAAAGGATATGTATAATGATGTGGTCAAATTAAAGTTATTTCCTTTTTCACTACGAGATAAAGCTAAGGCTTGGTTTTCATCTTTACCACATAATAGTATTGGAACGGGGGGATAAGTGTACAGATGCTTTTATTGCCAAGTATTTTCCTCCTGCTAAGATCATCTCCCTTAGAAATCAAATTATGAATTTTAAACAACATGATCAAGAACATGTTTCACAAGCTTGGGAAAGGATGAAACTAATGATTAGAAATTGCCCCACTCATGGTTTAAACTTGTGGATGATTATCCAAAATTTCTATGTTGGACTAAACTTTGTGTCTAGAAATCTTCTAGATTCTGCTGCAGGTGGTACCTTCATGGAGGTGACATTAGGAGAGGCCACCAAACTTTTGGACAACATCATGACAAACTACTCACAATGGCATACCGAAAGATCTCCAACTGGTAAGAAGGTAAATTCTGTCAAAAAATCACTACTTTGAGTGAAAAAGTGGATGCTCTTATGAAAATGGTGGCTAGTAAAAATGCTCATGTTGATCCCAATGATGTGCCTTTGTCTACCTTGATTGATAAAAATGATGATGCTATTGATGTGAACTTTATCTCGCGAAACAATTTCAACAACAATGCCTATAGAGAGAATTTCAATGCTAGACCGTACCCCGATAATCCCTCTAATAATTATGGCAATTCTTATGGAAATTATTCTACAAATAATAATAGTATATCCTCTAATCTTGAGAACACCATTAAAGAATTTATTATTTCACAAAAGATTATTAATACTATGGTAGAAGAAAAGTTGCATAAAGTTGATGATTTAGCTCAAAACATGGATAGGATTGCTCCTGATGTGGAAACTCTTAAAAAAAAATTTGCCACCCAAGCATGATTTTAATGATACTATTAAATATATCCGAATATCTATTAATGAAAGTAAGGAGAGGCCCCCTAAGTTGAAATCTAGGCAAGAATTCTTAGAAAAAGCTCTTCCACTCGGTTTTTACCGTAATCATGATGAAGATCTTAAAATGATAGGAAATTCTCCTATTGAATCTTTATTTACTAATATCAAAGTAAATGATAAAGGGACTGAAGATGAGTCAACTCTAGCTAGAGAGCGTCCCGTTTGCTTGAAGGGTGATGATTCTAATGATGAAATTGAAAAAAGTGGGTTTGGAGAGGTTAAAACTTTAACTAGTGATGTGCCCACTATATTGGATTACAAGGACTTTAATTATGAAATTTGCTCTTTAGTAGAATTTATTTCCATGTTGCAATCCATTATTAGCTCACCTAATGCTTATGAACAAAATATTTGAGTGTGTTTCATGAATGGATCAATGATTGAGCATGATGGGCTAGGGATAACTTTCTTTAGTGTTGATATTTTGAAAGACATGGTTGCTTGTTGACATGCTTGAGTATTGAAGTCATTATGTTAAAACTTGACTATTGCTTTGAATCATTTACAAGTCCAAATGTCCATGCTATACAAAGAAGAAAAGAATATGATGAACATGTTAGGCAGTATTCCACATCAAAAATTCTGTTTTTATCATTTACCTACTCGAGTACGAGTAGGAATTAAGCTTGGGGATGCTGATACGTCTCCAACATATCTATAATTTTTGCTTGTTCCATGCTGTTATATTATCATTCTTGGATGTTTTACAATCATTTTATTACAACTTTATATCATTTTTTGGGACTAACCTATTGACATAGTGCCAAAGTGCCAATTGCTGTTTTTGCTTGTTTTTTACTTCGCAGAAAATCAGTACCAAACGGAGATAAAATGCTGCGGGAATTTTTGTGGATTTTTTACAGACCAGAAGAAACCAGATGGGCCAAACAACACAAGAAGAGGGGGCCCAGGGTGGCCATCCCCCACCAGGGCGCGCCAGAGGCCCCCTGGCGCGGCCTAGTGGGTGCTGGGCACCTCGGCACCCCCTCAACCGACTATCGTGCCTATAAATTTCCTGGAAATCCAAAAACCCTAGGAGAGTCGACAAAACACAATTCCAACCGCCACAAGTTCCAGAACCGCGAGATCCAATCTAAACACCATCACGGAGGGGTTCATCTTCCTCATAGGTGCCTCTCCGATGATGCGTGAGTAGTCCACCATAGACCTACGGGTCTGTAGGCAGTAGGTAGATGGCTTCTTCTCTCTCTCTTATGATTCTCAATACAATGGTCTCTTGGAGATCTATTTGATGTAAACTTTTGCGGTGTGTTTGTTGGGATCCGATGAATTTTGAGTTCATGATCAGTTTCTATCCATGGATATTATTTGAGTCTTCTTTGATCTCTTATATGCATGATTGCTTATAGCATCGTATTTCTTCTTCGAATCTTTGGTTTAGTTAGGCCAACTAGATCGATTTTTCTTGCCATGGGAAGAGGTGCTTTGTGATGGGTTCGATCTTGCAGTGTTCTTTCCAGTGACAGAAGGGGCAGCAAGACACGCATGTATCGTTGCTATTAAGGATAACAAGATGGGGTCTATTCCTACATGAATAGATCTTGTCTACATCATGTCATCGTTCTTATTGCATTACTCTGTTTTTCCATGAACTTAATACACTAGATGGATGCTGGATAGCGGTCGATGTGTTGAGTAATAGAGGTAGATGCAGGCAGGAGTCGGTCTATCTATCTTGGACGTGATGCCTATATAATGATCATCGCCTTGGATATCGTCATGACTATTCGATTTTCTATCAATTGCCCAATAGTAATTTGTTCACCCATCGTGCGCTATACTCATGAGAGAAGCCACTAGTGAACCCTACGGCCCCCGGGTCTACTTTTCCTATCATATTGCTTTCCGATCTACGTTTTTTGCACTCTTTGTTTTCAAATCTACAAAACCAAAAACCCAAAAACATATTGCTGCATATTTACTCTTTTTATTTGTGTTCTTGAGAGATCTATCTCTCCTATCTATCACTACCTAATCTATCTTATTACCGTAGAGAGATTGACAACCTCTCTTTCGCGTCGGGTTGCAAGTATTTGTTGTTTGTGTGCAGGTGCTGTTTATTGGGTGCTGGTGATCCTCCTACTGGTTTGATAACCTTGGTTTCATAACTGAGGGAAATACTTACCGTCGCTGTGCTGCATCATCCCTTCCTATTTGGGGAAATACCGACGCAATCCAAGCCATGTCAAAGGAATTTCTGGCGCCGTTGCCGGGGAGGAAGCAGTCTCTTCTACGTGCCTATCGTAGGCGCCGAGGGGACTCCATCATCATCTACCAGGTTCCTAATCACAAATCTCATCTCCTTGCAATTACATTATTTGCCATTTGCCTCTCATTTTCCTCTCCCCCACTTCACCAATTTGCCGTTTTATTCGCCCTCTTTTTCGTTTTCCCTTTTTCTTGCCGGATCTCTTCCTTGCTTGCAATCTTGTTTGCGTAGTCACGATGACTCAAGAGAACACCAAGTTGTGTGATTTTTCCAATACTAATAACAATGATTTTATTAGTACGCATATTGCTCCTCATGCCACTAGTGCGGAGTCTTGTGATATTAATGCCGCTTTGTTGAATATTTTCATGAAAGATCAATTTGCCGGTAATCCTAATGAGGATGCCGTGTCCCATCTAAACACTTTCGTTGAATTGTGTGATATGCAAAAGAAAAAAGATGTGGACAATGATATTGTCAAGTTGAAACTATTTCCTTTTTCCTTGCGGGATCGTGCAAAAAATTGGTTTTCATCTTTGCCTCGCAATAGTATCGATTCTTGGAATAAGTGCAAGGATGCTTTTATCATTAAGTATTTTCCTCCCACGAAAATTATTTCCCTTAGGACGCAAATCATGAATTTTAAGAAACTTGAGCATGAACATGTTTCCCAATCTTGGGAAAGAATGAAGTTGATGATAAGAAATTGTCCTACACATGGTTTGAATCTTTGGATGATCATACAAAAAAAATTATGCGGGATTGAATTTTGTCTCTAGAAATCTTTTAGATTCCGCCGCGGGTGGTACTTTTATGGAGATTACTTTGGGTGAAGCTACTAAATTGCTAGATAATATCATGGCTAATTATTCTCAATGGCATACCGAAAGAGCACCTACTAGTAAAAAAGTTAATTCGGTAGAGGAAATTAGTACTTTGAGTGATAAAGTTGATGCTTTGATGAAATTTGTTGCTAGTAAAAATTCTCCTATTGATCTTAATGATGTGACTTTGTCTACTTTGATTGAGCAAAATAGTTAATCCGTAGATGTGAATTTTGTCTCGCGCAACAATTTCAATAACAATGCTTATAGAGGTAATTTTAATCCTAGGCCTTTTCCTGGAAATTCCTCTAATAATTATGGTAATTCCTATGGTAATTCTTCCTACAATAATAATAGGAATAATTCTGATCTTGAAAGTAATATTAAAGAATTTATCAATGCACAAAAAGCTTTTAATACTACGATAGAAGAAAAGTTGAATAAGATTTATGATATGTCTAGAAGCATTGATAGAATTTCTCATGACGTTGAAAATCTCAAGTTGAAAGCTTTTGTGCCTAAGATTGATGAATCTATTAAAGCTTTATATGTCTCTATGGATGAAAGTAAGAAAAGAACCGCTATGCTTAGAGCTAAAAGAGAAATCTTAGAAAAATCGTCTTCTAGTGATTATCGTTACAAAAATGATGTAGATCTCAAAGTGATTAGTGTTCCTTCTATTGATTCCTTGTTTAGTAATGTTAAAATTGATAATGAAGGGACTGAAGTAGAGTCAATTTTATCTAGAAGGCGTCCCAATAATTTGGAGGGTGAAAATCTTGATGAAAATTTTGATGAAAGTGGGTTTGAAGAGGTTAAAACTTTAACTAGTGATGTGCCCACTATCTTGGATTGCAAAGATTTTAATTATTATAGCTGCTCTTTGATTGAGTGTATTTCTTTGTTGCAATCTATGTTGAATTCACCTCATGCTTATGAGCAAAATAAAGCTTTTACTAAACATATCGTTGATGCCATGATGAAATCATTTGAAGAAAAGTTGGAGTTGGAGATTTCTATTCCTAGAAAATTACATGATGAGTGGGAACCTACCATTAAGGTCAAGATTAAAAATTATGAATGCTTTGCCTTGTGTGATTTGGGTGCTAGTGTTTCCACGATTCTGAAATCTCTATGTGATGTGCTTGGTCTTACCAACATTGAAGAATGTTCTCTTAATTTGCACTTGGCGGATTCTACTATTAAAAAGCCTTTGGGAAGGATTAATGATGTTCTTATTCTTGCTAATAGGAATTATGTGCCCATTGATTTTATTGTGCTTGATATTGATTGCAATCCGTCTTGTCCCATTATACTTGGTAGACCGTTTTTACGCACTATAGGTGCCGTGATTGATATGAAAGAAGGCAATATTCGTTTTCAATTTCCATTAAGAAAGGGTATGGAACACTTACCTATAACAAGAATTAAGCCACCATATGAATCAATCATGAGGGAATCCTATGGATCCAAAACCAAAGATGACAATACTTGAATCTATCCAATATGCCTAGCTAGGGGCGTAAAACGATAGCGCTTGTTGGGAGGCAACCCAATGAATAAATAAATTTTTGCTTTTTTCCTTTCTGCTTTTGAGTGTTGACACAATTATGCCTCTGTTATGATTGTGTTTTTATGGTTTATTTATTGTTTGTGCCAAGTAGAACCGTTAGGATGATTCATAGGATGAATAGAAGTGATGTTGAATCTGAAACCGAAACTTTGCGTCCAGTATATGAATTTTCATTAATTTTTTCTGGAACGTGATATTGAGCTGAAATTTTAACACAGTGTTTCTATACAAATTCCTTACGTTGTCCTAATATTTCAGAATTTTAAGAGTTACATAAGTATGGGTATGGTACAGATTACTACAGACTGTTCTATTTGAGACAGATTCTATTTTTGTTGCATTGTGTGCTTGTTTTGATGAATCTATGGTTTGTATTTGGAGGTATAAGCCATGGTCAAGTTAAAATACAGTAGGTATAATGCAATTATAAAATTTGAATGGGTTTACAACAGTACCTAAAGTAGTGATTTGCTTTCTTATACTAACGGATCTCACGAAGATTTTGTTGAGTTTTGTGTGATTGAAGTTTTCAAGTTTTGGGTGAGATCACGATGGATGAAGGAATAAGGAGTAGCAAAAGCCTAAGCTTGGGGATTCTACCACACCCCCAAGATATATCCAAAGAGTAACAAGCAACTAAGCTTGGGGATGCCCCCGAGTGGCATCCCCTCTTTCTTCTAACGACCATCGGTATTTTACTTGGAGCTATATTTTTATTCGTCACATATCATGTGTTTTGCTTGGAGCGTCTTGTATCTTTGCTTGCTTTTTTCGTTAGTTTTTCCTTTGTATCCTTGCTGTACACACCTATTTGAGAAAGCCAAAATCATGCTATGGTTTGTTAGAATTGCTCTATGTGCTTCACTTAAACTTTTTGAGCTATAGAATTGCTCTAGTGCTTCACTTATATCTTTTTGAGCACGGTGTGCTTGGAAAACTTTTGTAGAAATACTCTCATGCTTCACTTAGATTAATTTGAGATTTAGTAAAATTTTGAAGAAATCCTCTCATGCTTCACTTATACCTTTTTGAGAGATGAAATCTTTATGCTCATGTGCTTCACTTAAATTTGTTTGAGCTTGCCAAAGAGCAATGGCAATATATAAAACTAGTCCCAAAGTGATAGATATCCAAGGAGGATATAATAAAAACTTTCATGAAGATCATTGGACAAATTAAACTTGATTCCTTGTAATAGTTTTGAAACATGATGATAGTAATATGTGAGTCATGTTAATGAGTAATTATGCTTAGTATGAATATTGGTGTTATGGTTTGTGATTCCCTATGCATGCACGAAAGTCAATAGTTATGCAATGAAGTTACATCCTACTTGTGGTGCATGATTCGGTGTTAGTTATGTTCAATGCTCACTTATGTGATTTTTCATTTCTTGGTTTGGTTGCTTCCCAATCTATTTGCTAGCCTTCATTTGTACTAAGTAGAAATACTACTTGTGCATCCAAAATCCTTAAACCAAGTTTTGCCTTATGAGTCCACCATACCTACCTATATGCGGTATTTCCATGCCGTTCCAAGCAAATTTGTATGTGCCATCTCTAAATTTTCAAAATAAATTTTCTCTTGTGTGCCCGTACCGCTCATGAAACGGTGGGGAGTGTCCAATATTTTTCCATGCTAGATGTGTTATTCTCAAGATGAGTGTTTATTCACTTGTCATTGCACGAGAGTGCGGCGGTAATAGGGATGCCCATTCCCGAAATGAAAAACAATATTTACTTTATGTTGTCAAATAATAAATTCCTTGGAAAGTGTTGGTATGGAAGGCAACCGTGGATACGGCCCGCCATGGAAAGTGGAAGTTTGGTGGAAAAAGGAATAAACTTTATTTTCTGTTTGGGAACCGCCTATGATATATCTAGCATGGCAAGTATTGTGAGCTACTTTGTCGTTTTCGTTGACAGGAAAAGCATGCCACCCAAAATATTTTTTCTCTCAATTTAAAACTTTGAGCTCTGGCACCTCTACAAATCCCTACTTCCCTCTGTGAAGGGCCTATCTATTTATTTTATGCAATTTTTATTTTTGCTTTGAGTCTCCATCTTCTCTTATAAGCACCAACTAGGGGGCACTATGATCGTACTTGAGCATTGGGCATAGCTAATATTTGAGTGTGTTTCATGAATGGATCAATGATTGAGCATGATGTGCTAGGGATAACTTTCTTTAGTGTTGATATTTTGAAAGACATGGTTGCTTGTTGACATGCTTGAGTATTGAAGTCATTATGTTAAAACTAGACTATTGCTTTGAATCATTTACAAGTCCAAATGTCCATCCTATACAAAGAAGAAAAGAATATGATGAACATGTTAGGCAGTATTCCACATCAAAAATTATGTTTTTATCATTTACCTACTCGAGGACGAGTAGGAATTAAGCTTGGGGATGCTGATACGTCTCCAACGTATCTATAATTTTTGCTTGTTCCATGCTGTTATATTATCATTCTTGGATGTTTTACAATCATTTTATTACAACTTTATATCATTTTTTGGGACTAACCTATTGACATAGTGCCAAAGTGCCAGTTGCTGTTTTTGCTTGTTTTTTACTTCGCAGAAAATCAGTACCAAACGGAGATAAAACGCTGCGGGGATTTTTGTGGATTTTTTACGGACCAGAAGAAACCAGATGGGCCAAAGAACACCAGAAGAGGGGGCCCAGGGTGGCCAGCCCCCACCAGGGCACGCCAAAGGAACACTTCCCTAGGAAGAGAATTAAACCACCTTATGAATCTATCATGAGGGCTACTTATGGGTGGAGTTTCAAAGATGACAACACTTGAAACTATGCATTATGCCTAGCTAGGGGCGTAAAACAATAGCACTAATTGGGAGGCAACCCAATAGTTATCTTTAATTTTTCTTTTTTACTTTATGTTTGTGTGTGATAAAATGATTATTGTGTATGTAATGATTTTGTTTTTTATGTTTAAATTAGTCTTTGTGCCAAGTAAAGCCTTTGGGATGACTCACAAGATGAGTAGAATTGATGTGGTGTAAAATAAGAAACTTTAGCGTTCAGTGCAGAATTTCTCTGATTTTACTGGAATGTATTTTTTATCTGAAATTTTTACACAGAATTTCTAAACAAATTCTTCAGGTTTCCTATTTTTTAAGAATTTTTGGAGTTACAGGAATATAGGTTCTCTATAGACTATTCTGTTTTTGACAGATTCTGTTTTTGCTTGCATAGTTTGCTTGTTTTGATGATGCTATGGATTGTATCGGGGAGTATAAGTGATGACCCACAAGTATAGGGGATCTATCGTAGTCCTTTCGATAAGTAAGAGTGTCGAACCCAACGAGGAGCAGAAGGAAATGACAAGCGGTTTTCAGTAAGGTATTCTCTGCAATCACTGAAATTATCGGTAACAGATAGTTTTGTGATAAGATAATTCGTAACGGATAGAAAGTAACAAGTGTAACAAAGGTGCAGCAAGGTGGCCCAATCCTTTTTATAGCAAAGGACAAGCCTGGACAAACTCTTATATAAAGCAAAGCGCTCCCGAGGACACATGGGAATTTCTGTCAAGCTAGTTTTCATCATGCTCATATGATTCGCGTTCGTTACTTTGATAATTTCATATGTGGGTGGACTGGTGCTTGGGTGCTGTCCTTACTTGGACAAGCCTCCCACTTATGGTTAACCCCTCTCGCAAGCATCCGCAACTACGAAATAAGAATTAAGATAAATCTAACCATAGCATGAAACATGTGGATCCAAATCAGCCCCTTACGAAGCAACGCATAAACTAGGGTATAAGCTTCTGTCACTCTAGCAACCCATCATCTACTTATTACTTCCCAATGCCTTCCTCTAGGCCCAAACAATAGTGAAGTGTCATGTAGTCGACGTTCACATAACACCACTAGAGGAGAGACAACATACATCTCATCAAAATATCGAACGAATACCAAATTCACATGATTACTTATAACAAGACTTATCCCATGTCCTCAGGAACAAACGTAACTACTCACAAAGCATATTCATGTTCATAATCAGAGGAGTATTAATTTTCATTAAGGATCTGAACATATGATCTTCCACCAAGTAAACCAACTAGCATCAACTACAAGGAGTAGTCAACACTACTAGCAACCCACATGTACCAATCTGAGGTTTTGAGACAAAGATCGGATACAAGAGATGAACTAGGGTTTGGAGAGGAGATGGTGCTGGTGAAGATGTTGATGGATATTGACCCCCTCTCGATGAGAGGATCGTTGGTGATGACGATGGCTTCGATTTCCCCCTCCGTGAGGGATGTTTCCCCGGCAGAACGGCTCCGCCGGAGCCCTAGATTGGTTCTGCCCAGGTTCTCCCTCGAGACGGCGATGCTTCGTCCCGAAAGCTCTCTTATGATTTTTTCCAGGTCAAAACCCTCCATATCGCAGAAGATGGGCACCGGAGGCCTGCCAGGTGGGTCACAAGCCACAGGGGCGCGCCAGGGCGGTAGGGCGCGCCCCCCTGGCTTGTGACTGCCTGGTGGGTCCCCCCTGGTATTTATTTCGCCCAATATTTTTTATATATTCCAAAATAATTCTCCGTAGATTTTCAGGACTTTTGGAGTTGTGCAGAATAGGTATCTCAGATTTGCTCCTTTTCCAGTCCAGAATTCCAGCTGCCGGCATTCTCCCTCTTCATGTAAACCTTGTAAAATAAGAGAGGAAAGGCATAAGTATTGTGCCATAATGTTTAATAACATCCCATAATGCAATAAATATCGATATAAAAGCATGATGCAAAATGGACGTATCAACTCCCCCAAGCTTAGACCTCGCTTGTCCTCAAGCGAAAGACGAAATTGATAAATATGTCCACATGTTTAGAGATAGAGGTGTCGATAAAATAAAATACGGACATGAGGGCATCATGGTCATCTTTAGAACAGCAACATATATTGACATATAATTTCTTATGCTAAAGTAACAATTCATTCACAAGGTAAAGTATGAATCAAGAACTCTATTGAGAACCAACAAACTATGATCTCAGTCATTGAAGCAATTCCAATTTATCATAACATCGGAAAGAGTCAATATAAGAGCTTGTAAAGCAAATCCACATACTCAATCATCTTTTAGTCTTTCATAATTGCTAACACTCACGCGGTACCTATGAGGTCAAAGCTTCAATCGGACATAGAGAAAGCTAGGGGCTTATAGTTTTGCCTCCCAACTATTTAGCTCAAGGGTAATCTCAACAGAAATAACTCATGCTCACCCACATCTGAGTGGATATATGTGTCTAGATCATTCCCCAACACATGACGCTTGCCAAGAGATAAAGGCGAAATAAAAGAAGCATTGAAGATCACCACGACTCTTGCATAAAGGTAAGTACTAGAAGATAAAAGTAACAGATAGGCCCTTCGCAGAGGGAAGCAGAGGTTGTCATGCGCTTTTATAGTTGGATGCGCAATCCCTTAATGCAAAAGAACGTCACTTTATATTGCCCCTTGTGATAAAGAACTTTATTACGCAGTCTGTCGCTTTTATTTCTTCCATATCACAAGTTCGTATAAAGTTTATTTTCCTCACACTAATAGATCACACATATTTAGAGATAAATTTGTATTGCTTGCACCGATGACAACTTACTTGAAGGATCTTACTCAATCCATAGGTAGGTATGGTGGACTCTCATGGCAAAACGGGGTTAAGGGTATTTGGATGCACAAGTAGTATTTCTACTTGGTGCGGAAGTTTTGGCTGATATGGGGTGGAAGCAAGCGTCACATGTTGAAGGATCTATAACCATATAACTTCTATTCGGAAATAAGCAAACATAAACCATTATGTTGTCTTCCTTGTCCAACATCAACTTTTTAGCATATAATATTTTAATGAGTGCTGACAATCATAAAAGATGTCCAAGATAATATATTTATATGTGAACCTCTCTTTCTTTATTACTTCCTTTTAATTGCAACAATGACCAATAGCTATGTTTGTCAACTCACAACAAATTTCAATCGACATACTTCTTATATGTGAAGTCATCACTCCCCATAAGATCGTCATATACTCTTTGCTTGTATTCTATACTTCTTTCTATTTCTTTTTCTCAAGATCATAGCAAGCAAGCAAAGCCCTCAACTCAAAACTACTCTTTATTATATAACTCTCGGACTTGCTTACATAGGGGGAACATAAAGCAAAACTCAAAACTAGATCACACTAAAAACTTTATTCTACTAGATCAAGATATAACCAAAAGGATCGAACTAAGGAAAATGATAAAAGTAAAAGATGTGATGGTGATACGATACCGGGGCACCTCCCCCAAGCTTGGCACAAGCCAAGGGGAGTGCCCATACCCATGTGTTTAGTTGTCTTGCTTCGGAGGTGGTGATGTTGGAGTTGTTGATGAGGTTGGAAGCTTGTCCTCCGTCTTTCAAGGCATAGGCTCACCATCGTAAAAAGATGAACGAGTCTCCGGGATCCTCAAATCTGCAGCCAAACTCATTCTCTTAAATCTGTATTCATACTCACAGTTTTGGTTTTGCAGGTCATAAATCTGGGCTTGGAGATGCTCGATTTTCTCGTAAAGCTTGAAGATGTGCTCCCCGATGTCCTTGGCATCCAGCTTGTGCTTATGGGTAAACTCCGCGATCATCATGTGATTGGCATTGAGTCCTCGTTGCACCATCCCTTGGCACTTAAAGACTTGTTGCTCCATTGCTTCGAGCCTGGCCTCCACGCTTCCGGTCTTCTTTGGCCCCTCAACATCACGGATGTGCAGCACCCCCTCACACATCTCAATGGTTTGAGGGTGTCGCAGCACCTCCGCAAGGTAGGGGTTGATGACCTTGTCGAAGAACTTGTCCATCGAAGCACTTGGGGACGTCATGTTGTTCTGGATCTGCTGCAGAAACAGCTCAAAACGAAAACAGGAGGTATTGTCGTGATACGAAGGTCAAAACCTTCGGGAGATTATATAATGAATTTTTACCGACCCGAAGGAGTATACCACAAGAAAACGGAGTCCGGAGGGTACACGAGGTGGCCACAAGCCACAGGGGCGCGCCCCCCTGGCTTGTCGCCTCCTCGTACACTCTTCGGACTACTTTAAATTTTCCTAATTTTTTAAATATTCCAAAATGGATAAAAATTGCCATTGAAAAAGTTTTGGAGTCGGTTTGCTTACCGTATCACATACCTATTCCTTTTCGGAGTCTGAAACGTTCTGGTAGGTCTCCCTAATGTACTCCTCCGGAGTTATGGTATTGATAATATTGGTTTCAACATTTATGGGAGTACCTGAGATATAATGTTTGATTCTTTGCCCGTTTACCACCTTCGGATTTGTGCCTTCGGCGTTGTTGATCTTGATGGCACCGGAGCAATATACTTCCTCGATAACGTAAGGCCCTTCCCATTTAGAGAGAAGTTTCCCTGCAAAAAATCTTAAACGAGAATTGTATAGCAAGACATGATCACCTACATTGAATTCGCGCTTTTGTATCCTTTTATCATGCCATCTCTTAACCTTCTCTTTAAACAACTTAGCATTCTCATAGGTCTGGGTTCTCCATTCATCAAGTGAGCTAATGTCAAATAACCTCTTCTCACCAGCAAGTTTGAAATCATAGTTGAGCTCTTTAATTGCCCAATAAGCTTTATGTTCTAGCTCAAGAGGTAAGTGACATGCTTTACCATAAACCATTTTATACGGAGACATACCCATAGGATTTTTGTAAGCAGTTCTATAAGCCCATAATGCATCATCAAGTTTCTTAGACCAATTCTTTCTGGATCTATTAACAGTCTTCTGCAAGATCAATTTAATTTCTCTATTGCTCAATTCTACTTGACCACTAGACTGAGGATGATATGGAGAGGCAATTCTATGATTAACATCATACTTAGCAAGCAATTTACGGAAAGCACCATGAATAAAGTGTGAACCACCATCAGTCATTAAATATCTAGGGACTCCAAATCTAGGGAAAACAACTTCTTTAAGCATTTTAATAGAAGTGTTATGATCAGCGCTACTAGTTGGAATAGCTTCTACCCACTTAGTAACATAATCAACAGCAACTAGAATATGAGTATACCCGTTAGACTGTGGGAAAGGTCCCATATAATCAAAACACCAAACATCAAATGGTTCAATAACAAGAGAGTAATTCATAGGCATTTCCTGACGTCTACTAATATTACCAATTCTTTGACATTAATCACAAGACAAGACAAACTTACGAGCGTCCTTGAAGAGAGTAGGCCAATAAAAACCAGATTGTAATACCTTGTGTGCAGTTCTATCTCCAGCGTGGTGTCCCCCATAGGCCTCGGAGTGACACTTGCGTAGGATATGTTCCTGTTCATGCTCAGGTACACAACGTCTAATAACACCATCTACTCCTTCTTTATAAAGGTGTGGATCATCCCAAAAGTAATGTCTTAAATCATAGAAGAACTTTTTCTTTTGTTGGTATGTGAAGCTAGGCGGTATAAATTTAGCAACAATGTAATTAGCATAATCAGCATACCATGGAGCATTATGCAAAGCATTTATGACAGCTAATTGTTCATCAGGGAAGCTATCATCAATAGGTAGTGGGTCATCAAGAACATTCTCCAATCTAGACAAGTTATCTGCTATGGGGTTATCAGCACCCTTTCTATCAATAATATGCAAATCAAATTCTTGTAGCAGCAGAACCCATCTAATAAGTCTAGGTTTAGCATCTTTCTTTTCCATAAGGTATTTAATAGCAGCATGATCGGTGTGAACAGTTACTTTGGAATGAACAATATAAGGTCTGAACTTATCACAAGCAAACACAACCGCTAAAAATTCCTTTTCAGTGGTAGCATAGTTTCTTTGAGCACTGTCTAGAGTTTTACTAGCATAAAGGATAACATTTAATTTCTTATCAACTCTTTGTCCTAGAACAACACCAACGGCATAATCACTAGCATCACACATAATTTCAAAGGGTAGGTTCCAATCAGGTGGTTAAACAATAGGTGCGTAAATCAAGGCATTCTTAAGAATTTCAAATGCTTCTACACAATCATCATCAAAAACGAATGGAACATCTTTTTGCAAAAGATTAGTGAGAGGCCTAGAAATCTTAGAGAAATCTTTAATAAACCTCCTATAGAAATCAGCATGACCAAGGAAACTTCTTATACCTCTGATATCCGTAGGACACGGCATTTTTTCAATAGCATCAACTTTAGCTTTATCAACTTCAATACCTCTTTCGGAGATTTTGTACCCCAAGACAATACCTTCATTAACCATAAAGTGGCACTTTTCCTAATTCAAGACAAGATTAGTTTCTTCGCATCTCTGCAAAACTCGATCAAGGTTGCTCAAGCAATCATCAAAAGAAGTTCCGTAAACAGAAAAATCATCCATGAAAACCTCAACAATATTTTCACAAAAGTCAGAGAATATTGTCTGCTGGACACACCCATTTGAGAGAGACACAAGATCATCATGATTTATTAGAATACTCTTTGTGCTTCACTTATATCTTTTGAGCTTAGCAGTTGCTCTAGTACTTCATTTATATCTTTTAGAGCGCGGTGGCGTATACATTTTATAGAAATAATTGCACTCTCGTTCTTCACTTAGATTTGTTTGAGAGTTAATAAATAGTGATGGTAATTTGCATGGGTTATAAGACTAGTCCAAAAATAATAGGTATCCAATGAGTGCATAATCAAAACCACATGTAGCACATAAAAGAGAAATTGTGGGTTTATGATATTGATGTGGTAATATGAAAGGGCATGAGTGCATGATTATTAGTAAAAGTATCGTGAATTAGAGGTGTTAACTGGTTGTTCATCTAAATATTCTACTCCACCTTTATGATATATCCATGGTTCACGCTCATATATTGCGTAAGTAATAAAAAGTTGAAGCGCGTTAAGAAGTACGATCCAATTGCCTGACTTGACACTATGGTGCTTGGCATTTCTATTTATGTGGTGAAGACGGAGCCATGCTATTCTCATATGATAAAATGAATAGGGGGTGGGTATTCTTTAAGGATCGTATATTTTGAAACTTGATGATTATGTTACTTATGTTTATAAGTATTACTATGTTGATGTTTATTAATTCTTCATTTCTCAATGATCATACCTGCAATAGATTACATGTTTGGTAGCATGTCACATCAAAAATTCTGTTTTTATGATTTACCTACTCGAGGACGAGTAGGAATTAAGCTTGGGGACGTTGATACGCCTCCAACGTATCTATAATTTTTTATTGTTCCATGCTATAATATTATCATTCTAGGATGCTTTTTGGATGATTATTTACCAATTCAAATTATTGTTGAGCACTAACCTATTAACTGTGCCCAATGACAGTTGTTGTTTTCTGAATGTTGTTGACTTTTCAGGTTTACAGTACCAAACGCAGTCCAATTGCCTCGAAACTTTTTTATGATTTTTTCTGGACCAAAAGAAGACCTGGAAGCTTCGGGAGGAGACCGAAGACCACACGAGGGAGGGAGCGCATAACAGGGCGCGCCCAGGGGTGGTTATGCCCTGTTGTGTGCTGCCACCCTCGGGTGGCCCTCGACGCCCCTCTCTGGTCTATAAATTCCAATAAATCCCAAAAACCCTAGAGGGCCTCCCGAAACACTTTTTTCGTCGCCGCAAGTCTCTGTTCCGCCATGTTCCCATCTGGAGCCCTGTTTCGGTGCCCTGTCGGAGGGGGGTCGATCATGGAGGGCCTCTTCATCAACCTTGCTGCTCCCATCATGATGTGTGGGTAGTTCCCTACAGACCTATGGGTCCGTAGTTAGTACCTAGATGGCTATCGCTCTCTCTCTCTCTCTCTCTCTCTCTCTCTCTCTCTTGATCTTGAATACAAAGTTCACCGCATCTTCGTGGTGATCTATTCGATGTAATCACTTTGTGCGGTGCGTTTGTTGGGATCCGATGAATTGTGGGTTTATGTTTAGATTATTCATGAAAAAGATTTTAGTCTTCTCTGATTCCTATTATGATTCTTATTTGCATGATTATTATAGCTTCGTAAATCTCTCTGATTTATTGAAATAGTTTGGCCAACTAGATTGATATTTCTTCAGTGAGAGGGGTGCGTTGTGGTGGGTTCAACCTGACGGGTTTCCATATCCCAGTGACAGAAGGGGACAAGATACATCTTTGTGTTGTTTCCACTAAGCATAAAATGATGGGGTTAATTCATATTGATTGAATTCTCTTTGTCTACATCATGTCATCGTTCTCCAAGCATTACTCTGTTTGTCATGAACTTAATACTTAGAGAGGCAAGCATAGAAGCACTCTCGACGTGGAGTAATAGTAATAGGTGCAGGCAGGAGTCGGCCTATTTGTATATGGATGTGATGCCTATATACACATGATCATTGCTGTGAATAAAGATTGCATAACTATGCGCTTTTCTATCAATTGCCCAATAGTAATTTGTTTACCCACCGCATGCCTACTACATGAGAGATGCCACTAGAGAACACTACGGCCCCCGGGTCTATTCACTTCTATATTTACAAAAGCTTCATTACCTTGCTGCTATTTATTTACTTTTATTTTGTTTTACAATTTACAATATTCAACTTTCATCTACATACTTCACTAGCTTGCAAATAACGAGTCCAAGGGGATTGACAACCCTCTTGCCCGCGTTGGGTGCAAGTGTTTGCTTCTTTGTGTGCAGTCGCTGAAGACGGGGGTTGCGTGTTACTCCTATTGGTTCGATAAACCTTGGTTCTCAACTGAGGGAAATACTTATCTATACTATGTTGCATCACCCGTTCCTCTTCGCGGAAAACCCAACGCAGATCACAAGTATCAGCAGTCATGCGGGAAGTTGGGTATGAAGGAGCTGACATGCGGTGCCCGCATGTTAGTGGGTGAGAGGAGAGCTGCGGGGTGACTTGGGCCGTGGGTGCGTGCGTGCGTGCAATGGGCCGGTAGGTTAGCTGTGCTGGGCCACGGGGTAGGTTAGGCTTCTTTTTTGTTTCTTTTTCTTTTATGTTTCTCTGTATATTCAAAACATGTTTGAATTTGAATTTTCCTCCAACAGAGAATCATTTTTAAAATCCAAACTAAATATTTGTAAAATGTTGCCCATTTCTTTTGGGCATTTTGGACATATATTTTCTGCACTTTAATTTACTTTTGAATTTGAATTTGGTTTCAAAACCAAATGTATTTCAAATTTCATATTAGAAAATTGGCAGAGGGTTTAGGTCATTATTTCCACTTATGAAATATTTCCTGCCAAAATAATTACAAGGCCATTTTTGAATAATCCCTTTGGCTTTTGAAATTATTTCAAAACCAACTCAAGTCCTTTAGGGAATTATTTACTTTGAATATTGTTGGGACTTATTTGAAATACTTTTGCCCAACCACATTTGAAATGGCTTGTGTTCCTACAAAGCTAGCTAGGGTTTCAACAATCTGCAATGGGGTTTTATACCTTTTGATCAATTAATCAAGGAAATCTAGCTAACAAGCAATCAATCAATGGATTTGTTGGAAAATAATTAGTTCCCTGTGAAAATTTTAACATACCAGGTTTGGGAAAAAATTTGGGATGTGACACATATGCTCACCTATACCATTTGCACCCTGACTGGTGTCAATGAAGATGGCACTATATGTGGAGTCCTTCGGAATGCTCTCTACTTCATTACAAGTCGATACATATTCGATGTTGAAGACATGTTCCTCCGCATTCTCTCGGCCTCCGCTCAATTTCCCTACAGCCTCAAAGTGTTTGCGTCGTGGATCCAAAAGGTTATTGATCATAGCATGTGCACAATCTTTCTGGCGAAACAAAGCCACAAAAGCTTCATACCACCTGTTCAACACACAGTACATGTCATGCAAGAATTTTCTTCGGGCAAATTTCCTTATCGCCCTCAGACTTGTACCGAACATTTGATGTTCCTCAATTTCCTCAAAGAGACATAATCTTCAAGCCTCAACATCCCACTCACTTGGAGGTCAGCATGCGCATGCAATAATTGTTTCTGAAGCATATGGCTGAAGATCGTCAGAAGAAAGAGCATCTGGCAAAGGAGCTGAATTCTCTTCATAACCCACTCGCTGGCTTAACCTTATCGCTTATGAGAACAAGAAGTGTCTATGGAAGTTGCTCCGAAAGTTTTTCTTCGAGAAGAAACTCACGAAGGATGATATCAAGCAGATCTATGATTATACCGATCTTGATTTCAAGGTTTAAGATCTTCATCAACACAGCACACCACCACTTCCTACTCGTGCTCCCTCGACGGATCTGCTTCAGCTAAAGCTTCACAAGTTGCTCGATGAGTGAGAAGCTACTTCACCAATTGTCAATACTGCCGAAGAACATGTCCAACGTCGAATCACATGTTGCCCTAGAAATGACAGGATCATCCACTCAGCCACACTAGGTTGTTCCTCGGGAATCTGATGTGAGTACATCTGAAGAAGAAGCACCAGTGCCTGTCACCTCCGAAGAATCCCTCACATCAGATACTTCAATTAGTTCCGACGGTAAAACATCGAGAAATGCTTCAGATTCTTCCACGCCTAATTAACTCATGTGATTCGATACCTTTTTTAACATGTTAACAAAAAGGGAGGGAATGGCATTGAGTACTGATAGATTTGCTCATCTTTTATTGATTGTGTTTTTCCCGATTTTACAACACTTGCTCTTCATTTGATTTCTATCATGTTCTAAAACTCTTTCATAAACTTCTGGTCTGTAATGGTAATAACCCAGCCTATTGTACTATATGTCTCTCTTGAATCTGTTTTGCGGGTAGAATTATTATCATAAGTTATGAATGGGTGCACTATGTCATTCATTGACTAATATGTTTTAGTGCAATCCATCACTCTTGAACATATGAAATGTCTCTCCACCAAGTCTATTCTAGCATATGCGGGAAATTGGAACTCAACTGTTTCTATCTATTCACAAATTTAGGGGGAGCCCATCTTTACAACACTTGTAAAATTCCGCATGCTGCTGGTTTCATATCTATCCCTACTTTGATGATTATCTGTTTTTTCAACAATCGTCCAAAAAGGGGAGATTGTTGGTGCAATAATTTGCCTCCTTGTGTTTTGGACATTGTTGTCATAAATAGTGAGGGACTAATGTGTTTGCTAGTGTACACATAGATTAAAGGTCCCTGGAGTCATGATGAGTTTGGTACAAACTTCGAAGATAATTTCCTCTGCATCAGTGAAGATTATCACAGAAGATTATGCGTGACAAAAGTGACCCCCAAAAATTGTTGACGCAAGCAATTTATTTGGTGACGGTCCGAAGAGATTGACTGCAACCAAGAAGAATGAAGATGAAGAAAAGGCATAGTATTTTGTTTCATAGTTCATTTTCTCCTTCTTGAGTCATAGGACCACCATACTACTAAGAGAATGTTCGAAACTTATGTTTCTTTGATGCTAAACCAAAACCTATGTGATGAAAGAAATATCTTTGTGTTCTGAAAGTTTACTCGCCAGTTAGAGACGTTGTTATTCTAGACTATGAGAGATATATTTCGGACCGAGGAGTTAGCTTGTTTGTTCCTCAAGTAAAGTTATTAGGTTCGTTTGAAATCTGACACATTGGAAACGTGCCGGTTGGTTATTGGCTAGATTTCATGTCCTAAATGATCTTTTCCCCTTCGGGAAAGCCAAGGCTGTAAATAGTCACCCCTCTCCAACATTGTCTGTTGGCTGCTTCATGTGATTCTGACAAGTTGTATGAGCACCCTCTCTCCCGAAAGATTTGAGTTTAAAATCCACCGAGAGAAAAAAACCAGAGCCAAAAAATTAGATAGTGGTTTAGCATCACTGAAATCTAAGTCTAGTACGCTCCACTATTACTCTTGAGAGCTGACAACTCTCTAGACGGTTAGGTGTGAAATTCTTCAGTGACCAGGAGTAATTGTGGTTTACGAAGAAAAACTCTGTGAAGGTTATGAAGACACCTCAAGTATCTACCATGACTAATCAACATCAACTGATGAACTAGTTTTCGAGGAAAATAGGATGAAGAGAGTTTATCTTCTATGCTAAAACAAGTCCCTCTAACCAGACGTTGCTCTTTTGCACAAGAGTGAACTGGTTGAACAAATACCCAGTCGCCATCAAGCAACACTGGTCACCTCTGAACCTAATTTGTCCTTAGTTGATTGTCTTGAGTTATGATTCGACCATGTGATTGTTCTTTGATACATGTTTTAGTTTTCCATCGGTAGTTTTCATTTGCTACTTGTTCCTATTCTGTTATTCCGCTGCGGTGTGTTGAGGGAATTGAAGATTCTCGAAAGAAATTTTCAATATCCTATTCACCCCCTCTCGTAGATATACTCCGTTCCTATAGTTTTGAACGCTTTAGAGTTTTTTTTCTTTTTTCTCCACCAAGGCATAACTACAGTCTTGTATGACTTTGCTCTTTGTCGGCATGATTCTTTCTGTGTGTGCGGTTGTGTTGAATGTGTGCATTTTAGTTATGTGGAGGCAGTATGTGTGCTAATTGTGTTTGTATCCCCTTGATGATTCATTTGAGCTAATAAAATCTATTGTTTATCTAAAATAAATCAGGATGTTACATTACTTTTTTAGGAACTGGTATGAGTGCTGCCTTTTCATTAAGAAGAGGGAAATATTTAAAGGGCGGCATCTTTTTTAAAAGGGGACATGCCGGAACCCCAAAGATCCAAAGGATCCCTGTCCAAACCGCATGCTAAATACTCATTAATTGGAACCACACATGTCCTGAAGGCCAATTCCCACTGCAAGATTTCCTCACAGGTGAGATGGGACACCTCAGCGTATGTCAGTCTCGTTCCTTCGAAGATGCGGCGGTTCCTCTCCTTCCAGGCATTCCAGATTATATAAATGAGGAAGCCATTGCGTCGCCTTCTTGACATGTAGTCAATGTCCTTGTGGCTACCATCCCTTTAGGCATCCATTGACGTGGAAGCAGCCGTCATAGTGAAGGCCCACCCTTCTCCCACCCAGGACAACACAAGGGGACGAACGGTGGAAGTGAATGGACAGTCCTTGCATGGATGACTCACGGTCTCAAGGGCAGTAAGGCAGATCTGACATGCAAGGTCATGCGGCCAGCCGGTCAGCCGCGAGGATCCGGTTGTGGAGCACGAACTAGGAGAAGAGCTTGCACTTTGGCTCCGCATGCACCTTCCAGATTTTTTTGCTCGAGAACCTTGGAAAGGAGCCCAAGATTTGAGCCCAATAAGCTGAGTCGGCCGAGTACTCACCGCTGGCGTGCCGGTTCCAAGAGATGGAGTCATCTTTATGTGGGTCCAGAGTGGTCGAGGTAACAGTAGGAGCCAGATCAATGAATTCCCGAAGTTGGTCCATCATGTTCAACTTAGGTGCCGCACGAATCCAAATATCGTTCCGGAGCTCGTCGTGTACCGTTGTTTTCTTATGAGGGGTGATGGCAAAAATATCCAGGCAATACAGCCGAAGATATCCTTTGCCAGACCAATTCTCGTGCCAGAAGGATGCCTTATGTCCGTCTCCAAAGGTGATGGTCGTGGAGGCTCTGAAGAGGGCCAAGTCTGAAGCAACAGAAGGGAGCTGAGATCTGGCCTATGGTTGGTAAGGGTTGTTCCACTATAGCCAGATCCAACGCAGTATGACTGCCCTCCCGAAGCAATCCAAGTCTGCTATACTAAGCCCACCAAGCTTCATAGGATGGCAAACTATCTTCCAGTTAACCAATGAGTGCACGGCACCAGCAATGTCACTATCATCTCCAGACCAGACGGTATTGAAATGTTAAAAAGTTTATACTATGGGTTTCCATATATTTTGACCTACATATTCATCGGATAAGTATGGAAGTAAGATGATGATGCATCGGCCTAGTCTCTCAAAGGTGCTCATAGAAGTAGGGTGTGCGCGTGCATCATAGGGATGAGTGTATATACATGTGTATGAGTGTGTGCGTTGGTACAACGTTCAGAAAGAACATTGGTGTTGGTAGGGGCGGGGTAGGATTCTGAATGTTTGTTGGTTGATGGTTCTGATTAACTTGCATTAGAGCATCTACAACCGGATTCAGCAAATTTGATCCCTCAAACGCCCGTGGAAGCGTCCGGGCAAGTCCGCTAACAGTGACCAGTCACGCCTCAAATAACCGATTCCACAACCGGATACCTCAAATTAGAAACCTCCAATCCAGACTATTACATGCAACGTAAACCTAATCTTAAGAGGAACTCATCCCGCTCCGCCGTGCCCATGTTCGGCGGACGGCTACGACCCTCTAAGTGTTGGTCCGATCACCGGCGAGGTAGAGTAGGACATGGGACACGCATCGGCTCACGGCTCGAGGCGTCGCCGTCTCCCATGCCCTACTCTTCCTCGTCGAAGCCTGAAACCTTGACGATTCCGGTGGACGTAAGATCGATGGTGGATATATCGTGGTAGGAGCCACCGATGTCCACCACGACACGGTTGCGGCGCTTGGACTGGAGCACCATGCGAGGCGTCGGAGAATGGGACTACGCCTCACCAACGTCCACCGCTGCGAGGGCTGCTGCCATCTCCCGGCGCCAGTGGGTCTGACGACTGGCACATGCATTCCCCTCCACCTCGGCGCACCAGGTCGTCATCGCGTTCAGACACCAGACGGACCACACCGCCTCCGATGAGGCAACAGCGACACAACTCGCGATGGATCCATGGGCCATTTGGGCGGGCGCAATGGATTCCCGGTGAAAGGAGTCCGAGCGCCGCCCTCGGGCGGCCTCCTCCCGGGAGTGGCGGGTCGCAAGCCGTAATGTCATCTCCTCATCGAGGCCGCATGGGATGAGCGCGAGGTCAACGGATCTGGAGGTGTAGGACTCGGATCCGCTGCTAGCCATGCCGGAGATCGTCGGACGGGAGTTTAGGTGGCGGAGTGGAGTGAAGGGGAGTGGAGTGAAGGAGAGTGGAGTGGAGTGGCTAGGGTTTGATCCGGGGAGTAGATGGAGACAAATATATGTGGGGTCGGGTGGGCCAGTGTGGGCTGGGTCCGACGTGGCGGACACACCGGACCTCTCCATATCCATCTCATATTTGAGTTATATATGAAGGGTGTCTGTTAACGCATGCATTTGAGGCCAATTTGAGGCGCTTTGTCTGAGTGGGGTTTATCTTTTTGACCGAGTTGTCCGTCCGGACGTATGAGCGAGGTTTGAGACGACCGGGTATAAATGTTCTTACGCTACATTTACTACTCCCTCCGTTCCTAAATATTTGTCTAATAAATCTCATTATAAACTACATACGGATGTATATAGACATAATTTAGAGTGTAGATTCATTCATTTTTTTCGTATGTAGTCCATAGTTGAATCTCTAGAAACACAAATATTTAGGAACGGAGTAGTTTACTAGTCAGAAGAAATGGCACAGGAACATACCTAAATTAGATAGACGACAAGTAAGAAGCTTCCTTTTCTCAAAGTGGATTAATCGGGAGATAATATCTTAAATCCACATGATGTGATTTATTTAACTATATATCACATACAAGACGTGGCATGCAGAACAAGTTGCTCATGTTGAGCCTGAAAACTCTATAGACCTCAACCCCCCTACCATGCCTATATGTCCTAGGTACAATACTTAAACACGTGCTAGGAAAGAGATGTGCGTTTGCAACCAAGGACTGCCCATTTGATATATGCAGAATTCACGGTAGAATGCTGGAACCGGGGCACACATCAACCGAACATAGATTCTGTACATCCAAGCATATACGTTCTGCTTATTTTCAAGAACAAACAACACAAATTGAAAATTTGAAGTTAAGAAAAAATAAAACTCCTAGCTCAGATGGTTAGGTTCGTTGTGGTGAAACCAACATATTAGGGTTCAAGTCCTAGACTTGATATGGTGGTCGCATTTTTCTAAATTTATTTCAGCCCTTTCAACGATATGTGTTTAGTTGGAAACGACGTTCCTGTTGACCGTGAAAACGTATGCGGCGATTTCGTCAATATCATAAAATGGGTTAACTCATACCAACACGAAAAACGTAAATCGAGAGGTGCACAAAATTTGACATTTTCAATTCATACTCAACAATTTTCATGTTTGAATTTTCTAAGACCCATGGAATCATTCAATCATATATAACTAAATAAGTTGATGATCACACTAATTTATTTGCCTAAACATGTAAGTACCTCACGATGCAACAATGCATGAGAAAATGGCCGTCTCAACATGCAACCAGAATCTTTACATTCTATTATGCTATTGATATTCAATGAATATTTTACTACAATACGCTAATCAAATATAATATATCATATGTCTTAGTTCTCATATTATTAATATAAATATTTATATTTCATGCAACCAAGTTTCAATGATTTAGAAGAAAAAAATGGAGATCATAGGCGAAACTATATTTGCTCACCTAGAAACGACTCTGCATTCGCCTATGTGCTCTCTTGTTTTTTTTTTTTTTTTTTTTTTTTTGCGGTTGATAATTGTATTACTCAAGTAGCAGCAGCGCTACGGTCTGAATTACAAAGATCATGTACCTCTGACAATTCCAAGTTCAACCAAACGACAGTTCTACTTTCCGTCCTAGCAAATTTAGCATAGAAGTCACTAACACTGATTTGGCCATGAGCAACATGTGTAACATAAGTTCTACGAAGACTCAATAGATACTTGATTTCCCGCACTAAAGAGGCAGAAATTCATCTCTCACTATTCTCCTCATTAATCATTTTCACGGCTGTCAAGGAGTCCATCTCCACATGTATAGGGAGTTCTATTCTGTGGATGGCGATCGATAATCCCTCCATACACACACTAAGCTCTGATTCCATAGCATTTCGGCAAGAGAAAAGCTCTCTGCATGACGAGTAAATAATTTTGCCAGCAGTGTCACGAAGGATCATACCGGCACTAGCTCGCCCATCGGCAGTCCATGATCCATCTGTATTCAGTTTTGTCCATCCTTCTTTGGGCAAAACCCATCTCAATGTAGTCTCTAAACTTGTTATCATGTGCGAGACAGTAGTGATAAGCTCATAGGATACAACTTGTTTTCCTTTAGCTTGGTCACACTCCGAATTATGCAGCACCAATAGAGAGTCTAAATAGCTCATTAAGTATCTCCTCGAGGCCTCCATAGGCCGAGGGTCTTTGTGATGAACGACTTCATTCTGATTATGCCATGCTCTCCATAGTCATCAACAACATACACCTCCCGACCTCAGACAGCGGGTGAAGAGCATCAAGTAACCATTCAGTACCACCGTTACGTACTTCCTCTATCTTTGGCAGATTCCAACTCAAGGACATACATCGCCAGAGTTGCACGACTAGGGGGCAATGACACAATACATGTGCTCTCTTGTTAACTCTAGACATTCCGGGAAAACTTAAAGAGCCATGCGCTCTGCCATTTGATTAAGAGTAAGCTCTAGAGCTTAGACATCACATTTCATATAAATTCAAAAAATGCTAAAATTAATGAAAATATACATTACATAAACCATTTTAGAGGCTTGAATAAAAAATATGGTCAAACAAACAATCTTCTCTACTACTTAAAAAGAACATAATGTTCCCGTTTAACTTTCTCCTTGGTCCAACCTCTCTATATATGGTCCCTGTCCCTTCTCATGTTTGATTTTTTCCTCCCATCTCTGATTTTTCTCCTGATGAACAATATTTTTTGATAAGTTAGTAAATTCTTATCAAATAAGTACTTAACAATAAGATGGTATTTTTTCCTCCCATCTCTAATCTCTAATCATTCTGTTAAATAAGATTTTCTATGGTAAGTCAATAAATCCTTATCAAACACTAAGTGCTTAATAATAAGATGACATGTGAATCATGAAAATTGCATATAAAATCTTGCTAAGATTTTAACGCACCAATGTACTAATAGACGTTCAATCACGGGCTAATTTACTAGAATGTTTATACTATTTGACCGGAACGGCAGGTGCTCTGCCTTTTCATTTAAGCAAGGGGGGATTTTTTACAATAGCAGCGAAGCTACTAGGGTGGGAAACCAAAACCAAAAAAGCTGAAGAAAGGGATCCAGTGCAAGCATTGCAAGCCTGGCTATACAATTCCCAAAAAGACTATTTCTCCCTTGCCTCTTCGAAGAGGCTGATATCATCATTGATCTGCGAACACAGTTGTACTGGGTTTGATTTCTGAAGACTCGTCTATTGCGTTCGTTCCAGTTACTCCAAGCCACGTATGCTGAGAAGGTGCAATCATCGGTGCTTTCTCCTTTTCTCCTCAGGGGCAAAATCGCATCCCACCATGTGCTAACTGAGTCTGAGTGCAGCGCCTCCTCGCATGCCCTTGGTCTCGTGTTTTGAGAAGAGTCCCGTTGCAACGCATGAACAATTATCTAGTAACATTAGAAAAACTAGCTATGAAAAACATCTCGATGTTGTTGACAATTGACATACTAGAATTCTCAAAGGCATAATTTGCATGCGCGCGCACACACACACTATGTTACAAGTCTCAAAATAAAAATACAACATATTGTAGTACAAATTACCGAAAGCGTCCCACGCAATCACACACAAAAACCATTTTCTACTATTATTTTTCTATTATTATCGTGGTTGAGCTCTCGGATCACAACCCCAGGATCTTGCTTCTTGGACCATTCACACCGGCCCTACTTGTCATAGCAAGAAAGCGTAGAAGTGCTTCCAATTGTTATGCATATACACTTTTCTGATAAAAGGAATAAATTAATATCAAGTAGATGTTAATTAAACCCGACTTGTGTAGCAATGAGATCTTAGGGCAACTTTAACACTGACCCTCATCCGGACGTATTTTGCCCTTCAAAGTGGCCTCACATCCGTCCGCGGACCAGTCCGGACGTCCTTTTCCCATAAGCCAAAAGCAATCCGGGGGGGGGGGGCTATATAACTGTTGCCGTGCACGCGTCTGACACCCCGTACACACCTCGTGCTTTCTCCCATTCCCGTCCGAAGCAGTAAATGCCGCATTCATGTTGCCCCGGAGCGGACACGACCTCTTACTAGAGCCGGCATGAAGCGGCGTGCCGGCTAAGAGCGTTGCCCGCGCAACGTCCTTGTGCATGTATTCAAATGGCACGTGTCCATCTGCCTACCATCATTAAATATGTGTGGTTGCTGAGGTAGCTACTCCGATGGCCGCATGTGAAACCACATGTTCGTCTGTCTACGGACCGACATTAAATACCTTGTCGTTTGGCATGGCATCCGCCCGCTATTTAAACTTGGCCTAGGCCAGCAACAGGCGCATACCACCTCCGCTCCCCGATCTCCTCTCTACACCATACCTATCATGGCCTCGAGCTCGAAAGGCCTGAGAGCATGTCCGACGGACATAAGTAGGAGCTCCGCATTACTGCCAGCTGGCAGGCCCACCGAGCCAGCTGGATACATACTGGCTGTCGGCAAGCTCTCCGGATACAGGCTGGTTGGCTGCAAAATCCGCCGCGAGCGATGGCGGCTCCGCATCCTCCAAGCGGAGAAAGAAGTTGAGATTGATGCATCGGTGGAGCAATTTGACGATGGCACCAACGACGTCGCCAGCTCCACGTCTAACGTGCCCCGTCACCGATAGGGAGGAAGAGTAGAACATGGGATGCCGTCGTTGTTTGGGTCCCAAGGAGGCCACCACCACTATCTTGTCGGGCCGCACAACCGGTGAGCTTGCCTGCTTCGCGGAGGCGGATGCCACTACACTTTCTCTCCAGCTGAAGCTAAGCTTGGTGGGCTCATCATCGTCAGCCGATTAGCTTTCCCACTTCGTGAAGGCAGAGGCTATTCTTCCCTTTCTGTTGAAGCTTCAGTTTTTAGGGCTCATGCCCGGCCGATGAGCTTGCTGCCGGTCAGGCCCTTCCCAATGCTCCATGGTGTACAGGTGCTAAGGGTGCCACACGGGCAAAAAATGACGTGACAAAGCAATTAAAGAGGAGAGATAACATTATGGTGATCCCAGGAGGAAACGGTGCTCAACATGTGGACCTATGCAAAATGACTACCAACCAATGCACGAAGGAGTTTAATTATTAATTATTAAACAATTCAATAAAAAAATCTTAGCTACCAAAGATAAGCACCTACACATTGGGAAACTAGTTGCTACGATTTTTAATGCACATAGCACCTCAGGCAAGCATCAACGCATTGGAAGTGGCCTCATGAGGAAAACATGATGTGGGAAACGGGCTGCGATGGCCGGCTATGTTTTAGACTAGGTTAAAATAGCCTAGTCCGCTATGTTAAGTTGAAAATGTAATTAATGTGCTCAGGTTTAGATGAAAATAACCCAATTTCATTAAAAATATATTTAATTTTGAATGAAACAGGTTAAGTTTGTTTAAATTTGTATAGGTCTACACGCTGAGCTGTGACCGAACATTTATGGCTAGCTTTGAATGGCCGGCTCCTGCATCACTGTCTACGGATTGATTCACACCGGTCCACGGATAGATATTGTGTCCAATTTAGGGGTCAGCGTTGAGATGTGCTCAGAAGCTATGCAAGACATCGAGAATGTGCATGTAAATATATATAACCTCCTGAGAATAATCACTCTTTTAAGAAACAACGTTGGTCCGACAAAGCTTAACTGGCCAATAAATTGCCAGAACATTAGAGCATCTACAGCCGGATCTAGCAAATCTGACCCCTTAAACGCCCGCGGACGCGCCCGGACAGTGACCGGTCGTGTCCGTTTTGAGCCCCTATAATTTGATTCACGCAGTCACATTTCTTATTTTTCTTCTAATATGTCCGGTAACTTGCACATGATTGGTGGAGAAGAAGAGAGAGAGAAAATAATGAATAAAAAAAGAGAAAAGGTGGTCCGGAGTGGGGTCGCGTCCTACGTGACGGACTGACCTGGCGTGCCCGGGCGCGTCCGCGAGCTCTCATATCGTCCTCATATTTGAGATGGATATGAGAGGTGCCGGTCAGTCCAGACGTTTGAGACGGATATAAGAGGTCCGATTGGATCGTATTTTTGTGACCGGTCAGTGATCGGGAGGGCATTCCAAATGTTTGAGGAGCATATAGGGGTCCGGATGTAGATGCTCTTACCAGACAGGAACGTTTTTCCTAATTAACCTCAAACAAAAGTTTTCTCAAGCATACCGCGAATGGTAGCGGAAGCTTGACCGAAAACTATCAAGAACAATTCTCCGAAGGAAGCTAACAGTCACTAGTTAGTATGCGTTGGATGGACCCTGGCAAAGCCACATCATCAGTGTCTTAGCTGGACACAGGAGTTTTGTTAGCATGCACCACAGCTAGCCAGTGTACGCCAGTCCACTACAACTGTGGCTGAACAGCGCCCCCTCCCCGGCCCCGGTCCGTTGGTCCCCTGAAAAATCTAGATTATCTTCACCGTGATCCCACTCTTTGACCACCTAAAGATCAAGGTTCAAAAGGCGGCTTTTATTCCCCCTGTCACGGCCACCGATCCTCCCCCGGTTTCCCTGTCTCGCATCAGGCACCATGCAGTGCAAGTGCAAGCCCTACACTGATCGACATCCCGTCACATCCACCCCCGCGTAGTGGTGGGATTTTTCTATTGGCTCCCCGTCGCCTAGCGTGGCGGCTCCATCGCGGCCTATTTAAGCTCCAATAATGCTAAACGTACAAAGAGTTACACACAGTTACACGCTGACTAGGATTTTTTCCTTCTAACTAATCTCTCCTTCCCTGATTTTCGTGGTGATGGGGCCCCTCATCCCCTTAATCTCCAATCAAAATCCATCTGTCTGTAAACCCCCTGTAAACCTATATATGTGTAGCATTACTCATTTAAGCCCGCTTTCCCTACCCCGTCCAACGTTTCCCTCCCCTCCATTCCACTTTACTTAGTACAACCAGCAGGACCTAGCGAGAGCTAAGCTAGCTGCTACCCTGCTGGCCACGGTGCGCGCACGCGCTCTCACCATGCTGGAGAATCAGAGCCAAGCGGAGGTAGGCATCACGTACCCTCTCCATCTGCTTTACCCCGGCCCTAGCTAGCTTTGTAGTAGCTAACTTTGTTCTGTGCGTATGGTGGCGGCCAGGTTCGCTGGCCGAGGCTGGTGGCCAACAAGCTCTTCAGGAAGCCCTCCGGGAGCCACGCCTTCGTCGCTGACTTCCCGGCGGTCGCCGGCGCCGCGGAGGAGGAGTTCGACGGGTGCAGCCCCGACGCCGACGCGCAGCGGTGCGCGAAGCGGCCGCGGCCGCAGCAGCGGAACAAGACGCTCAAGTACAGGTATGTGCGTGCATGCATCCATGTCTGCTACCTCAATCAGCGACCACCAACCACCATGCTTAGACTCTGGTAGATCATCATCATCATCATCCCAACTTGCGCCGTGGCGTGGAGTGCATGCTGATTTTTCTTATTGCTAATCGCGTCGATCGACCAGGCTGTTCGCGAGCACGTGGAACGTCGGCGGCGTGGCGCCACCGGACGACCTCGACCTGTCCGACTGGCTCGACACCAGGAACGGCACCTACGACATCTACGTCCTCGGGTACGTAATCACGAAGCGATTGAACTCGGAACGTGGGCATGTGGATGCATGGTTAGTGACAAAATGGCATGTACGATCGATGCGCAGATTTCAGGAGGTGGTGCCGCTGAGAGCGCGGAACGTGCTGGGAGCGGACAAGAACCGCATCGGCATGCGGTGGAACGAGCTTGTGCGGGCCGCGCTGAACCGGTCGTCGCCGTCGCCGTCACCGGGCGCAACCACGGGAGGAGAGAAGCAGAAGGTGCATCCGGTGAGGGACGGCGCCGGCGTCCTGCAGTCGCGTGACTTCCGGTGCGTGGTGAGCAAGCAGATGGTGGGCATCCTGCTCACCGTCTGGGTCCGCGGCGACCTCCGCCGCTTCGTCCGCCGCCCCAGCGTCTCCTGCGTCGGCTGCGGCGTCATGGGCTGCCTCGGCAACAAGGTGCGTGCGTGCATGCCCTACGTGCATACAGACAGGCATGCGCGCGCTTCGGGAGTACTCCGACGATGATACATCGCGGCGGCAACTAACATAAGATTCAATTCTGTGCAGGGCGCTGTGTCCGTGAGGTTTTGGCTGCGTGACACGAGCTTCTGCTTCGTGTGCTGCCACCTCGCGTCCGGCGGCAGGGAGGGCGACGAGGCGCACCGCAACGCCGACGCCGCAGAGATCCTCCGGCGGACGAGCTTCCCCCGGCGCCACTGCTCCTCCTCCTCCCCGTCGCTCGCCTCGCCCCACAAGATTCTAGATCACGAGTAAGTACAACATCGTCCAGCATTAATTATTTCCGTGCGCTCCATGCATGCCGCAAGTCGATGAAGTCTGTTTGGTTTGCTGCCCACACTTCCCTCCCTCCGAAAGAATTGGCTGCCTATGGAAGTATGGATGTACGCCCATTCCTCTCCCATATTTTTGCCAAACAGTTGGCCAGACGAGGGTGAGGGGCTTGGCCAAAAAATTGGCAAGCCAACCCTTGCCAACATTTGGTAATGCAAAACAATCAGCAGTATACACTAATAGTTGTACTCCCTCTGTAAAAAAGTATATAAAATATATAAAAGACGCTTACGGATGGTGTACTATAGAATGCATCACATCGTACTGCCGGTTTTGTCGCCGTTGACCGGCCAAATAGTAAGCGACGGAAATATCAAAGGCCGCCGTCCTTGCCGGTTACTGCCACGATTTGAGCGAGCTCACCACCGCGGTCGTTATCTTATCCGGTGGTTGCACCGTCCACGGCACCGGTAAATCAAGTGTAGGTATTTGCCGTTCAGCAGAGGGTTACAGTTACTTGCCAGCCGGCCAGTTTACCACTGTACTCCACACGTATTGATCATGTCATGGCATGCACGACTAATAATATTAAGTACTCCAGCAAGTAGCCAGAGTGAATGCGTCGTATCTATTTTCTATGCCAGATCGGTGATCCAGGGAAACTGGTATGAAATAAAATCCTAATAGCGACGGTAACTGAAAGTTTCCACAATCAGAATGCTTAATTTCACCGGCCTGCGCCCGTGACAAAGACGGGTCGGAATCAAGTGGTGATCATGCATGCATGTTTGATGCGCGCGGCAGACTTTGACCGGTGTGGTGTGTCAGTATAGTTTCTAACTGTTTGTACTCTTGCGCAGCCGGGTGATCCTGCTTGGCGACCTCAACTATCGGATCTCCCTGCCCGAGGCCAAGACCAGGTTGCTGGTCGAGAGGCACGACTGGAAGACCCTCCTGGAAAACGACCAGGTACAAATTCAACTGGCAGACAATGATCGAACTTATATTACAAAACACAAGGAAATTCAAATTTGGAACTTTAATTAAAAACTCATGGGTGATTTGATTGTTCGTTTGCAGCTGCGGGGCGAGGTGACATCGGAAGGAGGGACGTTCCAGGGGTGGAACGAGGGGGCGATCACGTTCTCGCCGACGTACAAGTACCACCGGAACTCGGACGCCTACTACGGCTGCGCCCAGCTGGGCAGGAAGGGCGACAAGCTCAAGCGCCGGGCGCCGGCGTGGTGCGACCGCGTGCTGTGGCACGGCGCTGGCCTGAGGCAGACCCGGTACGACCGGTGCGAGTCGCGGCTGTCGGACCACCGCCCCGTGCGCGCCGCCTTCACCGTCGAGGTGGACGCGCCGTGGAACCTCAACTCCCTCCGGAGCTTCTTCCTTTCCGAGAGGTTCGACGACCGGGCCAAGAGCCCGGCCGACGGCATGTTCCTGCTCCGAGAGGACGACCACACGACCACCAGCGCGAGATATGCTGAGGATGTTTGAGTCTTTGAGACATGTAGCTGCTCCAACTGTACACAAACTAAAGAGAGAGTACATAAAACTATTTTCGAGAGTACGTAGTAGTAAAGATCCACCCGTCTGTTCTGTTCTTCCGAGTGTCCATACATGTCTACAGCACAAGCTAGGATACGGATGCATTTTTTCCCACACCCTGTCCCTGACTTCCTGTAAATTACTAGTGATATTACATACTCCTCCTGTAAAATAATAATAATATAAGAGCATTTAGATTATTAAAATAGTGATCTAAATGCTCCTAGAGCATCTACAGCCAGGCGCCGTAAACCGGCCTCAAACGTCCGGGTTGACTGACACCCATCATATCTAGCACAAATATGTGGCGGATATGGGAAGGCCCGGGCACGACCGGTAGCGTCCGCCATGTCGGAACCCTGCCCATCCGATCCCACATATATTTGTCCTGATCCCCTCTCCGTATCAAACCCTAGCCATTCCACTTCACTCCCCACCACTGTACTCCGCCACACAAGCTCTTGTCTGGCGATCTCCGGCCTTCTCCGGCATGGGGGTAGCAGATCCGAGTCCTACACCTCTAGATCCGTTGACCATGAGCTCATCCCTGCCCCGAGGAGGATATGATCGTCCGGTTTGGGCTCCGCCGCCCCGAAAAGAGGTGTCCGACGACAGCGCTTGGACTCCTTCCATCGAGAATCCATTTCGTCCGCACAAATGGTGCATGGATCCGCCGGTAGGGGTGTCATTGCTGCCTCATCGCAGGCGGTGTGGTTCGTATGGCGTCCGAAAACGCGGTTATGGACGCGCAACCCCTCCGTTAACGCGTCGAGCTAGAGGACGCGTCATGGGCGTCCTCTGAGGCAAACATGGCACGGTGTGCCCGCCGTGTGAGGCAGCGGGCATGGGAGGCGGTGGTAGCCCTCGCGGCGATGGACGTTGGCGAGGCGGAGGATCGCATTCTCCGATGCCCCGTATGATGCACCAGTGCGGGCGCCGCAACACCGTCGTGGTGGACGTTGTCGGCTCCTCCTAGGAAGGATCCATCATCGATCTGACGTCCACCAACACCGTCAGGGGTGCAAGCTACGACGAGTAAGAGTAGGGCATGGGAGACGGCGACGCCTCGAGTCCCGTGAGCCGGCTCGTGTCCTATGTTCTACTCTACCTTGCTGGTGACCGGACCAACACTCTGTGGAGTACAGCCGGCCGCCGGACATGGGCACGGCAGAGCCGAACGAGCTCCGCTTAAAGATCGATTTACGTTGCATGTAATAGTATGAATTTGAGGTTTCTAATTTATGATATCTGGTTGTAGAATGGATTATTTAAGGCCTGACCAGTCACTGTTCATGGACGTGTCCGGACGCGTCCGTGAACATTTGATGAGTCAGAATTTGCCAAGTCCACCTTATATTTCTCTACTAAGAAAGTACTAGATTGCACTCTTGTTGATCCAGTGAGTTGTCGCGGCCCAAAACTTGTTTGAACGGATAAATAGTAACGAGTTGTCGCCGTAAATCCTACGAGGAAATATGGGACTTTGCCGCCATGAACAACTGCAGCTAGGCTGAATGAATGGTACTCCTACCTTTCTACAGTATACCTAGGGTTAGCATACATGTGTTTTTCCACCCCGTTCCTGACTTTATGCACCTACATTTGTACTCTTCTTGATCCAATGAGCTGTCTCAAACTCGCCAAGCAACGAGTTGTCGCTGTAAGTAGTGCGCGGATGGGATCCGATTCGACCGGTGGCCATAAACAACTGCAGATAGGCCATGAACGGCACTTTTCTATTGGGCATGTGGGTGTAGATTAAAATCCAGAAGGCTTGTCACCAAGCATTGTCAACCTCTAATCGACCAGAAGATATCAGCCTTGGTTCTATTCTACTATCTCTCTGCGTGCGTGTTGTGTAGTGTACACACCACAGCATCCTCCATTAGAGAAAGTGCTGCGGTGGCACTGTCATGGGCCATGGCTCTCGGTCACTACACACAAGCGGCGGTCGTATTCCAGCCCCCCCTAAAATCAAGGGCTGTGTTAAGATTGTCCCCCCTTGTTGTTCTTGTTCTCTGCTGTTTGTTCCTTCTCCTTGTCAGCATTGCGCAGAGCGGATGGAGTGCATCCAAGGATAAGGTTGCTATCGCCAATTTACCCAATTTGCCATGCAAGTTGTGATCTTGCATAGGTGCGAGGCAACGGCCGATGATCTTGCGCGTACCTGCCGTCGGCATCGGGCCACATGTGTTTTTCTGCATTCTGTATGATTGTATGGTGTGGTGTGACTAATGTATTTGTGGCTGCGGTTTAATTTTGGTGACCGGCCGGGTCAGGTGAAATCAATTCATTAAAATATAGTATATGCAAATAATTCAATGCTCACAGTGTGACAACATTTGAAAATTAGTCTTGGTGCGAAGAAGCCCGAACTCGGGGTTGATCAGAATGCGTGTGTGAACACTTGGCCATTCTCGTGAATAGTACGCGTTGTCGTCTACTCCTTAAGAAATTTCGTCACTGCAATGCAGTCTGATTAATGTATGGTTAGTCCTAAACAAGGGCATCCCTGAAGATTCTTTCCGGCACCCCCCAAAATTAAATCAACCATGGATTCCTTATAGAATAGAAAGAGCTAGTTTAGGATAGCATTGGACTGGGACCGGGTAGGGATCAGGCGACTGAAATTATTTTAAGGGTCAGTCGATTTTTTTTCTTCCAGCTCCCTTTGTTGCCAGCAAGTGTTGGAAAAGAGTTAATTCCATTTTTATCCCGTCTTTTGTCTTTTTGACAGGGATTACCCCATATAAGCAAAATTTATCCATCTTATCCCATTTAACTAAATTTATGCCAGAGTTTATCCTATTTTAAATTTTTTGCACATTCTGTCAATCTTTTATTTTTTGTCGCCGGTTTCCTCCCCGCTCGATTGCACACCCGATTCTTTCTTTGGTTCTTCTTCACACATGCCCATCCTTATCTGCCAGTAGCTCCTCCAGCTTGTCGTTACTCCATCTTACATCCGGTTCTTTCTCCCGAGCCACCTCTATGAATTGGGTATTCCTTGCAGATGTTATCTCAAACGAAACAAATGTCTGCTTGTATTGCATCTCATTTCAACATCTTACACCAAGTTGCAAGCGCCTTTGCAAGTAGCAGCACCTAATGCTATGCTTAGTATGCAGCAGCGGCTGGCGTGAAGCACAAAAGAAGCAACATAGCACACAAAGCAGACCAACCAGCAGCAGCACAAAGGCAACAGATCAAGCAACAGCTAGCCTGCACCTACAGTAATTTGCATAGCAAGCTGCTGCTGCCATAAGCTGCGAGTGTGGCGAGGCGGTAGCGCTAGAATAGGAGAAGGACGCCAAGCATGTCACACACACACGCGCGCGCATGAGGCTCAACTCAAACTCGAACACGAGCAGGTTACCCGCGCAAATGGCTAAACTAGCATGGGCGAGGAGTCGATGGAATTCATCGATTTGATGGGTCCTAAACGAGGAGTAGCTCGAGATAGATTCGAGTGTATTTTCCTCCAGCACTTGGAGCCGAACGTAGCGAACCGGAAGTGCGGTCGAGGAAGGGAATAAAACTGGCTACGGACAAAGAAAAACACCTACAAATCATGTGGGAATCAATGACAGAATGTGCAAAAATCTAAAGAGGGGTAAAATCTGGCATATATTTTGGTTAAATGGGGTAAGATGGGTGAATTTTGCTTAAATGGGATAATCCCTGTCAAAAAGGGCAAAAGGAGGGGTAAAAATTGGAATTAACTCGTTGGAAAAAGTAACGGGATAGCTCAGCTAGTTCTGTACTCCAAACATGAAAAAAATACAAATACTTATATTATTGTCAAACTCTTTTCTTGTATGATGGAATTATAATATAACGATAAACTGAACACAAAATACACAAACTTTGCACCCTTTCATACTGGACAAAAACTAGTGGAAAATAGTACTTCTTGAATAATAATTATGACTTAAGTGGATTAATTTAAACAAATTTCATTTAAGTACCTAACACAAATTAAGTAGTCAAATGATTACAACCGAGAAAATCCAGCAGTCAATAGTTTGACTAAGCAACAAACAACTAACAAGATGAAACATTAGCACACACAAAAAATAGATGTTTTTTATTGACTACTTGTAAGTCGCCTGAAATTTTCATTCTGTGTAAGTCGATTTTGCACCATCCAACACACAAAAAGCAACAAATCAAAATCGACTTGCACCGAATTTTGTTTCAATTGTTTTTTAGAGGAGCAGTAAACAAAAATAAAAATAAAAAAGAAAGATAAAGTTTTATAAGGAAGAATCACTTGGTGGAATTGGTATTACCCTTAAATAAGAAAGAAATGAAGAAATAAATAATATTTTTTGCACACAATTTACATAGAAATTATGATTTTTTATAATATGAAAGGATAAGCATATAATAGAGGATTTTTCATGAAAAAAGGAAAAAACTAAGAAGGCATGAATTAGTAGCATTGGTATTATTCATACAGAAGAAAGAAAATGAAAAAAAACTAAAACAAAATCAAAACAATGAAGTTTCCTACGGGACAATAAATTAGTAGCACTGCGAGTAGACAATAAGAAGAATGAACAAAATTAAAATAAGTAATGCCATTTACACACAAATTATACAAAAATTACTTTTTTTATAATATGCAAGATAAGCATATAATATTTGCAAAAAAAGAACTTTCCTAAGAAGGAATGAATTGACAGCACTGGTATTAACCTTAAAGAAGTAGCAAATGAAATAAAAACTAAACAAAATCAAAATCATGATGATTCTTAAGAAAGAAAGTATTAGTGGCATTGTTATTAGCCTTAAAGAAGAAAAAATAGTGACAAATTTTGCACACAATTTACGCAATATTTATCATTTTTTACAATATGCAAAAATAAGCATATAATAGAGTAATTTTGGCAGAAGGGAAGTCTTCGAAGAAGGAATGAATTTGTGGCATCCATACAGAAGAAAGAAAATTAAAGAAAAACTAAAACAATATCAAAATAATGAAGTTTTCTAAGGAATATTGAAGTAGTGGGACTGGTATTGCCCATTTAGTATAATGAAAAAATTGAAAAATTTGCACATAATATATGCAGAAATTGTGTTTTATAACTAGTTTATAATAGTGAAACTCTCGCAAAAAAAGAAGTTTCCTAAGAAGAAAGAAAATGAAGTAAGAAACTAAACAAATCAAAATAATTATGTTTTTTAAGAAAGAATGTATTAGTGACATTAGTATTACCCTTTAAGAAGAAAGGAAACGAAACAAAGAAACTAAAACAAATAATGACAAAAGTTGCACACAACTTCAACAATAATTGTGTTTTTATAATATGCAAGCATAAATATGTTATAGTGGAATTGTCGCAAATAAAAGAAAATTTCTAAGAAGAAATGAATTAGTGGCAGTGGTATTACCCTTAAATAAGAAAGAAAATAAAAATTCTTAATACGCAAAATTTGCACACCATTCAAATAAAAGTTGTAATTTTTATAATATGCAAAAATGAACATATGATAGTGAAATCTTCACACTATACTATAATTTACACGCATATTGTATAGTACTTACGTGTAGACATTTACACTAACTGAACATCACAAAAAAAATCTGAACACCAATTTTAAATAATTTGCATGTAGACATTCATGATATAACGTTGGAGATTAATCATCTCTCAACTTATAAAAATAAGTTGCATTGTGTATCAATGGTGTCATCAACATGTACATACACAGCCACGTGTGCGCGCAAGCACACAAAAAGTGACACGCACAAAAAGAAAACTGAAGAATAAAATGAAAATAAATAAAGAAGACACAGAGAAGAGACATAAAAAACGCATTCAGACTCGTACGTGTGACACGATAGAGAATTTTTGTTCTCGACTAACACATATTAATGCTGTCGGCCGCCCGACACCAGGCCAAGCGCTCTGCATGCTGCATGCATGCCGTACTGTATGTGTGCACAGTTTGGAAAGGAAAATCGACTGACCCTAATTATATTTTCAGGCGACTGAAGTATAGCTAAAGCGCATTGGGCTGGACCATAGGTGATGTCTCACTTGATAACCACATGGAACCCTTGTCCTTTATGATAACCAATCATCTTATATCACCATCTAACACCTGCTAAACCATATGGGTCCAGTTTTATTCGAGGGAGATCGTGAAATCATTACATCCATAGCAACAGAGCGCCGCTGATGACGATATAAGAAATAGTAGCACGATAATGGTTCCAAATTACATTCATGATCAAACTTTCAAGTGCCAGTTTGCTCAGGGAAAGGCGACCATTCAGTGCAAAGACTACTTTTATCCATTAATGAAAACTAGCAAAGTGACCATGCGTTGTGGCGGATCCAAAATTGAATAGTACATGTTTAAATCCCCAATACTTGTTTACCCCGGATATGATCATGTTTGGTAAATTGTGACCTCGTACGACCATATCTGATGAGCAACTCGTCACTGTACCGACTTATGGGCTAACACGTCACACTTTGTCAAGTTCCATCTATGGCGTGCAAGTTTGTTTACTGCTTGGGCAGACTTGGCTCTTCGTGTTGGAAATATGCCCTAGAGGCAATAATAAATTGGTTATTATTATATTTCCTTGTTCATGATAATCGTTTATTATCCATGCTATAATTGTATTGATTGGAAACTCAAATACATGTGTGGGTACATAGACAACACTGTGTCCCTAGTAAGCCTCTAGTTGACTAGCTCGTTGATCAAAGATGGTTAAGGTTTCCTAGCCATTGACATGAGATGTCATTTGATAACGGGATCACATCATTAGGAGAATGATGTGATGGACAAGACCCAAACTGTAAACGTAGCATTTGATCGTGTCAGTTTATTGCTATTGTTTTCTGCATGTCAAGTATCTGTTCCTTTGACCATGAGATCATGCAACTCACTAACACCGGAGGAATACCTTGTGTGTATCAAACGTCGCAACGTAACTGGGTGACTATAAAGGTGCTCTACAGGTATCTCCGAGGGTGTCTGTTGGGTTGGCATGGATCAAGACTGGGATTTGTTACTCCGTATGACGGAGAGGTATCTCAGGGCCCACTCGGTAATACAACATCACAATGAGCCTTGCAAGCAATGTGACTAAAGTGTTAGCCACGAGATCTTGTATTACGGAACGAGTAAAGAGACTTGCCGGTAACGAGATTGAACTAGGTATAGTGATACCGACGATCGAATCTCGGGCAAATAACATACCGAAGAACAAAGGGAACAGCATACGGGATTAACTGAATCCTTGACATAGAGGTTCGACCGATAAAGATCTTCGTAGAATATGTAGGAGCCAATATGGGCATCCAGGTCCCGCTATTGGTTATTGGCCGTAGAGGTGTCTCGGTCATGTCTACATAGTTCTCGAACCCGCAGGGTCTACACACTTAACGTTTGGTGACGATTAGTATAATTGAGTTATTATGTTGGTGACCGAAAGTTGTTCGGAGTCCCGGATAAGATCCCGGACATAACGAGGATCTCCGGAATAGTCCGGAGGTAAAGATTGATATATGTGATAATAGTGTTTTGATCTCCGGAAGAGTTCCGAAGTTCACCGGAAGAGGTTCCGGATGTTTACCGAAGTGTTCGGGTGCAGCAACACTTTATATGGGCCAAAGGGATAAAGCCCACAAGGTATTGGAAAGTGCAAAAAGTAGTTTTGCTGCCGCGTAAGCGGTACTACCGCTTGGTGAAGCGGTACTACCGCCCGAGCGGTACTACCGCTTGTGTGAAGCGGTACTACCGCCCAAGCGGTACTACCGCTTGTCTGAAGCGGTACTACCGCTTGTGCGCGGCTGTGCACGGTTCGGCAGGGATCCGAGTTGGACTCTTTCCCTGCGGGCCAAACCGACCTTGTGCGGGCAAAACCGACCTGGAGGAGGCTTTTACTCCAAGTTTAGACCCCAAGGCTCAACATATAAATAGAGGGGCAGGGCTAGCACACGGGATACATCAGGATTTCCCAAGCCGTGTGCCGGCAACCCTAGCCCTCTAGTTCCTCCGTCATAATCTCCGTAGTGCTTGGCGAAGCCCTGCAGAGATTGTTCCTCACCACCATCACCACGCCGTCGTGCTGCTGGAACTCAACCACTACTTCACCATCGCTCGCTGGATCAAGGAGGTGAAGGCGTCATCAAGTCGTACGTGTGTTGAACGCGGAGGTGCCGTCCGTTCGGCACTAGATCGGAAGGATCGTGATTGGATCGCGGGACGCTCGGCGATTTGGATCGCGAAGACGTTCGACTACATCAACCGCGTTTATTAACGCTTCCGCTTAGCGATCTACAAGGGTATGTAGATTCACTCTCCCTCTCGTAGATGCTCATCACCATGGATAGATCTTATGTGTGCGTAGGAAAATTTTTGTTTCCCATGCAACGTTCCCCGACAGTGGCATCATGAGCTAGGTCTATGCGTAGATGAGATCTCGAGTAGAACACAAACGAGTTGTGGGCGTGGGTGTATACATATTGCTTGCCGTTACTAGTTGATATTTGATTCGGCGGTACTGTGAGATGAAGCGGCCCGGACCGACATTACGCGTACACTTACGCGAGACAGGTTCCTTCAACTAACATGTAACTTCGTTGCATAAAGATGGCTAGCGGGTGTCTGTCTCTCTCACTTTAGTTGAATCGATTTCAATGAAGAGGGTTCTTTTAGAAGATCAAAAAGCAATCACTACACCACGTTGTGGTTTTGCGTAGGTAAGAACGGTTCTTGCAAACCCGTAGCAGCCACGTAAAATTTGCAACAACAATTAGAGGACGTCTAACTTGTTTTTGCAGGGTATGATGTGATATGATATGGCCAATTACATGATGAGATATATGTGATGTATGAGATGATCATGTTTTGTATAGAATATCACGACTTGCATGTCGATGAGTACGGCAACTGGCAGGAGCCATAGAGTTGTCTTTAATTATTGTATGACCTGCGTGTCAATCATTAAGCGCTATGTAATGCTTTACTTTATCGCTAAACGTTAGCTATAGTCGTGGAAGCAACAGTCGGCGCGACAACCTTATGGCGACACGTTGATGGAGATCAAGATGGTGGAGATCATGGTGTCATGCCGGTGACGATGGAGATCATGCCGGTGCTTTGGAGATGGAGATCAAAAGCACAAGTTCATGGCCATATCATGTCACTTATGATTTGCATGTGATGTTAATCCTTTTATGCATCTTATTTTGCTTAGGACGACGGTAGCATTATAAGGTGATCCCTCACTTAAATTTCAAGATAAATTGTGTTCTCCCCAAGTGTGCACCGTTGCGAAAGTTCGTCGTTTCGAGACACGCCGTGATGATCGGGTGTGATAGACTCTACGTTCGCATACAACGGGTGCAAGCCATGTTGCACGTGCGGAACACTCGGGTTAAACTTGACGAGCCTAGCATGTACAGACATGGCCTCGGAACACAAGAGACCGAAAGGTCGAACATGAGTCATATAGTAGATATGATCAACATGAAGATGTTCACCATTGAAACCACCTCAACTCACGTGATGATCGGACTTGAGTTGGTGGATTTGGATCATGTTACACTCGAATGACCGGAGGGATGTCAATTTGAGTGGGAGTTTTTAAGTAATATGATTAACTAAACTCATTATCAAGAACAATAGTCTAAGTTGTCTTTGCTATATTTATGTTGTAGATCATGGCTCGCGCAGTAGCACCCCTGAATTTTAATGCGTTCCTAGAGAAAGCTAAGTTGAAAGATGATGGAAGTAACTTTGTGGACTGGGCCCGTAATGTAAGGATTATCCTTACGGCTTCCCAGAAGGCTTATGTCCTTGATGCACCGCTTGGTGATCCACCCGCTCCAGTTGAGTCTCTAGACGTTGTGAACGCCTGGCAGGCTCGTTCTGATGATTACTCAATAGTTCAATGTGCAATGTTGTATGGCTTAGAACCGGGACTTCAAAGACGTTTTGAACGTCATGGAGCATATGAGATGTTCCAGGAGTTGAAGTTTATCTTTCAGAAGAATGCCCGGATCGAGAGATATGAGATCTCCGATAAGTTCTATGCTTGCAAGATGGAGGAGAACGGGTCTATCAGTGATCACGTGCTCAGAATGTCTGGGTACTCCACCCGTCTGGCTGAGTTAGGGATGCCCCTTCCGCCAGAGGCTATCACTGACAGAGTTCTTCAATCATTGCCACCTAGCTACAAGAGCTTCGTGTTGAACTATAACATGCACGGGATGAACAAGTCAGTCGCCGAGCTGTTTGCGATGCTGAAAGCCGTTGAGTCTGAAATTCAGAAGGAGCATCAAGTGTTGATGGTCAATAAAACCACTAGTTTCAAGAAAAATGGCAAGGGTAAGAAGGGTAACTCCAAGCAGAGTGGCAAAGCAGTTGCTCCTCTCGTGAAGAAACCCAAGGCTGGACCCAAACCAGAAACTGTGTGTTTTCATTGCAAGGGAACTGGACACTGGAAGCGGAATTGCCCCAAGTATTTGGCTGACAAGAAGGCGGCCAACAACAAACAAGGTATATATGATATACATGTTATTGATGTGTACCTTACCAACTCTCGTTGTAGTGCCTGGGTATTTGATACCGGTGCGGTTGCTCATATTTGCAACTCAAAACAGGAACTGCGGAATAGACGGAGGCTGGCAAAGGACGAAGTGACGATGCGCATGGGAAATGGTTCCAAGGTTAATGTGATCGCCGTCGGCACGCTCGCTCTTCGATTACCGTCGGGATTATTGATGAACCTAAATAAGTGTTATTTGGTGCCTGCGTTAAGCATGAACATTATATCTGGATCTTGTTTATTGCGAGACGGTTACTCATTTAAATCAGAGAATAATGGTTGTTCTATTTATATGAGTAATATCTTTTATGGTCATGCACCCAATGTGAGGGGTTTATTCTTGTTGAATCTCGATAGTAATGATACACATGTTCATAACATTGATGCCAAAAGATGTAGAATTGATAATGATAATACCACTTTCTTGTGGCACTGCCGTTTAGGTCATATTGGCGTAAAACGCATGAGGAAGCTCCATGCTGATGGACTTTTGGAGTCACTTGATTTTGAATCACTTGACACATGTGAGCCATGCCTCATGGGCAAGATGACTAAAACTCCGTTCTCTGGAACAATGGAACGGGCAAGTGACTTATTGGAAATCATACATACTGATGTGTGCGGTCCGATGAGCATTGAGGCGCGCGGTGGTTATCGTTACTTTCTCACCTTCACTGATGACTTAAGTAGATATGGGTATATTTACTTAATGAAACACAAGTCTGAAACATTTGAAAAGTTCAAACAATTTCAGAGTGAAGTTGAGAATCATCGTAACAAGAAGATTAAATTCCTACGATCTGATCGAGGAGGAGAATATCTGAGTTATGAGTTTGGCAGTCACTTAAGACAGTGTGGAATTGTTTCACAATTAACACCGCCTGGAACACCACAGCGTAATGGTGTGTCCGAACGTCGTAATCGAACCTTATTGGATATGGTGCGATCTATGATGTCTCTTGCCGATTTGCCACTATCGTTTTGGGGTTATGCATTAGAGACAGCTGCATTCACTTTAAATAGGGCACCATCGAAATCCGTTGAGACGACGCCATATGAACTTTGGTTTGGCAAGAAGCCAAAGCTGTCGTTTCTTAAAGTTTGGGGATGTGATGCTTATGTCAAAAAGCTTCAGCCTGAAAAGCTGGAACCCAAAGCGGAGAAATGCGTCTTCATAGGATACCCAAAAGAGACAGTTGGGTATACCTTCTATCTCAGATCCGAAGGCAAAATGTTTGTCGCTAAAAACGGAACATTTCTTGAGAAAGAGTTTCTCTCGAAAGAATTGAGTGGGAGGAAGATAGAACTTGATGAGGTTATTGAACCTTTACTTCAACCTGAGAGTAGCGCAGCGCAGAAAGTTGTTTCTGTGGAGCCTACATTAGCTGAAGAGGAAGTTAATGATGATGATCATGAAGCTTTGGATCAAGTTGCTATCGAACCTCGTAGGTCGACAAGGACGCGTACTGCTCCTGAGTGGTACGGCAACCCTGTCTTAGAGGTCATGTTGTTAAACAACGATGAACCTACGAGCTATGGAGAAGCGATGATGGGCCCGGATTCCGAGAAGTGGTTAGAGGCCATGAAATCCGAGATGGGATCCATGTATGAAAACAAAGTATGGACTTTGGAAGTATTACCTGAAGGGCGTAAGGCCATTCAGAACAAATGGATCTTTAAGAGGAAGACGGACGCGGACGGTAATGTCACCGTCTATAAAGCTCGACTTGTGGCAAAGGGTTTTTCACAAGTTCAAGGAGTTGACTACGATGAGACCTTCTCACCCGTAGCGATGCTTAAGTCCGTCAGAATCATGTTAGCAATAGCTGCCTTTTTCGATTATGAAATTTGGCAGATGGATGTCAAAACAGCGTTCCTTAACGGTTACCTTAAGGAAGAGTTGTATATGATGCAACCAGAAGGTTTTGTCGATCCAGAGAATGCTGACAAAGTTTGCAAACTCCAGCGATCCATTTATGGACTGGTGCAAGCATCTCGGAGTTGGAATCTTCGTTTTGATGAGGTGATCAAAGCGTTCGAGTTTATACAAGTTTACAGAGAAGCTTGTATTTACAAGAAAGTGAGTGGGAGCTCTATAGCGTTTCTAATATTATATGTGGATGACATATTGCTGATTGGAAACAATATAGAAATGCTGGAAAGCGTAAAGGAATATTTGAACAAGAGTTTTTCAATGAAGGACCTAGGAGAAGCTGCTTTCATATTAGGCATCAAGATCTATAGAGATAGATCGAGACGCTTAATAGGACTTTCACAAAGCACATACCTTGACAAAGTTTTGAAGAAGTTCAAAATGGATCAGTCCAAGAAGGGGTTCTTGCCTGTTTTGCAAGGTGTGAAGTTGAGTAAGACTCAATGCCCAGTGACTGCAGAAGATAGAGAAAAGATGAGTGTCATCCCCTATGCTTCGGCCATAGGCTCTATCATGTATGCAATGCTGTGCACAAGACCCGATGTCAGCCTTGCCATAAGTATGGTCGGAAGGTTTCAAAGTGATCCAGGAATGGAACACTGGACGGCGGTCAAGAATATCCTGAAGTACCTGAAAAGGACTAAGGACATGTTTCTCGTTTATGGAGGTGATCAAGAGCTCGTCGTAAAGGGTTACGTCGATGCAAGCTTTAACACTGATCCGGATGACTCTAAGTCGCAAACCGGATACGTATTTATTCTTAATGGGGGTGCGGTTAGCTGGTGCAGTTCCAAGCAAAGCGTGGTAGCAGATTCTACATGCGAAGCGGAGTACATCGCTGCCTCGGAGGCGGCGAAGGAAGGTGTCTGGATGAAGGAGTTCATGACAGATCTTGGAGTAGTGCCTAGTGCGCTTAACCCAATGACTCTGTTTTGTGATAACACTGGTGCCATTGCTCTAGCCAAGGAACCAAGATTTCACAAGAGGACCAGACACATAAAACGACGTTTCAATTCCATCCGCGATTACATCAAGGAGGACGACATAAATATTTGCAAAGTACACACGGATCTAAATGTTGCAGATCCGATGACTAAACCTCTTCCAAGGGCTAAACATGAACAACACCAGAACTGCATGGGTGTTCGATTCATTACAATGTAAATCACATAGTGATGTGAACTAGATTATTGACTCTAGTGCAAGTGGGAGACTGTTGGAAATATGCCCTAGAGGCAATAATAAATTGGTTATTATTATATTTCCTTGTTCATGATAATCGTTTATTATCCATGCTATAATTGTATTGATTGGAAACTCAAATACATGTGTGGGTACATAGACAACACTGTGTCCCTAGTAAGCCTCTAGTTGACTAGCTCGTTGATCAAAGATGGTTAAGGTTTCCTAGCCATTGACATGAGATGTCATTTGATAACGGGATCACATCATTAGGAGAATGATGTGATGGACAAGACCCAAACTGTAAACGTAGCATTTGATCGTGTCAGTTTATTGCTATTGTTTTCTGCATGTCAAGTATCTGTTCCTTTGACCATGAGATCATGCAACTCACTAACACCGGAGGAATACCTTGTGTGTATCAAACGTCGCAACGTAACTGGGTGACTATAAAGGTGCTCTACAGGTATCTCCGAGGGTGTCTGTTGGGTTGGCATGGATCAAGACTGGGATTTGTTACTCCGTATGACGGAGAGGTATCTCAGGGCCCACTCGGTAATACAACATCACAATGAGCCTTGCAAGCAATGTGACTAAAGTGTTAGCCACGAGATCTTGTATTACGGAACGAGTAAAGAGACTTGCCGGTAACGAGATTGAACTAGGTATAGTGATACCGACGATCGAATCTCGGGCAAATAACATACCGAAGAACAAAGGGAACAGCATACGGGATTAACTGAATCCTTGACATAGAGGTTCGACCGATAAAGATCTTCGTAGAATATGTAGGAGCCAATATGGGCATCCAGGTCCCGCTATTGGTTATTGGCCGTAGAGGTGTCTCGGTCATGTCTACATAGTTCTCGAACCCGCAGGGTCTACACACTTAACGTTTGGTGACGATTAGTATAATTGAGTTATTATGTTGGTGACCGAAAGTTGTTCGGAGTCCCGGATAAGATCCCGGACATAACGAGGATCTCCGGAATAGTCCGGAGGTAAAGATTGATATATGTGATAATAGTGTTTTGATCTCCGGAAGAGTTCCGAAGTTCACCGGAAGAGGTTCCGGATGTTTACCGAAGTGTTCGGGTGCAGCAACACTTTATATGGGCCAAAGGGATAAAGCCCACAAGGTATTGGAAAGTGCAAAAAGTAGTTTTGCTGCCGCGTAAGCGGTACTACCGCTTGGTGAAGCGGTACTACCGCCCGAGCGGTACTACCGCTTGTGTGAAGCGGTACTACCGCCCAAGCGGTACTACCGCTTGTCTGAAGCGGTACTACCGCTTGTGCGCGGCTGTGCACGGTTCGGCAGGGATCCGAGTTGGACTCTTTCCCTGCGGGCCAAACCGACCTTGTGCGGGCAAAACCGACCTGGAGGAGGCTTTTACTCCAAGTTTAGACCCCAAGGCTCAACATATAAATAGAGGGGCAGGGCTAGCACACGGGATACATCAGGATTTCCCAAGCCGTGTGCCGGCAACCCTAGCCCTCTAGTTCCTCCGTCATAATCTCCGTAGTGCTTGGCGAAGCCCTGCAGAGATTGTTCCTCACCACCATCACCACGCCGTCGTGCTGCTGGAACTCAACCACTACTTCACCATCGCTCGCTGGATCAAGGAGGTGAAGGCGTCATCAAGCCGTACGTGTGTTGAACGCGGAGGTGCCGTCCGTTCGGCACTAGATCGGAAGGATCGTGATTGGATCGCGGGACGCTCGGCGATTTGGATCGCGAAGACGTTCGACTACATCAACCGCGTTTATTAACGCTTCCGCTTAGCGATCTACAAGGGTATGTAGATTCACTCTCCCTCTCGTAGATGCTCATCACCATGGATAGATCTTATGTGTGCGTAGGAAAATTTTTGTTTCCCATGCAACGTTCCCCAACACTTCGACCAAGAGGCATGAAGGTACAAAAAGTGGCCAATACATAACAGTCCTTGCTTCCCCGCCGCCGCCGGAGGAGGCCGGTGAGTGATGCTCGCCCGGCGGACGGCAAACGGCGGGCTCTCCCCCTCTCTCCGTGAGGGGATCTCTGGCCGAGACGCGACGGCGACCCTGGGCGCCCGACGTGGAGGCGGAGTTGGCACGATTGGACGGCGGCCCGATGGGATTCCGGCAGTGGCTGGGCCACCACGGCTGCGGGGGCTGCGTGGGGCTAGCCATGGCAACCGGAGGCGGTGGATCTGGAGTTTTCCACCCCAGATCGGTTCTCCTCCGTCATCACGCGGATGCCTAGGGCGGCGACCCTGGGCTTGGCGGTGGTGGTCATCTCCTTCGTCAGAGGTGGTCGGCCTGAAGGCTGGGTGGTCGGATCTCGAGTTCTGTCATCTAGTCCCGGCTGTGAGTTGGGGAAGTATAGTTGCCGGTGAAAACCGAGTCGAGGCGGACGATGGCAGCGTTTTGCGCCGTTACCTTGATGAAGGCATCATCGTGTAACAACTGTCGACCCACTCGTGCTGCTCCGGGAGAAACCCTAGGATCTGGTCTTCCGGATCGGACGATGGTGCCACTGTGGTGTCGTTTCTCTTTTGGGATTATCGTTTGTAGAGTAGCGATGGACGACAGGGGCAGAAGGTGGAGCGGCTTCGTCTTGCATGGAGCTTCGGTCGACATGTCAAGTCATGCCTGGCCGACAGGTGCTACGTTGTGTCATGCATGTTCAGCAGGTGCTACGCACGATAGATCTTCCAGAGACTTCAAGCTGCGTCGGCTGGTGGTACTTGGCGGCATGGTGTTGCGGTGTACCGGTGGCGACCGCGACGTGCTCAGCAGTTTACGCGTAGGGAGGTGGTGAAGTTGGGCGCCGTGGTGGTGTCGACGGATGTCTGGACTCGCAAGGATGATGCGGATCACTTTCCTGAAGATGGGTCGGCGGTTTGATGATGATGACGGCTTCTAAAACGTATGCATGTAGTGTACGCTTTAGGTTTGCTGCACCGGCTTTAGGTTCCGATATGTTATGTCGATGGATTGAAGACGACAACGGTTTTAGATATGTGGAGTGAGAGCACTCGACACTATTGAGTTTGTAGGTGTGAGTGGTGGCTTGGGTAGCTTGATGTATGTTCTTGTCAGATCGTTGTTGAACAATTAATAAAGATAGCTGTTTGCATCGATTGATGCAGAGGCCAGAGCTTTAACCTCCTTTTCAGAAAAAGCACTTTCCCAAACTTGAAAAATCACACCCTAAAGCAACATCTGGATCTCAATGACGGGATGATGTACATAGGTCCTGGCTGGTACAAAATCCACACTCATCAGCCTTTTTACGGTCCCTTACACTGTTGATAAGGATGAGTAGTAGAGATCTAATCTGGCCATTTATTCAAATTATGGTTCTGGTTCTGAGGGTGTCTCTTCTTTACCCCTAGCCCATCAATCGTTTTTGTTTTGGGTCAACCCCTCGATTAGTTTCCAATTTGATCGTCGTCGTTTGGCCACAGTTGCCGGTGAGTGATGGTTGCATTCTGACACTCTGACCTCGTGCGCCAACGAATGGATCTACCATGCCTCGTCGCCTGTCCCACTAATCTCAGTCGTCATGCCGCTGCCTTGCCCTCCATAGGTGCCCAACAACCAACGAATGTATCTTCTAGCGTCTCGCAACCAGCCAAACGACGAGGGATCATTAGGGATATGAAGGATGCAATCATGGGATTGTCTTACATCTACTTTGGCCGCCGCCCTAGTCAAAATGAAACCAAACAGCACGGTGATCATGAAATTAATCTACTTGACCATATGACCATGGGGACGTGGCCCTTACCCGATTTTACCCCTGATGCAGCGAATATTGCTCACATTGAGGCATAGTACAACTCAATACTGCTCACCTTGAGGAGCAATACAGAGTAATCTTAACTGTTTGATTCGCTAAAATAGACGGTCCATATTCACTTGAGGGTACCATAAAAGAGTCGTTAAAATATGTGATGTTTTAAACAACATGTATTCCTTATTTGTTTGGATGGGATGGGGGAGGGATGTGCCTGGTACGAAGCTAACTAATGGGTATTTTGTAAATATGGAGCAATGTCGTCAAGTAGTTTCTAAAAATCCAACGGCTTACCTTGCATGCATTAAATGCAAATTAGATGATCGGAAATGATGGATGACATACATACCATCATCACCAACTAACTCTTTTATTGGAGTGAAGATTGCACCTTTTTTTTTAAGAACACACAAGTTGTGTGTCTTCTGTATTAAAATAAGGGAAGAAAACAAGTACAAACCTATACCACTATGTTCAAATGGTGCATCACACTTTGGCTAGCACCCACCCACATAACCACTACCGCATATTACTCATACTAGCGTCAACCGTTCTACTCACCCTAGCCCACATCCATAGAGAAAACTCATTGTGAACTCGCAAGGTAACAACCGAGGGCAAGGATGCCACTTTGTCGAAAACGCGGCTATTCCTGTCTAGCCAAATCATCTTCAGAGTACAACAAACCAAAGTTTTAATCTCCTTCGTATGAGCACCTGAAACATCATAATTGAGCCTCGGTCACCAGTTCTTTGAGCTCATCGAGCGGTCACAGGGTGAATCGATGCAGCCTCCATGGTAACAACACCTTGGAGATTGCACCCTTATTCCCTTCGCTACAATTGTTTGAATTACTTGGCCTAGCCCATTATTAATGTAAAATTATTCCTAGGCACACCTAGCTCCCTCAGGCGACACAAGGGGTGTTAGAGTTTACTAGTGGTTGAAATGTGAGTAAGACAAACATATATGGTTCGTTCTTCTACACACACTAGGAGCATGAGAAGAGAACGCATACACGCGCACTTCTCTTCCGACACCGACTTGCCATGCCTCGTGTCTGCCCGTACATCAGTGGTTCGTGACCGAGCCAAGACGGTCCATGACCTATGCATCGTGTATCTCGTCTTTTCTGCCACACGTGAAAGAAGCCGAACCATTGCCTCGGACCGTTGTCGTGGGACTACTTACCCAACGAAGACTACTCTTGGAGACGAATACTAACTTCACAACATGTCAACCTCCGACAATGTTGTCACTGCAAACGTATCTTCATTCACCAATTTTTACGTGCTCTTACCTCTTCTATGAGGGATCACTTTCGGAACTTTGGTACTAGCAATCGATATGGACATGTTATATTTATCTTACATACTTGATTACTTGTCTAGTTCGTACTTTTGTTGGTACAAATATTATGTCTACTAGGTTCATCATATTTTACCTACTGTATTTCCAGATTAAAATTTATAAAAAATGCACATGTTCTCAACAACATATCACTTTTTTTTATAAAGGACATTTCATTGAATCAACATATCAGATGAGCAGCTCATGAACAACTTGCCTTCTTTATTTTAGTTTTCTCTGAAAGCTACATTCATTTTTCCATGTTTTAACCTGTATCGCATGGAAGAGCATGTAGAAGGCAAATGGCATTTTTCATCAAATTGCAGAACACACGGTCAAATGCCAAAAAAAAGAGAGGAAATAACACTTGTGTCAGATGATGCAAGCTGCTTTGGTAGGCCCCCTGCATATCTTGATGGTGCCATGGTGGCTCTTAGGTCAACTGCCTCGCAACCACTTTTAGCAATGCATGAGCAAGCAAAGGAACAATGTTGGCAAAGGAGGAAGTAGTCTAGAGAAATCCATATTCTTCTCTTCCATTCCGGGAGAATATCCTGCTAGCTGCAGCATCAATATGTGATAAGCTTTAGGGACAAAAAAACTCAAAGCTAAGTGGTGGACTTTCTAAATTTGATTAGAAAGTCTGGCTGGGCTATGTTGCCAGTATTGTGGACCTTACCATAATAAGACTGAACGATATGTAACTTTGAAGGCAAACGGTATGTACAAGTGTCACTTTGGGCCCATGGAAGCTTCGACTTTTTTTCACCATTCTCAACGATCAGCATGGTCCTATATCGTCAATAATGCACTGTGTGCGTCACACTGGCCTCAAATCCAGGCAAAGCATGTTGATCCTTTACGGCCGTTTCGCTGCCGCGGAAAGTGCACCTTCTGGTAGTGTGTAGAGTAGGTGGATAAGGCGGGGACATGACCAATACTACTAGTACTTTGCATAAAGTCACGTGTCGTTTTAAGTTAATGGCTAGATGATACGCTATGTTGCAACCGAAATGGATTGTGTTGATAATGGCTCAGCCAAAGCATTGTCCCGAGTAGCTATAAGAGCATCTTCAACGCCCAAAAAAGGCCTCATGCACTAAAAATTATCGTTTTTGTGTGTCGAAGACAAAAAACAAACGCTCCAGCAGACGCTGTAAAATAGAGCGCACACAAAAAACTTTAGCGCACGCATTATAAAGCGGTATCCCGGGCTGCAAATCTTGGGTGCTGGATTGTGCGCGCTCGCTGCTGCAGGTGGGGCCGCCACATTGAGCGTCGTGTTTTTGTGCATCTGGAAAACCTCTTCGTCACTTCCGCGCGCAAAAAGACTATTTTGACACTGTAAAAGAATTATACCGTGCCAAGGCGAAGCGCGCCTGTTGGAGATCCTCTAAGCCTACAATGATGTTCTGCCGCTCAACGAGTTGCCGCCGCCGCCATGTGATACCCTTCAAATTTCCTGAAAAGATTGCATAGATACTCTTTTTTGGTTTCTGACTCCGTCCCTGGCCGTGCTCCACGCAACGCCGGATCTCCTGTCGCGTCAGGTCATCGGAGTTTTTTTTAGGATAAGGTCATCGGAGGTACCACTGGCATCGGTGACACCACATGGTCCACAGATAGAGAAACTAGCGATGATGCACAGTCAGACTCTTGTTTTTGTACTAATTTTTTTTGAAGTACTAACTTTTTGTTAGGGCACGTCGAGCTTCTCAACTGGCCAATGGGCTAGCCAGCCACGCTAGAGCGATTTTTATCAGCCTGCCTAACAGGTGGGTTGGCTTGTGGGTTTCCTAGTCTTGTGCTCTTGAGGAAAGCGGGATACCTATTCCGTGCAGTGCGCGTTGCGAAGACGCGGAACACACACACCCCACGCGCCCGTTTGGGCCGACCTATGTACGGGCCAGGACGCCCCTATTTTTTCTAATACATTTTTTTTGCTTTTTATTCTTTATTATCAAATCTTTCCTTACTTCAAATAATTCAGGACTTCAAAAAAGTTCCAAATTTCAGAAATATTGTGAATTTTGGAAAAAGGTCCATAAAATCATAAAATGTGAATTAAAAAAATGTTCCTGATTTTGAAAAATATTTTGCGAAATCATTAAATATTTGCGGATTCAAAAAATATTCAAAATTGTTAAAAAATGCATAACATTATTTTTCTGATTTCAAAAATATATTCGGGAAATAAAAATGCTCCGGGTGTTGAAAACAAAAATGCTTATTCAAAAAATATTGTGAATTTGAACATTGTTCTCGAATTAAAAAAATGTTTATGAAATTTTATAAATGTTCACAAAATTTTATAAAAATATGTGAATTTCATAATAAAGTTCATCACTTCAAACACATTTTTCTGATTCTAAAATATGTTCATGCATTTGAAAAAATGTTCACCAAAACAAAAGTATCTCTCTGAATTTCTAAAATTGTTTAAAATTTTGAAAAAAATGTTCACCTGCTCAAATAATTGCTCATGAATTTGAAAAGAATTTTTCACAATTTCAACAAAAAAATCTTGAATTTGTAAAAAATATATGGAAATTAAAAATATGTTCATGATTTTGAAAAATGTTCGCAAATTCAAAAATGTTCATGATTGCAAGCATGTTGACGATTTAAAGAATTTTTTAGATGTTCAAAAAATGAAAAATAATACATAAAAATGGAAAGGAAAATAACATAAAAAGTAAAATATGAAAAAAAATAGAAAACACAAATAAAAAAATGCAAAATCTGAAAACTCCAAAAGAAAACACACCAAAAAATAGAAAACAATAGTCTAGGAACTTTATCAAAACCGGAAAGCTGCTAGTTGGGCCGGCCCAAGTGTACGCAGTGTGGGAGGTAGTATGTTCTAGGTCTCTATTTTGTGACCGACACGTCAAATAGGATATGTCCGCTTTGGTGACCTATGGGCAAAATAGGGATCCGACTTGGCTTCCGGCGAGAAGAAACGGTCATCAAAACCTTGTATGGGTCATGGAACTCGCACGCACATCTCAACCGTACAACTTCTCCAAAAACAAAAGTTTCTAAAAAAAATCTCGATAAAGTCCCGCCCGTGCAAGGCGCCAATGCTATGTCTCGCATTAAGCGAGACGAATGGTTCTCTGGCCGAAGCGTCTGGAGTAATCAGGCCAGCCCATTAGCACATACAAAGAATAGAAAAATAGGAAGAAAAATGGGGGTGCGCGCGGGGATTCGATCCCTGGTTACTTCGATAGCGCAACAAGTTGTTAGCCACCGGGCCATTATTGCGTCACTGTTGCGTTCGTGGATACAGAGGAGGCACGAAATACTAAGGTAAAATACCCGAGTTTTTTTATTTCTTTGTTTTTTTTTTCATTTCTTTCTCCGTTCACGGTTACAGAGGAGCGCAGATTACTCGATACATGGTCAATAATTTTTGTCGTTTTATTTTGTTTCTTTTCTCTTTTTCTCCATTTTTTCATTTTTTTGCATTTTTGTTTCTTCATTTTTTTCAATTTTTGTTTTCTTTGTTCTTTTAGTTATTATACTACATATTTTTTATATGTCAACAACATTTTATTTTAAAAAAAATTCTTGGTTAACATTTTTTATATACAAGATGAACATTTATTGATACATGGTCAACATTTTCTATATACATTTTTGTAAATGCTTGATTAAAAGCTTTCAATTAAAAATATTAACATTGTTTTTGAATACATGGTTAACATTTTTCCTATACACATTTAAAATTTTCCAAACACTTGATTAACATTTTGCAAATAGTTGTTCAATATTTTTTTAAATGCTTGATTAACATTTCCATATACATTATGAAAAACAATTCATCATTTTTAATACATGGTCAACATTTTTTCTATACACATTTAAAATTTTTCTAATGCTCGATTAAGATTTTTCAAATACTTGTTCAACATTTGTTTCAAATGCTTGATTAACATTTTTCTATGCAGGATCTAATGTTTTTATCAATTTTTTTCAATACACGGTGAACATTTTTTCTATACACATTTAACATTTATCAAATGCTTGATTAACATTTTTCAGCTACTGGTTCAACATTTTTTTTAAATGCTTGATTAACTTTTTATATACATGATAAAAAATTCATCATTTCTTTAATAATTGATCAACAATTTTCCTATTTACATTCAACATTTCTATGAATGCTTGATTAATATTTGTTAAATACTTTTTCAATAGTTTTTCAAATGCTTGGAATATTATAAAGTATAAACAAAAATACAAAAATAAAGCAAAAATCTAAAAAATAATTAAAAGAAAAAAGAGTTTGTGGCCTGCCTCGCGCGTGGGCCAGCCCATCTTGGTCGTCCCTTCAGCGAGTCCGAAGGTGGTGGAGTCGCTGAAGGCGAGACATAGGGACGCCCCGCGCAAGGCACAGCTCGTCTCGCCTGACCTGCCCAACATTTTACGTTTCTTCTCCTCGTCTAAAGTCTGCAGTAAGGTTTACGTTACCGCGCTCGGTTTCCAGCGTCGCGTCGGGAGCTGGCCAGATCCGTCATGTACGGCCGCGCCGCGCCCACCCCAACGCCCTTGTACGTCCTCCACCCCCTCACGCAATGTCGGCGTGCAGCAGCTGATTAGCCCCCCAATGCGACCCCTCCACTCATCAGACAGCGCAGCAGATGAGTGGTCTGATGGCGGCAGGGAGGAGTGGGATGCTCATCCATCTGAGGCCGCGGCTGCTCTCGCAGCAACGGAGCCTCCTTGCCGGCCTCGCCACCGCTTTCGCGGTCACCCTACTCTCCATCGTGCTCCTGCTCTCCTCCCTTCCCGCCTCCTCCTCGCCACCATCCCACCACGGCATCGACACGGCATCCACGAACTCGCGCGGTCCTCCCGCCCATTGCGGCGCGATGAGCGCGAGCCTAGGGGAGTTCGGCGACATGATGGTGTCCATGCTCCCGAGGGACCTCGCCTTCACCGCCTTCGTGCCCTCGCCGGAGTCGTTCTGCCGCGTCCTCAGGCTGCGGCACAACGACAGCGCCGCTGGGCTGAAGGCCAGCGACGATACCTACGCCGTCGTCTCTCGCGTGCTCGGCTTCTCTGCCGTCCCTCGGCGCCTGCGCTCCGAGGACGTGGCTCTGCGCGGTACGGCGCGGCTCCTGGACCTGGACTCCGTGTCCGGACTGAAGGTGCACGCGTGGAGGGACGTGGACGGGGCTCTCGTCGTCAACGGCGTGCGGTCGGAGTGCGTCGATATCGTCAGGGACGAGACCGTGGTTCATGTTATGGCGGGGGTCCTCATGGACGCCGAGTTCGAGCGATCTCTTTCCCTTCAGAATTAGAGGATTGATGATCAATCTCATATTAACATCATCCGAAATTCCTGATGAAATTTGGGAGCACCTATACGTCACGTGCCTGAAATTTTCTATCATTTCAGTCACTTTGATTTTGGGCTGCCAGATCAACCTATGCATGCACTTAGCCAGCTTAGCCACTAGCTTGGATTAGCTTACACTAGACTACATCCCCTAAAAAAAAAGGTTACACTAGACTATATGTGTTTTTCTAAATAATATTATACTCCCCATTCATCCCTTGACGTAATCTTAAATTGTAATAGAATCAATGAGTAGTATAAGCTGGAAGTTATACCACTTTAACACTCGGTAAGCATAAACAAAAACTAAAACAAATATATAATTAAACAAAAAAAAGTTCTCCTAATGATAAATAAATTAAGGGGATTGATATTAGTACCTTAAAAGAAAATATGGAAAGAAATTCATTATACTAAACAAAAGCAAAAAAATAAAAATAAAAACAAATATTTTTCTAGGAAAGAATGGATTAGTTGTATTGGTATTATCCTAAATAACAGAGAAAATGAAGAAATAAAACTCGAAATATATCATGACAACAACGTGTGCACATATTACACAAGACTTGCATTGTTTCATACTATGCAAGTATAAGCATATAATAGTGTAAAGACAATGGTATAATTGCATATGAATTGCACGGAACTTGTATGTATATGTGTACAGTTACACCTCTCGACATACCATATCATGTTAATGGTGTCGTCTCTCTCTCACACACACACGTGCACACACAAAGAAAACTAAGCAAAAGGGGTGACTATTTGACAAGCACCTTATTTTTTTTCCGAAAGGGAGGCAAAGATTGCCTCATCTATTAAATAAGCAGAAGAGAATTGCCCAGTTAATTACCGAAAACCGGGCAAAAACCGGAACAACAAGGGCCAAGTCCACTCCCATAGATTGAAACACTCGGGGCAAAGCCCACCCTTATCGACTACACGTCGATCGACCTGCGGCCAGACAACCCAGCTCCGACTCAGACGGAGAACTCAGAAGAACAAAACCAGCCACGGCTGGCGCCACGGAAGATCGCCGAACGGGCCACCTGCCGCCAGTCATCGTACACCACAGGGCTCCGCCGCCGCAGCTTCGACTCCACAGCAACAAACAAAACCGAGGCAATACCGTGGACACGTCGAAGAAGAGTCGACTACCGCAACCATTGCCACGTCGTCGACATCGCTCTCACCATCATCGTTGCAACAGAAAATTAGTCACCATAGTGATTTTCTCGGGGCCACCGCCCCGACATCCACCGCTCCGTCGCGCCCAGCGCAATCAACCGGCACCACCTTCCGGGGCCGCCGCCCCGACATACCACCGCTCCCCTCGAGCAGCAACGCCGCACAACCCAGCTGCCCGCAGCCCACGCTGCTCAGGGCAACGCACCACATCCGGCGCCGCCACCCCGACGTAAAGTCAGACCGCCCCCTCTGGGACGCATCGACCGAGCCGACACCCCTACCGCCCAAGCGGGACAAGGATGCCACCCAATCAATGTGGAGAAAGAGCCCCGCCTCATAGAGCTGCCACCCACATTGTTCCCGAGATCGCCATCTCGGCGCACAAACAGAAACCACCCGGAGCCGCCACCCCGACGTCCACTGTCCCCGACGACGAAGAGATCCGTGCAAACTGCAGTATGCTGACTCTCGAAGGCGATGCCTCAAGGAAGGAAACGACGTAGCCGCCGTCATCGCCCGCTTCGACCAACCGAAGCTAGAGATTTCTCCCGGAGAGTCGTGTAATGGAGCTCCACGACAACGCCTTCAAGAAGGGGAACGATGCCATGGCGCCGCCGTTGCCGGCACCGACTGAAAGTCAGGGCTGGACTTTCGCCCGGAGCTCTGCCACACCTTCGAATCGGAGCAGATCCGAAGCACTGCACAACACACAATCCCCATGGTCGACGTCCACCGGCTCCACCTCGTGGTGCGGCACCCCTGACCTGCCCGCGAGCAAGCCTAACCGGCAGAGCCCGACGCCACTGCAGCATCCTTGCCCACAAGCACCTTATTTTTTGGCGTTCAGTCAAACTGCTCTCTAGCATCCGATCGAAATGTCGAGGTGGGTTGTTCTCCCCCCCCTCCCCCCATAGTAAAACTAGATTTGAAAGTAAAAAAAAAAGAATCTTTCTAAGAAAGAATGAACTATTGGCATTGACCCTTAAAAAAGAATGAATATGAAGAAACATGAAGAAAAAACTTACACAAAATTTGCACCTTTTGAAACATGCAAAGAATAAGCATATAATAGTGACTTTTTTGCCGGAAATTGCTTTTGGAGGCCGAGCTCCATGGAGCTCTCCAAATGCAAAATCCAAAATTCATGAAAATTCATATTTTTACATTTCAAAAAATTCTGAAAAAAACACAGAGATAAGTGAGGACGTAACACACATGTGTGTAAATTTCAGAACAAAATACGTTGAAATGAGGTCTGTACAAAAAACACAAATTTGGGACTTTTTAACACATGATGCTATTCATCGTTCCAAGCCATGAATTTGTCTTTTTTGTGAAGATCACATTTCAAGGTATTTCATCCTAAAAATTTACACACATACACATAACATCCTTCTTTACTTGCATAATTTTTTTCAGATTTTTTTGAAACCGAAAAGTTTGATATTTGAATTTTTCAAAAATTTCGAGCTCCCTGGAGCACGGCCTCCAAACGTCCGTTCTCCTTTTTTGCAGTCTAGAATAGTTTACACACATAATGTATAATAATATTGTATAGTACTTCCATGCATAGTTACACACAAAACAAAAACTAGAGTTTTCTAAAAACAATGAAACAGTGGCATTGGTATTACCCTTAAAGAAGAAAGAAAATAAAATAACACTTAAAACAAAAACTTGCACACGATTTGCACATAAATTACAGTTCTTATAATATGCAATAATAATTCTATAATAGTGAAAAATTGGACTCTAATATAATTCACACATATACTGTATAGTAGTTGTATGTATACCCTTGCATACAACCAACAGCCAAATATACACATAAAGAAAAAGGAAAACTGATCAAGAAAAAAAAAACAGAAGCAATCACACATAAAAAACAGAAAAAACGACTACATAATTTTCCAGACGCCTGCCAAATAGTAAAACCGATTGTAAAGCTCACTTCCACCTCCTCCGATGGTGATAAGATTAGTGAGTTTTGGTGAGATTTATCCCAGGAGAGGTGAGTGGGCTTGTTTGTACTTTTTTCGTAAAATCGATTTTTCAAAATAATTTATCTCTCGAACCGCGCATCCTAATCATGAACTGTTTTCATTGTTGTGTTTCTCGCGTCGAGATCTTCGAAACTAGATCTCATATTGATAAGTTTTCGATGACTTGTTTTGGGAAAATATGTCCCCAAAATTATACTAACCCGTGCTAAAAAATTGTACTAATTGTGCTTTACTTTTGTGAAAACGCATTTACATGCGAGAAGTACATGCGTGTGATAGCACAAAATCAGTTTCCCAAAAAGGTGAAGCACAAATGTACTTCCGCTGAAAGCACCGTGCATTTACATGAAAGCACACGTGTGCTTCAACTTTTAGGGAAGCACGATGCTTTCATGTGAGAAGCACAATTGTGCGTCACACAGGAGCACATCTGTGCTTCACATTTTGGGGAAACCTAATTATGTCTTCACGCGAGAAGCACAACTATGCGTCATTTTTTGGGGAATCATAATTATGCTTTCACGCGAGAAGCAAAACTATGCTTCACTCGTTGTGCCCCCATGCTTCTAACAGAAAAGAACCCAAGAATCCCCGCTGCGGTAAGAGGAGGGAGTCTATATGGGCTTGTCGGCGATGGTATTTCATGTGAACGATCCAACGCTTCTGGAGACTTTTGCATTGCGGGAGGCCCTTGCCCTAGCTGAAGATCTTAATCTCCAACATCTTCAAGTAGTGTTAGACTGTCAGGGGTCATCAATGACATCTATCAGAGCACTAGTAGTCACCATGGAGCCATTGTCAAGGAGATATTCAGCCGATCAAAAAACTTTCTTTCATGCACTTTTACTTTTGAACGTAGACATTTCAATTTCGAAGCTCATAATCTCGCCAAATATTCTAGTAATTTGGTAGGCCGTCATTTGTGGCTAGATATCCCCCATGACCAGTCTCTTGTACCTTTGAACATCTCTCAGGTTTAATAAACTTGGGCGAGATTTCTACAAAAAGCATGAACGATTTTCTTTTCCATTTTCTTTTGGTGTGTGTTTGTGTGCATGTGGTGGCGATGGGGTGTGCGTGTGCCTGCATATGAGAGGGAAGACTAAACCATCATCATGAGATACAAAAATATTTGATGTGTCGAGAGACGTTTATTTTTTAGTGTTAGATTTTTTTGAACCGAGTATAACATGAACGAATACATGCAAATTGTATATAATTTATATGAAAATTGTACCATTGTCTAAAAAAGTTAGACTACCATACACTTTGTTTTTCTAATAGTTGTGAAACAACGCAAGTTTTATCTAATCCGGGTGCAAGTTTTTGCAATTTTTCTATTTTCATTCGTCATTTTCTTTATTCTTTTAGATAATACTAGTTCCTAAAATTTATTCTATCTTAGAATAATGTTTTTTTTTGTTTTTATATATGTTATTGTTTGTCTACCATGGATCTTGTTTTCATGGTGTAGTGGCATGAACTACGATCCATATACACACTGATTTTTGAGTAATATTTACCATGATGAATTACTTCGCGTGCTTGCGCGCGCGTGTGTGTTTTGAGAGAGATGACACTACCGATATAAGATCCATTTTTTTCTACACATCGAGAGAAGATTCATCTCCGACGTTGACATTTTATTATTTGAACACCGACTATGATATGAATGTGTACAGTTAAATCCTGTCTAATCCGGGTGAAAAATAAATGTTCTCTGAAAATTTAAAGTATCATAGGCTTGTTCTTCCCTGTTTTAAAATTGTGCAAGTTCTATATATGTAATATGTGTGCAAGTTTTCATCATCATTTCTTCTAGTTTTTCTTGCTCCATTTTGTTTCTTCTTTTAGGCCATTGCTCCTAATTCATTCTTTAGAATAACATTTGTTTTTTTATCTAGTTGTATTTATTTATTTGTTTTATCACATGTTCTTGTTTCTCTGTCATGGTTCTATGTATTCGAATATCCATTTCTGAGTCCGGACTCGTCCACACAGCGAACAGTAAATTTTAAAAAAAGTACTGAAAATAATTCCAAGAAAATCTGAATTTTTTGAATGGAATATATTTCAATGTGTGAGGTCTATGCCAATTTTCAGTGTGTTTGAACATCTAAGTAGCTCTCAGCAAAAGACAAAAAAAATCGGTCCAAATAGTACATGAACTATAATCTGTTTCACAAACTTTATATTTGTCTTTTTTTGCTGATAGCTACTCACATGTCCAAACGCGCTGAAAATTGACACAGGTCTTACACACTAAAACATCTTCCATGCAAAACAAAATCAGACTTTTTTGGAATTTCAAGTATTTTTTACTGTTCATGGCAGCAACAGATGAGCTCGGGAGCCAAATCACTGCTTTTCTTTTCCTTTTTCCACCATGTAACTCTCAATAGCTATTAAGTAAAGTGTACTACGCAATTGCTGGTGCTTTTGCTTTGTAGCATGAGTTGGACCGGCCCATTAGTACACCCACTCATGAATAAAAGCTTTCAAGTTTTAAAGAGTCTACATTTAATTGGGGTCTTTAAATTAAATTGGGTCATACGATTTTGATAGGGTCAATAATTTCTTAAAACTCTCTCATTCATTTCTTTATGGTATATACTATGCTTCCTATTCAAGCTCTCTTGTATTCAGTTTAGAATTGGGACACCCGATTTTGACCGGGTCAATAATTTCTCAAGCACTCTCATTCAATTATTTTAATTCACTATATTCCTTAATTTTTAAACTCTTTCACTCAATTAAAGTATTCAATTTTGTATTCGGTTTACGATTTTGACAGAGCCAACAATTTTATCAAATCAATCAGCAGCAAACGACCTATAGAAACATACCAATTCCGCGCACCCTCCCACCATCTAAAAAAATAAGCACCACCGTTTGATATTGTAACACTAATATAGTACATGCAGCCGTCGACGTAGAAATTTTCCCACATAAATATAGGTTCGTCAGCGGTTAAACAGGATTACATCACGAGAGGCCCATCAAATCACCATATTATAAATAAAATAAAACAGACTCCATAATCTCACCCATCCGCCAAACTAAATATTCCATCAGTTTCAATATATAAGGGGCATTAGTTTTTTGAAAAGTCATTTTTCTTTAACTTTGATCAAGTTCAAAGTAAAAATATCGACATCCACAATTTTAAACAAAAAAAGTATGGAAATTCATTCACGATGAATCTAATCATATCGATTTGATATATGTCTCTACAAATTTGCTTAAACTTAAAAGGTTTAAATTTTTAAAAAACTAATACATCTTATATTTTGAAATAGAATATATTTTTAAGAAACCCAACAACACCAACGGGCATACACATTATATATTGAAACAGAGTGTTTTTTTAAGAACCCAAACAACGCCAACGACGCAGCAAAACACGTCCAACCCCTTCTAGTAAATCCTAATGCTAATCCTATATATACCAAAGAGATCCATCCCACTATTTGATTTATCTCAGCATGCAACCTATCTATGTCATCACACATGCCACATCAGCAATTTGGTGCAACTAAGACCTCTTCCAATGCACAAGTGCTTAGAAGGGGTGCTAAGGGCATTAAAGTGTTTAGCAACTAAATTCCTTAATGCATAGGTGCTTAGTTTGTTGCTGCTAAGCTTTCTTTGTTTAATTACTTAGCAACCAAACTCTTACATGCATAGGCTAAGCTTCCTTAATTTAATTGTCTTGCATAGGTCCGCGTGCTAGGCATTGGTTCTTCTAGATCACCAAAATGTTTTCTCTCCTTCGGTCTTCCCACCTATTCTCTTAGTTAATCGAGTTGCAGCCACGAAAACTGATCTCTGGCGCGAGAGACCTTGACCCCAAGATGGTGCTGGATGATGCACCACCGCGCCACACCCGGACGGAACCACCGCCAAGCCTACATCTGTACTTCCCTCGGTCGGCCACCTCCGGCCGTCCGTGTGGACTACACCCGTCCGCGCTGCCCTCCACCACACCCAGTCCGCGCCGTCATAGCATCAACAAGGAACCGTTGCACACTAAAAGCATGGTTTATTTATTTTTTTCGAAACGGAGGCAAAAGATTTGCCTCATCTCATTAATAAAGAAGAAGAGAATTGCCCAGTTAATAAACGGAAAACCGGGCAGAAACCGTTACAACACGCCCGCAAAAACAAGGCATACTAGGCGACCTGGCCACCCACACAAGAACGCACACACGCCGTCAAGGAGAAGAGCGCCGTCGAGGTTACAATCCGGTGTCATCGTCATCACACCTCCGCGAGGACGACTCCGACTCCACCATCGACGACCACCGATGAAGCCTCCACCGCAGACAAGCGCAGAGGCCTGCGTCGGCCAATGCCAAACAGTCCACCACACGCGTCGGCGACCAGGCAGCTCCGACTCGGTTGACGAGCATTGCAGGAGAAAAAGTGCTGGACCTGCGCCGAGCCAGCGCCAGAACCGACCACCTGTCTCGTGTCATCGTCACCGCGAGGCTCTTCCTCAGCAGCTCCGACTTCAGAAGACAAGCAAGGCACGACGACCCCTCGAACACGTCGGATGAGACCGACTACCAGAACACAGCTGCAAACCCTACACTGCTTGAAGCGGTCATCGTTGCCACACAAGAAGCCGCGCAAAGCATCCACATCGCCGGACGGGCATCTGCCGACCGCAATGTCGCGAGCGTCCAGCCCATGGAACGTGCAAACGAGATCCAAAGTTCTTCAAGACGACGCCCCAAAGAGGGAAGCGACGATGCCGATGCCGTCGTCCGACCCAACCGGGTCTTAGGTTTTCACCCGAAGAACTGGATCCGACGGTGTGAAGGGAGAGAACTCCTCGGCGGCGCCTCCAAGGAGGTGAGACGACGTCCACAGACGCCAACGCCGTCGGCTGGCAAACTTTCGCCCGGCAAGCTTTCGCCCGGAGCACCGTCCAACACCACAACCCCACACACTGCACCTCCGCTAGCCCGCACACCTTCTACGAAGCCATCGCGCCATGACCACGTAGAAGCCACCACAAACCTCGTCGCCGGCCAGAAGAACCAGCGAGCCGAAACCAACCGAACCCGGCTGGATCCGGCAGCCCCCGAGGCAAGCCAACGGCGAAGAGCCGCAGCCGGCGCGACGCACACCACCCAGCCACAGACCCTCCTTGCAACACCGGAGCTGGGGAGAGGGCTGCCACACCATCCCGAAACCTGCCGAGGCGAGCCACCGTGCCAAACTGGAACGAAGACTGCAGCCCCAGCCGCACTGACCAGCCACACACAACCACCAGCTGGAGAACCAAGCTGGCACGACCTTCCACCGTCGTGGAAGAGCCGGATCCGGTCATAGCCGCCCAGATCTGGCGAGCTGCAGCCGCCGGACCGCTGAGAGAGCCGCCAGAAGCTAGCCCGATGCCGAACGCGAGGAGGACGCCCAGATCCATCGGAGAAGAAGGGGGGCGCCACCCACACCCGACTCGCCGGAGAGAAGCGCCGGCGGAACCCCACCGAGTCCAAGCTAGCACGCAGAGCACCCAAGGAGCCCGAGCCTCCCCCTCCGAGAGACACCATAGCCTTCCTACTGCTAACTATATGATATTACCATGTCATTTGTAGTCACTTATACAACAATGTTAGCTATAAGGTTGGTTATAATACTACTATCTTTTTCATCTTCTCTTTATCTCTTTCTTCTAATTCATTGTATCATTCTACGAACACGCGTATAGCTAGGTTCTTGCATGAGAGCCCACTTTCTTTATTTTTTCATGTATCTCTCCTCCACGTAGGAAAAATTGCCATGTAAGTGAGTGATGACCCATAAGTATAGGGGATCATAACAGTCTTCGAGGGAAGTATTTTACCCAAATTTGTTGATTCGACACAAGGGGAGCCAAAGAATATTTATAAGACTTAGCAGTTGAGTTATCAATTCGACCACACTTGGGATATTATTTCTCTCCATCAAAGTATTAGTAGCACAGTAGTTTAATAGTCTTAATAGTAGTGATAATGGTAACAACAGCAACAATAGTAGTAGCAGTTGTAAGAGCAGTAGTAATAGTAGTAACTTAGCAAACACAATATGAGAAAAGTGTAGGAATAGAGTATCGATGGATATTTGGATGACATTAACCATGTAACTGTCACAACCTAGAGCGACACATAACTAGCTCCAATTCATCAATCATATGTAGACATGTATTCCGTATATAGTTATACGTGTTAATAATAAGAACTTGTATAACATCTTTTGTCCAACCCTCCCATGGAAGCGGGGTCCTAATGGAAATATAAGGGTAATTAAGGCCTTTTAATAGAGAACCGGAACAAAGCATTAACACATGGTGAATACATGAACTCCTGATACTATGGTCATCGCCGGAGAGAATCCCAATTATTATCACCTTGGGGTTTGCAGATCATAACACGTAATAGGTGCATATAACTTGCAAGATAGGATCTAAAACACATTTATATTCATGAAAACATAATAGCTTCATATCTGGAATCATGGCACTCGGACCCTAGTGACAAACATTAAGCATAACAAAGTCATAGCAACATCAATCTCAGAACATAATTGATACTAGGGATCAAGCCCTAACAAATTGACTCGATTACAAGATCAATCTCATCCATCTCCATCTACCTCCAGTAGGCCTACAATGGAATTACTCACTCCCGATGGTGAGCATCATGAGGTTGTCAATCAAGAGGGGTTAATGATGATGACATCGACGATTTGCCCTCTTCGGAGCCCAAAATAGTCTCCAGATCTGGCCTCCTAGAGAAGAACAGGAGGTGGCCGCGGCTCAGTATCGTAAAACACGATGAAACTTCTTCTCTTGTTTTTTGTCAGGAAGACGGTACTTATGGGGTTGGAGATAGGTCAAACGGAGCGTCGAGGGGCCCACAAGGGCAGGGGCATGCCTTGGGGATGGGGTAGGCGTGCCCTGAACCCTTGTGGACGGCCTATTGGCCCCCTCCGATAGGTCTTTGTTCCAGTATATTTTATTTATTCAATAAAAAATCCTTGCCAAGTTTCGTCCAATTCCAAGAACTTTTATTTCTGCATAAAACAACACCATGATAGTTCTACTGAAAACAACGTCCGTCTGGGTTAGTTTCATTCAAATTATGTAAATTAGAGTCCAAAATAAGAGCAGACGTGTTTGGAAAAGTAGACATGTTTGTGAAGTATCACCCCCAAGCTTAACGCATTGCTGTCCTCAAGCAATTCGGTTGATAAACTGAAGTGATAAAGAAAAAAAATTTACAAACTCTTTTGTTTTTGTTTCTATATATGATCTTAACTAGTAACCAAGTTTTCAACACAAGTCATGAAGTAAAAAATATAAATGATAACACTTAGAAACCATATTTACTCATATCAATGGCATATCAACTAGCGAGCACTAATACTATATATCAAATACCAACACTTTGTCAAAATAATCATGATGCAATATGATAGAATGGTATCTCGCTTGCCCTTTCTGAGAACGCAAAACATAAATGTATAGTACCTCCAAAGTTCAAGCAACAACTAAACATTGTAATCCAGGGTAGAAGAGATCCAGTCATGCTAACACCCAACATTAACTAGACTCAATGCATAAAAATGACAATAGCGCTCTCAGGATTGGTGCTTTGATTGAGAAGGTGATGAAAAAGAAAATAACAAAAAAGTAAAGGAATGTCCCTTCGTAAAGGGAAGCAGAGATTTGCAAAGGTGCCAGAGCTCGAAGCTTAAAACAGAGATGAGTATATTTTGGGTGGTGTGCTTTTCCTATCAACGTCACAATAAAGGATTTCAATATCTTCCATGATAAACACATTAATGGCAGTTCCCAAACAGAATGGAAGTTGTACTCCCCCTCCACCATACAAACACTTCCATGGCTAACCAAATTCACGGGTGCCCTCCAAACAATCAAATTTCTAGGGGGAGTTTTTATTATTTATTTTTGTATAAATTTTTGAGTTTACCAAAAATTTGGAGTAGATTGGTAGATAAACTTGTTCCATCGCAAAATATTTTGTTCTGTCGCAGCTCCTCGTCGTTTCTCTGAGGAGCTTGCATAAAAAGGCTGGAGTAGATAAACTTGTTCCGACTGCAAACATGTGGTCACTTGGAGCAAGTGGTTCCTATCATCTGAGTGTTGGTACAATATGACATACCATTCCATGCTTTACAAGACTCCCTTACTCCCTCTCTTTTTGGCAGGGGACAAGACTTCTTATGGACATGAACCTTGCGGGGGACAAGACTCCGTATGGACACGAACCTCTTCATTTGGGCATCGGGACTGCATATGTTGCATCTAGACCACACATGGATAAATGTCTGGTTCAATGACAATTGATGCAACACTTATTACGTAAGCACCTTCGTGAAAGCAAAGCGGATAGGACACGTTTGGTAGGTTGCATCAAGCCCAACCAGGCTTTGGGGGCTAAGTAGTAAGTACTCATCCGTTTGGTTGCCTAGCTTGCACAAAACTTAAAGTGCTCTCAGCCAGGCCCGCCAGGAATGCTTAGATTGTCTGTTTTTTCATATGCAGGCTCGTCCTAGTGCAATTTATACTAGGGGGAGGATGCGAGCTGGGCTTGATGTATCCTACCAAACGACATGCATAACATGACCCAAAGCATGTATACACCAAAATAGGCTCCACTGAGACATGCCCACTAGGCCAGGCTCCACTGAGAATGTAACCAAACACGTCCATAATGAAGCACCAAGTAGACAACCACCATGATACGTCTCCAACGTATCTATAATTTTTGATTGTTCCATGCTATTATATTATCAATCTAGGATACTTTATATGAAATTATATGCTATTTTATATAATTTTTGGGAACAAATCTATAAACCCAGTGCCACGTGTCAGTTGTTGTTTTTTGCTTATTTTTTATTTTCCAGGTAATCTGTACCAAACGAAGTCCAAACGCTATGAAACTTTTTGATGATTTTTTCTGGACAAAATAGACCCAAGAAGCTTCGGGAGGAGTCGGGAAGCGAGACGAGGAGACGGCAAGGCAACAAGGCACACCCAGGGGTAGGCGCGCCCTATTACCTTGTGGGCCCCTCGTGGCTCTGTCTAACCTAATTCCACCTCCATAAATTCTCTAAAATCTGGGAACCAATAGAGAGCCACCCGAAACACTTTTTCCGCCACCGCAAGCCTCTGTTCTGACGTGAGGCCATCTGGAGACCTTTTCCGGTACTCTGCCGGAGGGGGAATCGACCACGGAGGCCATCGACATCAACCTTGCTGCCGCCATGATGGTGCGTGAGTAGTCCACCACAGACCTACGAGTCCATAGCTAGTACCTAGATGGCTTCTTCTCTCTCTTTGATCTTCAATACAATGTTCACCACAATTCCCGCGGTGATCTATCCGATGTAATCTTCTTTTGCGGTGTGTTTGTTGGGATCCAATGAATTGTGGGTTTATGATCAGATTATTCACTAAAAGTAATTGAGTCTTTTCTGAATTCTATTATGCATGATTATTATAGCTTTGTGTTTCTCTCCGATCTATCGGTTTGGTTTGGCCAACTAGATTGATTTATCTTCAGTGGGAGTGGTGCGTTGTAGTGGGTTCAATCTTGCAGTGCTCTATATCCTTGTGACAGAAGGGGACAAGACATGTATTTGTATTGTTGCCATTAAGGATAAAACGACGGGATCTGAACATATTGCTTATCTTATTTTGTCCACATTATGTCACCTTGCTCCAAGCATTACTCTGTTTGTTATGAACATAATACCTAGAGAGGCAAGCATAGAAGCACTCTCGAAGTGGAGTAATAGTAGTAGATGCAGAATCGTTTTGGTCTACGTGTTTATGGACGTGATGCCTTTATACATGATTATTGCCATGAATAACATGTCATAACTATGCACAATTCTGTCAATTGCCCAACAATAATTTGTCTATCCATCGTATGTTATTTTCGAGAGAGAAACCTCTAGCGAACACTATGGTCCCCCGGGTCTACTTAAACATAAATACAAAAAACCTAAAAATACTTTTCTACAATTTATTTACTTTTATTTTATTTTGCCTTTACATTAGCTATCTCTATCCAGATTTAATCCTTCCAAATAACAATTTCAAGGGGCTTGACAATCTCTTGCCCGTGTTGGGTGCAAGTGTTTGGTTTTGTGTGTGTAGGTAATGTTGAAAAAAATTGCGTGGTTCTCCTATTGGTTCAATAACCTTGGTTTTCACTGAGGGAAATACTTATCTCTACTGTCTTGCATCTCCTCTCCTCTTTGTGGAATATCCCAACGCAGCTCACAAGTAGTAGGAAGAATTTTTGGCACCGTTGCCGGGGAGACATCATCAAATTCTTGTCAGGTCCTTACACATAAATTATATTTCACTTGTTCTACTTTTTATTTGTTTTTATATTTTAATTTATATAAAAATCAAAAAGACAAAAATATTTCTATTTGATTGTTTAATTAGTTATCTAGTTTACTTGCTTGCTTGTGTGTTTGAAATTGGTATCATGTCTGAGTTTGAAGAGATTAGTGATGCATCCACCGCTAGTGCGGAAGCTTTTGATCATCAAACTTGACCACATAACGAGAGTACTAAAAGAAATTTTGATGAATTTGCCAAAGAAAAACTTGATAATCTTGCTGATGATGATCCTTCTAAAGAAGAACCCACTATTGTGCAAACAAAGAAATTCCGCATAGGTAGTGGTAATATATTGGGAAAAGTGTAATTCGGGATTTCTTCACTTGTGCTGGCTCATTACCATTGATAGGACGATCAATTCTTGCTAGAACTACTATTTATGCGGATGCTATATTTTTACTTATAGTTGAATTGGAGAGACAATTTGTGCACATGCACCCCCGTATACAATGGTTGTTTATAGAATTTTCTAATATTCAGGACACTTCTACTAAACGCTTAGCTACAATATTTGTCGTTCATGAATTCAATCACATTATGCAAGAATCTAGATAAATATTTTCTCATTATAGAGTTAATAGTGAGTGTCCACCTATAGAAGGAATTCTTTATGACTTGGAAGAAATTAGAAAATTAAGATCAACGGACTATGCTGCTTATGATGAGAATCTTAGAAAAAAAGGTTCCACCTGACATTTTAGTTGATAAAATTTCCGAACCCAATGATAAATTTGTCGCACCAAATCTTGGATTGGATCTAAACTTGAGATAGAATTAATGAAGTATCTTTATCGAAACTTATACAATGAAGAATTGTCTATTACTTCTCAAAGGCCTAAGGAGGACCCTCCTCCTCCTCGTGAAATGGATCTCACGGATCCTTGTGAGGTGAAATTTAGTCCCTTTAATTATTTTTGCTTACCTATTAGGAAACTTGTTGCGGAAAGAAGGGAATATTATTTTAGCAAGATGGATTGTTCCTAAGATTACTACAATCCTTGATACTATGCATTATGCCTACCTTGGGGCATAAAACAATAGGCCTTGTTGGGAGGCAACCCAATAGTTATATTTTTTTACTTTCTGTTTTGGTGTGTTGAAATAATTATTGCTACTGTAATGATTGTATTTTTATGTTTAAATTAGTGTTTGTCCCAAGTAAAGCCTTTGGGATGATTTGGAAGATAGTAGAATTGATACGGTGCAAAAACAGAAACTTTTGCATCCAGTGCAGAATTTCTATGATTTTACTGGAACGCCTTTTTGATCTGAATTTTTCACACGGTATTGGTATACAAATTTGTATACAAATTTCCCAGGTTTTCCTAAATTTTCAGAATTTTCAGAGCTACAGAAGTATGGTTTTAGTACAGATCATTACAGACTGTTCTGTTTTAGACAGATTCTGTTTTTGCTTGCATAGTTTGCTTGTTTTGATGATACTATGGATTGTATCGGGGGGTATAAGCCATGGAGAAGTTATAATACAGTACCTATTATGCAATAAAGAAATATAAATAAATTTAGAACAGTACCTAAAGTATTTGATATGTCTATTATACTAATGGATCTCACGAGGTTTTGTTGAGTTTTGTGTGTTGAAGTTTTCAAGTTTTGGGTGAGAGAACGATGAATGAAGGAATAAGGAGTGGCAAGACCCTAAGATTGGGGATTCCCAAGGCACCCCAAGGTATTATTCAAGGAATACCCAAGCGTCTAAGTTTGGGGATGCCCCGGAAGGCATCCTCTCTTTCGTTTCCAATCTATCGGTATGTCACTTGGAGCTATATTTTTACTTATCACATGATATGTGTTTTGCTGGAGCATCGTGTGCTATATTTTGTTTTTCCTTTTAGTTTGCCACAATTATTGTTTTCTGGACACACATATTTGAGAGAGACACGCGGACATCATAATTTGTTAGAATACTCTATATGCTTCACTTATATCTTTTGAGCTAGGCAGTTGCTCTAGTGCTTCACTTATATCTTTTTAGAGCACGACGGCGTTTCAGATTTTGTAGAAATAATTGAACTTAAATCTTTTTGAGATTATAAGAAATAGGAATGGTAATCGGCACGAGTAATAAGACTAGTCCAAAAAAGATAGGTATTCAAGGGGGATATAATAAAAACCTTCATGTAGCTCACCAAAGAAGAAACATGAGTTGATTATATTGATGTAGTAATATGAAAGGGCAAGAGTACATGACCGTTGGTTAGTAGAAATATCGGTAATTAAAGCTTGTTATTTTTTATTCATCTAAGTATTAACTATGGCATGGTGATGATGTGTGAGCATTTTTATGTCTGAAATGAAATCCTATCGTGTTGTTCGAATCGGGGGCGCGCGATGGTTAACTCCTACCAACCTCCTCCTTAGGGGCATGCGGTAGTACTTTGCTTTGAGAGAGCTAATAAGGCTTTATAATAAGTATATGAGTTCTATATGACTAATGTGAATCCATGGATATACGCACTCTCACCTTTCCATAATTGCTAGCCTCTTCGGTACCATGCATTGCCCATTCTCACCTCAAGAGTCGGTGCAACCTTCGTCGGTGCATCCAAACCTCGTGATATGATACTCTTTATAACACATAAGCCTCCTTATATCTTCCTCAAAACAGCCACCATACCTACCTATCATGGCATTTCCATAGCCATTCCGAGATATATTGCCATGCAACTTTCACCATTCCGTCACATGACTTGTGTGTTCATCATCATATTGCTTCGCATGATCAGATAGCTGACATAGTATTTGTAACAAAGCCACCGTTTATCATTGTCTACATGTTACGCTAGATCATTGCACATTCCGATACACTGTCAGAGGCATTCATATAGAGTCATATTGTTTTATTGTTGAGTTGTAATATTGGGTTGTAAGTAAATAAAAGTGTGATGATCATGATTATTAGAGCACTGTCCCAGTGAGGATAGGATGATGGAGAAAATTATTCCCCCATAAGTCAGGATGAGACTCTGGACGAAAAAAATTTGGGGGAGGCAAAAAAAAGAGAATAGCCCACCATGAAAAAAATCAGAGAAAAGAGAGAAGGGGCGGTTTTACTATCGATTTACCACACTTCTGCCTCAAAGTGGCACCATGTTCTTCATATAGAGAGTCTCCTGAGTTGTCATTTTCATATGCTAGTGGGAATTTTTCATTATAGAAATTGGCTTGTATATTTGGATGACGGGCTTCCTCAAATGCCCTATGTCGTCATGAGCAAGCAAGTTGGATGCGCACCCACTTAGCTTCCGTTGAGCTTTCATACACTTATAGCTCTAGTGCATCCGTTGCATGGCAATCCCTGCTCCTCGCATTAATATCGATTGATGGGCATCTACATAGCCCGTTGATCCTCCTAGGTGATGCGAGACTTTCTTTTCCACTTTGACTCCTTTGATATCTATCACCATACTTTATTCCATCCATATGCTATATCCATGGTTCACGCTCATGTATTGCATGAAGTTGAAAATGCTGAAGTGTGTTAGAAGTACGATCCAATTGCCTGGTTTGACACCAGGGTGCTCATGATTTATACTTATGCGGTGAAGACGGAGTCATGCGATGCGTGATATGATAAAATGAGTAGGTAATAACATTCTTTAAGGATCATATATTTTGAAAAGAAATGATTATGTTATTTATATTTGTGGATATTATTATGTTGATATCAGTGAGTTCATCATTTCTCAATGATCATACTTAAAAAGAGATTACATGTGTCGGAATCGGGGCTCCGCAGACCCAAGAAGGTTCGAACTCTGGGGCGTGTGCGAAGATCTCAACCAGCTCTAGCCGCAAGCTCGTCGCCCCACAACCAAGCCTCGTCGAATGCGTGCGAGCGAACAAGAAGATGAACACAGAGATTTAGCCAGGTGAGGGAGTCCTAGTTTAAGGGGTCCTCGGATAGCCAACCTATTTCTTATGGGCCGGACTATGTGGGTCGCTGGATGAGTAATGAATGATCAAGGGGATCCTCCAAGCTATCGGTAGTAGATAGGCATGTTTTTCCTTTAATGTGCAACCGACATGTGTAAACCCTAGGTATCTTCGGCGTCTATATAAGCCGGAGGGTTTTAGGTTGTAGAACAAGAGAACTCATCTAGGGTTTTAGTTATTCGATCTCGAGGTAGATCAACTCTGTAACCCTTATACCATCAATATAATCAAGCCGGACGTAGGGTATTACCTCCATAGGAGGGCCCGAACCTGGGTAAACATCGTCTCCCTCATCTCCTGTTACCATCGATTCTAGTCTCACAGCTCGGGACCCCCTACCCGAGATCCGCCGGTTTTGACACCGACATTGGTGCTTTCATTGAGAGTTCCGCTGTGATCGCCAAAGGAATTGATGGCTCGCCTTGTCACAAGAAATGAGATCTGCACCCAGGGGACTCTCGCCCCAGATCAGATCCTCGCAAGCGGCGACATCTCGTCGCACGCTTACCCGATTGGCCACCTAGGCCAGATCGGAAACTTTCCCCCGGTCAAGGAATCAGGTTCGGAACCCTAGAGTTCGTCGCTGATTCACGGGGAGAACTCGTCTTGATAGAACCCTCGACTCCTACGGAGGAGCCCGCAGATCCCGACGCCTCGACGCCGAAGACATCGGGCCCCGCCTTCGATGATGAAGTCGTTATCCCCGGGCCGTCTGGACCGCCCAATCCGGTCGTTGTGACCGGATCTACCATGGTTAAAGAGGACCCGGGTCCACTTTCGTGCGACTCCGGAACTGCGACGCCGCATACCGACCCCACTCGCTTCAGCGACACGCATCCTACCATCGCCTCATTTCTGAACGAGCTATTTGATCGGATCGAGACCATGCATATGGCTGATGACCAGATCCCGGTCTATGAACGGCTCTGGCTTAAACCCGACGATAGGGAGATTCACATCCCCACGGTCACCCACCTTGTCGCCACCGTCGAGTGTACGGCTGGGGGCTTGTCCCCCCATCGACCGGAATTAAAAACGGTTTATACCCCAGTCTCCGATCACCGAGACCTCGCCTGCAACCCAGACTCTGGAGTTCGCTCTGGAAACAGACCGGCATCGGTCCCTGATCTATCACACAGTTCGGAGTCCGTGACTCCGAACTCCCACCGTGGCATGGAGTCAAATCTTTTCCCACCCACCTCCCAAGCCGATCACTGAAGCATCGCAGCAGAGCCCAAGTCTTCGGACTTACGGGACGTTAAGCAGTTATCAGGAGAGTCGGTTCATCATTACTGGGCTAGACTCCTCCTCGCTAGAAACAAAGTACGGGGCCTCAGTGATCAAGAGATAATGGCAACCTTCAATTGCAACTGCCATGATGAAGGGATTCTCAATGCCCTGGCACGTCGGCACATTCGTGACTTCACCGAGCTGTCAGTTTTGGTACAAAAGTATTGTGCCATGGAAAGCGCTTGGCAAGCCGAGCGGCTGTTTTCGGAACCAACCTTTACCGAATACCCTAGAGGAGATCGGAAAAAGAGGATACCTCTGAAGCGGCCAGCCAAACTTGAGCCCGCCTAAAAGAGAAACAGGCCCCTTTCAGGGGTCAGTACCGTCCTGGATGAACTACTGGATAAACCTTGCCCTATACACTCTGTATTGCTGAACACAGCTCCGACTCATAGCCTTAGTGCTTGCTGGGTCGTGAGGTAGATTGCAAAAAGCGGTGAAGCCATTCTTGAGGCACCACCACCGAACAGGCACTCCACATCGCCACCAGAATACAACGCCGAAGTCCTGACGATCTACGAAATGTTCCCCTCAAGGAACAGGAGGAAAAGAGCTCTTAAAGAACTCGAGCAGATATATCATGTGGCAGCAACAAGTGCATGGGCAGACATACCCATTACCTTTGGAGATACTGACCGACCAGCCATTCTTCCCGGTCATTCACCAGCCGCACTAGTCCTGAACCCCATCATCGATGGCTTCAAGTTACACAAGGTGCTAATGGACGGCGGCAGTGGTTTAAACCTGATCTACGAAGATACCCTAGAAAAAATGCAGTTCGACCGATCTCGCATCGAGCATAGCAACACAACTTTTCGATGAATCATCCTGGGGAAAGAGGCGTGCTGTTCAGGTCGTATAGTCCTGGACGTAGTGTTCGGCACGCCCAAAAACTACCGATCCGAAGAACTCCTCTTCCATATCGTGCCCTTCCCCAGCGGTACCACGCCCTGTTGGGACGTGACGCCTTCACAAAATTCCAGGCTATACCACATTATGGGTATATGAAACTTAAGATGCCAGGACCAAACGGGGTGATCACCACCGCCAGTGATCCGAATATAGCCCTTCGGGCCGAAAACAAAACAGCAGTGCTTGCCCTCGAGGATCTAGCTGAGACCTTTGCTGTAGAAGAGCTGACCGCACTTCGGTCAACAGTAGACAAGGACGATGTGATCCTCAGCAAAAGGCCCAAACCCACGTCCTTTAAACCGGCAAAGGAAATCATTAAATTTCAGGTGCACCCGACGGACCCCAACAAGACAGCGTCCATCGGAGCTCAGCTCGATCCCATAGTGGACGAAGCGCTGCAAACATTCTTACGAGAAAACTGGGACATCTTCGCCTGGCATCCTTCTGATATGCCCGGAATCCCACGGCGGCTGGCAGAACATAGTCTGAACATCATCACAGGCTTTAAGCCCGTCAAGCAGACTCTGCGCTGCTTTTCCGAGCCCAAACGACAAGCTATGGGTGAAGAATTAGCTAAACTGCTAGAGGTCGGATTCATTCGGGAGATTAAGCACCCCGAATGGTTGGCAAACCTGGTTATGGTACCAAAGAAAGATAAATCCTGGCGGCTGTGCGTCGACTTTAAAGACCTCAACAAGGCCTGCCCTAAGGACCCTTTCCCCCTACCACGCATAGACCAGATTATTGACTCCATAGCCGGACACGACTCGTTGTCTTTCCTTGACGCTTATTCCGGATACCATCAGATTAAAATGAAGGAATCTGATCAAGCGGCAACCGCATTCATCACTCCTTACGGGCCATTCTGCTTCAACACGATGCCCTTTGGGCTAAAAACGCTGGGGCTACGTACCAGCGCATGATCCAGACTTGTCTTGCAAAACAAGTCGGTAAAATAGTCGAGGCATACGTGGACGACGTGGTAATCAAAACCAAACACGTCAGCCATTTGATCGACAACCTAAGGCAAACCTTTGCCAGCCTACGCGAGTACGATATACGACTCAATCCGGAGAAATGCGTATTTGGAGTTCCCGCTGGTAAATTGCTCGGATTCATCGTCTCCCATAGAGGAATAGAAGCGAATCCGGCTAAGATCCGCGCCCTATCGGAACTTGCAATTCCCATAGAGCTAAAGCACGTCCAGAGGTTGGCTGGTTGCATGGCGGCGCTAAGCCGCTTTATCTCCCGCCTCGGGGAAAAGGCTTTACCGCTCTACAGACTGCTGAAACGGACCAACAATTTTGAGTGGACCGATGAGGCAGCGATTGCGTTAGAAGAAATCAAAATACTACTGGCAAGCAATCCCATACTCACAGCACCAGGCGCTAGTGAACCCATGCTACTATACATATCGGCTACCAACCAAGTCGTTAGCGCGGTGCTCGTCGTCGAACGAGAGGAGGAGGGACACAAATTCCGGATACAGAAACCGGTGTATTATGTGTCAGAAGTACTAACGCAGTGCAAGTCCAGATACCCGCACTACCAGAAGATAGCCTATATAGTATTTATGGCATCACGGAAACTCAGGCACTACTTTCAAGAGTGCTCGGTCATGGTGGCATCCGAAGTACCCCTGAATGATATAATCAACAACAGGGACGCCACCGGCCGAATAGCTAAATAGGCTATTGAGCTCCTTCCCTTTGAAATCGCCTGCAAGCCAAGACGAGCTATCAAGTCTCAGGTATTGGCAGATTTCCTCGCCGAATGGACAGAGGCCGAGCTCCCAAGGGAATATAGTACATACTCCCATTGGACAATGTACTTCGATGGATCTAAAACTTTGGCCGGACTAGGGGCTGGAGTTATCCTCACATCCCCCACAGGCGACAATGTCCGATACGTGTTGCAGATCATGTATGCCGATTCCAACAATGCAGCCGAATACGAAGCACTACTACACGGTCTTCGGATGGCAGCATCAATGGGCATACGCCGGCTGGAGGTACGGGGAGACTCCAACTTGGCCATCTCCCAAATCAACGGCGAATTCGATGCCAAAAACCCGAAGATGGCGGCATACAGAAACGCTGTCCTCAAGATATCCGCACGGTTCGAAGGGCTAGAATTTCACCACGTCGCTAGAGACAACAACCAAGCCGCCGACATACTGGCTCGCCTGGGGGCCAAATGCGACCATGTCCCAAAAAACACTTTCCTGGAACGGCTCTTTAAGCCATCTGTGGTTTGGCAGGACGATCATCAGGGCGCCGATCTAACCAGTGCGAACGAGGTTGTTTCCCCTATAAATGAACCAGACGATGAAATCATTGGCGGCTCCATAATGGACGAAACGCCTTCGGCTCACGAGGTCATGGCAGTAATCGCGCCATGGACTGAGCCCTTCCTCGCCTACCTTCTTCACAAAGAACTCCCCGACGATCAGACAGAGGCGTGGCGCATAATTCGGCGATCCAAAGCCTACAAAGTACACGAGGGTGAGTTATACAAGAAAAGCACCACCGGAATACTACAGCGGTGCATATCTGAGGAAGAAGGTCGGCAGCTCTTAGCCGAAGTCCACGCAGGGATGGGCGGTCATCACGCCGCAGCAAGAGCCTTAGTTAGCAAGGCCTTCCGGGCTGGTTTTTTCTGGCCCACAGCTCGGACGGACACCCAGTAGCTTGTCAAACATTGCGTGGGGTGTCAACTTTTCGCAAATCAAAGTCACATGCCCCCAACAGCTCTTCGGACTATTCCGATTACCTGGCCCTTCGCGGTCTGGGGGCTGGATATGGTCGGACCACTTAAAGGGGGGACCAAGAAGAATAAATACCTACTGGTCATGGTGGACAAGTTCACCAAATGGATAGAGGCAAAACCTGTCAAATCAGCCAAGTCCGGACCAGTAATCGACTTTATATCCGGCGTGGTACACCGTTACGGCGTTCCGCACAGTATAATAACAGACAATGGATCCAATTTCATGGCCCAAGAGGTCAAAGACTGGTGCGCAAAAATGGGCATTAAGCTCGATTACGCATCGGTTTATCATCCGCAGACCAATGGACAAGTCAAACGAGCAAACGGCCTCATTATGAGCGGCATTAAGCCACGTTTGGTCTGGTCTCTTCATGAGTCCGACTGTCATTGGGTTGAGGAGCTCGACTCCGTTCTATGGAGCCTGCGCACCACCCCGAATAGATCAACGGGATACACACCATTCTTCATGGTCTATGGGGCAGAAGCAGTCCTCCCCTGCGACATTATTCACGACGCACCAAGGGTGTGCATGTACGAGGAAAGGGAGGCCGAGTTAGATCGGCAGGACGACCTGGACGCCCTAGAAGGAGAGCGCGACATAGCTCGGGCTCGCTCAACTTTTTACCAACAGCAGGCTTGACGTTACCAGAGTAGGGAGGTCAGGGCAAAGGCGTACAACGTGGGTGAGCTCGTCTTACGACTTCCGGAGAAGCAGAAGCATAAACTCAACCCCAAATGGGAGGGCCCCTTCATAATCGACGAAGTACTAGTGGGAGGGGCTTACCGTCTTCGAAACCCATCGGATAACCGCCTTGAACCAAACCCATGGAACGCAGCTCGTCTTCGGCGCTTCTACGGATAAACCGGTGTCGTCACACTCTTTACCCTTTATTTCCCTTTTCTTTCTCCTTCTTTATTTTCTACTTTCCCTCCCACCTTGATTTTTGGCAGGTTTGAATTCTTTCCTTTTCTTCCCAACTCTATGTCCGGCTCAACCGATCTTGTACTGAGATTTTCGGCCTACACCCTTAAGTGTTAAATCCGAACACAACACCTGGGGGCTTCTTTCCGAAGCCAATGCTTTTATATTATAAGCACTTATTCACATTTATTGTGTACGCATGTTTCCCTTGTAGTTTTTTAAAGCCATCATATGCATCAATTCGAACTAAGACTTTGCCAAGCTGGGTTGCCTCGCTCCTATGCTTACCCTCTACGTTCCCGATTGTTCGGCTAGAGGGTAAAGGGAGCACCTCTGCGATTGTTACGACCGGGTCATCTGGATACGTACCTCAGATGGGTGAAGCCAAAAGCTAGCTATCTTCAGCAGACAATTGATCGGCTACGACGGAATCAACTAATAAGACTATGGTTGTTATGACCATTACTCGGGCTTCTTCTCTCACAAAAGCCCTTAGTCGCATACTAACAGTATACGGCCTTCTACCTATGATTTACGTAGCACCCTAAAGAAAGGTATCGATAGAGGTAATATTTTCTTCGGAAGATGTTTCTTACGCTAAGCAGTAATATAACATATCTCCCTGTGTGCTTTCTGTCTGTTCGCACCACATGGCCGGATTGCCTGGTTCCCCGAACATAATTCACTCCCCTAGGGTGATAATTTACAAGGAAAACTCCCAAGCTCTTAGCGCGGGAGGCCGAAGCCGATGGCCGGTTAAGACAAAGTTTACAACACAGACGGAGCAATTCCTTGATTATTAGTACATAGTTACATATAATCATACATCTGGCTGCCGATCGAGATTGTCGATTATGGTGTCCAGGGAGCAATCTTCTTGTGAGAGACGGGCGGCAGGCATCACTTGGTCGTATACCAGGTGAAGTGGCACTTCTTGTCCATCTGACCCTACTGGCCCAACCCGAGCCATACGCTCGGGGTTAAGTCCGGTATAACGGGTCTTGATCATCGCCCACACCTCTCGTGCTCCCTCTCGACAATCCGATGTCTTCCACAGCTCGAACCTACTTTGGTCTCCCTTGAATAGATCGACTAGTTCGGTCATCTCCTCCGGAGGTTGCTCGGCAGGCCATAGCGCTTTTACCATGCTCTTCATGACCTTCCGAGCCCGCTCATGAAGGGTGGACAGCTCCTTCAGAAGGCCTCCCCGGTAGGATCCGATCTCTTCTTCGGGTCGCCCAGACAGGAGACCTATACATGAGTCAAGGCATGCCTATTATGCTTCATTTATAAGAAGTACCTTCTGATGTTAGTATCACACTTACCGAACATGCCTCTCTATAATTTCTGGTTCTCTCCTTGAGCCTGGGCCAATTGAGTCTTCAAGCTCTCAATTTCTTCGGCCTGCTGTTTGTTCTCCGCCTGAAGGTGGTTCTTCTCTTCAAGGTGTCGTTGCAAAACACGACAGCCAGCCTCATGCTGGGACTTCGCGTATCGCTGAGATTCTCGGGCTGCATCCAATTCTCTTTGCAATTGCCCTATTGATTCAGCTGCTACAAAGTACCCTTGTGTCAGCATGGGAACATACTAAGATCAGCAGAACAGATATACTCACCATGTGCCTCCCGAGTAAAACTCTTCACTTGCTCCAATTCGGCCTTCACAGATTCCACCTGTGTTCGGCTGGCTTCCAGTTCCTTGGCCAGTTGCTCGCTCTGCTGCTTCGAGGCCTGCATTAGCAGTAAAACAATACAAGGATCCTTAATTCGGTCGTTCTGACCAATTTAAGGCTCGGGGGCTACTGGGTTTACACGAGTGTTCGGGCTCTAATAACTGATTACTCACCTGCAGGCTGGACGATATCAATTTCATGGCCTCCCCGAACCCAGCTCGGGCAGCACCGATGTGCGCGTCCACCGTGCGTAGAGCACTGAACTCTTGTTCGGAGAAGGCTGGGTGACGCAGGGCTTCTCGTCGCCGCCGATGATTCATGGCGCTTCCTACCTCAGATTTGGTAGCGGACACAGTGTCACCGGAATCGGCAGGGGCCGGATTGACCATGGGAACCTCCGCAGTAGGTTCACCATGAGCGGAAGGCCTGGAATTTTGAGCACCGCCGGACGTCCCGGAGGCATCCTCGGTGGGAGATGGCTGAACTCTTTGGCTGAATATTTCGACATAATGTCTCTGGTGAGGCTTTATCAATCATGATAATAAATCAAACGGTCGAGCGAGGTACCTTTGGGATGAACGTGTAGACGGGCTCGTCCCCGCGACCGGCTCATTTGTCGGATCCCTGTTGCTTTCCGACCCAGGCACTACCGCCGTTGCCGATGTATGACGCGCGGATCTACGGCTCTTGGGAGTAGGAGCTGGCGCATTTGGGTCATTGGAGGATACTTGCCTTTTGCGGGATGAGTTTTTCTTCTTCTTGCTTATCACAGGAGAAGGGAAGGATCCAGGGTAATCGGCTATGATAGCCTCCTTGGAACCATCAAGGCTCTCCTGGTAGAAAACCCCGTATTCAAGCTCGATTGTCAAATCTGGGTCATCATGAAAGCCCGGATCGTCATCACGGGAATGGTCCTCGGGCTGGGGGGGCGGACATTATTCGGGCAGACCCCTCCGAGCTGGATCAAATAGGGGGACGTCCTCGATGTAGAACCATTCCGAAGACCATTCTTCGGACTCCTTTGGTGTTCCCGCTGGATACCCTGTCCCCGCTATGCGGCATATTTCGGCTCCTCCGACCTCTAATATTGTCTTGTCTCGAGTGCGAGGGACGAGGCATAAGTACTTCCTCCACAATTTGAAGTGTGCCTCGCAGCCCAGGAACATCTCGCAAAGGGCGACGAAGCCCGAGACATGCAAAATAGACCCTAGGGTGAGGTGGTGGAGCTGGATCCCATAGAACTCCAATAACCCCCTCAAGAATGGATGGATGGGAAACCCGAGACCCCGCAGGAGAAAGGGCACGAAACATACACGCTCCCCCTTTTGTGGATTGGGGAAATTCTCCGCGAAGGCTTCGCCGTTGAAAGAAGACAAACCAGCGCGGGTAACTGCCAGATCCGAGGAAGGAAGGTACCCTTGGGTCTCAAGGTTGCGAAGTCGGAAAAGGGATACGGAGCAGCTTGTCCAATCCCCGGGACGGGAGCCGTAAGGGCGCGAGGAGGAGCTGGGGGCGCTCGCCATGATTTTTGTGGCGATCTTTCGCTTGAAGTTTTTTTCCGATGGTGAGGAAGAAGAGGATGTGGCCTAGACCACGATTCAGTTTGTTTAAATGGGTGGTACCTCCTTTGTGGGAGGGGCAGTTTTGTAAAAAGCTGCTGAACCACTCGTCTCCCCGCGACGCGCGAAAATCGAGAAATGCTGATTACAATGGACCCCGCGAGCTCGTGGCGCTTGGGATTTCGCCGATGACAAGATGGTTGCCGAACAAAATGGGATAGAGGGACTCGCCTCGCAAGCCGAAGAATTCAACAATTGTCCGGATATACCTCGGCATTGGAGGCTAGTCCGGGGGCTACTGAGGGAGTCCTGGTTTAAGGGGTCCTCGGATAGCCGACCTATTTGTTATGGGCCAGACTATGTGGGCCGCTGGATGAGTAATGAATGATCAAGGGCCCCGTCGCCAGGGCGGAAGCTTCAAGAAGCCGTGGCGTATCCTCCAAGCTATCGGCAGTAGATAGGCATGTTTTTCCTTTAATGTGCAACCGACATGTGTAAACCCTAGGTATCCTTGGCGTCTATATAAGCCGAGGGTTTTAGGTTGTAGAACAAGAGAACTCATCTAGGGTTTTAGCTATTCGATCTCGAGGTAGATCAACTCTGTAACCTTTATACCATCAATATAATCAAGCAGGACGTAGGGTATTACCTCCATAGGAGGGCCCGAACCTGGGTAAACATCGTCTTCCTCATCTCCTGTTACCATCGATTCTAGTCTCACAGCTCGGGACCCCCTACCCGAGATCCGTCGGTTTTGACACCGACACTAGGTTCGGGCCACCTTGCGGTGTAAAACCCTACTACTGCTTTTGGTGGATTGGCCTCACGAGGAGGTTTGGGATGAACTGGTACATTGATTGAGCGACCTCGCGAGGGCTCTGAGGTGAGGGTTGATCGATCGGTCCCTCCTCTTTGGTGGAGGCTAGTCCCTATTTATAGTGGCCTTGGTCCTCTTCCCTTATCGCACAGGCGGGAAGGGATCCCACAACGGCCAATTTTGAAAGGGGACAAGAAGTACATCTTATCCTGACTAAAGGTACACATTCCGATACACTGTCAGAGGCATTCATATAGAGTCATATTGTTTTATTGTTGAGTTGTAATATTGGGTTGTAAGTAAATAAAAGTGTGATGATCATGATTATTAGAGCACTGTCCTAGTGAGGAAAGGATGATGGAGACAATTATTCCCCCATAAGTCAGGATGAGACCCTGGACGGAAAAAAATTGGGGGAGGCGGAAAAAAAAGAGAATAGCCCACCATGAAAAAAATCAGAGAAAAGAGAGAAGGGGCGGTTTTACTATCGATTTACCACAATTCTGCCTCAAATTGGCACCATGTTCTTCATATAGAGAGTCTCCTGAGTTGTCATTTTCATATGCTAGTGGGAATTTTTCATTATAGAACTTGGCTTGTATATTCGGATGACGGGCTTCCTCAAATGCCCTATGTCGTCATGAGCAAGCAAGTTGGATGCACACCCACTTAGCTTCCGTTGAGCTTTCATACACTTATAGCTCTAGTGCATCCGTTGCATGGCAATCCCTACTCCTCGCATTAATATCGATTGATGGGCATCTCCATAGCCCGTTGATCCTCCTAGTTGATGCGAGACTTTCTTTTCCACTTTGACTCCTTTGATATCTATCACCATACTTTATTCCCCCCATATGTTATATCCATGGTTCACGCTCATGTATTGCATGAAGTTGAAAATGCTGAAGTGTGTTAGAAGTACGATCCAATTGCCTGGTTTGACACCAGGGTGCTCATGATTTATACTTATGCGGTGAAGACGGAGTCAAGCGATGCGTGATATGATAAAATGAGTAGGTAATAACATTCTTTAAGGATCATATATTTTGAAAAGAAATGATTATGTTATTTATATTTGTGGATATTATTATGTTGATATCAGTTAGTTCATCGTTTCTCAATGATCATACTTAAAAAGAGATTACATGTGTTGGAATCGGGGCTCCGCAGACCCAAGAAGGTTCGAACTCTGGGGCGTGTGCGAAGATCTCAACCAGCTTTAGCCGCAAGCTCGTCGCCCCACAGCCAAGCCTTGTCGAATGCGTGCGAGCGAACAAGAAGATGAACACAGAGATTTACCCAGGTTCGGGCCACCTTGCGGTGTAAAACCCTACTCCTGCTTTTGGTGGATTGGCCTCAAGAGGAGGTTTGGGATGAACTGGTACATTGATTGAGCGACCTCGCGAGGGCTCTGAGGTGAGGGTGGATCGATCGGTCCCTCCTCTTTGGTGGAGGTTAGTCCCTATTTATAGTGGCCTTGGTCCTCTTCCCTTATCGCACAGGCGGGAAGGGATCCCACAACGGCCAATTTTGAAAGGGGACAAGAAGTACATCTTATCCTGACTAAAGGTGGTCTTCGCCTGCAAAGCTTCTGGGCGCGATGCAGAGGTGGGCTCGGTGATGACATCCATTCTGCCGAGCTTGTGGTCTCGGTCTCGTTGCATTAGAGTGGCAACCTTTGGGGGATTCCTTGGGAACCCGCGTATGTCCTTGCCTCCTTAGCAAGAAAGAGGAAACTGACCCCCTCTGCTCCTGCTGACGCCTACCTGGCCTCAGGAGGCAGCCTGGGGAGGCCACTTCCCTGGAGGTCTTGGCGTCGTTCGCCTCGCGAGGCTGGGACCCCCGCGAGGGTCTTGTCTTGGGTAGTTTGCTGCCAGGCCATACCGGGCCATCGAGGTGGGCCACGCGCTGGGCCGCAGGCAGGTAGGTCTGGGTACCCCCGATCCCAGAACGCCGATAGTAGGCCCTGGGCCCAAGGCACGCTCGGGTTGGCTTCGGGGCGAAGCCAAGGAAGGAAGGCCAAAGTGCCGCGGGCCCCAACCGCCTGCGGGCCAGGCTCGACGCGTGGCGCACGACGGTACGCGGACGCCTCCACTTCCCCACGTCGCATCGGCAACCGCCCTTGCTAACAAAAACCTGGTGCACGCAGCAGGGCAATCATTGTCCCACCTCGCACCTGCCTTCTGCTCCTCCTTCCTCCGCAAGCTCGCACCCTCCTCGCTGGATCTCGCGCTTTCTCCAATCTGCCCCTCCGCCATGGCTCCCAAGAAGAAAAGGGGCAGGACCTCGATGACGTCGGAGCCCCAGCCGGGACCAGAGCCCGCACTGGGCCGGTCCTCCGTTCTCAATCTCGAAGGGCTGGACAAGGTCCAGTTGGCAATCGCCGCCAATACAATTGAGTGGAAGGCGACGAAGATCTGGCCCGCCTCTCGGCTTCCAGTTTATCTGGAGGCTACCAATATCCCCCTTCATCTCTACGCCCTCTTCTCCGGCTTGGTGCCGCCGCTTTCAGACTTCTTCAATGCCGTGCTCATGCACTACCAGGTCCACGCATTGCATCTCGTCTCTGGGTCCATCGTCCTCCTCTCCGCCTTCACGTTCTTGTGCGAGGCCTTCATGGGCATCTCCCCGTCCGTGGCACTGCTTCCCACTTCTTCTCCCTCCAAATGGTCGCCAGCGGGCAGTGCTCGAGGTGTGTGTCTCTCCGAGCGGCGGACGCGACGGTGGGTGCGGCCCTTGATGCCCATCTTCATCCGAACGCGGAGGGCTTTCGGAGGCAATGGGTGTATGTCGACGCCGCCGCGTACAACCCCCTGCTCCAAACTCCGGCGGCCCCCATGGAGCCAAGTCCCGATTGGGAACACCCGAAGCTTGTTGACCTGCGGCTCGCGCGGTTTACGGCCAGGTTGGCCTACCTGAAGATGGCGGGTGTGACGATGGCGATGGTGGCGATGAAGTTCATCCGACGGCGAATTGCTCCCCTCCAGCGCCATTCTCGCCCCATGTGGGCCTTTACCGGCCCCGACGACGCCATGAGACTCCAGGTGCCTTCCCTTCCTTCCAATGTGCTGCGTGAGGTGCTTCGCCTCTTCCCCGGCGGAGAGCCCGGCGTACTTCCTCCGGAAGGGCTCCCCTTGTACAATTATCCGAATGGGAGAGCCTTCGCCCAGAAGATGCCGCGCTTCGACGAGTGGGGGCTGCTTCCCGAGGACCACGTGGGACCTCGCGACAACCTCCTCTTGGTGGCCCCGAGCCCTGGGGGCCCTGAGGTCAATGTTGGAAATATGCCCTAGAGGCAATAATAAAATGGTTATTATTATATTTCCTTGTTCATGGTAAATGTTTATTATCCATGCTATAATTGTATTGATTGGAAACTCAAATACATGTGTGGGTACATAGACAACAATGTGTCCCTAGTAAGCCTCTAATGGACTAGCTCGTTAATCAAAGATGGATGTGGTTTCCTAGCCATGGACAAGAGTTGTCATTTGATAATGGGATCACATCATTAGGAGAATGATGTGATGGACAAGACCCAAACTATGAACGTAGCATATGATCGTGTCAGTTTATTGCTATTGTTTTCTGCATGTCAAGTATGCGTTCCTATAACCATGAGATCATGTAACTCACTGACACCGGAGGAGTACCTTGTGTGTACCAAATGTCACAACATAACTGGGTGACTATAAAGATGCTCTACAGGTATCTCTGAGGGTGTCTGTTGACTTGACATGGATCAAGACTGGGATTTGTTACTCCGTGTGACGGAGAGGTATCTTAGGGCCCACTCGGTAATACAACATCACAATGAGCCTTGCAAGCAAAGTGACTAAAGGGTTAGCCATGGGATGTTGTGTTACGGAACGAGTAAAGAGACTTGCCAGTAACGAGATTGAACTAGGTATGCAGATATCGACGATCGAATCTCGGGCAAGTAACATACCGATAAACAAAGGGAACAACGTACGGGATTAACTGAATCCTTGACATAGAGGTTCAACCGATAAAGATATTCGTAGAATATGTAGGAACCAATATGGGCATCCAGGTCCCGCTATTGGTTATTGACCGCAGAGGTGTCTCGGTCATGTCTACATAGTTCTCGAACCCGCAGGATCTGCACACTTAACGTTCGGTGACGTTTCAGTATTATTGAGTTATGTATGTTGGTGACCGAAGGTTGTTTGGAGTCCCGGATGAGATCCCGTATGTTACGAGGAGCTCCGGAATGGTCCGGAGGTAAAAATTGATATATAGGAAGTTCCGTGTTGGTCACCGAAAAAGGTTCGAGCGTCACCGCTAATGTACCGGGGGTGCCGGAAGGGTTTCGGAGTCCATCGGATGGGGCCCACAAGCCCCGGAGGGCCCCATGGGCTGTGAGAGGGGGTGCACTAGTCCCTAGTGGGCAGGCCGCCCCTCCCACAAGGCCCATGCGGCCGAAGGGTGGAGGGGGGAACCCTAAAGGGGGCCGGCCACCTTGCCTTGGGGGACAAGGCACCCCTTGGCTGCCGCCCCCCCCTCTCTTGGCTGCCGCCCCAAGGGGGCCAACCCCCTCTCCCTCTCCCTCTATATATATGAGAGGGGAGGGAGGGCTGCCACACCTTAAACCACGGCGCAACCCTCCCTTTCCCCTAGATCGTTTCTCCTCTAGTTTGACTCGGCGGTGCTTAGCGAAGCTCTGCCGGATCAGCTCCACCACCACCGCCACCACGCCGTTGTGCTGCCGGAGAACTCATCTACCTCTTCGCCCTCACTTGCTGGATCAAGGAGGCGGAGATCGTCATCGAGCTGTATTGCAAGGTGTGAAGTTGAGTAAGACTCAATGCCTAGTGAATGCAGAGGATAGAGAAAAGATGAGTGTCATCCCCTATGCTTCTACGATAGGCTCTATCATGTATGCGATGTTGTGCACAAGTCCAGACGTCAGCCTTGCCATAAGTATGGCCGGAGGGTTTCAAAGTAATCCAGGAGTGGATCACTGGACGGCGGTCAAGAATATCCTAAGGTACCTGAAAAGGACTAAGGAAATGTTTCTTGTTTATGGAGGTGATCAAGAGCTCGCCGTAAAGAGTTACGTCGATGCAAGCTTTGACACTGATCCAGATGACTCTAAGTCTCAAACCGGATACGTGTTTATTCTCAATGGAGGAGCGGTAAGCTGGTGCAGTTCCAAGCAAAGCGTGGTAGCTGATTCTACATGCGAAGCGGAGTACATAGCTGCCTCGGAGGCGGCGAAGAAAGCGACGCTTCAATTCCATCCGCGATTACATCGAGGGAGGAGACATAAATATTTGCAAAGTACACACGGATCAGAATGTTGCAGATCTGTTGACTAAGCCTCTTCCACGAGGGAAATAGATCAACACCAGAACTGTATGGGTGTTAAATTCATTACAATGTAAAATCACATAGTGATGTGAGCTAGATTATTGACTCTAGTGCAAGTGGGAGACTGTTCGAAATATGCCCTAGAGGCAATAATAAAATGGTTATTATTATATTTCCTTGTTCATGATAAATGTTTATTATCCATGCTATAATTGTATTGATTGGGAACTCAAATACATGTGTGGGTACATAGACAACAATGTGTCCCTAGTAAGCCTCTACTGGACTAGCTCGTTAATCAAAGATGGTTGTGGTTTCCCAGCCATGGACAAGAGTTGCCATTTGATAATGGGATCACATCATTAGGGGAATGATGTGATGGACAAGACCCAAACTATGAACGTACCATATGATCGTGTCAGTTTATTGCTATTGTTTTCTGCATGGTAAGTATGTCTTCCTATAACCATGAGATCATGTAACTCACTGACACCGGAGGAGTTCCTTGTGTGTATCAAACGTCAGAATGTAACTGGGTGACTATAAAGATGCTCTACAAGTATCTTCGAAGGTGTCTGTTGAGTTGACATGGATCAAGACTGGGATTTGTTACTCCGTGTGACGGAGAGGTATCTCAAGGCCCACTCGATAATACAACATCACAATGAGCCTTGCAAGAAAAGTGACTAAAGGGTTAGCCACGGGATATTGTGTTACGAAATGAGTAAAGAGACTTGTCGGTAACGAGATTGAACTAGGTATGGAGATATCGACGATCGAATCTCGGGCAAGTAACATACCGATAAACAAAGGGAACAGCGTACGAGATCAAGTGAATCCTTGACATAGAGGTTCAACCGATAAAGATCTTCGTAGAATATGTAGGAACCAATATGGGCATCCAGGTCCCGCTATTGGTTATTGACCGTAGAGGTGTCTCGGTCATGTCTACATAGTTCTCGAACCCGCAGGGTCTGCACACTTAACGTTCGGTGACGTTTCAGTATTATTGAGTTATGTATGTTGGTGAATGAAGTTTGTTCGGAGTCCCGGATGAGATCCCGTACGCTACGAGGAGCTCCGGAATGGTCCGGAGGTTAAAATTGATATATAGGAAGTTCCGTGTTGGTCACCGAAAAAGGTTCGGGCGTCACCGGTAATGTACCGGGGGTGCCGGAAGGGTTTCGGAGTCCATCGGAAGGGGCCCACCAGCCCCGGAGGGCCCCATGGGCTGTGAGAGGGGGCGCACCAGTCCCTGGTGGGCTGGCCGCCCCTCCCAAAAGGCCCATGCGGCCGAAGGGTGGAGGGGGCGAACCCTAATGGGGGCCGGCCACCTTGCCTTGGGGGCCAAGGCACCCCTTGGCCGCCCCCCCTTTTTTGTTCCCGCCCCTAGGGGTGGGAACCCTAGGGGGCCATCCCCCTCTCCCTCTCGCCCTATATATATGAGAGGGGAGGGAGGGCTGCCACACCTTAAGCCACTGCACAGCCCTGCCTCTCCCCTTGATCGTCTCTCCTCTAGTTTGACTCGCCGTTGCTTAGCGAAGCTCTGCCGGATCAGTTCCACCACCACCGCCACCACGCCGTTGTGATGCCGGAGAAGTCATCTACCTCTCCGCCCTCACTTGCTGGATCAAGGAGGTGGAGATCATCATCGAGCTTTACGTGTGCTGAATGCAAAGGTGTCGTCCGTTCGGTGCTAGATCGTGATTGGATCGCAGGACGGCTTGCGATTTGGATCGCGAAGACATTCGACTACATCAACCGCATTTCTTAACGCTTCCCGCTTAGCGATCTACAAGGGTATGTGGATCCGATCTCTCCTCTCGTAGATGCTCATCTCCATGGATAGATCTTGTATGTCCGTAGGAAATTTTTTGTTTCCCATGCAACGTTCCCCAACAGTGTCATCATGAGCTAGGTCTATGCGTAGATGAGATCTCGAGTAGAACAGAAAGGAGTTTGTGGGCGTTGATATTCAGATTGCTTCCCTCCTTAGTCTTTTCTTGATTCAACGGTATTGTGGGATGAAGTGGCTCGGACCAACCTTACTCGTCCACGTACGAGAGACCGGTTCCATCGACTGACATGTAACTTTGTTGCATAAGATGGCTGGCGGGTGTCTGTCTCTCCCACTTTAGTTGAATCGGATTCGACAAAGGCGGTCCTTGTATAAGGTGAAATAGCAACTTGTATATGACCGTTGTGGTTTTGCGTTGGTAAGAATCGTTCTTGCTAGATACCCATAGCAGCCACATAAAACATGCAACAACAAATTAGAGGACGTCTAACTTGTTTTTGCAGGGTATGATCTGATATGATATGGCCAATAACATGATGAGATATATGTGATGTATGAGATGATCATGTTTTTTATAGATTATCACGACTTGCAGGTCGTTCAGTACGGCAACCGGCAGGAGCCATAGGGTTGTATTTAATTATTATGTGGCCTGTGTGTCACTCATTAAGCGCTATGTAATGCTTTACTTTATCGCTAAGTGGTAGCAATAGTATTAGAAGCATGGTTGGCGCGACAACCCCGATGGCGACACGTTGATGGAGATCAAGATGATGGAGATCATGGTGTCATGCCGGTGACGATGGAGATCATGCCGGTGCTTTGGAGATGGACATCAAAAGCACAAGTTCATGGCCATATCATGTCACTTATGATTTGCATGTGATGTTAATCCTTTTATGCACCTTGTTTTGCTTAGGACAATGGTAGCATTATAAGGTGATCCCTCACTAAAATTTCAAGATAAAATTGTGTTCTCCCCGAGTGTGCACCGTTGTGAAAGTTCGTCGTTTCGAGACACCACGTGATGATCGGGTGTGATAGACTCTACGTTCGCATACAACGGGTGCAAGCCAGTATTGCACATGCGGAACACTCAGGTTAAACTTGACGAGCCTAGCATGTACAGACATGGCCTCGGAACACAAGAGACCGAAACGTCGAACATGAGTCATATAGTAGATATGATCAACATGGAGATGTTCACCATTGAAACCACCTCATCTCACGTGATGATCAGACTTGGGTTGGTGAATTTGGATCATGTAGCACTCGGATGACCGGAGGGATGTCAATTTGAGTGGGAGTTTTTTAAGTAATATGATTACCGAAACTCATTATCTTGAACAATAGTCTAAGTTGTCTTTGCAAATTTTATGTTGTAGATCAATGGATCGCGCAGTAGTTCCCCTAAATTTCAATGCGTTCCTAGAGAAAGCTAAGCTGAAAGATGATGGAAGTAACTTTGTAGACTAGGCCCGTAATCTGAGATTATCCTCACAGCTTCCCAAAAGGCTTATGTCCTTGATGCACCACTCGGTGAGCCACCCGCTCCAGTGTCGTTTCCAGATGTTGCGAACACCTGGCAGTCGCGTTCGGATGATTACTCAATAGTTCAGTGTGCTATGTTGTATGGTTAGAGCCGGGACTTCAAAGGTGTTTTGAACGTCATGGAGCATATGAGATGTTCCAGGAGTTGAAGTTTATCTTTGAGAAGAATGCCTGGATCGAGAGGTATGAGACCTCCGATAAATTGTATGCTTGCAAAATGGAGGAGAACGGGTCTGTTAGTGAACACATACTCAGAATGTCTGGGTATTCCAACCGTCTGGCAGAGTTGGGAATTGCCCTCCTGCCGGAGGCGATCACTAACAGAGTTCTTTAATCACTGCCACGTAGCTACAAGAGCTTTGTGTTGAATTATAACATGCAAGGGATGAACAAGTCAGTCGCCGAGCTGTTTGCGATGTTGAAAGTCGCTGAGTCTGAAATCCAGAAGGAGCATCAAGTGTTGATGGTCAATAAAACCACTAGTTTCAAGAAGAATGGCAAGGGCAAGAAGGGTAACTCCAAGAAGAGTGGCAAATCAGTTGCCCCTCCCGTGAACAAACCCAAGGCTGGACCCAAGCCAAAAACTGAATGCTTTCATTGCAAGGGTACTGGCCACTGGAAGCGGAACTTCCCCAAGTATCTGGCCGACAAGAAGGCAGCCAACACCAAACAAGGTATATATGATATACATGTTATTGATGTGTACCTTACCAACTCTCGTTGTAGTGCCTGGGTATTTGATACTGGTTCGGTTGCTCACATTTGCAACTCAAAAAAGGAACTGCGGAATAGACGGAGGCTGGCAAAGGACTAAGTGACGATGCACGTGGGAAACGGTTCCAAGGTTGATGTGATCGCCATCGGCACGCTCGCTCTTCGATTACCATCGGGATTAGTGATGAACCTGAATAATTGTTATTTGGTGCCTGCGTTAAGCATGAACATTATATCTGGATCTTGTTTATTGGGAGACGGTTACTCATTTTAATCAGAGAATAATGGTTGTTCTATTTATATGAGTAATATCTTTTATGGTCAAGCACCCAATGTGAGGGGTTTATTCTTATTGAATCTCAATAGTGATGATTCACATGTTCATAACATTGATGCCAAAAGATGTAGAGTTGATAATGACAGTACCACTTTCTTGTGGCACTGCCGCTTAGGTCATATTGGTGTAAAACGCATGAAGAAAGTTCATGCTGATGGACTTTTGGAGTCACTTGTTTTTGAATCACTTGACACATGTGAACCATGCCTCATGGGCAAGATGACTAAGACCCCGTTCTCTGGAAAATGGAACGGGCAAGTGACTTGTTGGAGATCATACATACTGATGTGTGCGGTCTGATGAGCATTGAGGCGCGCGGTGGATATCGTTATTTTCTCACCTTCACCGATGACTAATAGATATGGGTAAATTTACTTAATGAAACATAAGTCTGAAACGTTTGAAAAGTTCAAGCAATTTCAGAGTGAAGTTGAGAATCATCGTAACAAGAAGATTAAATTTCTATGATCTGATCGAGGAGGAGAATATCTGAGTTATGAGTTTGGCAACCACTTAAGACAATGTGTAATTGTTTCACAGTTGATGCCACCTGGAACACCACAGCGTAATGGTGTGTCCGAACGTCGTAATCGAACCTTATTGGATATGGTGCGGTCTATGATGTCTCTTGCCGATTTGCCACTATTGTTTTGGGATTATGTGTTAGAGACAGCTGCATTCACTGTAAATAGGGCACCATCTAAATCCGTTGAGACGACGCCGTATGAACTGTGGTTTGGCAAGAAACCAAAGTTGTCGTTCCTTAAAGTTTGGGGATGCGATGCTTATGTCAAAAAGCTTCAGCCTGAAAAGCCGGAACCCAAAGCGGAGAAATGCGTCTTCATAGGATACCCAAAAGAGATGGTTGGGTACACATTTTATCTCAGATCTGAAGGCAAAGTGTTTGTCACTAAGAACGGGTCATTTCTCGAGAAAGAGTTTCTCTCGAAAGAATTGAGTGGGAGGAAGATAGAACTTGATGAGGTTGTTGAACCTTCACTTCAACCAGAGAGTAGCGCAGCAGAGAAAAATATTTCTGTGAAGCCTACATCAGCTGAGGAGGAAGCTAATGATAGTGATCATGAAGCTTTGGATCAAGTTACTATCGAACCTCGTAGGTCGACATGGGCACATACTGCTCCTGAATGGTACGGTAACCCTGTCTTAGAGGTCATGTTGTTGGACAATGATGAACCTATGAGCTATGGAGAAGCGATGGTAGGCCCGGATTCCGACAAATGGTTAGAGGCCATGAAATCCGAGATAGGATCCATGTATGAAAACAAAGTGTGGACTTTGGAAGTATTACCTGAAGGGCGAAAGGCCATTCAGAATAAATGGATCTTTAAGAGGAAGATGGACGCGGACGGTAATGTCACCGTCTATAAAGCTCGACTTGTGGCAAAGGGTTTTTCACAAGTTCAAGGAATTGACTACGATGAGACTTTCTCTCCCGTAGTGATGCTTAAGTCCGTCAGAATCATGTTAGCAATAGCTGGTTTTTTCGATTATGAAATTTGGCAGATGGATGTCAAAACATCGTTCCTCAACGGTTTCCTTGAGGAAGAGTTGTATATGATGCAACCAGAAGGTTTTGTCGATCCAGAGAATGCTGACAAAGTTTACAAGCTCCAGCGGTCCATTTATGGACTGGTGCAGGCATCTCGGAGTTGGAATAAGCGCTTTGATGAGGTGATCAAAGCGTTAGGGTTTATACAAGTTTATGGAGAAGCTTGTATTTATAAGAAAGTGAGTGGGAGCTCTATAGTGTTTCTAATATTATATGTGGATGACATATTGCTGATTGGAAACAATATAGAATTTTTGGAAAGTGTGAAGGAATATTTGAACAAGAGTTTTTCAATGAAGGACCTAGGGGAAGCTGTTTTCATATTAGGCATCAAGATCTATAGAGATAGATCAAGACGCTTAATAGGACTTTCACAGAGCACATACCTTGATAAAGTTTTGAAGAAGTTCAAAATGGATCAGTCCAAGAAAGGGTTCTTGCCTGTATTGCAAGGTGTGAAGTTGAGTAAGACTCAATGCCTAGTGACTGCAGAGGATAGAGAAAAGATGAGTGTCATCCGCTATGCTTCTGCGATAGGCTCTATCATGTATGCAATGCTGTGCGCAAGACCAGACGTCAGCCTTGCCATAAGTATGGCCAGAAGGTTTCAAAGTAATCCAGGAGTGGATCACTGGACGGCGGTCAAGAATATCCTAAAGTACCTGAAAAGGACTAAGGAAATGTTTCTCGTTTATGGAGGTGATCAAGAGCTCGCCGTAAAGGGTTACGTCGATGCAAGCTTTGACACTGGTCCGGATGACTCTAAGTCTCAAACCGGATACGTGTTTATTCTCAATGGAGGAGCGGTAAGCTGGTGCAGTTCCAAGCAAAGCGTGGTAGCTGTTTCTACATGCGAAGCGGAGTACATAGCTGCCTCGGAGGGGGCGAAGAAAGCGACGCTTCAATTCCATCCGCGATTACATCGAGGGAGGAGACATAAATATGTGCAAAGTACACACGGATCAGAATGTTGCAGATCTGTTGACTAAGCCTCTTCCACGAGGGAAACATGATCAACACCAGAACTGTATGGGGGTTAGATTCATTACAATGTAAAATCACATAGTGATGTGAGCTAGATTATTGACTCTAATGCAAGTGGGAGACTGTTGGAAATATGCCCTAGAGGCAATAATAAAATGGTTATTATTATATTTCCTTGTTCATGATAAATGTTTATTAACCATGCTATAATTGTATTGATTAGAAACTCAAATACATGTGTGGGTACATAGACAACAATGTGTCCCTAGTAAGCCTCTAATGGACTAGCTCGTTAATCAAAGATGGTTGTGGTTTCCTAGCCATGGACAAGAGTTGTCATTTGATAATGGGATCACATCATTAGGAGAATGATGTGATGGACAAGACCCAAACTATGAACGTAGCATATGACCGTGTCAGATTATTGCTATTGTTTTCTGCATGTCAAGTATGTGTTCCTATAACCATGAGATCATGTAACTCACTGACACCGAAGGAGTACCTTGTGTGTATCAAACGTCACAACATAACTGGGTGACTATAAAGATGCTCTACAGGTATCTCCGAGGGTGTCTGTTGAGTTGACATGGATCAAGACTGGGATTTGTTACTCCGTGTGACGGAGAGGTATCTCAGGGCCCACTCGGTAATACAACATCACAATGAGCCTTGCAAGCAAAGAGACTTGCCGGTAATGAGATTGAACTAGGTATGGAGATATCGACGATCGAATCTCTGGCAAGTAACATACCGATAAACAAAGGGAACAGCGTACGGGCTTAACTGAATCCTTGACATAGAGGTTCAACCGATAAAGATCTTCGTATAATATGTAGGAACCAATATGGGCATCCAGGTCCCGCTATTGTTTATTGACCGCAGAGGTGTCTCGATCATGTCTACATAGTTCTCGAACCCGCAGGGTCTGCACACTTAACGTTCGGTGACATTTCGGTATTATTGAGTTATGTATGTTGGTGACCGAAGGTTGTTCAGAGTCCCGGATGAGATCACGTACGTTACGAGGAGCTCCGGAATGGTCCAGAGGTAAAAGTTGATATATAGGAAGTTCCGTGTTGGTCACCGGAAAAGGTTCGGGCGTCACCGGTAATGTACCGGGGGTGCCGGAAGGGTTTCGGAGTCCATCGGAAGGGGCCCACCTGCCCCGGAGGTCCCCATGGGCTGTGAGAGGGGGCGCACCAGCCCCTGGTGGGCTGGCCGCCCCTCCCACAAGGCCCATGAGGCCGAAGGGTGGAGGGGGGGAACCTTAAAGGGGGCCGGCCACCTTGCCTTGGGGGCCAAGGCACCCCTTGGCCGCCACCCCCCCTCTCTCTTGGCCGCCGCCCCTAGGGGTGGGAACCCTAGGGGGCCAACTCACTCTCCCTCTCCCCCTATATATATGAGACGGGGGAGGGCTGCCAAACCTTAAGCGACGGTGCAACCCTCCCTCTCCCCTAGATCGTCTCTCCTCTAGTTTGACTCGGCGTTGCTTAGCGAAGCTCTGCCGGATTAGCTCCACCACCACCGCCACCACGCCATTGTGCTACCGGAGAACTCATCTACCTCTCTGTCCTCGCTTAATGGATCAAGGAGGCGGAGATCGTCATCGAGCTGTACATGTGCTGAACGCGGAGGTGTCGTCCGTTCGGCGCTAGATCGTGATTGGATCGCGGGACGGCTTGCGATTTGGATCGCGAAGACGTTCGACTACATCAACCGCGTTTCTTAACGCTTCCCGCTTAGCGATATACAAGGGTATGTGGATCCGATCACTCCTCTCATAGACGCTCATCTCCATGGATAGATCTTGTATGTGCGTAGGAAATATTTTGTTTCCCATGCAACGTTCCCCAACAGTCAGTGCCCCTCGCGCAACTGCGGAGGAGCACCCTAAGCCGCGCATCTCCCAAGCATCCGCCTTGGACCCTCCAAGCAGTGAAGGTAACGCCTCGCCCGGAGGCACGACCGCCGCCCCTGCCGCAGGGTACCGTGTGCCTGACGTCAGTGAGCCGTCCCCCGACCCCCACACATGCCGGAAGAGGAAGGAGCCCGGGGGCCGCAACAGCCCTGCCCCGAGGGCCCTGAGGAAGAGGAAGTGGATCGCCATGGATGAGTAAGCGCCCGACCTCCCTTGATTTCCGCATGATGTGCACCTCTGAACTTTTGCTCCTTAGGTCCCCTCTTGACGAAGGAAAAAGCGCACCTCCGCCACCACCTCCTGAAGCTGCTGGGCCTGTGGCGGCCTCGTGCCCCGCGAGCCGCATGACTTTGCGCGAGGAGGCACCCATACTTGGGCCCGAGCCGTCCCTGGGGGGCCTCAGGCCCGAGTTTTCGGCGTTCCTCTTCAGGCGTGGCCTCCGGCTTGCGGGGCAGGGCCGAGGCTTCCCCTGGCGATTCTTCCCGGCGACTGGACGCCTGGGCGTCGACCTACTTCGAGTGGGGGGGCAAGTTCCCATGGGGCCCAGCCCCGAGCTGGAGGGCCGGACAATGGACCCTCGGCCCCCGGATCCCCGCTGGAGACGAGTGGGCCTTCACGTGCCTTCCCTGCCGACCGGGAGGCGGAGGAGAACCCCGGTCGAGCGCTGGAGCTTGCTTGCAGTAGCAGCGCTGCCCTGCATGGCCTCCTTCAAGGCGCGGTGAGCGCTCTAGGCCGCCTCAGGGCCGAGCTTAACGACGTCGACGCATGCCTTGAGGCAGAGCACTTGCGCCTGGCGCGCGAATGGCGCCGGCACGAGGTTCAACCTCGGTCGTCTGCAATGCGAGCACGCTCGCACGGAAGCCAAGGAATCCCTCGTCGTGGCGAGGGAGGCCCGCGATCGTGCCCTTGAGGAGGCCCGAACCACGGACTACTGGCGTGAGGCTGTAGAGAAGCGCGGGAAAGAGCTTCAAGCTTCCAATGCCGCCCTCGAGCGACAAGTCCAGGCGCGTAAGGCCGCGCTCGCCGCCTCGGCGAGCAGGCCGTCCACGGGCGAGGCGACGCTCCGCACACTTGAAGACACGCTGACGTTGGAAGCTCTGGAACAAAGCCTGGAGCGCGAGTGGCTGGAGGTGATGGAACGACAAGTGGCTGCCGCCGAAGACTCCCTCGCCTCTCGGGAAGCGATGATCCAGGGAAAGGTTGACGAGAGGGTGGCGGAGGTTCGCAAGAAGATGAAGCTTCAGGAGTCCCGTTTCTGCAAGCGGCGCGACAACCTGAAAGGTGAGGCTGACGGCCTCAGGAAGGAGTTAGCCGCGGCGGAGCAACATGAAAAAGCTATGATGGACGCCAAGGCCGCCGCCGAGGCCGAGCTGTCTTTCCTCTACAAGCAGGTGGAGGATGTCATTTCCCTCGTGGAGAAGGCCTCGGACGAGGCGGGCCGCGCTCGGGGGCTGCAGCACACGTGCTCCCAGATGTTCCAGGCCCTTGAGAGGAGGGCCCACCAGGCCCTGAGAAGTATCTGCAACGAGAGCGTCTCCAGTCCGCTCGTTCCTGACGACGCCGGCTACCTTGGCTTCTTCACCAGGATTGTAGAGCGCCTTGAAGGGGGGCAGAGAAGGTCCGCCAACTCGTGGAAGAGAAGCGATGCGACCTCCTCGCGCGGGCATCTTCACGTGTCTTCAGCCACCTTCTTCGCTTCGACCCCAACTTCGACTTTAAAGCCGTGATAGCCCTCGTGCCCGAGGTGATTCAAGGTGCCCTCGAGGACTGGGTGGAGGACCACGTGGACGACCTGATCGCGGAGTTTTCCCCCGCTGAAGGCGAGGGCCAGCCTTTGGTCGAGGGGCGCGGGTCTGACGGCGGTGGTGGCGACAGCAGCGACGGCGACAACACATCTCCCTAGGTTTTCTTTTTCCTGTTTTACCTGTCAAGATTTTGAATATGACCCCGCGGGGATGTGAAACTATTTTGGAAGAAACTCCTTTATGGTGTATCAAGTAACGTTGTACTCCCTTGCGTCGCCTTTCCTTTGCTTGTCGTGGGCCTGCAACCCCTGAGGAGGGGTGGGTCATTTCCATTATACCGAGTCGCGGTGCTCGGCCGAGGTCGGGAGGCGGATGTTTCGACGGAGGCCTCGGGCTGCGTGTGCCCGCTGGCTCGCTTGAGAGCGTCGCACGAGGACTCGGACGCCAAAGCCTTGGCGAGGTGTGCGCGCGGGCAGGCCCATAGCTGTTGTGACCTGGGCCCTCGGGGGAGGCCCTCAACGCCGCTGGGGCTGGATCAAATGTGCACACCGTGTCCAGCCCCCGCTCGCGGGGCGCGCGAGAAAGAGAGAGAGAGAGCTGGCAAGGAGAAACGAGACGCAAGACGGGAAACGCTGCAAGGAGAAAAATTCCCACCCCTATTTTCGAATAAAGATGCTAAAACTTCAAACTTTATTCCAAAAAGTGGCAAATTCGGTTACAGAAGAGAGCAAAGCACAGCCGCGTCCGGCACCTAAGCTAGTCTTCCCCCAGCGCGGAGCATGGGGCTTCCACTGGGCGTGGGCATAGTCGTTGTAAGACCGTGTCATCCGCCAGGGCGGACCATGGGGCTTCCACTTGGGCGTGGGCGGGAGCCCCTCCGCGGCCTCGTACGACACTCCTCGGGGGGCTCCGGGCGTATACAGCCCACTCATTATTACGTTAGAGTGTCACGGGTAGAGCCTGGGGGGTGCTCCATGCATCCGGGGCGCGGACCGCATCCGTTGTCCCCAGGCGCGCGGCGGCGGGCCTGGGGCGCGTCACACTCCGAATGGTCTCCGGCTCCCGGGGGCCTGGAGGCGGACGCCGCCGCCGTGGTAGCGTCACGACTCTTTGCGGCACGGACAGGGCCCGGTACCAGACCCTCTCGCTACGCGCGAGGTTGGCCCCCGGCGTGGCACCCCGGCGCGCCTTGCCGGGGTGTCCGGACGTCTTGCACGGGTACTCCACCCTCCGTCTCCAAGCGGGCAGCGCCGGGCCTGGAGACATGGGCGAGTGCTCCACCCTCCGTCTCCAGGCATGCAACGCCCGGTCCGGAGACATGGGCGCCTGTTCCACCCTCTGTCTCCAGGCATGCAATGCCCGGCCCGGAGACATGGGCGCCTGTTCCACCCTCCGTCTCCAGGCAGGCAACGCCCGGCCCAGAGACATGGGCGCCTGTTCCACCCTCCGTCTCCAGGCAGGCAACGCCCGGCCCGGAGACATGGGCGCTTGTTCCACCCTCCGTCTCCAGGCAGGCAACGCTCGGCCCGGAGACATGGGCGCCTGTTCCACCCTCCGTCTCCAGGCAGGCAACGCCCGACCCGGAGACATGGGCGCCTGTTCCACCCTCCGTCTCCAGGCAGGCAACGCCCGGCCCGGAGACATGGGCGCCTATTCCACCCTCTGTCTCCAGGCAGGCAACGCCTGGCCAGGAGACATGGGCGTCTGTTTGTGATAGCCCCTAGCCTGACGGCATGCCTCGCGAGGTTGCTCATGCCAGGCAACCTCACAAGGCTGACCGCGCCAGCTCTCCTCACGAGGCTGCTCGCGCCAGGCCTGACGGAGGCCGCCCGCGAGGACACGGCCGTTCCACGGGGCGTCGACGTAGACGTGCAGCCCGCCGCCCATGTCGGGGGCGGTAGCCGCATTGGCTGGTGCAGGGCGACGCTCGCCTTGCATGGACCGTGCCTCCTGGAGCTCCTCGATTGTGCTGGTGATGAACTCCCGCGATCTTGGCGCCTCGCGTCGTGCCCCTTGCTTGTAAGGGCGCGCATCGAAGCACGCCTCCAAGCGGTGCCCGAGCGCCTCCCTCATCACTCCCGTCAGGTCAGGAGCTCTCCAGGCGGAAGCCCCCGGGCCCGCCCCGGTGGAGAGCACCGGGGCTTCGCCGGCAGCATTGACGGGCTCGGCGACGCGACCCAGCCAGTCACCATAGCAATCGTTGGCGGGGCAGTAACGCAGTAGCTCGCGCGCCACGAGTAGCGCAGTCCGCGCATTCGCTGGCCTGCGGCGAGCGCGGGAGGATGACGCCGCGGCGAGGGCGAGGGACGGAGTAGCGGCGCGGCCATCGTGCCGCGCGGTGGGTAGCGGCAACGAGTCCTGCTGCCCGTGAGCAGCCAGGTCGGTGGCATCGTTAGCTGCAGGAGGGGCGGAGCGGCGTAGAATGCCGCGGCCCACGGGTGCCGTCTGGGTAACGCGAGCAACCCAGTGCTCAGCGCGAGCCCGGCGAGCCTTGGCCATGGGAGCGACGAAGCAGAACTGGAGGGAGGATTTCGACACACCCCTACCTGGCGCGCCAAATGTCGGAATCGGGGCTCCACAGACCCAAGAAGGTTCGAACTCTGGGGTGTGTGCGAAGATCTCAACCAGCTCTAGCTGCAAGCTCGTCGCCCCACAGCCAAGCCTCCTCAAATGCGTGCGAGCGAACAAGAAGATGAACACAGAGATTTACCCAGGTTCGGGCCACCTTGCGGTGTAAAACCCTACTCCTGCTTTTGGTGGATTGGCCTCACGAGGAGGTTTGGGATGAACTGGTACATTAATTGAGCGACCTCGCGAGGGCTCTGAGGTGAGGGTGGATCGATCGGTCCCTCCTCTATGGTGGAGGCTAGTCCCTATTTATAGTGGCCTTGGTCCTCTTCCCTTATCGCACAGGCGGGAAGGGATCCCACAACGGCCAATTTTGAAAGGGGACAAGAAGTACATCATATCCTGACTAAAGGTAGTCTTCGCCTGCAAAGCTTCTGGGTGCTACGCAGAGGTGGACTCGGTGATGACATCCGTCCTACCAAGCTTGTGGTCTCGGTCTCGTTGCACTGGAGTGGCAACCTTTGGGGGATTCCTTGGGAACCTGCGTACGTCCTTGCCTCCTTAGCACGAAAGAGGAAACTGTCCCCCTCTGCGCCCGCTGACGCCCGCCTGGCCTTGGTCATCATGGCTCATGTCATCCCAGCCTCATGAGGCCGGGTACCTGCATAGGAATCTCCGCTCCTCGGGAGGCAGCCTGGGGAGGCCACTCCCCTGGAGGTCTTGGCGTCGTTCGCCTCGCGAGGCTGGGACCCCCATGAGGGTCTTGTCTTGGGGAGTTTGCTGCCAGGCCGTACCGAGCCATCGAGGTGGGCCACGCATTGGGCCGCAGACAGGCAGGTTTGGGTACCCCCGATCCCATAACGCCGACAGTAGCGCCCGGGCCCAAGGCGCGCTTGGGTTGGCTTCGGGGCGAAGCCATGGAAGGAAGGCCGAAGCGCCGCAGGCCCCAATCGCCTGCGGGCCAGGCTCGACGTGTGGCGCACGACGGTACGCGGATGCCTCCACTTCCCCACGTCACCTCGGCAACCGCCCTTGCTGACAAAAACCCGGCGCATGCAGCAGGGCCATCATTGTCCCACCTCGCACCTGCCTTCTGCTCCTCCTTCCTCCGCAAGTTCGCACCTTCCTCACCGGATCTCGCGCTTGCTCCAATCTGCCCCTCAGCCATGGCTCCCAATAAGAAAAGGGGCAGGACCTCGATGACGTCGGAGCCCCAGCCGGGACCAGAGCCCGCGCTGGGCCGGTCCTCCGTGCTCAATCTCGAAGGGCTGGACAAGGTCCGGTTGGCAATCGCCGCCAATACCAATGAGTGGAAGGCGACGAAGATCCGGCCCGCCTCTCGGCTTCTAGTTGATCTGGAGGCTACCAATATCCCTCTTCATCTCCACGCCCTCTTCTCCGGCTTGCTGCCGCCATTTTCAGACTTCTTCAATGACGTGCTCATGCACTACCAGGTCCACGCATTGCATCTCGACCCTGGGTCCATCGTCCTCCTCTCCGCCTTCGCGTTATTGTGCGAGGCCTTCGTGGGCATCTCCCCGTCCGTGGCCTTGCTTCGCCACTTCTTCTCCCTCCAAATGGTCACCAGCGGGCAGTGCTCAGGGTGTGTGTCGCTCCGGGTGGCGGACACAACGACGGGTGTGGCCCTTGATGCCCATCTTCATCCGAATGCGGAGGGCTTCCGGAGGCAGTGGGTGTATGTCGACGCCGCCGCGTACAGCCCCCTGCTCCAAACTCCGGCGGCCCCCGTGGAGCCGAGTCCCGGTTGGGAACACGCAAAGCTTGTTGACCCGCGGCTCATGCGGGATATGGCCAGGTTGGCCGACCTGAAGAAGGCGGGTGTGACGATGGCGATGGTGGCGAGGGAGTTCATCCATCGGCGAATTGCTCCCCTCCAGCGCCATTCTCGCCCCATGTGGGCCTTTACCGGATCGCAATCATCATACAAAAGTGCAGGATCTGACTACGGATGAAACCAAACGAAAAAGAAGATGACGTGTACGCTTGCTAATCCCAGGCTGCTGACCTGGAACCCATCCTATGATCGATGATGAAGAAGAAGAACTCCAAATAGATGAAGGATCGCTCTCACATCAAAGTATCGCTTTACCTGTACCTGCACATGTTGTTTTAGTAATCTGTGAGCCATGGTGACTCAGCAATCTCATATCCAAAGGTATCAAGACTAGCAAAGCTTAATGGGTGAGGTATGGTTAAGCGGTGAGGCTACAAAAAGCACTAAGCAGTTAATATATGGCTATCTTACGAGTACAAGAATAAGAAGAGTGATCTACGCATAAACGGACGTGAACTAGTAATGATCAAGAGGTGATCCTGAACACCTACTTACGATTCAATCATAACTCCACCGTGCTCGCTCCTTGGTTCAAACCTCACAAGAAGAGACGGTCATGGTTACGCACATAATCGGTGTATTTTGACTGAGTTTACTTCAAGTTTGCTATAACCGGGTGTTAAACAATTTCCAAGTTGCCACATAACCGCAGGCACGGCTCTCCAAAAGATTTAACCCTGCAGGGGTGCTCCAACTCATCCATCACAAACTAACCACAAGCTTCGGTGGAAAACCTCAACCTCGATATAGCCCAAAGTATCCTCGGAATCCCGGTGCACAAGACATTCGAGAAGGGTAAAACAAATCCAGCAAGACCGCCCGACAGGCCAGATCCCAATAGGAGTCGTGCTTATCTCTTTCTCAGGGAACTACCAAACAAGCAGTACGTACGGTGGCCTTATAGAAATCACCCGAGTTGACCCGGAGTGGCCCCGCAAGTGGCTCTAGTTTGGACCAACACTCATGAGGAGCACTGGTCCGGGTTGTTGATTAATTATCCGCGGGGTGATCATGCCCTATGCTAGTTTATTATTAGTTAAGCAAATGTAGTACCAATGTTGGGCCTTGCCGGAAGAGTTTTATCCCAAAACGAATAATCGAGGGGGTCCCATAACAACCCCGAGCATGTTAGGAGCGCTCAATATGGAACATAACACCGGTACTCGGAAACTAAGGCGGAAAGAGTGGAACAAGACACCAAGCAAAAGGCCAAGCATTCCACCCTTTATCAAGTGTATAGGTGCATCAAATTAAATAGCAAGAATATTGTGATATCCCAAGCTAACCATATTAGCACATGGAACAACCTACACCTGCAACTAGCAACGCTATAAGAAGGGCCAAGCAAGTGGTAACATAGCCAAACAACGGTTTGTTGGGAAGGTGGAGGGTTAGAGGCTTATCATGGCATGTTGGGAGGATTGACAAACAAGTGGTAGGTAGTGAGACATAGCGATAGAAATGAGACAACTAGCATAGCAATGATACTAATATCCAAGTAAATGATCATCCTGCTTGAGATCCCGCTTGGAAGAAGAACGAATCCATGAAGAATTCGAACCAATGTAGTCGAACGGATCCTCACACTCTGAAACACTTTCGGAACTCTAGCGAGGAGAAGCAAATCTAGAAACAAACAAATGACATGGTAAACACCACAACATATGCATGACATGATGCAGAAACAAGGATGATGCATGTCAAGTTTAAATATGCAAGGCATGTCAAAGCACAACAATCAATTACTACACATTTAGTGAAGTTTTGCATATTGACGAAACTCCGCATTTGAATTACTTAGTTCACTCTCGATTAGGTACCCAACAAGTTTAAATGTTGTTAAACATGGTAAGAGGTGGAACATAAATAAACTATCTATCTAGGCATTTTAAATGAGGCCGGAAACAACATATAGTATTTCCGAAACGACCCCATATGCAAATTATGAATTTGGTCCAGATCTGTACTAAACATATTTTATATTTTTATATTTATTAAACAGGAAAACAAATGCACCATGTGATTTTACACGTTTTTCTAATCAAGTTGCATATACAGTTCATTTAATTCGGAGCTACGGTTATTTACTTATGAAATATACCGTTTTAACATGGCATTTATGCAAATTAAATGAAACAGAAATTTAAACATTTTTAACCTGGATGAAAGTTGTATATTATTAATCTACACAAAATTCTGAACATTTTTCATATATAAAGTTTTTACATGCGATGCACGGTTTGGGAGTTATTAAATGCATGATCAATAGGGGTTTTCTGTAAAACTGTAATTCACTAGATAATTGGACAAATTCGCAGAACCTGAAAAAACCTATACGGGCAAATCTATAGTGGGCACAACATAGCTACCAGGCGCTTGGGCGACATATAGAGGGGGTTAGGCGTTGTGCTCACCATGGGCCAAGCCCAGCTCAGTGGGGAAGAGGCCCGCGGCGGACTGGCAAGAGGAGGCCGCGGCTGGGCCAGGCGCGATGCCGGCTAGGTCTTGGCGGACGGGCCGGCCGGGGCTCTAGGCTTCGGGGGCCAGGCGGCACTGGCGAGCGGTCAATGGGCGCTTGGGTGTCACGCTCCTCGTCTCACTCTATCTGAAGGAGATGTAGGAGGCAGAGCGCCATGGAGGTTGCAGCCGCGTGACGACGCCGGTCAGCGATGATGACGATCGACGCTAGAAGACACGGCGAACTCGGGGGTGGATGGATCTCGTTGCGAAGTGGCTGGATCTGGAGCAGATGGAAGCGGCTTGAGGCATCGGGCGTCCATGGCGATCTCCTCTTCGACACACGAGAGAAGAGAGGTTAAGGAGGGAGAAAACACAGGGTATTGATGGGGAAGAGGGACGATGACCTGCTGGGCAACTCTGACAGACGGGTCGGCTGGCCGGCCTGAGGGCATGGTGGAGGAGGCGCGTCGGGGCCATGGGTGGAGCTTGAGCTCCTGCGGCTGTTACTGCTAGCGGCGGCTCGGTCCGGGCCCAGGCAGGCTCGGGCGGGCCCGAGATGGGCTCGCAGGGCCGCAACAGCTGGAGGAGAGAGGCGGTGGAGGCTGGCTATACGGATTTAGAGGTAGGGTTAGGGTTTTCCCGATTTGGATGTGGGGAATGTCCATTTATAGACAGGGATGGCTAGGGTTAGCTGTTTGAGCCCGTTTTCGGACCGTTTGAGCTCGATCAGACAGTTCGAAATGGTTGGGGTTAGGTTAGGCTTAGTGGGCTATGTAGAGGGGTGTTAGGCTGAGATGAGAGAGAGGTTTGTGGCCCGTGACAGAGTTTTATAACCCAAAAATGTCCCACGTTTATCCAGCTATAGTACCGCTATATGTTTAACTGTTCGGGTATCAGACGACCTCCGAATGCGACGAAATTTGGCTCGCGGTCTACCTACAATATATTAAGACCGCACGCCAACTTTCATCCCATTCCGAGAACATTTTATACGCACTTTTAAAACCAATATTTTAAAGATGTCGCGGGCACGTGCGTGTGTGGTTGGTCTCAAAACGGTCAACACCGAGAACGGGAAGTACCGGCAACTATGAATGGATGCAAGTTTTGAAAAATGATGGTAATGAAGTGCCAATGCTATGCAGATGATGCGAATGATGCGATGATGAATGCGACAACCAAATGGAACACACGGCAAAACTCGAAATAAATGGAAGGCATCTGAAGCGTCGGTCTCGGGCTATTATAGGAATCGGTCATGAAGGCCATCTACATCAACCTTGCTGCCTACGTGAGTAGTCTACCACAGACCTACGAGTCCATAGCTAGTACCTAGATGGCTTCTTCTCACTCTTTGATCTTCAATACAACAATACAATGTTCACCGCAATTCCCGCGGTGATTTATCCGATGTAATCTTCTTTTGCGGTGTGTTTGTTGGATACGATGAATTGTGGGTTTATGATCACATTATTCATTGTAAGTAATTGAGTCTTTTCTGAATTCTATTTATGCATGATTATTATTTCTCTCTAATCTATCGGTTTGGTTTGGCTAACTAGATTGATTTGTCTTCAATGGGGTGGTGCATTGTAGTGGGTTCAATTGTGGTGCTCTATATCCTCTGTGGCACCCTGGCTCAGAGGAACCGGAACACCCTGTATTCTAGCCCAAAGATCAAGTCTTCTGGAATACGGCACTGCTTAGCATAGAACAAATCATCTCTTTATTACAAATAATCGAGGTACAAGGGTTCTGGTATTACAAAGGATTACATCAGCACGACGACACTACGCCTGCTAGGGTAGCTCTATGCTAGCAGCGGAACAACTTGTAACGACAGAATAACTTCTAGCAGCGGAACAACGATGACAGTGATGGACTCCACTCCGCAGGGACTCTGGCTGGGACACGTCCTAGAGTGCAAACTCGGGATCCTCGACAAGTAATCATTCACGACATCACCTGCAATCTGGCATGCCACGCCAGGTGAGTAATTTGAATGTACTCGCAAGCTCACATCAACCAAAGCAATCAATACAAACAATAATATGGCTTTTGCAGGCTAATTAATGATGAGCATGATACTACTAGAACAACTTGAGAGTGAGCATGGCATGTACATGTTACTCATGGTATGAACATGATGATACTAGCATGAGAAGTGGGGGTCCATGTTTCAGGTCTCATGGACCAACTTACTCTGCTCGGAGGTTACTTCGTAACCGCCATAGATAACCATCTTACTTACCACCGTGATCATCACACGATCACCTCATGATCAATCAAGCTCAATAATACCATCGTGATCATCATGTGATCACAAGGAGCTTGATCTTTACCTGTGATCACCGCATGACCTCATAAAGATCAACCAACTTCTTTCCTCATCGAATTGTTTATTATTGGGTTTTTGGCATAATAGATCTGAAAACAAAAGAGGCAAAAGATAGATCGGAAAGCAATATGTTGAAAGAGTAGACCCGGGGGCCGTAGGTTTCACTAGTGGCTTCTCTCATGAATATAGCACATGGTGGGTAAACAAATTACTGTTGGGCAATTGATAGAAGATCAAATAATCATGACGATATCCAAGGCGATGATCATTATATAGGCATCACGTCCAATATTAGTAGACCGAAACGATTCTGCATCTACTACTATTACTCCACACATCGACCGCTATCTAGCATACATCTAGTGTATTAAGTTCATGGAAAAACGGATTAATGCAATAAGAATGATGACATGATGTAGACAAGATCTATTCATGTAGGAACATACCCCATCTTGTTATCCTTAATAGCAACGATACATGCGTGCCTCGCTGCCCCTTCTGTCACTGGGAGAGGAAACCGCAAGATTGAACCCCTCACAAAGCACCTCTTCCCACAGCAAGAAAAATCGATCTAGTTGGCCTAAATAAACCAAAGATTCGAAGAAGAAATATGAGGCTAAAAGTAATCATGCATATAAGAGATCAAAGAGGAATCAAATAATATTCATGGATAGAAACTGATCATGAACTCAAAATTCATTGGATCCCAACAAACACACCGCAATAAGTCCTTACATTAAATAGATCTCCAAGAGACCATTGTATTGAGAATCAAAAGAGAGAGAGAGAAAGCCATCTAGCTACTGCCTATGGACCCGTAGGTCTATGGTGGAGTACTCACGCATCATCGGAGAGGCACCAATGAGGATGATGAACCCCTCCGTGATGGTGTTAGATTGGATCTCGCGGTTCTGAAAATTGCGGTGGCTAGAAGTATTTTTCATCGACTCCTCTAGGGTTTCTGGAATATTTGGATATTTATAGAGCTCAGAGGCGGTGGAGGGGACTCTCGAGGCCACCACAACCCACCAGGGCGCGCCGGGGGCCTCTGGCGCGCCCTGGTGTCTTATGGGCCCCACGGGCCTCCTCCTAGGTACTTCTTGCGCTCCTTCGATGTCTTCTAGTCCAAAATAATCTCCAAAAAGTTTCATCACGATTGGACTCCATTTGGTACTGATATTCTGTGAAGTAAAAACAAGCAAAAAACAGTAACTGGCACTTGGCACTATGCCAATAGGTTAGTCCCAAAAAATGATATAAAGTTGCTATAAAATGATTGTAAAACATCCAAGAATGATAATATAACATCATGGAACAATAAAAATTTATAGATATGTTGGAGACGTATCAGCATCCCCAAGCTTAATTCCTACTCGTCCTCGAGTAGGTAAATGATAAAAAAAATGATGTGGAATGCTGCCTAACATGTTCATCATATATTCTTTTCTTTTGTAGCATGGACATTTGGACTTTTAGATGGTTCAAAGCAATAGTCTAGTTTTGACATAAAGACTTTAATACTCAAGCATACCAACAAGCAACCATGTCTTTCAAAATATCAACACTAAAGAAAGTGATACCTAGCCCATCATGCTCAATCATTGATCCATTCATGAAACACACTCAAATATTAGCCACACCCAATGCACAAGTATGATCATAGTGCCCCCTAGTTGGTGCTTTATAAGAGAAGATGGAGACTCAAATTGAAAATAAAAATTGCAAAAAGTAAAAAGATAGGCCCTTCGCAGAGGGAAGTAGGGATTTTTAGAGGTGCCAGAGCTCAAAGCTTAAATCGAGAGAGAAAAATATTTTGAGTGGCATGCCTTTCCTGTCAACGAAAACGACCGAGTAGTTCTCAATACTTTCCATGCTAGATACATCATAGGCGGTTCCCAAACATAAAATAAAGTTTATTCCTTTTTCCACCATTCTTTCACAATCCATGGCTAGCCGTATCCACGGTTGCCTTCCATACCAACACAGTCCAAGGAATTTATTATTTGACAACATAAAGTGAATTTCTTTTCCATTTCGGGACTGGGCATCCCTATTACCGCCGTACTCTCGTGCAATGACAAGTGAATAAACACTCATCTTGAGAATAACACATCTAGCATGGAAAAATATTGGACACCCCCTACTGTTTCATGAGCGGTACGAGCACACAAAAAGGAAATTCATTTTGAAAATTAGAGATGGCACATACCAATTTGCTTAGAACGGAACGGAAATACCGCATATAGGTAGGTATGGTGGACTCATATGGCAAAATTGGGTTTAAGGATTTTGGATGCACAAGTAGTATTTCTACTTAGTACAAGTGGAGGCTAGCAAATAGATTGAGAAGCAACCAACCAAGAAACAAAAATTCACATAAACGGGCATTAAGCATAACTAACACCGAATAATGCACCATAAGTAGGATGTAATTTCAATGCATAACTATTGACTTTTGTACTTGCATAGGGAATCACAAACCTTAACATCAATATTCTTACTAAAGCATAATTACTCACCAACATGACTCACATATTACTATCATCATGTCTCAAAACTATTACAAGGAATCAATTTTAATTTATCCAATGATATTCATGAAAGTTTTTATTATATCCCTCTTGAATATCTATCACTTTGGGACTAGTTTCATATATTGCCATTGCCTTTGACAAGCTAAAATAAATTTAAGTGAAGAACATGAGCATAAAAGTTTCATCTCTCAAAATGATATAAGTGAAGCATGAGAGAATTTCTTCATAATTTACTAACTCTCGAATTAATCTAAGTGAAGCATCAGAGTATTTCTTCAAAAATTCAAAGCACACCGTGCTCAAAAAGATATAAGTGAAGCATTAGAGCAATTCCATAGCTCAAAAAATTTAAGTGAAGCATAAAGAGAAATTCTAACAAATCATAGCTTAATTTTGGCTCTCTCAAATAGGTGTGTTCAATAAGGATACTTGTGACAAACTAAAAAGAAAATCCAGAAAAGACTCAAATAATACAAGATGCTCCAAGCAAAACTCATGAAATGTGACGAATAAAAATATAGCTCCAAGTAAAATACCGATGGTCGTTAGAAGAAAGAGGGGATGCCACTCGGGGCATCCCCAAGCTTATTTGCTTGTTTCTCCTTGGATATTATCTTCGGGGTGCTGTAGCATCCCCAAGCTTAGGCTCTTTTCACTCCTTATTCCTTCATCCATCGTGATTTCACCCAAAATTTGAAAACTTCAATCACTCAAAACTCAACAAAACCTTCGTGAGATCCGATAGTATAATAAAGCAAATCACCACTCTAAGTACTGTTGAAAACCCATTACTATTTTATTATTGCATTATATCTAGTGTATTCTAACTCTACCATGGGTTATACCCTTCAATACAAACCATAGATTCATCAAAACAAGCACACAATGCAACGAAAACAGAATCTGTCAAAAATAGAACAGTCTGTAGTAATTTGTACTCTTACCATACTTATGTAACTGTAAAAATTCTGAAAAATTAGGAAGACGTAAAGAATTTGTATAGAAATACTGTGTTATATTTTCAGCTCATTATCACGCTCCAGTAAACAATTAAAATTCCTGCACTGGAGTCAAAGTTTCTGTTTCAGATTCAGCATTGTTTCTAGTCATCTTGTGAGTCATCCTAAAGGCTTTACTTGGCACAAACACTAATTAAAACATAAAAAACACAATCGTAACAATAGAATAATTGTGTCAACACTCAAGAACAGAAAGGAATAGATAAAAATAAATTTATTCATTGGGTTGCCTCCCAACAAGCGCTATCGTTTTACGCCCCTAGCTAGGCATAATGCATAGATTCAAGTGTTGTCATCTTTAGATTCCAACTCCTTAATCACACAACTATATTTCTTCAAGAATTTAGCATGCACACTTCGAATGATAATACTTCTAGGAATAAGACCAAAAAATTCATTCTTGTAGGTAGGGTCTTTCGCTATTTTAACAAAATTGGGATAAACACTAATCATTTTAAGATCTTCCTTGTGGCTATTAGATGTGGCACATTTGTTCTTAGTGACTTGTGTAGACTTGCCAATTTTTATGGGAGTTCTTTCAATAGTTTTAATAGAAGAAAAGGCCGTGCTCAAGTTACTAAAAATTTCTTCCAACTTGTCAATCCGGGAGGGACTTTCCCCTATTCTTTCGTTAACTACGGCTTCCTGTTCTTTTAACAATTTAAAGACATCCCCCGCTTTTGAACCAATTTTATTAGCAAGATTATGCATTTTCTTCAAATTTTCAAGATGTTCTTTGGTAATCATCTTCTTTTCAATAGCATCTAGCCTTTCCATAACCTGTTCGAGAGTTAAGGTTGTTTCATTAATCATGAGAGATGGTGAACCCACTAAATTTCACATAGCATTAAAAGCGTCCAAAGATGGACACATCAAGAAATTCCCACTGGTAATCGTATCAAGGACGAATCTATAACAAGTGGTGATGCCCACATAAAAACTGCGAAGAAGAACAATGGTAGATTGCTTATGAATAGATCTATTATGAGCATTGTAAATCCTATACCAAGCATCTTTTAGGTTCTCCCCTCCCCTTTGCTTAAAATTTAGAACTTCATTCTCGGGAGTACACACAATAGAGGAAGAACTAGCCATAACAACAAGGTAGGCAAACGAGAGATCTGACGAGAAAAAGGCAAACGAAAAATAGGGCGAATAAAACGGCAAATTTTTGTGAAGTGGGGGAGAGGAAAACGAGAGGCAAATGGCAAATAATGTAAATTGCAAGGAGATAAGATTTGTGATCAGGAACCAGATAGATGTTGATGATGTCTCCCCGGCAACGACGCCATAAATTCCTTTGACGTGGCTTGAGACTGCGTCGGTATTTCCCCAAAGAGGAAGGGATGATGCAGCACAGCTATGGTAAGTATTTCCCTCAGTTATGAAACCAAGGTTATCAAACCAGTAGGAGAACCACGCAACACTATGTAAACGGTACCTGCACACAAAGAACAAATACTTGCAACCCGACGCATAAGAGAGGTTATCAATCTCTCCACGGTAAAAAGATAGATTAGATTGCAGTAGATTGGATAGATAGATCGCACAAGAACACAAAATAAAAGAAGCAAATAAAAAGTGCAGCAAGGTATTTTTGGGTTTTTGGAATAATAGATCTGAAAACAAAAGCGGCAATAGATAGATCGGAAAGCAATATGTTGAAAGAGTAGACCCGGGGGCCGTAGGTTTCACTATTTGCTTCTTGATACGTCTCCAACGTATCTATAATTTTTGATTGTTCCATGCTATTATATTATCTGTTTTGGATGTTTTATATGCATTAATATGCTATTTTATATTATTTTTGGGACTAACCTATTAACCTAGTGCCCAGTGCTAGTTTCTGTTTTTTCCTTGTTTTTGAGTATTGCAGAAAAGGAATATCAAACGGAGTCCAAACCGAATAAAATTCAACGCTGGTTTTTCTTGGACCGGAAGGAACCCAGGAGGCTTCGAGAAGAGACCAGAAGACCTACGGGTGGGCCACAAGCCACCGGGGCGGGCCCCTGGGGGGGCGCGCCCCCCTGGCTTGTGGGCCCCCCGTAGCTCCTCCAACCCTAACTCTTCTCCTATAAATTCAGAAATATTCCCCCAATACCAAAGAGAGCCACGAAAATACTTTTCCGCTGCCGCAAGCCTCTGTTCCCATGAGATCCCATCTTGGGGCCTTTTCCGGCGATCTGCCGGAGGGGGATTCGATCACGGAAGGCCTCTACATCAACACCATTGCCCTTCCGATGATCCGTGAGTAGTTTACCTCAGACCTTCGGGGGCATAGCTAGTAGCTAGATGGCTTCTTCTCTCTCTATGTTCTTCAATACCATGTTCTCCATGATCTTCATGGAGATCTATCCGATGTAATACTCTTTTGCGGTGTGTTTGTCGAGATCCGATGAATTGTGGGTTTATGATCAGATTATCTATGAATATTATTTGAATCTTCTCTGAATTCTTATATGCATGATTTCATATGTTTGTAAGTCTCTTCGAGTTATTGGTTTGGTTTGGCCAACTAGATTGGTAATTCTTGCAATGGGAGAAGTGCTTAGTTTTGGGTTCAATCTTGCGGTGTCCTCACCCAGTGAAAAAGTAGGGGTAGCGAGGCACGTATTTGTATTGTTGCCATAAAGGATAAAAAGATGGGGTTTTCATCATATTGCTTGAGTTTATCCCTCTACATCATGTCATCTTACTTAATGCGTTACTCTGTTCTTCATGAACTTAATACTCTAGATGTAGGCAGGAGTCGGTCGATGTGTGGAGTAATAGTAGTAGATGCAGAATCGTTTCGGTCTACTTGATACGGACGTGATGCCTATATGCATAATCATTGCCTTGGATATCATCATAACTATGCACTTTTCTATCAATTGCTCGACAGTAATTTGTTCATCCACCGTATTATTTTCCTTCAAGAGAGAAGCCTCTAGTGAAACCTATGCCCCCCGGGTCTATTTTCCATATTATATTTTCAGATCTATAAACTAAAAAACACAAAAATACTTTGCTGCAATTTATTTACTTTTATTTTAATTATCGTTTTAGTAATCTTTTATATCTATCTCTATCGGATCTCATCCTTGCAAGTGACCGTGAAGGGATTGACAACCCCTTTATAGCGTTGGGTGCAAGTGTTTGATTGTTTGTGCAGGTGCATAGATTGGGGCCTTGCTTGTACCTCCTACTGGATTGATACCTTGGTTCTCAAAACTGAGGGAAATACTTATCTACTTTGCTGCATCACCCTTTCCTCTTCAAGGGAAAACCAACGCAAGCTCAAGAAGTAGAAAGAAGGATTTCTGGCGCCGTTGCCGGGGAGGATACATAGCAAGTCAAGACAAGAACTCTCCCGTCAACTTGCCAATTTCTGGCGTGGTTGCCGGAGAATTCTACATCAAGCCTACCAAGTACCCATCACAAACCCATCTCTTGCATTTACATTGTTTGCCATTTGCCTCTCGTTTTCCTCTCCCCCACTTCTAAAACGATTTTTAGAAAAAACCAAAAAGATTTGCCTTTTTATTCGCCCTTCTTCCGTTCGTCTTTTCGTTTGCTTTTTGTTTGCTTGTGTGCTAGATTGCTTGCTTTGTCACGATGACTCAAGAGAATACCAAGTTGTGTGACTTCTCCAATACTAATAATAATGACTTTATTAGTACTCCGATTGCTCCCGCCACTAGTGTAGAATCTTATGAAATTAATGCCGCTTTGTTGAATCTTGTTATGAAAGAACAATTCTCCGGCCTTCCTAGTGAAGATGCCGCATCCCATCTAAATACTTTCGTTGAATTGTGTGATATGCAAAAGAAGAAAGATATGGATAATGATATTGTTAAATTGAAGCTATTTCCGTTCTCACTACGAGATCGTGCTAAAACTTGGTTTACATCTTTGCCTAAAAATAGTATTGATTCATGGAATAAGTGTAAAGATGCTTTTATTTCCAAGTACTTTCCGCCCGCTAAGATCATCTCCCTTAGGAACGATATAATGAATTTTAAGCAACTTGATCATGAGCAAGTTGCACAATCTTGGGAGAGGATGAAATTAATGATTAGAAATTGCCCCGCACATGGTTTGAGTTTATGGATGATTATACAAATTTTTTATGCGGGATTGAATTTTGCATCTAGAAATCTTTTAGATTCCGCCGCGGGTGGTACTTTTATGGAAATCACATTAGGAGAAGCTACTAAACTCCTAGATAATATTATGGCAAATTACTCTCAATGGCATACCGAAAGATCTCCTACTAGTAAAAAAGTGCATGCTATTGAAGAAATAAATACCTTGAGTGGAAAGATGGATGAATTAATGAAATTGTTTGCTAGTAAGAGTGCTCCTATTGATCCTAATGATATGCCTTTGTCTTCTTTGATTGGAAATGATAATAAATCTATGGATGTGAATTTTGTTGGTAGGAACAATTTTGGTAATAACGCGTATAGAGGTAATTTCAACCCTAGGCCGTTTCCTAGTAATTACTCTAATAATTATGGTAATTCCTACAACAATCCTTATGGAAATTATAATAAGATGCCCTCTGATCTTGAGAATAATATTAAAGAATTTATTAGTTCGCAAAAGGTTTTCAATGCTACGATTGAAGAAAAATTGCTCAAGATTGATGATTTGGCTAGGAACGTTGATAGAATTTCGCTTGAGATTGATTCTTTGAAAATTAGATCTACTCCACCCAAGCGTGATATTAATGAGTCTTTAAAATCTATGAGAACTTCTATTGATGAGTGTAAGGAAAGAACCGCTAGAATGCGTGCTAAGCGTGAATGGCCCGAAAAAGTGTGTTCCCGTGATAATAATGATGAAGATCTTAAAGTGATTGATGTGAATCCTATTGAATCTTTGTTTTCCAATATAAATCTTGATAAATATGGGGCTGGAGATAAGTCAACTTTAGTTAAAAGTCGTCTCAATGATTCGGAGTTTATAGATCTTAATGCTAAAATTGATAAAAGTGGGATTGAAGAGGTCAAAACTTTAAATAGCAATGAACCCACTCTTTTGGATTTCAAGGACTTTAATTATGATAGTTGTTCTTTGATTGATTGTATCTCCTTGTTGCAATCCATGTTGAATTCTCCGCATGCTTATAATCAAAATAAAGCTTTTACTAAACATATCGTTGATGCTATGATGAAATCTTTTGAAGAAAAACTTGAGTTGGAAGTTTCTATACCTAGAAAGCTTTATGATGAGTGGGAACCTACTATTAAGATTAAAATTAAAGATTATGAGTGCCATGCTTTGTGTGATTTGGGTGCTAGCGTTTCCACGATTCCGAAAACTGTATGCGATGTGCTACGTTTCCATGAACTTGATGATTCACTACTGGAATCAGGATCTTTGTCGTCTGCCATGGCTGACGGCAAAGGCATGCATGGCGGACGGCAAAGGTCTTTGCCGTCAGCCAGCAGACGGCACCACATCCGGCTGAACAAGCTACGGTAAAGGGCACTTTGCCGTCTGCTGGCAGACGGCAAAGATGCAAAGGTCTTTGCCGTCTGCCAGCAGACGACAAAGGGCATGGACGGCACACGTGGCAGCTTAGGTCCGTTAAGGGGTTAACGGAGTGCTTTGCCGTCTGCTAGCAGACGGCAAAGTGGCCAAATAGGCCAGCCCAGGTTCCCCCCAGGTAGCTGCCACGTGGCTCGCTATGCCGTCTGCTGGCAGATGGCAAAGATGCAAAGTTCTTTGCCGTCTGCTAGCAGACGGCAAAGCAACCACATAGGCTAGCCCAGTGCCCCCCAGGTTGCACAGGTAGCTGCCACGTGGCAGCTTTGCCGTCTGCCGGCAGATGGCAAAGAACTTTGCCGTCTGCTAGCGGGCGGCAAAGTGCCTGTACTGCCCCTGTTTTTTCTGTTTTTTCTTAAATTCAATCAATTTCACAGATATATATATATATATATATATATATATATATATATATATATACATTTGAAAATACTTTCAACAAGCATACATATCCCTGCCATATGGATATGATCATCCAACACATATACATACCAACTCAAAAGTCCATATCCAACATATATATATAGCCAACATATATCCAACAACAAGCATACAATGGTTTCATCCATACATACATATATAGGTAGCAAGTTTCACATTGTTCATCCTACAAAATCAAAACAAAAAGGAAGGACAAGGAGAAGAGTAGACTCCATCAACGCAAGCTTCCGTGATCTAAAGCAAATCTGCAAATTGAGAAAGAAGAAAGTTAGAAGAAGAACAAGAAGAAGAAGAATACGAAGAAGAAGAAGTAGAAGTAGAAGAAGAAGAATTTTTCTTCTCTTTCTTTTTCTCCTCTTCTTTATCTTCTTCTTCTTCTAACGAAGGTAACTTAGGTAATTATGCCATTTTTTAGCTAAGCTAGGTAAAAATGCTAAGTGTAGGTCATTATAGAGCTAAGCTAGGTAAATAGGTCATTTTGGAGGTTAGTAAGGTTATTATGTCATTTTCGAGGAAAATAAGCTAAGTCAATGTCATTTTGGAGGTAACCAAGATTATTATGCCATTTTTGACCTAAGTATGCTAAGTATGTCATAAATGAACTAAAGAAGCTAAGTATAGGTCATTTTTGAGCTAACCTAGGTAGTTATGCCATTTTTTAGCTAACTAAGCATATTTATTCATTTTGGAGGACAAAATGGTAAGTGTAGGTCATTTTTGAGCTATCCTAGTTAAAATCGGTCATTTTGGAGCTAGGTAAGGTTATTTTGTCATTTTGGAGGAAAATAAACTAATGATATGACAGTTTGGAGCTAAACCAAGGTTATTATGCCATTTTTTACCTAAGTAAGCTAATTATGTCATAAATGAACTAGCTAAGCTAAGTATAGATCATTATTGAGCTATCCTAGGTAGTTATGCCATTTTTTAGTTAACTAAGCATATTAAGTCATTTTGGAGGAAAAAATGCTAAGTATAGGTCATTTTATAGCTATCCTAGGTAAAATATGTCATTTTGGAGCTAAGTAAGGTTATTATGTCATTTTCGAGGAAAATAAGCTAAGTATAGGTCATTTTGGAGCTAAATACATCATTTCTTAAGCTAAGTATGCATTTGTTAAGCAAAACACTTGGGAAAACTTACCATCATCACGGAGGTGAAGGACCGGTCGGGTTTGCGCCAGTGTGAGACAAAGAAGGACCGGTCGGGGTTGCGGCAGACGCAGAAGGATCGGTCGATGCTTGTCGGGAGGCATGCTGCACCAAAGATCATTTGCAATGTCTCGTTAGCATGATGCAACTCAAATGTGAATACTAGTAACTAATGACCATTCAAATGAAACTCACCGTGGGCGCTATACCAATCTGGGGCATCGGCGGAGGGGTCTGACCGTTGTTCTGGCACACGGTCTGCACATTTTGTTTTCACGAGTCAGTCATATTAGTTAGTGATGAAACAAACATTACGTGCATGATTTGGCTAATATGCAGGAGAAACTTACCACGAGGAGCTCATATAGGGCCCGGTGAGACGCGTCGTTCCGGTTCCTCTCCTCCTCCCACATCCTAGCCGTCCTCTCCTCCTTGTCCCTCTCCCTCTCCGCCGCCTGCCTGTTTGCCTCCGCCAGAAGCTCCTGGGACCTAGCCTCGATGGCGAGCTCCATTGGCCGTGGACGAGGCCTTATCTCAGGATCGGAGCTCGTCTGGCGCTTCTTGATCTCCGGGAGAGTTCTAGGACAACGTATCAGTCCATCCCCAATGGCTATCGAGCCATGGGGCCTCCCGCCACCAGATATCATCACGAGCTCTGGATCAAAAGGACTCTGGCTCGGGTTGAAGTCCTCCCCTTTCCTCGTCTTCCCCTCATCTCTGTACCTCACGAGCTTGTTGTGGGAGGAGATGTTGCTGAAGCTCTCTGGATGATCGAGGTCATCCTCAGAGAATGCCTTGGCCTTCTTGTACGGGGCAGTATGGGCCATGGCATAGAGGTCGAACAGTGGTGGCACCTCCTTCTTGTTGTGTCGCGCCTACAAGAGAGGAACAAAATATTAGTTAAGGGCTCAAGCTAGCATGAAGAATGAAATTGCATGAATCATGAAGCAAACCACATACCCAGTGATCCCCGAACTCAAACAGATTGGAGCTCCCTTGATGGTGTGGCACACCTTTCATTTGGGCACGCTTATCCTTGGCCTTGTTGTGGACGGCTAGCCATTGGGGAGAGCACCACTCATCCACCAACACCTCCCAACAGTCCATCCTATCCGCACACCATCTCGGGGGCACCTAAGTTAGACAAGAGAAATTTTAGCGCTACGCCTACGAATCAAATCAAGGAAACTAAGTACAAGGCCTTAAGAATAGGTAATTACCTTCATGTACTTCTCCTTACTCAGAAACTTGGCGCGGCACTTCTTCTTGGCCCTCTTAATGTTAGTCGAGGCGTTGTAGTCTCGAATAGCCTGCACCCGAGTCTCGTGCCGTAAGTTCTGAAATAGGCGCTTGCACTCGGCTACGAGAACAATAGCCGCGTCCGCCTCGTGTTCCTCAAGACACCTGTAGAACGTCTGCAATCAAACAAGACAACACTGATTAGTACAATCACTAGGTGCTGTTGATTTTTAATTCTGTAAAGGAGAAATTACCCAAAACCGCCGGATCACAATGTCGGCCACCGTCTCGCACAAGACACCGTCGACCCTCTCCTCCGGCGGGGCCGGGGCAGCCACGTACAGCTCCCAGCTCAGTGCTAGCTGTCGAACCTCACCCTCACCGGGCAACGTGACCCACCCCGGGAAATGGTGCCGACAAAGCACACCAAGGACCTGGTTGGGCCTGCGGACACCAGGGGCGTGTTTCCAACCCCTGCAGTATGACAAGGCCAACACATTAGATATTAATTTGAAGAAACATGAAGGCAAAAGGTTAAAAAAGAGTAAATGCACTTACTTCTCCCCATTAGGAACAATCAACCACCTCTGATCGCGGGTCGCCGGCACGGGCGGGAGCTTTGTACCACCACGCTGGTAGACCTTCTTGCCCTCCTCAACCAGCTCGCCCTCGCTATAGCTATCCTCAGAAAAGCTGTCCTCGCCACCATCAGCATGGCCACTAGCCTCCGGAGTCACGTGGGACGAAGACTCTGGGACCGGAGTCTCCTGGGACGAAGGCTCGGCGACCCGAGGCTCGTGGACCGGAGTCCGAGACGGGTCCACCTGAGACGGAGCACTCCAGTGGTTGGGAGAATCAGCTGGGGGTGGCGGCGAGGAAGGCACAGCTGCCTTCCTACCTCTCCCGCCGCCACGTCCACCTCTAGCACCCCTCTTCGTCTTCCCCCGACCTCTCCCGGCCAAAGAAGAAGCGCCCGCCGGTGTCTGCATACTATGTACCAGCGCTCTCCGAAGGTGCTCGTGTGGAATAATAGCACCCCTCCCAGCACGCGCCGAGGAAGGAGGCTTGGAGCGCTCTCGACCCGCGCCCACCATCTGTCAACACCTGCAATGACAATGAGTAAACGAAATTAGTACAACATAAAAAAATTGAATACCTAATAACATGAACTAATTAATAATATATATGTACATAATAATAATTGAATACCTGACATTACTAATATTAATCTTCATCAAACCATATTCATCAGTTAATAGAGTTTGTCAGTTTTATTACGTCCATGCAACCTAGACGCTAGTAGGTAAAGATAGGTCCTAATCCCACCCGAGTATGTGTAGATTGGGTTCGTTTTCCCATGCTCTGCTCCGGATCCGACGCAAAATTTCGGCAGCACCTCCCCGCTGTTCTCCTGATACACGTCTCGGCAATAAGCATAGAGGATGTGTACCCGGAGAACAACAGGGAGGCACTGACGAAATTCTGCATCGAATCCGGAGTAGAGCATATGGGAAAACGAACCCAATCTACACATACTCGGGCTGTCCATGGATAACGTTGGACAATTCGAAAGAATCACGGTTATAAATATGCTAATGCATGCATATTTATAGATGTAACCCTTTCGAACGGGAGACGCATAGTGGTCACGCATACTGATGATTGAAGACACCTATGGCTAGAAAGTTTCATCGGCACGAAGACCGGAACAGAGGAAATGAAGGGGGGAGGAGGAGATGTCATTTGTTCTCACCCACGAACGCAGGGGCGGAGCTCGTCGAACGCACGGGGAGGTCGTCGAACACCAGACCCTCGCAGCGACGAAACAACTGCACATTTAAATCCACCTGATCAACATAAATATGATGTTTTTTATAACAAAATCGAAAAATATATGACCCCGTCGACTCTGGAAGGCCGAAGAGCACCTTTTTCGGGATCGGGGTGTCGGGGGTGTCGTGTCGGGGTCGGGGTGTTGGGGGTGTCGTGTCGGGGTAGGGGTGCTGTGTCGGGGTCGGGGGTGTCGTGTCGGGGTGTCGGGGTGTCGTGTCGGGGGTCGGGGTGTCGGTGGTGTCATGTCGGGGTCGACCCTCGACTCCTTTTCCCCTCGATCCTCGACCCCTCGACCACTCGGCGACCCTCTTTTCCCTCGGCAACCCTCGACCATCGGCGACCCTCTTTTTCTACTTTCCCTACTTCTTTTTTTCATCTTCTACTTCTACTTCTTCTTTTTTCATCTTCTTCTTCTTTCTTCTTCTTCTTCTTCTTCTTCTTCTTCTTCTACTTATTGTTCTTTTTTTTTCATCTTCTTCTTCTTCCTCTTCTTCTTCTTCCTCTTCTTCTTTTACTTCTTTTTTTTCATCTTTCTTGTTTATTCTTAAAAAACAGAAAAAAACCTAAACTAAACTAAACTAAATCTAACTTAAACTAAACTAAACTAAACTAACCTAAACTAAACTAAACTAAACAAACCTAAACTAAATCTAAAAAAACAGAAAAAAAAAACAGAAAAACTCACCACGGGGAGGGGGCGCGGGTTGAGGAGGCAGGCCATGGGGAGGGGGTGCGGGTTGAGGAGGCCGAGGGGAAGGGCGGCCGGCGACGGTACGGCTCCGCCGGCGGGGCGGCGCGGCGCGGCGTGGCTCCGACGATGGGGCGGGGCAGGGCGGCCGCCGCGGCCTGCGTCCGCTGGGCGAGGCGGCCGGGCGGGGCGGGCGGGCGGCCGGCGACGGGGCGGGCTCCGAGGGGCGGGGCTGGCCGGCGGCGCCTCGGGCTCCGGGGGGAGGCGCGGGGCGGCGGCGGCTCGGGCATGGGGGCGGCGCGGGTGAGGTGAGGGGACAGAGAGAGGGGTGGGGCGCGGGGCGGGCTCCGGGGGCGGGGCTGGCCGGCGGCGCCTCGGGCTCCGGGGGGTGGCGCGGGGCGGCGGCGGCTCGGGCACGGGGGCGGCGCGGGTGAGGTGAGGGGAGAGAGAGAGGGGTGGGGCACGGGGCGCTGACTGTTTTAGATAGGTCAAATCTCTTTGCCGTCTGCTAGCAGACGGCAAAGAGCCTAGCTAGTGGGGTGGGGCCGGGGGGGAACGGACGTTAGTTGGCCACTTTCTTTGCCGTCTGCTAGCTGACGGCATAGAAGCTTTGCCGTCAGCTAGCAGACGGCAAAGAAAGTGGCCGTTAGTTGGTTCTCGTTAGTGGGCCACCCTTCCTCTTTGCCGTCTGCTAGCTGACGGCAAAGCTTCTATGCCGTCAGCTAGCAGACGGCAAAGAGATGGCTGATGGCAAACATGGTCTTTGCCGTCAGCTCTTTGTTTGCCGTCAGTTTTCTGTAAGCTGATGGCAAAGACCTTCTTTGTCGTCAGCTAGCTGACGGCAAAGAGCTGGCTGACGGCAAAGATCCTGATTCCAGTAGTGATTGCTCTTTAAATTTGCATCTAGCGGATTCCACTATTAAGAAACCTATGGGAAGGATTAATGATGTTATTATTGTTGCAAATAGGAATTATGTGCCCGTAGATTTCATTGTTCTTGATATAGATTGCAATCCTACATGTCCTATTATTCTTGGTAGACCTTTCCTTAGAACGATCGGTGCAATTATTGATATGAAAGAAGGAAACATTAGATTCCAATTTCCGTTAAGGAAAGGCATGGAACACTTCCCAAGAAAGGAAATTCAATTACCATATGAATCTATTATTAGAGCTACTTACGGATTGCATACCAAAGATGATAATACCTAGATCTATTGCGTTATGCCTAGCTAGGGGCATTAAACAATAGCGCTTGTTGGGAGGCAACCCAATTTTATTTTTATGTTTTTGTTTTAGTTTCTGTTCTTGAATAAATTACACATTATTACCTATGTAGTAATTGTGTTTTAGTGTTTTAGTTAGTGTTTGAGCCAAGTAAGACCTTTGGGATGGTTTACGGTGATTGTTGATTTGATCTTGCTGAAAAACAGAAACTTTTGCGCTCAGTCCAGGAATTTTATAAATTCACCAGAGCGTTGAATGAGTCTGAAATTTTTAAAAAAGATTGATATACAAATTTCCCAGATTGTCCTAATTTTTAAGAATTTTTAGAGTTACATAAGTATTCGAAGTTTCCAGATTGCTACAGACTGTTCTGTTTTTGACAGATTCTGTTTTCTTTGTGTTGTTTGCTTATTTTGATGTATCTATGGGTTGTATCGGGGGGTATGAACCATGGAGAAGTTGGAATACAGTATATATTACACCAATATAAATAAAGAATGAGTTCATAACAGTACCTAAAGTGGTGATTTATTTTTCTTATACTAACGGATCTCACGAGTTTTCTGTTGAGTTTTGTGTTGTGAAGTTTTCAAGTTTTGGGTAAAGATTTGATGGACTATGGAATAAGGAGTGGCAAGAGCCTAAGCTTGGGGATGCCCAAGGCACCCCAAGGAATATTCAAGGATACCAAAAAGCCTAAGCTTGGGGATGCCCCGGAAGGCATCCCCTCTTTCGTCTTCAATCCATCGGTAAATTTACTTGAGGCTATATTTTTATTCACCACATGATATGTGTTTTGCTTGGAGCGTCTTGTATGATAAGAGTCTTTGCTTTTTAGTTTGCCACAATCATCCTTGCTGCACACATCTTTTGAGAGAGACACGCATGAATCGTGAATTTATTAGAATACTCTATGTGCTTCACTTATATCTTTTGAGCTAGGCAATTTTGCTCTAGTGCTTCACTTATATCTTTTTAGAGCACGGTGGTGTTTTATTTTATAGAAATAATTGAACTCTCGTACCTCACTTATATTATTTTGAGAGTCTTTAAACAGCATGGTAATTGGTTTAGGTTATGAATATAGTCCTATTATAATGGGCATCCAAGAGGGATATAATAAAAACTTTCATATAAAGTGCATTGAATACTATGAGAAGTTTGATTCCTTATGATTGTTTTGAGATATAAACATGGTAATATTAGAGACATGCTAGTGAGTAATTGTGGATTGGTAGAAATACTTGTGTTAAAAGTTTGTGATTCCCGTAGCATGCACGTATGGTGAACCGTTATGTAACGAAGTCGGAGCATGATTTCTTTATTGATTGTCATCCTTTGTGTGAGGGTCGGGAGCGCGCGATGGTTAACTCCTACCAACCTCTCCCCTAGGAGCATGCGTCTAATACTTTGCTTCGATAACTAATAGACTTTTTCAATATGTATGTGAGTTCTTTATGACTAATGTGAGTCCATAGATTACACGCACTTTCACCCTTCCACTTTTGCTAGCCTCTCTAGTACCGCGCAACTTTCGCCGGTGCATTAAACCCACCATATACCCTTCCTCAAAACAGCCACCATACCTACGTATTATGGCATTTCCATAGCCATTCCGAGATATATTGCCATGCAACTTCCACCATTCCGTTTATCATGACACGCACCATCATTGTCATATTGCTTTGCATGATCGTAAGACAGCTAGCGTGATGTTTTCATTAATGTCATTTGCTATGCTAGATCGTTGCACATCCCGGTATACCGCCGGAGGCATTCATATAGAGTCATGTTTTGTTCTAAGTATCGAGTTGTAATTCTTGATTTGTAAGTAAATAAAAGTATGATGATCATCATTATTAGAGCATTGTCCCATGTGAGGAAAGGACGGAAGCTATGATTCCCTCACAAGTTGGGATGAGACTCCGGACTTTAAAAAAAAAAGAGGCCAAAGATGCCCACCAAAAAAAATGAGAGAAAAGAGAGAAGGGACAATGCTACTATCTTTTTTCCACACTTGTGCTTCAAAGTAGCACCATGATCTTCATGATAGAGAGTCTCCTATTTTGTCACTTTCATATACTAGTGGGAATTTTTCATTATATAACTTGGCTTGTATATTCCAATGATGGGCTTCCTCAAATTGCCCCAGGTCTTCGTGAGCAAGCGAGTCAGATGCACACCCACTTAGTTTCTTTTTGAGCTTTCATACACTTATAGCTCTAGTGCATCCGTTGCATGGCAATCCCTACTCACTCACATTGATATCTATTGATGGGCATCTCCATAGCCCGTTGATACGCCTAGTTGATGTGAGACTATCTTCCCCTTTTCCTCACAACCTCCACCATATTCTATTCCACCTATAGTGCTATATCCATGGCTCACACTCATGTATTGCGTGAAAGTTGAAAAGGTTTGAGAACATAAAAAGTGTGAAACAATTGCTTGACTTGTCATCGGGGTTGTGCATGATTTAAATACTTTGTGTGGGGAAGATGGAGCATAGCCAGACCTTATGATTTTGTAGGGATAACTTTCTTTGGCCATGTTATTTTGAAAAGACACGATTGCTTTGTTAGTATGCTTGAAGTATTATTGTTTTTATGTCAACATTAAACTTTTGTTTTGAATCTTATGGATCTGAACATTCATGCCACACTAAAGAATATTACATGGATAAATATGTTAGGTAGCATTCCACGTCAAAAATTCTGTTTTTATCATTTACCTACTCGAGGACGAGCAGGAATTAAGCTTGGGGATGCTGATACGTCTCCAACGTATCTATAATTTTTGATTGTTCCATGCTATTATATTATCTGTTTTGGATGTTTTATATGCATTAATATGCTATTTTATATTATTTTTGGGACTAACCTATTAACCTAGTGCCCAGTGCCAGTTTCTGTTTTTTCCTTGTTTTTGAGTATTGCAGAAAAGGAATATGAAACGGAGTCCAAACGGAATAAAATTCTACGCTGATTTTTCTTGGACCAGAAGGAACCCAAGAGGCTTCGAGAAGAGGCCAGAAGACCTACGGGTGGGACACAAGCCACCGGGGCACGCCCCTGGGGGGGGGGCGCCCCCTGGCTTGTGGGGCCCCCGTAGCTCCTCCAACCCTAACTCTTCGCCTATAAATTCAGAAATATTCCCCCAATACCAAAGAGAGCCACGAAAATACTTTTTCGCCGCCGCAAGCCTCTGTTCCCATGAGATCCCATCTTGGGGCCTTTTCCGGCGATCTGCCGGAGTGGGATTCGATCACGGAGGGCCTCTACATCAACACATTTGCCCTTCCGATGATGCGTGAGTAGTTTACCTCAGACCTTTGGGTCCATAGCTAGTAGCTAGATGGCTTCTTCTCTCTCTATGTTCTTCAATACCATGTTCTCCATGATCTTCATGGAGATCTATCCGATGTAATACTCTTTTGCGGTGTGTTTGTCGAGATCCGATGAATTGTGGGTTTATGATCAGATTATCTATGAATATTATTTGAATCTTCTCTGAATTCTTATATGCATGATTTCATATGTTTGTAAGTCTCTTCGAGTTATTGGTTTGGTTTGGCCAACTAGATTGGTAATTCTTGCAATGGGAGAAGTGCTTAGTTTTGGGTTCAATCTTGCGGTGTCCTCACCCAGTGACAAAGTAGGGGTAGCGAGGCACGTATTTGTATTGTTGCCATAAAGGATAAAAAGATGGGGTTTTCATCATATTTCTTGAGTTTATCCCTCTACATCATGTCATCTTACTTAATGCGTTACTTTGTTCTTCATGAACTTAATACTCTAGATGCAGGCAGGAGTCGGTCGATGTGTGGAGTAATAGTAGTAGATGCAGAATCGTTTCGGTCTACTTGATACGGACGTGATGCCTATATGCATAATCATTGCCTTGGATATCGTCATAACTATGCGCTTTTCTATCAATTGCTCGACAGTAATTTGTTCATCCACCGTATTATTTTCCTTCAAGAGAGAAGCCTCTAGTGAAACCTATGGCCCCCGGGTCTATTTTCCAATTTATATTTTCAGATCTATAAACTAAAAAACACAAAAATACCTTGCTGCAATTTATTTACTTTTATTTTAATTATCGTTTTAGTAATCTTTTATATCTATCTCTATCGGATCTCATCCTTGCAAGTGACCGTGAAGGGATTAACAACCCCTTTATAGCGTTGGGTGCAAGTGTTTGATTGTTTGTGCAGGTGCATAGATTGGGGCCTTGCTTGTACCTCCTACTGGATTGATACCTTGGTTCTCAAAACTGAGGGAAATACTTATCTACTTTGCTGCATCACCCTTTCCTCTTCAAGAGAAAACCAACGCAAGCTCAAGAAGTAGCACTTCTCTCATGAGTATAACACAAGGTGGGTAAACAAATTACTGTTGGGCAATTGATAGAAGATCAAATAATCATGACGATATCCAAGGCGATGATCATTATATAGGCATCACGTCCAAGATTAGTAGACCGAAATGATTCTGCATCTACTACTATTACTCCACACATCGACCGCTATCGAGTATGCATCTAGTGTATTAAGTTCATGGAAAAACAGAGTAATGCAATAAGAACGATGACATGATGTAGACAAGATCTATTCATGTAGGAATAGACCCCATCTTGTTATCCTTAATAGCAACGATACATGCGTGCCTCGCTACCCCTTCTGTCACTGGGAGAGGACACCGCAAGATCGAACCCATCACAAAGCACCTCTTCCCATGGCAAGAAAAATCGATCTAGTTGGCCTAACTAAACGAAAGATTCGAAGAAGAAATACGAGGCTATAAGTAATCATGCATATAAGAGATCAAAGAAGACTCAAATAATATTCATGGATAGAAACTAATCATGAACTCAAAATTCATCGGATCCCAACAAACACACCGCAAAAAGTCATTACATCAAATATATATCCAAGATACCAATCTATTGAGAATCAAAAGAGAGAGAGAGAGAAAGCCATCTAGCTACTGCCTACGGACCCGTAGGTCTATGGTGGAGTACTCACGCATCATCGGAGAGGCACCAATGAGGATGATGAACCCCTCCGTGATGGTGTTAGATTGGATCTCGCGGTTCTCGAACTTGCGGCGGCTGAAAGTATTTTTCGTCGACTCCTCTTGGGTTTCTGGAATATTTGGGTATTTATAGAGCTCAGAGGCGGTGGAGGGGACTCCCGAGGCCACCACAACCCACCAGGGCGCACCCTGGTGTCTTCTGGGCCCCACGGGCCTCCTCCCAGGTACTTCTTTCGCTCCCTAGATGTCTTCTGGTCCAAAAAATATCTCCAAAAAGTTTCATCGCGATTGGACTCCGTTTGGTACTGATATTCTGCGAAGTAAAAAACAAGCAAAAAACAGCAACTGGCACTTGGCACTATGTCAATAGGTTAGTCCCAAAAATGATATAAAGTTTCTATAAAATAATTGTAAAACATCCAAGAATTATAATATAACAGCATGGAACAATAAAAAATTATAGATATGTTGGAGACGTATCAACATCCCCAAGCTTAATTCCTACTCATCCTCGAGTAGGTAAATGATAAAAACTTAATTTCTACTTAGTACAAGTGGAGGCTAGCAAATAGATTGAGAAGCAACCAACCAAGAAACGAAAATTCACATAAACGGGCATTAAGCATAACTAACACCGAATAATGCACCATAAGTAGGATGTAATTTCATTGCACAACTATTGACTTTCGTACTTGCATAGGGAATCACAAACCTTAGCATCAATATTCTTACTAAAGCATAATTACTCACCAACATGACTCACATATTACTATCATCATGTCTCAAAACTATTACAAGGAATCAAGTTAATTTTGCCAATGATCTTCATGAAAGTTTTTATTATATCCCTCTTGAATATCTATCACTTTGGGACTAGTTTCATATAATGCCATTGCTTTTGACAAGCTCAAATAAATTTAAGTGAAGAACATGATCATAAAAGTTTCATCTCTCAAAACGATATAAGTGAAGCATGAGAGAATTTCTTCAAAATTTACTAACTCTCAAATTAATCTAAGTGAAGCATGAGAGTATTTCTTCAAAAATTTAAAGCACACCGTGCTCAAAAAGATATAAGTGAAGCACTAGAGCAATTCGATAGCTCAAAAAATTTAAGTGAAGCATAAAGAGCAATTCTAACAAATCATAGCATAATTTTGGCTCTCTCAAATAGGTGTGTTCAGTAAGGACACTTGTGATAGACTAAAAAGCAAATCAAGCAAAGACTCAAATAATACAAGACGCTCCAAGCAAAACTCATGATATGTGACGAATAAAAATATAGCTCCAAGTAAAATACCGATGGTCGTTAGAAGAAAGAGGGGATGCCACTCGGGGCATCCCCAAACTTAGTTGCTTGTTTCTCCTTGGATATTATCTTGGGGTGCTGTAGCATCCCCAAGCTTAGGCTCTTTTCACTCCTTATTCCTTCATCCATCGTGATCTTATCCAAAACTTGAAAACTTCAATCACACAAAACTCAACAAAACCTTCATGAGATCCGTTAGTATAATAAAGCAAATCACCACTCTAAGTACTGTTGAAAACCCATTCATATTTTATTATTGAATTATATCTACTGTATTCTAACTGTACCATGGCTTATACCCTTCAATACAAACCATAGATTCATCAAAACAAGCACACAATGCAACGAAAACAGAATCTGCCAAAAACAAAACAGTATGTAGTAATCTGTACTCTAACCATACTTCTGTAACTCTAAAAATTCTAAAAAATTAGGACAACGTAAATAATTTGTATGGAAATACTGTGTTAAATTTCAACTCATTATCATGCTCCAGTAAAAAATAAAAATTCCTGCACTAGAGTCAAAGTTTCTGTTTTAGATTCAGCATTGTTTCTACTCATCTTGTGGGCTTTAGAATCACCTGAATAGACGAACGCCCACTATGTGGAGATATGACGAATAGAGAACGTGGGCTTTAGAATCACCTGAATCGGAGTTACGGTTGCGGAGATATGATCGTTCGTTCGTTACGCAGAAATCAAATAAAAATATGTTCATTTGTGCTCTTAACGGACGAACGCCCACTATATAACAATTTCGGCCGGCGGGGTAAACAGAAAGCGCATTCCGGGAAAATGCGCTTTCGAGACAAAGAAAGAGCATTTTGCCTTGGAGCTGCGCCTGAGTGCGCTTTCAGAATGGGAAAGCGTATTTTGGGAAATACGTTTTCACTTAAACTGCGCGGGTCCGGGGATGCGGTCGCTTATAGCTGGGACCTGCCTCATCCTCTCTCTCCTCTTGCTCCTTTTTCTTCTTCCCCACGACAAAGGAGGCAGAGGCGAGGCGGAGCGCGCGCCAGTGACACTTCCCGGCGGCACGGGCCACCTCCAGAGAGGCTCCGGCCATCGGAACGACCAGGGAGGCAAGGTGCATCTGCCTGCCTGATCCTCGCGCGTCGGGGGGCTCGAGAATGAGCAACACCTCGGCGGCGGTGGACGACGGCTACGGGCGAAAGTGGGCACGGTGCTATGGTGCGTTGATGGGGGAAATGAAGGGCGATGGAGGTCTGCAGGGCTTCGGTGGTTCCTCTGGTGGAGAAAGGAGGGCGAGAGGGGCTCATCATTGCTCAAATCTAAGCCGAGACCGAGGCGGCCATGATGTCCATGTGAGGAAATTGGAGCTCTTCGAGCTCAATGGAGGGGCTGGGACGGTGCTAGGAGGGAGGAGAGGAGGCTGGTGAGCTCGGAGAGACTCGGGAGGGGCTAAATATAGGCCGGGGCGAGCTCGCCAGATGGGACCGACCACGACGATGTGTCGCCGGTGCTCTGGAGCTCCGAGGGCACGTGGAGGGAGGGGCACGATGTCAAGAGGGTCCACGGGGAAGAGAGGAGGCCAGCTGTGACTTCAGGAGAATTCGAGGAAGAAGAGGACAGGAGGAAGATGACGACGGACGTGGACACACAGTGCGGCATGGTGCGCCGGGGAGGAAGGAGGTGGGGGAGCGGGATCCAGAGGGTGCTCATGGACGGAGGAGAGGGAGGGAGATGCTGTGGACATGCTGCGGTGTCGAGGGCACGCCGAACGGACGGTGGCCGAGGGCCCCAATTCCAGAGCGCGTCGAATGGCATGCCAGCCGCATGGTCACCGCATGGCATGCATGCTCTGCCCCCCTTCTGGCTGAGAGGTAGAGGGATCCACAATGATCATAGATGATAGATCAACGACTAGGAGTGCTTGGGAGGCTCTGGAGAATGAGCTGGTTACAGAGAGTGACTTGGACAATAAGGTGTTTGAATATAACTAGGGAAGTATCACTTGGGGAGGGGTGCTGAGATTTGGCTGGGGTTGATCACTCACTAAGATGATCTCCGTAGCAAAATCTCAGCTCAAATAGTGGAGGCTAGCTGGTACTTCCTTTGCAAAGTGCCAAACTGGCCAGAAAATGGAAATGGAAGCTGTGCTCACAAGGAGTGTTGGATTGACCTAAATTTTGGTGGGTGTGATCATTTGGGTATATGAAGGAACTGTAAAACTTTCATACCATTTAGATAAATGAAAATGGTACTTCCTTCACAGTGGTCCTCTCTGAACAGAAGCTTAGGAAAATTCTTGAGAAGTATTAGCTTGATGAAATGAGCCCAAATTTTCTGGAGGGTGGTTATATTGGTAGGAGAATGTCCTGGTAAAATTTCAGAATTTATGGAGCAATATAAAATATAGCTGCTTCACAAACTGAAATTATGACTAGAAACAAATATTGGATGGTGTGCTCACCATGAGCATGGAATCTTGAATATTTTTACATATCCAAGGTCCATACGGGTCAAATGAATTTTGAGAATTTTGTGGTAATTTTGGGAATGTCAGAAATATAGGTTGCTTCACAACCTAGGGCAAACATGGTTATTCCTTTAATAGAAAAAGGAATATTCCCAAGAAATAAATATTGGGGTTGGACCAAGATGGAAATGACATGATCTTGTAAGGATTTGAGAGTGACAAGCCTCTTGATAAGGAAGAAGAAATGATCTTCCGAGGTTTCAAGACCACAGAGCCACAGAAAAGGAACTCCAAATAAAAATTTAAAGAAATCCAAAAGAAAAAGAAAGGGCCAAAAATTGGGGTGTCACATCCTCGTGACAGAAGGGGACAAGACACATATTTGTATTGTTGTCATTAAGGATAAACAACGGGATCTGAACATATTGCTTGTCTTATTTTTTCTACATCATGTCACCTTGCTCCAAGCATTACTCTGTTTGTTATGAACTTAATACCTAAAGAGGCAAGCATAGAAACGCTCTCGAAGTGGAGTAATAGTAGTAGATGAAGAATTATTTCGGTCTACTTGTTTATGGACGTGATGCCTATATACATTCATTGCCGTGAATAACATGTCATAACTATGCACAATTCTATCAATTGCCCAACAGTAATTTGTCTACCCACCGTACGCTATTTTCAAGAGAGAAGCCTCTAGCAAACACTATGGCCCCCGGGTCTACTTAAACATAAATACAAAAAACCTAAAAATAATTTTCTGTAATTTATTTACTTTTATTTTATTTTTTCTTTACATTATCTATCTCTATCAATATTTAATCCTTGGATGTAACGAGTTCAAGGGGCTTGACAACCCTCTTGCCCGCGTTGGGTGCAAGTGTTTGGGTTTTGTGTGTGTAGGTGCTGTTGAAAGGAATTTGCTTGGTTCTTCTATTGGTTCGATAACCTTGGTTCTCACCGTGGGAAATACTTATCTCTATTGTGTTGCATCTCCTCTCCTCTTCGGGGAAAATCCCAACGCAGCTCACAAGTAGCACACCGCCCCTAGCCAATTTCAAGTGGGTGGCCAAGTTTTCGTGAAGATGCATGCGTATATGCAGAATTTAGTAGCTGACCGCTCCACTCACAAATGGCCTTTCAAGTACTTCAGTCATTTTGGCGCATCGTCGCGGTGTCCTATGAATTGTAGTTGCCGGTCACCTAGTCTTTCATGTGTCCTATTTGCGACAGACACTCACACCAATTTCGAGTGCTTCTTTTCATCTTTCTTTCGTAATTAATGCCACCAATACTCCTCTCGAGGTTGTGGATAAAGGCATTGGCAGCAAGGTGCACTCAAGATGAAAGAACAATGCCTTATTTATTGAAGGTGATTCTCAAGCACCTCGAACCTGGGAGGATGTAGAAGATCTTCGACGTCGATTCCAGACGACAACACCTTGGGAACAAGTTGCCTCTGAAGAAGATGGTGTTAGCGACCAGTCTCACATGTCGATGCACGACAAAAACAACGAAGGCAGTGGGCCTCGAAGGCCAGTGATGGAGCTACATGCTTTGTCGAGGGGGGGGGGCACTCCCCTCCCTAGGATACAAGTAAAAAAAGTAGAGGCTTAGATTAAGAACAGTGATGTCATTGGGCCTCACCAAAGATGATATTTTTTGTTTGGCTCCCTCTTTGATTCTCTCTAAGCTCTACAAACATACATCTGTAACAATAACCACAAAGAAAAATATGACGTGAGGAGAGAGAAAGGAGAAAGTTATCGTATCTGTGTGTAAAAATTAACGACGATCTATTCCCAAAAAAATCGTTGCGATGTGTTTCCCATTGTACCGGATCCGTCGCTTATTGTGGGTTGCATGGATCTCATTTTCAGTTACCATTATGTAGGTGTCGTTAGAGAGTTTACCGCCGGCTAAACAGTCTCCCCGATCTACATTTGTCTTACATGTACGTCTACAAGTGACGTGGGCACGCGTACACATCTTGAGATGGAACATCAATGTAGATAGTTAATATTACCATGTGTACAAGTAGTACAAAATCTATACTCATATCAGAAATCCAATTTGGCTCCCGGGAACACGTGCTTTTTTTAACTGGACTAATCCCCTTTCCTTTACTTAGCGTAACGGAAATACAGCCGAATCTGAGTCTTACTAACAAACAGGGATCCGGGAACACGTGCTCCTGCGTACGAAAACTAATTTTTAAAATGTCAAGAAAATCCTCACAATATTTTTATGTATTTATAGTCACATCCAAATGCTGCCTTCAAAGTTTTAGGCAACAAGGTAAAACATTTTTCCATGTGCCAAACAAAACCAAATTTGAACATCAAATGTTACCCCAAAATGTCACCTCAAATTTATTTATTTCACTGATGAAACACTACTACTCTGTTTCCCATGAAAATTGTCAAGCATGCCTGCGACACTAACACGGACATTCGCAAAAAAAATCAGAATGTTTTGAAAACATTTTACCACTTTTTTTGAGGCACTGCCGTCCCCGAGTCGCGCTACCATGGAAATGGTGGAGGAGGGTGACGCGGCGGCGGCAAGCGCGTGGCCTGGTTCCTCCCGCCGCAGCCACCTCCTCCAGTTCCTCCTCCACGCCTCCAACGTAAGCATTCATCTCCCTCCGTTATCCGCGTCCCCGACCGAACTCAGTCTCACCTGCCACCGTTCGTGATTTGCTTGTAGCGGCTCGACCTCCGGCCCATCGTCAAGTACTCCGCGCTCTCGTTCTTCGACGGACGCTTCCTCCCCGCGCTCCCGAGGTGATGGCGGTCGATCTAGTCCCAGACACAATTTCTGTTTTCGGTCGGGGGCGAGTTTTTTCTTCCTGACATGTTCGTGGCAGGAAGATGGGGTTCTGCGGCGCACGAAGTGGGCGGGCCGTCAGGTCATGGCTGATCGAGCCCCTCAGGGACAGCAACCTGGAGCTCTTCGCGCTCGTCGCGGTCTGGATCGCCAGCAAGGTGATACTGTGAGAATCTCAGCAAACTCTGTGTGCATGCATGCCATGGGGGAGCATCATTACCGTCCTTTTCATGCTGTTTTCTGTTCAGATACATGAGATGAGGCCACTGTCGGTGAAGAGCCTCAAGGCGCTCAGCGATCGCATCATCGCCGACCAGCATTTCACATGCCGTGATTTCGCCGATGCGGTGAGTTCATGGTGCATTGTTCTCTTTCATTTCGGTTCCTGATTATGCGTACTCAAGGTGTTTGTTGTAATGCCACAGGAGCTGGTGTTCATGGAGGTAAAGCCTCTGGGCTAGCGCTGGAATGTTTGCTTTGTATTGCTCTTATCTTCCCACACTATGAAATTGTTGTTTGTTGAGTGGTCTGTAGGTAGTGGATTATAATGTTGGATGTTCCAACATTACTTTCATATACCTGGAGGAGCTTCTCATTCAGTTCAGGTTCATCAAATTTCTTAATTCATTCGCTAATCACTGACCAATACTACCAATACTCCAATTGTTAATACTTGGAGCAATTATTATAGCCTTTAGAACCGCTATATACCTACTGAATTACTAGTTAGCGGTGCACATGTATCATCTTGTAACTCTGAAGTTCTGTAAGATACACATCCATTTATATTGGACAAAGCATTATATGAGAAACCACAGTTCCACACACCAGGCAGGTGCGGTAATTAGTCACGAGAATTAGAATCTTGTTGCATTCAGTTTCTCACTTCCCCCTGAGCAGTCCACTTGACTCTTTGTAAGTTTTTACTTGGTGCACAGGCACTGTATCACACCACCATCTGTTTTACCAATCCCATGAAGTTACACTGTCAATGCTTAGCACTACAATGATTTTTCTGATGTGTAGAAAATATTAGACCATGAACATATGCTGCTCATATGTTCTTATTGTTCTGGATTTCTCAGTACATGTGAAATGTAAGTATAGAATTTCAAATAACATGCTGCTTATATTCTTCTTCACTGACAGGGAAATATCAAAGTTGGGCGATCTTTTAAGTATGGATGTGTGCATGGAAATTTTGGATGTTCTTTATGAGACCGAAGATACCTCATGGCTTTTTGACTTTCCCTATCCACTTGCTGCTTCAACTCTTGTATGTTCCCTGAATGTAGCATTCCCACTGACATTGAAACGATGCTACATAGAGGTGTGACAATGTTGTGTCTAATACTGTCTGTCTCTATTCTCTTAAGGTTACTGCGTATGTTATGTCAGTTCCTAAGCAGACATGGGAGTTTCCAATCCTTCCTTGGGGTAAGCCATTAGCAGCGTGCTTCACTTTATTTTTGCACATGGTCCAACAAAAAACTTCCTTCATAGCTTCTGTGGTTTTTCGTGATTTTTATCTCGAGTGAAACCGTGAGTACTGAAATGTTTCTACTTTCTTCAGTTAAGACCTACTCTTTCCTGTGGTCATACAGTAATGTATGAACAGCATGCCTTTAGATGGATTAGGCCCACGTATGTAAGAATTGTGGCGTGTCTGGTGCACTGGTTTGCTGAATCAATAAGGTTGTTCTGACAATCATCACACACTTTCTAACAATACTTGCATTTTGCAGTCCGATTTACCACATCATATGCTGAGGAAGAGATCATGAAGATTGTTATGACAATTCTCATGCATGTACTCAAACCGGATGAGATCAAAGAGAAGAACAAGAGAGAGTTCAGCATCTGAGACTGAACTGGTGATGCGTAGAAGATAGAACACAAGTAATTGCGTCCAAATTTTGCCAATGTTAAGTAGTATTAACGTCGTGCAACCAAGTAATCGTGTAGAAGATAGTGCAGCTTGTTTGCATCCGGCAATGCGGGATTAAGATTTCCAAAATTAGCTGATGAATGGTGGTCGCTAATAAAATCTGTAAAAAAGTTGCTGGAACTATTGTTGCCACGCGAGCACATGACAATTCAGCTCAGATGACTGGCTGACTGATGCAGTGATACTAGATCTCTCCTTGAGTTTGCGAATGGAATGATGTCTCCTCGCATCCATGTGGCACTCACCAATTTCCTTTTCATTTGATGGTTATGATGACATAAGACTCTTGGATTCTGCTTTTGTCTTCCTGCAATTGTAAAATATAACATGGAACAATTTTATTCAGCGTATCATAACGAGCATGACCCATCAACTCTTCATGATTTATTGATGGGACATTCTCATATCAAAGATACTCATTGTCCCATAACTGAAAGGAGAATGGTGTGAAGATGTTCCTTTTTTTCCATAATTGAAAGTCATTTTCCCATAATTGAAAGAAACTTCATATAAATAGAAGAATGAAAAACCGTATATATGGGGGTCCCGGGAGTAGGAGTGTTGCTACTTGCAACCGCCTCCACAAGCAATCAACTTTCTTTACATTTGATGGCTTTTGTCTTTGTGCAATTGTAAAATATGGCATGAAACGATTTATTCAGCATATCATATCATGACGGGCATGACCTCTCAACTCTTCATGGGAGTTGATAAAGAGTTGATGGGATATTCTCATATTGAAGATACTCCTTGTTCCATAATTGATATTCCCTTTTCCATAATTGAAAGAAAGAAAGAAAGTTTATAGAATGAAAAATCATATTTATGGGGTCCCATGAGTAGGTGCTCGGTAGGGGTAGCCGTGTTGCTACTTGCAACCGCCTCCGCAAGCCATTGAATCGAATTTGAATGGACAAAAGTCAATATTCTCAAGCTAAAAGGAAAACAAGAAAAAGGGAAGCCGACATGCCCTCGAGTTTATTGATCATTATATCAGGCATCAACCAATTCCAATCATGTCTTCTGTCTCTCCGTACCGTATCGAACTCAATAAACACTTGCTGTAGTACTATTTTCTGAACATCTGTTGCGTAGTCAGTGTCCAAGCGTGCAACTTGCTAGTATGCAGTTGCGGTTGTTTAATGCGTCGGCACCAATCTTTGCAGCCTGCTCCATGCATGATTTGCATGTACTGATGTATCCAAGAACAAACAGAGACCAAGGCAAAATTTAAAATTGGCAGCACAGAATAATACCAGCCCGTTGGTTGCATGTGTCCTCCGGAACCTTTTCATCTGTCGTTGGTTGGCCTCACAACTATTACATCAACTCGAACCGCATTTTTTGCCGTTTTGCGCTACGCAGATAGCCTCAGCATCCTCAAACCGGGATGAGATCATCACCAACCGGAGCACTTCGCCGGAAACGCTTCAACGGGACAGAAAAGGAGCTTCTGAACCGATGATTCCTGCCGTGAGACCGCGATGTGCCACCTCGAGAAAATGGGAACCCGCCGGCTGCCGGCAGTTCGCCGTGATGGTCCACTCGTGCGCATATATGCGCCTCGCTGTCTCCGTGCTTCTCTTGTACTGCTGCCAATAACGTGCCTTTGGCGGTTGATTTCCATGCCGGATTAGGCCAGCTGCAAGCCAAATAGCAGGATTCGTCTGATCCGTGTCGTAATCAGCATTTTCTTTTTATTCTAAAATAAACTGAAGTGAGCGCCTTGTTTTAAAAGAAGACTAAACCTTCCTGACCGACCTAGTTAGTAGCCTAGCCTTGGAATTTGACATGCTTTATGGGCCTACCGATAGGCAGAATCAGCTCATGTTAGCTTGGAAGGTAGACTTAGTAAAGTGAATTGAACCCCAGACAAGTTGTCCTAGTTATACTCTAGTAGTATTTTATAGGGAAACGCTTGCGTTCCGCGTGCCGGCCGAACTTTCTGCCGGCTCGCATGCCACGTTCCCTGCCAGGCTCCAATGTGCAGAAGGGCGAGTGGACCCGCACGACCGTTCCTCCCCTACGCGCTCGATCTCCTACCTCCAACCGTTTTTCTCCACACGCCGCACCCCTGCTCCTCCCCCCGTGCTGCGGCCGAGCCACCATGAGCCCCCTCGCTGGCGACCGGTGCTACCATGGTGGCGACCACGTGCTGCAACCATGGCGGCCGGGCGCGCCTGACGGCGATGACCGAAGGTGGCCACGGGCCTGCAAAGGAGACCAGCAAGGATATGACATGGCTCCCTGCCGCTATGTTCGGATCCGTGCGTGTATACAAGTGTTGCAACCATCACATAAAACAGCTTCAACAGCTGTTGAAAAAAGTTTCAACCATAGATAGAGAAAGCTTCCATCGGCCTGCCAACAAGAAAAAGCTGCAACCATAGTTGGATTTTGCTACTAGCAGCGAAGTTTTTTGCTACATCCATCAAGGTGGACCTGCGACCTCCCAACGGCGACGACAACGTTTTTGCTGCAACCGTGGTTGGATTTTGCTACTACCGGCGAAGTTTTTTGCTACCTCTGTCAAGGTGGAGTTGTGAGTTGTGACCTCGCAATGACGGCGATGATGATTTTGCTGCGACCATTGTTGGCTTTTGCTACTACCGGCGAAGTTCTTTGCCACATCTATTAAAACGACGTTGACTGAGTGGTGGCCGTCGCCGACGCAATCCCGTGCTGCGAGCATCAACGGCGAGGGACGGGCGGCGGAGCTACAACCGGAGGGGAGCTACAACCGTCGCCGGTGAGAGCTGCAACTGCAGGTGCAACAGTTGCATGGGTCGAAGCGACGACGAGGACGGCCAGCGAGGGTGGGGATTGGCGACGAGCGGCCGACGAGGACGGACACCGAAGGATACTAGAGGCGCGGCAACGAGGACGACCACTGGAGGGGACTGGAGGCACATCGACGAGGACCCCGAACGGGAGCTGCAGATACAACCCGAGGAAGAAGAAGCCCGTGGGCAAATCGTTTTTTTTTTTACCCGGATCCAATGGCCATGCCGCTCTGGCGCCGGCGTCTAGCAGTCCCCTATTTTATACTCCATTAAATTGATTAGCCTTGTTTTAGTACCACCTCCATTAGATATAAGGGAAAATGTCATTAAGCCTATGTTTTTCCGTATGGGGTACTACAGAAGATTTACGGTCGTTTTCGTTCACGGCCAGGGCCCAGGGGCTATGCGCATCGCTCCCCGTGTGCCTATGCCTGCCTCGTTGCATGATCAGGCAGCCGGGGAATCCCCGGATGACGCCATAATCAGCCCACCGAAAGTTTTGGTGATAAAAATATTAAGGTAACCATTAAAGTAAAACAGGTGTCGTGGTGTAGTTGGTTAGCACATCAGTTTAACACGCTGAATATCTCCGGTTCAAATCCGGGCGACGCCAATGCTTTTTTACTTCTATTTTCGAAATTTTATTTACTGTTTGTTTTTTCTCTTTATTTTGCCAACTGAGCTATTAACGATGGTGTTAATGTTTCATTGCCAACTGAGCTATTAACGATGGTGTTAAAATTTTTATTGCCAACTGAACTATAAATGATGGTGTTATTTGTTGAATCACCAAATAAATATGGTGTTAATTATCTAATATAATTGAAACTTTGAAAGAGCATGTTTTTTCATGGTATATTCTAATTATATAGAGTTTGTTTTTCATCTCTTGACAACCCGAATTGTTAATGATGACATTAGTTATCTTGAGTATTTACAGTTTATTTTTCCTCTTTTTTGACAACCGAGTTGTTAATGATAGTGTTAATTTTTGTAACACCAATAATGATGGTATTAATTATCTAATTATAATTGGAAGAGCATGTTTTTTCTTGGTATATTCTAATTTTATTTATATTTTTTTCATCTCTTTTTTGACAATCGAGTTGGTAATGATGACATTAGTTATCTTGAATACTCCCTCCGTCCCGGTGCATAAGTCATCTTATGAAAATCAAATAATTCCAAAACACTTAGGCGCGGTGTATTAACTTCAACCTTGTTTTTTGTTTTTTGACATGAATACAGGAATCAACCAACAAGAGACGTGGGACATTTATGTTTTTAATGACTTGAGACTACATAACACGACATGTAGTGGTCAGTTCATCGCATGCAATGGTATTAACTAGCAAATGAACATTAATTTCTCTCGTTTTCCTCTCCGTCTTGGTCGCGATGCACAATGTAAGATGACTTATACACCGGTACGGAGGGAGTATCTATAGTTTGTGTTTCATCTTTTTTTTGTGAAAACCGAGTAGTTAATGACGAAATTAGTTATCTTGAATGAGCAAATAAAAATCCTTTGGTGAGGGGAGGATGTTCTCTTATCTTATTTACGACTATTTCCTCTTGTGGCAGCGCAGCTGCCGTGTCACTCTCTTTGTGCTTCTCTTAAAGCAACTATATAGTCTTATATCTGCAGTTGCCATAACGTATATGAACCGCGCTTCATATGCATTTGCTGACATATCACACGACGCGCAAACTTAGAGGCGTTAAATTTGAGCCTCCAATTCTTTTCATCATTTGAACACTTTGATTGCCTCCAAATTAAATGTTTAGCAAATCAAGTAAACATACACATACTACGATAGGCGTAGTAGTTTTTAACAAGTTGCATCAATAAAAGCATTTAACGGGTGACATGTACAAATTACATGTTGCTGATGTGTGCACCATTCTTTTCTACGACGTGTACACCGTCCCATTCTTCTTCGGCGTGTGCACCGTCCCCTCCTCCGAGGTCCCCGGAACATAAGAAATGTATCCACGCCTTTCCCCAAATTCGCGTGTTATTGTCTCCATGGAGTCTATCCAATATGATGAACTGATTTTCCACGCCTATTCATTCAGTTGCCGCCTAACGCTCCTGAATTTCAGGCGTACGCACCTCCATCTCTTCCTAATGCTATCAACTCTCTTGCATAGCATCCCATCTTTCCCTCTTCTCTTGGATATTCTTCTCCATATCTATATTGCCTTGTCATCGTCGGAGGACGTGGCGTTCGTTGCCGCCCTCGGAACACCGCCGTTGCCGGAGGTCCTTCACCGACTGAAGCTCGTCCACGCCCGCGACCGTCGTCGCCCTCAAGGTGTTAGGCCGTTTGCCCGGCCGAGACTCGTCCACACCTAGTGAGGTACAATTTATCACTTTGAAGGATCATAGCGGATACCTCAGATGAGTTTTTTTAAATAACATCATATGTTCATCATCGCCCGAAGAATCATCCGAAGATGAGAGTGATGTTATGGTTGCTACACTTCTCATCAATGATCACATTTCGAGGCAACGTCCATTATTCAGGGGGTCGATAAAGGGTCGTGCACATGGGCTAAATTGTAACAGAGAAAACGGCCATGTCCTACTCTTTAACAAATATTTCAGTCGCACAAACCCACTATTCAATGCCAAGCTTTTCCTGCTGCGCTTCCGGACGTGGAGAACATTGTTCAAATCTAACCTGGAGAGAATGGAGTGTTACGATGATTACTTAAATGCAAGTATGATGTTGTTGGTAAGCTTGGATTCTCCTCTTAGCAGAAATGCACGGTGGCTGTTCGGATGCTTGCATATGGAGTTTCCGGTGATCTAGTTGATGAGTACGTATGCATGAGTGAGTCCACATGCATTGAGTCATTGTACAGGTCCTGGAAAGTTGTGGTTAAGGTGTTTGTCCCAGAGTACTTGAGATAACGAAATGCTGAGGATACACTCTGGTTGTTATCGATCAATGCTTCGAGAGGCTTTCCAGGGATGCTTGAAAGCATGAATAGTATGCACTGGGGTGGAAGAACTGTTCATTTTCTTGGCAAGGGCAATATAAGGGACATGTTGATGGTTGCACGGTCATACTTGAAGTTGTGGTAGCACGAAATCTCTGGATTTGACACTCTTTTTTGGCATTGCAAGTTCTCAAAATGACATCAACGTGCTTCAACACTCTCCTGTGTTTGGAAGGATTTTTGAAGGCAATTCCTTGGAGGTCAACTATGAGATCAATGGCCACCCATACAACAAGTGGTAGCACCTAGTTGATGGTATCTATCATCGTTGCGAGCGGCGCGTTGAGCATGCCCGACCTCGTAGAGCGCCCACTATTTCACAATGAAGTTCGGATTCATCGCGACCATGGCGGCCACGGCCTCCTCGCTTGTGCACTCACTGTAGATCTGGTCCTCCGCCAGCCGGTGCTGCTCAAGGAGGAACATATTGTACCTCTAGCCCTCCTGCGCTTGCCAGAAAGCCGACATAGGAGTTGGCGCAGGCTGCTGCTCCTCCGCCATGGCTGTGTCGTAGTGCGTCTGCCCGTGCTTCATAGTCAATCCGGCAAGCACATGCTCGGCCAATTACCCATCGTCATCGTTCGAGCCCGTCTCTATCATGGGATTGTCGTCGGAGACCTTGGGCGAGCTAGCCGGCATGCCCTGCTTGATCCGCCTAGCGCGAAGGGCTTGCCAGGTGGCTGCAAAGGCGTTGATGACCCACAAGTATAGGGAATCAATCGTAGTGCTTTCGATAAGTAAGAGTGTCAAATATGTAAGTGCATCTAGTGCCCCTTAGTGATTTTGGTGTATTGAAGACTTATAGGTTAAGGGACTAATATGTGTGTGAGTGTACACATGCTCTATAAGTCGCTGAGGAGTTTGATATATACGAAGAATGTCGACCCCTAAAAATGAATGTCTTCAGCCGAAGACTTTGATATTCCCTGAGGACTTTGAAGATGAAGAATTTGGTGTGTCCTTGAAGATATTGATACGAGGACTATGAAGCGTGAAGACTTTTGTTTTCGTAGTTTCATTTACTTTCTTTGAGTCATAGGAAACACCGTACTGTTAAAGGGGGTCAAGGTAATACTAAGGAAGAATTTCCAAGTGGTGCTCATCTCAAAGCCTACACATACCCAAAACCTTCGAGTGAAGCCTTTGGAAATCTCTTGCAGTTCAGTCAATTTCTTCAGTGACAGAGAAGAAGTTCTTCTGTTCTCTGAGGAATTTGTCCCGACTGAGGAGTTAGGATTTCGCTAGTGCGAATTGCCTACCGTGAGGAATATGATAGCCCTAAGGAATTTGGGAGTTCAAATCTCCGACCGTTGTTGTGCCTTGCGCCATCTGTCCAAATATCTTATCCACATAACAGTCATATCATTAGGGGCATTTATGTCATATCATGTCGGGTTGCACCCTGGCTATAAATAGCCGTGAGGGAGTCCAGGACTAAGGGGTCCTCGGGATGCCGACCTATATCGAGTGGGCCGAACTAATAAGGTACTCGGTGGCCGTTGTGGGGAGACCGAACTATATGGGGCTCCGTGATCAGGAAGGAAACCTCAGGTGACGTGGTGGGTCCGTCAAGTAATGGATGGGTGTGTTTGAACCCTCGGTAGCAACCGACTACATGTAACCCTAGGTACCCCTGGTGTCTATATAAACCAGGGGGTTTAGTTCGTAGAGGACAAGTCAACTCATCTAGGGTTTAGCTCATTTGATCTCGAGGTAGATCGACTATGTAACCATCATACTCATCAATATAATCAAGCAGGACGTAGGGTTTTACCTCCTCACGAGGGCCCAAACTTGGGTAAACATCATCTCCTTCGTCCCCTGTTAACCATCGATCCCAGATTCATAGTTCGGGACCCCCTACCCGACATCCGCCGGTTTTGACACCGACATTTGTGCTTTCATTGAGAGTTCCACTGTGAATCGTCGAAAGATAGATGGCTCGCTTAATCATTAGCGATGAAGTTTGTAACAAGGACATCTTCGTTCCTGGTCAGCTCTTCGCTTTCGGAAGCATCGTGCTCCATGCCGATCCTGCCGGCCGCCTCGGCCAGATCGGAAGTTTTACCCCCGATCAAGAAGTCAGGTTTGGGAACCTAGAGTTCATCACCGACTCCCGGGGAGATCTTGTTTTAACAAAGTTCTCTGCCCTCCTTGAAGGGCCCACGAGCCCCAACGCCTTGACTTTAGGAGCGGGAAACCCCGCCACTGGGGCGACCTCGTTCTCTAGTTCGGCCTTAAAGCCTAACCCAGTCGATATGCCTGAGTCAGCCACGACCGCATACAGCCCGGGGGCGTCCTCGAACGACCCCTGGGCGATGGCGCCACAAGCCGACCCCAGGCGCGCGTGTAACGCCGACTCCGCCGAAATCCCATCGCTGGATGAGCTGCTCGGTCGGACTCAAGGCTTGCATGACCGACGGCCGACCCTCAGTTTACGACCAGATCGGGCCGAGGCCCGACGACAGGGAAATTCACGTCCCACCGGTAACACACTTGGTCGCCACCGTAGAGTGCCTGGCCGGAAGTATGTCCCTCCAACTAACGGAGTTATAAATGGTTCACATCCCGATCTCTGGTCACCTGGAGCCTTCTCACGGCTCGAAATCCGGACTCCCCCCGGGTACCGATTCGAGACCGGCAGCCGATCTAGCGCACAATCCGGAGTCCGCACAGCAAGGCCCCGCCGGTGCCACACACTCCAAACCCGTCGCGCCTAACCCCACAATGATACTAAACACGGCCGTCAGTGCGCCGGACGCGCACCTCGTTGGGGCGCGAAATTTTTTCCCCACCCACCACCCAAATCGAGCGCTTTCCAAGCGCAGGAGAGCCCGACACAATGGGCTTACGGGAGGTCAAACAAAAGCTAGGGGAATTGGTCCATCATTTTTGGGCCATATTCCTCCTCAACAAAGACAGGATGGAGGGCCGCAACGGCCAGGAGATGATTGCAACCTTCCGACGCAATTGCCATGATGAAGGAATTCTCAACGCCCTCGCCCGTCGCCGCATTCAAAACTTCTCCGAGCTGTCGGACCTGGTGCGAAAGTACTGCGCCATGGAAAACGCGTGGAAAGCACAACAATTGTGCATGGATCCAGTCCATGCCGAACAACCTAGAGGAGTTCGGAAGAGGCTCATACCCCCGCAACGGCCGGCCAAACATGCACCCACCGAGAAAAGGAATAAATACCATACAAAAGAAAGAACCGTCCCTGATGGACTACTGGACACGCCATGCCCCATACACTCCCGCTTCGCTAAACGCAAGCCCGACTCATAGCCTCCGAGCTTGCTGGGTCGTTAGGCAAGTCGCGAAGAGCGGAGAGGCCATCCTTGCGGCCCCACCCCCAGGCAGACGTTCAGCAATGCCACACGAAAACAACGCCGAGGTTCTAACGATCTACGAGACGTTTTCCGCCAAAGGTCAGAGGAAGAGAGCTCTTCGAGAACTTGATCAGATACACCAGGTGGAAGCAAGGAAATCATGGACAGATACACCGATAACTTTCAGCGAGGATGACCAATCGATAACCCGCACAGAGCGAGCACCTGCTGCCCTAGTCCTCAACCCAATAGTAGATGGCTTCAGGTTGCACAAGGTGATAATGGACGGTGGTAGTGGTCTAAACCTCATCTACGAGGATACATTAGACAAGATGCAATTTGATAGATCTCAAATCGAACGAAGCAGCACATTTTTTCGAGGAATCATCCTCAGAAAAGAGGCACGTTGTACATGACGAATCACCCTCGATGTAGTATTCGGCACTCCCGACAACTACAGATCCGAAGAACTTCTTTTTCATATCGTGTCCTTTCACAGTGGCTATCACGCCCTCTTAGGGCGCGACGCCTGCACAAGATTTCAGGCCATACCACATTATGGTTATATGAAGCTCAAAATGCCGGGACCCAACAGTGTGATCACAGTTATAAGTGACCCGGATAGAGCCCTTCAAGCCGAAAATAAAACAGCATTGCTTGCCCTCGAGGCACTAGCTGAGACCCTCGCTGCAGAGGAACTAACCACACTCCGTTCTATTGTAGATAAGGACGATGTGATCCTCGGCAAAAGGCCAAAATCCACATCGTTCAAACCTGCAGATGAAATCATAAAATTTCAGGTACACCCAACGGACCCCAACAAAACGACGTCCATCGGAGCTCGGCTGGACCCCACGGTTGATGAAGCACTGCGCACATTCTTGCACGAAAATTGGGACATATTCACCTGGCACCCCTCGGATATGCCAGGAGTCCCACAAAGGCTGGCGGAACACAGTTTGAACATAATCGCCGGCTTCAAGCCGGTCAAACAGACGCTACGCCGATTTTCCGAACCCAAGCGTCAAGCTATGGGCAAAGAACTTGCCAAACTACTTGAAGCCGGATTCATCAGAGAGATCAAACACCCCGAGTGGTTGGCAAATCTGGTCATGGTACCAAAGAAAGACAAATCCTGGCGGCTTTGCGTCGATTTCAAAGACCTCAACAAAGCCTGCCCTAAGGATCCTTTCCCTTTACCACGCATTGACCAGATCATCGACGCCACTGCCGGACACGACTCACTTTGCTTCCTCGATGCTTATTCCGAATACCATCAGATCAAGATGAAGGAGTCTGATCAAGCTGCAACCGCCTTCATCACACCCTATGGGCCATTCTGCTTCAACACAATGCCTTTCGGGTTAAAAAAACGTAGGCGCCACATACTAGCGCATGATTCAGACATGTCTGGAAAAACAAATCGGCAAAACAGTCGAGGCGTACGTAAACGACATGGTCATCAAGACTAAACACGTCAGTCAGTTGGTGGAGGACCTCGGTTAAACCTTCACTAGTCTGCGGGAGTACGATATATGGCTCAACCCAGACAAGTGTGTCTTCGGAGTCCCTGCGGGTAAGCTTCTTGGATTCATCGTCTCCCACAAGGGAATAGAGGCCAATCCGGCCAAGATCCGAGCTCTATCCCAACTAGCAATCCCCACTGAGCTAAAACACGTTCAAAGACTAGTAGGCTGCGTGGCGGCGTTAAGCCGCTTTATCTCCCGCCTTGGTGAAAAGGCTCTGCCACTCTACAGGCTGTTGAAACGAACCAAAAACTTCGAGTGGACCGATGAGGCAGTAGCCGCGTTGGAGGAAATCAAGACACTGCTGGCCAGTAACCCCATACTAGCAGCCCCTGGTACTGGTGAACCGATGCTGCTATAAATCTCAACCACCAACCAGGTTGTCAGTGCGGTCCTCGTGGTAGAACGGGAGGCCAAGGGCCACAAATTCCGAGTACAGAAACCAGTCTACTACGTATTGGAAGTGCTTAATCCGTGCAAGTCCAGATACCTACATTATCAGAAGATAGGCTACACAATGTTCATGGCATCACGCAAGCTAAGACACTATTTGCAAGAGTGTTCGGTCACGGTGGCCTCCGTGGCACCCCTGAATGATATAATCAACAACAGGGATGCTACCGGCCGCATAGCCAAATGGGCCATCGAACTCCTTCCATTCGAAATCAATTACAAGCAACGCCGAGCTATTAAATCTCAGGTGTTGGCCGATTTTCTTGCCGAATGGACGCAGGCCGAGCTCCCCGGAGAATACAACACATACTCACACTGGACAATGTACTTCGACGGATCCAAGACACTTGCCGGACTGCTGGAGTTATCCTCACATGCCCCATCGGAGACAACATCCGAAATGTACTACAGATCATGTGCGCCGACTCAAACAATGCGGCCGAGTACGAGGCACTGTTGCACGGACATCGGATGGCAACATCAATGGGTGTACAATGGCTCGAAGTACGGGGAGACTCTAATCTCGCCATCTCGCAAATCAATGGCGAATTCGATGCTAAAAACCCAAAAATGGCAGCTTACAGAAATGCCGTCCTCAAGATATCCACACGGTTCGAAGGGCTAGAATTCCACCATGTCTCTAGAGACAACAATCAAGCTACCGACGTCCTCGCCCGCATGGGAACCAAATGCGACCCCGTCCCTAAGAACACCTTCCTAGAGAAGCTCTTCAAGCCCTCCGTGGTATGGCAGGACGACGACAAGGACGCTATAGCTAATGGAGCAGAACAGGTCATCCCCCCACACACACACAGTCGAACCAAATGAGCAAATGATCGGCGGTTCCGCAATTCAAGAAACACCCTCGGCCCACGAGGTCATGGCAGTAATTGCACCATGGACAGAACCCTTCCTTGCCTACCTTCTACGCAAAGAACTCCCTGACGACCAGACGGAGGCGAGACGCATAATCCGGCGATCGAAAGCCTACAAGGTCCATGAAGGAGAATTATACAAAAAAAGCACTACTGGGGTCCTCCAACGGTGCATATCCGAAGAAGAAGGAAGGCAGCTCTTGGCAGAGATACACGCAAGCATGGGCGGCCATCACGCAGCAGCGCGGTCCTGGTAAGCAAGGCCTTTCGAGCCGGATTCTTTTGGCCCACCGCTCGAGCGGACGCCCAAACACTCGTCCAACATTGTGTCGGCTGTCAGCTCTTTGCAAATCAAAGCCACATGTCTCCTACGGCTCTTCGAACGATACCCATTACATGGCCTTTCATGGTCTGGGGTTTAGACATGGTCTGACCACTTAAAGGGGGGACCAAGAAAAATAAATACCTAAAGGTCATGGTCGATAAGTTCCCTAAATGGATCGAAGCAAAACCAGTAACTTCAGCTAAGTCGGGGCCGGTCATCGACTTCATATCCGGCGTGGTGCACCGTTACGGTGTCCCACACAGTATAATAACGGACAATGGATCCAACTTCATCGCCCAGGAGGTAAAGGACCGGTGCGCTAACTTGGGCATCAAACTCGATTATGCCTCGGTGTATCATCCGCAGACCAATGGACAAGTCGAACGGGCCAACGGCCTCATTATGAGTGGTATTAAACCTCGTCTGGTTCGATCCCTTCAAGAATCTGACTGTCATTGGGTGGAGGAACTTGATTCCGTGCTATGGGGTTTGCGTACTGATAACCCACAAGTGTAGGGGATCGTTTGTAGCCTTTTTAGATAAATAAGAGTGTCGAACCCAACGAGGAGCTAAAGGTAGAACAAATATTCCCTCAAGTTCTATCGACCACCGATACAACTCTACACACACTTTAACGTTTGCTTTACCTAGAACAAGTATGAAACTATTTTGTAGGTGATAAGATAGTTTGCACGAATAAAACTAGAAGTACTTTGCGGGAATAAAACTACGAGTAAATTGCAAGATAATAAAAGTTAGTTGTTTAGTAGAAAGCTTTTGTCAAACAAGAAGGTTATTTGTCCCTAGGCAATTGATAACTAGACCGGTAATCATTATTGCAATTTTATATGAGGGAGAGGCATGAGCTAACATACTTTCCGTACTTGGATCATATGCACTTATGATTGGAACTCTAGCAAGCATCCGCAACTACCAAAGATCATTAAGGTAAAACCCAACCATAGCATTAAGTATCAAGTCCTCTTTACTCCCATACGCAACAACCCACCTACTCGGGTCTGTGCTTCTGTCACTCACGCCACCCACCATAAGCAAATCATGAACATATTACAACACCCTACAGCGGGGATCCCTCACGTTTGCGCGACACAGAGGGCACCATAGGACAGCACCAAAATAAAACATACAACTCATACCAACCACGATCATCAATTAGCCCATAGGACAAAACGGATCTACTCAAACATCATAGGATAGCCAAATATCATTGGGAAATAATATATGGAGTTGAGCACCATGTTTAAGTAGAGATTACAGCGGGGAAGAGAGGTGTTACACCGCTGCATAGAGGGGGAGAAAGTTGGTGTTGACGGTGGGGAAGTTGTTGGTGTAGATCGCCGTCACGATGATTGCCCCGGCGGCGTTCCGGCGCCACTGGGAGAGAGGGGGAGAGAGCCCCCCTCCTACTTCTTCTTCCTTAGCCTCCCCCCTAGATGGGAGGAGAGTTCCCCCACTGGTCCATGGCCTCCATGGCGGCGGAGGGGCAGGAGCCCCTCCGAGATTGGATCTCCCTCTCTGTTCTCTTCTGTTTCGCGTTCCTATGTTCTGGCCGAAAACCGTTTCTTATATTCCTAGAGATCCGTAACTCCGATTGCGCTGAGATTTTAACACGATTTTTTTCCAGATATAAGCTTCCTTGCGCCCGAAGTAGAGCTCCAACCAACTTACGAGGTGAGCACAAGACATCACCACGCGCCTGGGCCCTCGGCCGTGCCCCGGTGTCTTGTGGTGGATGTGGGCCTCCTTTTGCGCTGATTCCACCTCCCAAAAATCACAAATATTCCAAAACAATTCTCCGTAAATTTCTATCGCATTTGGACTTCATTTGATATGGATATTCTACGAAACAAAAAACATGCAACAAACAGGAACTGGCACTGGGCACTGGATCAATATGTTTGTCCAATAAATCATATAAAATGTTGCCAAAAATATGTGAAAGTTGTATAATATTGGTATGAAACAATCAAAAATTATAGATACGACGAAGACGTATCAGCATCCCCAAGCTTAATTCATGCTCGCCCTCGAGTAGGTAAATGATAAAAAAGGTAATTTTTGATGTGGAATACTACCTAGCATAATCTTGATCATATATCTAATCATAGAATGAATATTAAGACATGACTGATTCAAAGCAATAGTCTATAATTTGACATAAAGACGTTAATACTTAGGCATCCCAACAAACAATCATGTCTTTCAAGATATCAAGGCTAAAGAACGCTATCCCTACAAAATCATATAGCCTTGTCCTGCTCTGTCTTCTTAACGCAAAGTATAAATCATGTACTACCCCGGTGTCAGCCAAGCAATTGGTTCATTCTTTTTAACGCGCTTCAGCATTTTCAAATCTCATGCAATACATGAGCGCAAGCCATGGATATAGCACTATGGGTGGAATAGAATGCGGTGGTAGACATTAATATAGAGAAGACAAAAAGAAAGATAGTCTCACATCGAAGCGGCTAATCAACGGGCTATGGAGATGCCCATCAATTGATATCAATGCGAGGAGTAGGGATTGCCATGCAACGGATGCACTAAGAGTTATAAGTGTATGAAAGCTCAAACTGAAACTAAGTGGGTGTGCATCTAACTCTATAATGAGAAATTCCCACTAGTATATGAAAGTAATAACATAGGAAACTCTCTATATGAAAAACATGGTGCTACTTTGAAGCACAAGTGTGGAATTAGCATGCCCCTTCTCTCTTTGTCTCTCATATTTTTACTTTTTTTTTCTTTTCCCTTTTTTTCTTCTTCTTTTTTTATATGTCCAGAACCTCATCCCGACTTGTGGGGCAATCATAGTTTCCATCACCCTTTCCTCATCGGGACATGCTCTAATAATGAATAATGATGATCATCACACTTCTATTTACTTACAACTCAATATTACTCGATAGTAGTACAAAGTATGACTCTATATGAATGCCTCTGGCAGTGTACCAAGATGTGCAATGATCTAGCGTAGCAAAGATATCAAAAAACGGACAAGCCATGGAAACATCATGCTAGCTATCTTACGATCATGTAAAGCAATAGGACAATGAATGCTCAAGTCATCAAAACGGAAGCGGTGGAAGTTGCATGGCAATATATCTCGGAATGGCTATGGAAATGCCATAATAGGTAGGTATGGTGGCTGTTTTGAGGAATATATAATAAGGCTTATGTGTGATAGAGCGTATCATATCACGGGGTTTGGATGCACCGGCGAAGTTTGCACCGACTCTCGAGGTGAGAAAGGGCAATGCATGGTACCGTAGCGGCTAGCAAATTGCGGAAAGGTAAGAGTGCGTATAATCCATGGAGTCACATTAGTCATAAAGAACTCACATACTTATTGCAAAAGTTTATTAGCCCTTGAAGCAAAGTATTACTACGCATGCTCCTAGGGGGGAGGTTGGTAGGAGTTAACCATCGCGCGCCCCCGACCTTCACACAAAGATAGACAATCAAGGATAAATTGTGCTCCAACTTCCTGGCATAACGGGAGACTATACGTGCATGTTTTGGGAATCACAAACCTTAACACCAATATCTTACTAAACATGATCATCCACTAGTACCTCCCACATATTATCATCTCTATATCGCAAAACTATTGCAAGGAATCAAACATATCAAATTCAGTGATCCATAAGTTTTATGTAGGATTTTATGACTAACCATGCAAATGACCAATTCCTGTTGACTCTCTAAATAGATACAAGTGAATCAAGAGAGTTTAATTCTTTCTACAAAAGACCCTGCTCTAATAAATATAAGTGAAGCAAAAGAGCATTCTACAAATAATGGTTTTCTATGTGAAGACAAACAGGCAATCCAAACTTCAAATGATATAAGTGAAGCACATGAAGCATTCTATAAAGCCATACTCAAAAGATATAAGTGCACTGCAATGAGCATTCTATAAATCAACCATGGACTATCTCATACTAGCATGGTGCATAAAAGAAAATTGAAAACTAAACACAAAAGACACTCCAAGATTTACACATATCACATGAACGAAACGAAAATGAAAACATACCGATACTTGTTGAAGAAAGATGGGATGCCTTCCGAGGCATCCCCAAGCTTAGACGCTTGAGTCTCCTTGGATATTTACTTGGGGTGCCTTGGGCAGCCCCAAGCTTGAACTCTTGCCTCTCCTCCTTCTCCTCATATCGAGACCTCCTCGATCTTTGAACACTTCATTGATACGTCCATTTTGCATCATGATTTCCTACTATTATTTATTATGTTTTGTTGAATAATAATGCTTTAGGGAGTGATTCTAATGCCATTTCTCTCATAATATGCAAGGTTTACACAAAGAGGGAGAATACCGACAGCTGGAATTCTGGACCTGCAAAAAGCACATCAGAGATACCTATTCTGCACATCTCCTTTGGAGCTGAAACTTTACGGAGATTATTTTTGGAATTAATAAAAAATACTGGAGCAAAGAACTACCGGAGGGGGCCACCCTGGTGGGCACAAGACACCAGGGCGCGCCAACCCTCCTGGGCGTGCCCTGTTGGGTTGTGCCCTCCTTGGCCCACCTCTGGTGCCCATCTTTTGGTATATAATCACTTTTGACCTACAAAAAAACAAGAGGAGGACTTTCGGGATGGAGCGCCGCCGTCTCGAGGCGGAACTTGGGCAGGAGCACTTTTGCCCTCCGGTGGAGAGATTCCGCCGGGGGAACTTCCCTCCCGGAGGGGGAAATCGAAGCCACTGTCATCACTAACACCCCTCTCATCTTTGGGAGGCCAATCTTCATCAACATCTTCAACATCACCATCTCCTCTCTAACCCTAGTTCATCTCTTGTGTTCAATCTTTGTACCGGAACCTCAGATTGGTAGCTGCGGGTGACTAGTAGTGTTGATTACCTTGCGTAGTTGATTACTATATGGTTTATTTGGTGGAAGATCATATGTTCAGATCCATTATGCTATTTAATACTCCTCTGATCTTGAGCATGATTATTATTTGTGAGTAGTTACCTTTGTTCTTGAGGTCACGGGAGAAGTCATGTTGCAAGTAATCATGTGAATTTGATATGTGTTTGATATTTTGATGATATGTATGTTGTGATTCCCTTAGTGTTGTCATGTGAACGTCGACTGCATGACACTTCACCATTCATGGGCCTAAGGGAATGCATTGTGGAGTAGTTATTAGATGATGGGTTGCTAGAGTGACAGAAGCTTAAACCCTAGTTTATGCGCTACTTCGTAAGGGGCTGATTTGGATCCAAACGTTTAATGCTATGGTTAGATTTTATCTTAATACTTTTCTCGTAGTTGCGGATGCTTGCAAGAGGGTTAATCATAAGTGGGAGGTTGTTCAAGTAAGAACAACACCCAAGCACCGGTCCACCCACATATCAAATTATCAAAGTAGCGAACACGAATCAAACCAACATGATAAAAGTGACTAGATGAAATTCCCCTGTACCCTCAAGAACACTTTGCCTATTACTAGAGATTGTTCCGGCCTGTCCTTTGCCACAAAAGGATTGGGATACCTTGCTGTACCTTATTTACCATTACCGTTACTTGCTCGTTACCAATTACCTTGCTATCAAACTATCTGTTACCTACAATTTCAGTGCTTACAGAAATTACCTTGCCGAAAACCGCTTGTCATTTCCTTCTGCTCCTCATTGGGTTCGACACTCTTACTTATCGAAAGGACTAAGATTGATCCCCTATACTTGTGGGTCATCAAGACTCTTTTCTGGTGCCGTTGCCGGGGAGTGAAGCGCTCTTGGTTAGTGAAAATCGGTAAGGAAAAAATTTATACTACGTGCTGAAATTTATTGTTACTTGCTACTATGGAAAACAATCCTTTGAGGGGTTTGTTCGGGGTATCTTCACCTCGACCGGAACCACAAATAGTTGCCCCTCAACCTACTACACCTACTGAAAATATTGGTTATGAAATTCCTTCGGGTATGGTAGAACAACTGCTTGCTAAACCTTATGCGGGAGATGGAACTGAACATCCTGATATGCACCTATTATTTGTGAACGAAATTTGTGGATTATTTGAGCTTGCAGGTTTACCCGGAGATGAGGCTAAGAAGAAAGTTTTCCCTTTATCTTTGAAGGGAAAAGCATTGACATGGTATAGTCTATGTGATGATCTTGGATCGTGGAACTGGAATCGTTTGCAATTGGAATTCCACCAAAAGTTTTATCCCATGCATCTAGTTCATCGTGATTGGAATTATATATATAATTTTTGGCCTCGTGAAGGAGAAAGCATCGCTCTAGCTTGGGGGAGGCTTAAGTCAATGTTATATTCATGCCCCAATCATGACATCCCGAGAGAAGTTATCATTCAGAATTTTTTATGCTCGGCTTTCTCATAATGATCAATCCATGCTCGACACTTCTTGTGTTGGTTCTTATATGAAGAAAACTATTGAATTCAAGTGGGATCTCTTAGAAAGAATTAAATGCAACTCTGAAGATTGGGAACTCGATGAAGGTAATGAGTCAGGTATAAACCTGAGTTTGATTGCGTTAAATCTTTTATGAATACCGATACTTTTCACAAGTTTAGCACTAAATATGGACTTGACTCTGAGATAGTAGCCTGTTGTCTCAGTGTGAGTGCTATCCCTTTTACCTTATACCAAGAAATTATGTATGAAATAGCACCTGCTGAAATAGAAGACATTGATGTTACTATTAAACTTGCTAATAGACACACCATCACGCCACTTGGGATTGTTAGAGATGTTTATGTCTTGTGTGGGGAAGTAAAATACCCTACTAATTTTCTAGTTCTTGGTTCCCCACAAGATGATTTTTGTCCCATTATTTTTGGTAGACCTTTCTTGAGCACCGTCAATGCTAAGATAGATTGTGAAAAACAAACTGTCGGTGTCAGTTTTGGTGGTGTGTATGATGAGTTTAATTTTTCCAAGTTTAGTAGACAACCTCACGATAAAGCGTTATCTAGTAAGGATGAAATAATTGGTCTTGCTTCTATTGCCGTGTGACGTGGCTTGAGACTCCGTCGGTATTTCCCCAAAGAGGAAGGGATAATGCAGCACATCGACGGTAAGTATTTCCCTCAGTTATGAAACCAAGGTTATCGAACCAGTAGAGGATCACCACCACCCAATAAGCAGCACCTACACACAAATAACAAATACTTACAACCCGACGCGAAAGAGAGGTTGTCAATCTCTCTACGGTAAAAAGATAGATTAGGTAGTGATGGATAGGAGAGATAGATCTCTCAAGAACACAAAATAAAAAGGCAAATAAAAAGTGCAGCAATATATTTTTGGGTTTTTGGAATTGTAGATCTGAAAACAAAGAGGCAAAAAGATAGATCAGAAAGCAATATGTTGGAAAAGTAGACCCGGGGGCCGTAGGATTCACTAGTGGCTTCTCTCATGAGTATAGCACATGGTGGGTGAATAAATTACTGTTGGGCAATTGATAGAAGATCAAATAATCATGACGATATCGAAGGCAATGATCATTATATAGGCATCACGTCCAAGATAAGTAGACCGACTCCTGCCTGCATCTACCACTATTACTCCACACATCGACCGCTATCTAGCATGCATCTAGTGTATTAAGTTCATGGAAAAATGGAGTAATGCAATAAGAACGATGACGTGATGTAGACAAGATCTATTCATGTAGGAACATACCCCATCTTGTTATCCTTAATGGCAATGATACATCCGTGCCTTGCTGCCCCTTCTGTCACTGGGAAAGGACACCGCAAGATCGAACCCATCACAAAGCACCTCTTCCCATGGCAAGAAAAATCGATCTAGTCGGCCTAACTATACCAAAGATTCAAAGAAGAAATACGAGGCTATAAGTAATCATGCATATAAGAGATCAAAGAAGACTCAAATAATATTCATGGATAGAAACTGGTCATGAACTCAAAATTCATCGGATCACAACAAACACACCTCAAAAGTTTACATCAAATAGATCTCCAAGAGACCATTATAATGAGAATCAAAAGAGAGAGAGGAAGCCATCTAGCTACTGCCTACGGACCCGTAGGTCTATGGTGGACTACTCACGCATCATCGAAGAGGCACCTATGAAGAAGATGAACCCCTCCGTGATGGTGTTTAGATTGGATCTCGAGGTTCTGGAACTTGCGGCAACTGGAATTGTGTTTCGTCGAGTCCCCTAGGGTTTTCTAAATATTTGGGAATTTATAGGCATCAGAGGCGGTGGAGGGGGGCCCCGTGGAGGGCACAACCCACTAGGGCGCGCCGGGCCCCCCCTGGCGCGCCCATGTGGGTTGTGGCCTCCACATCCCACCTATCTTGCACTTCTTTGGCCCACTGGGTGTCTTTTGGTCCAGAAAAAATCTCCAAAAAGTTTCGTCGCGATTGGACTCCGTTTGGTACTAATATTCTCCGAAGTAAAAAACAAGCAAAAACAGCAACTGGCACTTTGGCACTATGTCAATAGGTTAGTCCCAAAAAATGATATAAAGTAGTTATAAAATGATTGTAAAACATCCAAGAATGATAATATAACAGCATGGAACAAGCAAAAATTATAGATATGTTGGAGACGTATCAGCATCCCCAAGCTTAATTCCTACTCGTCCTCGTGTAGGTAAATGATAAAAACAGAATTTTTGATGTGGAATGCTGCCTAACATGTTCACTTCATATTCTTTTCTTTTGTATAGCATGGACATTTGGAATTGTAGATGATTCAAAGCAATAGTCTAGTTTTAACATAATGACTTCAATACTCAAACATGCCAACAAGCAACCATGTCTTTCAAAATATCAACACTAAAGAAAGTTATCCCTAGCCCATTATGCTCAATCATTGATCCATTCATGAAACACACTCAAATATTAGCTATGCCCAATGCTCAAGTATGATCATAGTGCCCCTTAGTTGGTGCTTTATAAGAGAAGATGGAGACTCAAAGTAAAAATAAAAATTGCATAAAGTAAATAGATAGGCCCTTTGCAGAGGGACGTAGGGATTTGTAGAGGTGCCAGAGCTCAAAGTTTTAAATTGAGAGAGAAAAATATTTTGGGTGGCATGCCTTTCCTGTCAACGAAAATGGCAAAGTAGCTCACAATACTTTCCATCCTAGATATATCATAGGCGGTTCCCAAACAGAAAATAAAGTTTATTCCTTTTTCCACCAAACTTTCACATTCCATGGCGGGCCGTATCCACGGTTGCCTTCCATACCAACACTTTCCAAGGAATTTATTATTTGACAACATAAAGTAAATATTTTTTTCTTTTTCATTTCGGGAATGGGCATCCCTATTACCGCCGCACTCTCGTGCAATGACAAGTGAATAAACACTCATCTTGGGAATAACACATCTAGCATGGAAAAATATTGTACACTCCCCACCGTTTCATGAGCGGTACGAGAACACAAAAGAGAAAATTTATTTTGAAAATTTAGAGATGGCACATACAAATTTGCTTGGAACGGCAGGGAAATCAGACATATAGGTAAGTATGGTGGACTCATAAGGCAAAACTTGGTTTAAGGATTTTGGATGCACAAGTAGTATTTCTACTTAGTACAAATGGAGGCTAGCAAATAGATTGAGAAGCAACCAAACTAAGAAACAAAAATTCACATAAGCGAGCATTGAGGATAACTAACACCGAATAATGCACCATCAGTAGGATGTAACTTCATTGCATATCTATTGACTTTCGTACTTGCATAGGGAATCACAAACCTTAACACCAATATTCCTACTAAAGCATAATTATTCACTAACATGAATCGCATATTACTATCATCATGTTTCAAAACTATTACAAAGAATCAAGTTTAATTTGGCCAATGATCTTCATGAAAGTTTTTAATATATCCTCCTGGGATATCTATCACTTTGGGACTAGTTTCATATTATCGGGGCACGGATGCTCACTGTCGGCGTTCTGGATACCAGGGTACCCAGACTTGCCTGCCTACGGCCCAAGGCGTGGCCCACTTCGACGACCGAGTACGGCCCAGCACGGCTACGTCCGACACAAGGCCCTCACGAGACCCCCGGGCTCGCGAGGGAAGCAACGTCAAGACCCGCGGGGAGATAGGCCTCCTCAGGCCCCCTCTTGAGCGGCGGAGACTCCTATGCGGCACACGACCTCAGGAGGCCAAGGGTGACGCCAGCCGAGCCAGGCCCTCCAAAAGTTTCCCTTATGGTGCAACAAGACCAAGACCACGAGCCCCGCAGGACGGACGTCATCACCGAGCCCACCGCTGCATCACCGTCGACTGCTTTGCAGGCGAAGACCACCTTTCGTCAGGATAGGGTGTACCTCCTGTCCCCCTTTGAATTTGGCCGTTGTGGGATTCCTTCCCGCCATTGCAATAAGGGAAGAGGACCCGAGCCGCTATAAATAGAGACGAGGTAGCTCGGTACAGGGGACAGAGCAACCACCCCGCAAACACACCACTGTACTAGTTCATCCACAAACCTCCTCGCGAGGCAATCCACCAAAAGCAGGAGTAGGGTTTTACGCGTCGCAGCGGCCCGAACCTGGGTAAACTCTTGTGTGCCATCGTCTTCCTCGCCATCGAGCGGGGTACTGTGTTGTGAGCTTGGGAGGGACGAAGCTGTCGGGGAATCTTCGCACACGCCCTGGGTTCGAATTCCTTAGGGTTTTCCGGAGCCCGAAATCCGACATTTGGCGCGCCAGGTAGGGGCATGTCGGAGTCTTCCTCGAGCCTCGCTCTTCCTCCGTCTCACCGCTCCGATGGCCGATGCACGGCAAACTCCTTCCGGCCCCGAAGGATCCGCCCCCGCCGACCACGCCGCTGCCACCCAAGGTCCGCACCACGACATCACGATGTCGGGCGGCCGTTACTAGGCCACCAGTGTCATGTCCACCATCGACGCCGCTCGCCCCGGCCAGGCACATGGCGCACGGGCGGCGCCCACGGGGCCGGCGCCACGTCGCACATACGTGGGAGACCTCAACGCGCATGACTCGCTCCTGATGGCGAGTGAGATGCTTCGCCACTGATACGTCTCCAACGTATCTATAATTTTTGATTGTTCCATGCTATTATATTATCTGTTTTGGATGTTTTATATGCATTATTATGCTATTTTATATTATTTTTGGGACTAACCTATTAACCTAGTGCCTAGTGCCAGTTTCTGTTTTTTCCTTGTTTTTGAGTATTGCAGATAAGGAATATTAAACGGAGTCCAAATGGAATAAAATCTTTGGAATGATTTTTCTTGGACCAGAAGAAACCTGCCAGACTTGGAGACGAAGGCAGGAGACCTGCCGTGAAGTCACAAGCCACCAGGGCGTGCCCTAGGGGGGGCGCCCCCATGGCTTGTGGCCCCACGGCAGACCTCCTAACCCTATTCTTCGGCCTATAAATTCCCAAATATTCCCCCAATACCAGAAAGAGCCACGAAAATACTTTTCCGCCGCCGGAACCATCTGTTCCCATGAGATCCCATCTTGGAGCCTTTTCCGGTAATCTGCCGGAGGGGGATTCGATCACGGAGGGCATCTACATCAACTCCATTGCCCTTCCGATGATGCGTGAGTAGTCCACCATAGACCTTCGGGTCCATAGCTAGTAGCTAGATGGCTTCTTCTCTCTCTTTGTTCTTCAATACCATGTTCTTCATGATCTTCATGGAGATCTATCCGATGTAATACTCTTTTGCGGTGTATTTGTCGAGATCCGATGAATTCTGGGTTTATGATCAGATTATCTATGAATATTATTTGAATCTTCTCTGAATTCTTATATGCATGATTTCCTATCTTTGCAAGTCTCTTCGAGTTATTGGTTTGGTTTGGCCACATAGATTGGTAATTCTTGCAATGGGAGAAGTGCTTGGTTTTGGGTTCAATCTTGCGGTGTCCTCACCCAGTGACAAAGTAGGGGTAGCGAGGCACGTATTTGTATTGTTGCCATCAAGGATAAAAAGATGGGGTTTTCATCACATTGCTTGAGTTTATCCCTCTACATCATGTCATCTTACTTAATGCGTTACTCTGTTCTTCATGAACTTAATACTCTAGATGCAGGCAGGAGTCGGTCGATGTGTGGAGTAATAGTAGTAGATGCAGAATCATTTCGGTCTACTTGACACGAACGTGATGTCTATATGCATAATCATTGCCTTGGATATCGTCATAACTATGCACTTTTCTATCAATTGCTCGACAATAATTTGTTCACCCACCGTATTATTTTCCTTCAAGAGAGAAGCCTCTAGTGAAACCTATGGCCCCCGGGTCTATTTTCCATATTATATTTTTAGATCTGTAAACCAAAAATACCAAAAATACTATGCTGTAATCTTTTACTTTTGTTTTACTTTTCATTTTAGTAATCTTCTATTTCTATCTCTATCAGATCTCATCCTTGCAACTAACCGTGAAGGGATTGACAACCCCTTTATAGCGTTGGGTGCAAGTGTTTGATTATTTGTGTAGGTACATCTATTGGGGACTTTCTTGTATCTCCTACTGGATTGATACCTTGGTTCTCAACAACTGAGGGAAATACTTATCTACTTTGCTGCATCACCCTTTCCTCTTCAAGGGAAAACCAACGCATGCTCAAGAAGTAGCAAGAAGGATTTCTGGCGCCGTTGCCGGGGAGATCTACATCAAGCCTACCAAGTACCCATCACAAACTCATCCCTTGCATTTACATTATTTTCCATTTGCCTCTCGTTTTCCTCTCCCCCACTTGTAAAACGATTTTCCAAAAAGATTTGCCTTTGTATTCGCCCTTCTTCCGTTCGTCTTTTCGTTTGCTCGTGTGTTAAGAACGCCTAAACTCATGGCTAGCCTTACTACTATCGCTAGTATCCCCGAAAGTGAAGTCCTTAATTTTAAGCAAAGGGAGGGAGAAAACTTAAAAGATGCTTGGTATAGAATTTGCAATGCTCAAAATAGATCTACTCGTAAGCAATCTACTACTGTTATCCTTCGCAATTTTTATGTTGGTGTTTCTCCTTGGAATAGATATGTTTTGGATACCATTACAGGAGGAAATTTCTTGGGAAGCCATACCTTTGATTCTTATAATGCTATGACAAATTTGGTAGGTTCACCCCCACTCGTGGTTAATGAAACAATCTTAACTTTGGAACATGTGATGTGAAGGCTTGATGTTATTGAAAATAAAGTTGCTACTATAGAGCTCATTGAAAATTTGGATAAAAAGATTCATAATCATATTACTCAATATGGATCTAAGGTAGGAGTTACTTTAAAAAAACCTAAGGGAAAAAGAACCCATAGTTAATGAAAAATTGGATCAAGATTCCTCTAGAATTGGAAAGCTAGAGGACATTATTACCAACTTGGGTTCCGCTTTTGCCGCTGTTCAAACCACTCCAAAATTTCCTCCTTCTAAAACTGCCAACTTTGTTTATGTTCCTAAAAATAAGGGTGAATCCTCCAGTAAAGAGGATGAAGATCTTAAGATGATAAGAGTTCACCCCAACTTTATCAATATTGTTAAGGAACCTATTACCACAAGTAAATCCCTTTACTTCTTGCCTAGGAGCATTATTATTGATAAGAGGAAAGAACCTCCTAGGGTTCATAAGTGTGCAATTGAGGAGTTGCATACCAAAGATGATAATACCTAGATCTATTGCGTTATGCCTAGCTAGGGGCGTTAAACAATAGCGCTTGTTGGGAGGCAACCCAATTTTATTTTGTGTTTCTGTTTTTTTTCTTCTGTTCTTGAGTGTTTTGCACATTATTACCTCTGTAATAATTGTGTTTTATTTTTTTCATTAGTGCTTGTACCAAGTAAGACCTTTGGGATGGTTTACGGTGATTGTTGATTTGGTTTTGCTGAAAAACAGAAACTTTTGCGCTCAGTCCAGGAATTTTATAAATTCACCAAGGTGTAAATTGGATCTGAATTTTTTACAAAAGATTTATATACAAATTTCCCTAATTGTCCTAATTTTTCAGAATTTTTGGAGTTACAGAAGTATTCGAAGTCTACAGATTGCTACAGACTGTTCTGTTTTTGACAGATTCTGTTTTCTTTGTGTTGTTTGCTTATTTTGATGTATCTATGGGTTGTATCGGGGGGTATGAACCATGGAGAAGTTAAAATACAGTAGATATTACACCAATATAAATAAAGAATGAGTTCACAACAGTAACTAAAGTGGTGATTTATTTTTCTTATACTAACGGATCTCATGAGTTTTCTGTTGAGTTTTCTGTTGTGAAGTTTTCAAGTTTTGGGTAAAGATTTGATGGACTATGGAATAAGGAGTGGCAAGAGCCTAAGCTTGGGGATGCCCAAGGCACCCCAAGCCATATTCAAGGATACCAAAGAGCCTAAACTTGGGGATGCCCTGGAAGGCATCCCCTCTTTCGTCTTCAATCCATCGGTAAATTTACTTGAGGCTATATTTTTATTCACCACATGATATGTGTTTTGCTTGGAGCATCTTGTATGATATGAATCTTTGCTTTTTAGTTTGCCACAATCATCCTTGCTGCACACATCTTTTGATCGGTCCATGCCAACACAGAGCGCCTCTTGAGCGTTAAAAGGGGGGTTCCCAGGCAGCACGTCTCGAGAACCTCACCGATCACGCAGCTCCGCGCCCCTTGGTCACGTCCTGGTGATCCGAATGCTCCAATTGTGGTCAAGGCCTCGCTCCCTTTGGTTTCTTCCGGTGATTCGGATGCCCCAACAATGGTCGAGGCCTGCTCGCGATCGGGCCCTGCTGAGGGAGTCCTGGATTAAGGGGTCCTCGGGAGGCCGACCTATTTCTTATGGGCCGGACTGTATGGGCCGTTTGCTGAGCACTGGATTGATCGAAGACCCTGTCTCCAGGAAGGAAGCTTCGAGGATCGTGACGTATTCTCCACGTTTGGAGTAGTGAATAGGCATGTTTATCCCTTCGACGTGTAACCGACCATGTGTAAACCCTAGGTACCCTCGGCGTCTATATAAGCCGAAGGGTTTTAGGTTGTAGAACAACAGAACTCATTTAGGGTTTTAGTCATATGATCTCGTGGTAGATCAGCTCTGTAACCCTTATACTATCAATATAATCAAGCAGGACGTAGGGTATTACCTCCATAGGAGGGCCCGAACCTGGGTAAAACACTGTCCCCTTCGTCTCCTGTTACCCTCGATTCTAGTGTCATAGCTCGGGACCCCCTACCCGAGATCCGCCGGTTTTGACACCGACATTGGTGCTTTCATTGAGAGTTCCACTGTGGTCGCCAAAGGAATCGATGGCCCGTCTTGTCATCAATGAAGAGGTCCGCAATATGGACACTTTCGTCCCCGGACAGATCTTCGCTTTTGGCAGCATTGTGCTGCACGCCTACCCGACCAGCCATCTAGGCCGTGTCGGAAGTTTCGCCCCTGTTCAAGAGGTCAGATTCGGGAACTTAGAGTTCTCCGTAGACTCTCGGGGCGATCTGTCACTAACCGGGCTAGCAGTCTCGCATGTCACGCCCGAAGACTCCGAGGCTTTAACCTCAGATCCATCTTTCGGCCCCGCCCACGGGATCTACCCCGGCGAGGACCCGACTCTCAGTCCGGACCCGGTCACAGTGCAGGACGTCCGGACACCCATTCTTGCCGAACACCCCCCCCACGCGGACGCATCGGAGGTTAACTCCGGAAGCTCAGAGCGGGCCGACCCGATCGGGCTCTCAATTCTGAACGAGGCCCTAGATCGGATCTCGTCGATGAAAATTGTCGATGATCCAACCCCGATCTGCGCTCAGATCAGGCTTCAGGCGGGCCAGGTCGAATTTTTCGCCCCACCCACCACCCACTTCGTAGCCACTGTCGAGGATTTAACCGACATGTTAGATTATGCTTCTGAGGAAGCAGACTACATGGATGACGAGGATCGCACACTCACCCCCGTTAACACCGGACGATGGACTCCCACCTCCACATACGACGTCTACATGGTAGATACTCCGAAAAACGATGGTGACATATCGGATGAAGCGCCGTCAAGACGCCGAAAGCCGCATAAATGGTCAAAAGGAAAAAAAGGGAAGAAAAGCTATCGATGGCACCGGGGACGGAGACACCCCGGAAGGCCTCGGTGATCCCGAAACCCCCGAACACCCGTTAGAGGGTCAGGAGAGGCCAGAAGACCGGCGCAACCCCGACGACCTAGATGATCTCGAGGACGATGATTACCTCCGCTCTGTCGAGGGGGAGGACAATGCGGAAGCCGATGACTTCGCCATCCCCGATAATCCTGCAGATTAGGAACTCTTCAGGCAACAGCTTATAGCCTCGGCCCGCAGCCTGAAAGCAAGAGAACGGCAGCTTAAAGCCGAACAAGATGACCTCAGCGATCGATGGACGAGAGTCCTCTCAGCTGAGGAAGGATACGGTACAGGTCCATCGGACCAACCCAAGAGCTATCCGCGCAGAAGGCTGCTGCCACAATTCGATGACGAGCTCACTGATACGCCGTCTCCCAAACATACCGCATATGACAAGCCAGACCGCCCTCCTCGAGGACGGGACAGAACGGCTGACGACACCGGCTATAGGCCGACGATACCCCGTAGACGGGGAAAGGAGACACTAGAGCCCGATGACAGGTTCGACCTGCGACATGACCTGGACGACAGAGCAGGTCGTACACGATCCATCTACGGATCCAGAGGATACTCACCCGGTAGACGGGAAGGGTACCAGCCTTGGTTCGACCGTAGCATTGAAGGCCGGGAACGAAACTGAGCTAGGACAGACGCCGATCACCGGCGCGACATAGCTCGGGTCAGAGGCGCTGCCCACCCACTGTGCTTGACGGACGAGGTGATGCGGCATCAGTTCCCGGAAGGGTTTAAACCCGTAAACATAGAACAATACGATGGGACGACTGACCCAACCGTATGGATCGAGGATTTCCTCCTCCACATCCACATGGCGCGAGGAGATGACCTCCACGCCATCAAATACCTACCCCTGAAGCTCAAGGGGCCAGCTCGGCACTGGTTAAATAGCCTCCCCGAAAATTCCATTGGGTGCTGGGAGGACCTAGAAGAGGCATTCCGATCTAACTTCCAGGGCACTTATGTTCGGCCGCCGGACTCCTCCGATCTAAGCAACGTCGTCCAGAAGCCAGGAGAGTCCGCGCGGCTATTCTAGAATCATTTCTTAACCAAGAAAAACCAGATCGTGGATTGCCCGGACGCCGAAGCAATAGCATCTTTCAGGCACAATATTCGGGATGAATGGCTGGCTCGACAGCTCGGCCAGGACAAACCAAGGACAATGTCCGCCCTCACATCACTCATGACCCGCTTTTGCGCGGGCGAGCATAACTGGCTAGCAAGACGTAGCCACAACCCTGAAGACCCCGGAACCTCTGAAGTTCGGGATGGAAACGGGAAACCGAAGCGCAACAAGAACAAGCGCCGGCACAATAATAGTGATGCCGATGACATGGCCGTTAACGCCGGCTTCCGCAACTCCCGGCCTGGGCAGCGGAAGAAGCCTCCTAAAGGCAAACACGATGGACCCACCCCGCTGGACAAGATCCTGGAGAGGCCTTCCCAGATCCACGACACTCAAGAGAAGCCCGCCAATCACACCAACCGTAACTATTGGGTCTTCAAATAGGCCAGCAAGCTCGCATCCGAGGACCAAGGCAAGAGCCCACGCAGCGAGGATGAGGATGAACCCCGCGGTCCGATCAGTGGCTGACAAAAGAAATTCCCTCCAGAGGTGAAAACAGTAAACATGATATACGCCACCCAAATACCCAAAAAGGAGAGGAAGCGTGCCCTTTGAGATGTCTACGCCGTAGAGCCTGTAGCCCCGAAGTATAACCCATGGTCGGCATACCCGATCACCTTCGATCGACACGACCACCCGACCAATATCCGTCATGGGGGTTCGGCCGCCCTAGTCCTAGACCCGATCATAGACGGGTATCACCTCACTAAAGTCCTAATGGACAGAGGAAGTACCCTCAATCTGATTTACTCAGATACGGTGAAAAAGATGGGCATAGATCCGTCAAGGATCAAGCCCAGCAACACTACCTTTAAAGGAGTGATACCAGGCTTCGAAGCCCGGTGCACAGGCTCTTTAAGCCTGGAAGTAGTGTTCGGCTCGCCCGATAACTTTCGAAGCGAGGACTTGATCTTCGACATCATACCTTTCCGCAGCGGCTATCACGCCCTGCTCAGCCGTACAGCGTTCACTCGCTTTAACGCCGTCCCGCACTACGCATACCTCAAGCTCAAAATGCCCGGCCCCAAGGGGGTCATTACCGTCAACGGCAACACAGAGCACTCCCTCTGAACTGAGGAACATGCGTTGGCCCTGGCGGCCGAATTCCATTACACTGATGATCGGCAAGCGCCGACATCTGCCGTAAAGGCACCCAAGGCTGGAAAGCGAGCTCGGTCTCAACCCAAAGTACCAGAACCTTCTTCTCCCCATAAATAGGGACTCGCCCCCCATCGCACGGCCCTAGATCCAGCAAAGTACGTGCCGAGGATACACAACTTTGCGCTCAAAATTCCATGGGCAGCGGTGGGGAAAAATTATTAAAGGGTAAGTGTTCGGCTGGACCGAACTATCACCATCAACATGTCTTCAGACACACTACAGGTACCATAAAGTACCTGCTACGGCGTAAAGCTCATTCACATTTCGGTGACTTCTCAAGACTTTTCTCCACAGTCCGCTCGCCGAACATTACACCCATCGCGGTATACAACTCCTTGGGAGACGCAGGAGCGGATAAGCGACAGGGCACATCGAGGACGTCAGGTCACCTATCGAAGACCCTTGGTACAGCCCCTCCTGTAAGGTTTATATTTCATTTTTTATACCTGTAAACAGTTGTATCCGCAATTTGAATAATAAGAGTTGTTGAGTAAAATACAGATGTATCATGCATAATCACCTCGCTGTTTTTTGGCGTACTCTCTATTTCCCCTCTCTTCTTGCGAACCTGTTCGGTATACTTTACGATGCAACCGGCTAATAGACCGGGGGCTCGACCTTACAAATTCGCCCTAAACACAACTGATTTCGTGTTTGGCGTCTTGGAGTTCCGCTTTATATGCATTGGTTCCTAACTATGTCTTGGGTCAATAGTTGGGTTGCCCGGCTCCTGTGCTTGCCCCTTTATGTTCCGCTCGTTCGGCTAAAAGGGCAAAGGGAGAACCGCTGCGATTGTGTTTCCGGCTAGCCTGGTCAAGCACCTCAGCGGAGAAAGCCGAAAACTGACTGTCATGGTATGCGAGAACTGATCTGCGAATCCGAGCTTAACTAAATCTCGTCAGAGGTTACTCCGTGTCATACGATGGGTTTGGTATTAGTACAAACCATGTGATATAGGCTTTGGCCACGATTCATCCGACCATCACAAACCCCTGGGGGCTAGTCATTAGCCCCCCGCACTCCTTTCTCACACCCCTATGGCTAAGTGAAAGCAATAAAGCATTATGGTCTGATTGCCTTGTCCGCCCCACACTACAGCCTTCGAGTGCAGATAGTTTGGCTAAGGGTCACAGTGCGATTGGAAGAGACACCCCGCGTAGTATCTACATGGGGGCTGAAGCCGACGACTCGCAGCTTTCAGGTTTAACAGCCACAAAGGAGTTACAAAGGATGCAAAACATAAAAGACATGATAAACCATGCAATTTAAATATATACGCGTTAAAAGGTCTTCGGACATATTACAACGCATTACTCATACATATTCTCTCTCGAACACTGCGACTCTATCGCTCGAGAACCCTCCATTACTCCGGAGAAGTACAGCTCGGGGCACCTATGCTCCTTTCCAGGAGGCGGAGGGGCGGTGGCTATCTTCATCGGATCCAGCCCCGGCCAGTGCACCTTGGCCTTCGCAAAGGTCATCCGAGCTCCCTCGATGCAGGAAGATCACCTTAGCACGTCGATCCGGGGCGAGGCGTCGCTCAGCTTCTGCACCAGACCGAAGTAGCTGCCCGGTAACGGCTCGTTGGGCCATAGCCGGATGCAGAGATCCTTCATGGCCGGCTCCGCCATCCGATGTAGATCCATCAGCTGCTTCAGCTGCTCAACAAGGAGAGGAGAGCACTCGGGGGCTTCAAACTGCGCCCAGAACAGCCGAGCTTCATCTCCTTCTCCCCGCGAACCGTAGAACTGGTTCGCGTCCGTTGTGCTCTTCTGGAGGTCCGAGCAGACGCCTGAGGAACGCCATACTTGGGTAAGCAACTCGAACTTGCTATCCCCGTAGACACACTGCAATAAATACGGCTTACCATCCATTATAGCCTTGGCCTGGCTGACTTGTTCTTCAAAAGACCGCCTATCCACCCGCTCCTTTTGGAGATTGGTTTTCATGGTGGATAGTTCGGCGGCCTGCTCCTTGCCTTTCCGCTAAAGGTCCTCACACTTTTGGCCGGCGTCCTTGAGCTCCTGTTGGATTTCCTCCACCCGAGCCTCATGCTTGTCGCTGGTGGCTCTTAAGGCGGATAGCGCGGCAGCCGCTTCCTTGGCCGCTGCCCTCTCAATCGAAGCCTCCTGCATTGCTTTCTCAAGCTCGGCCTTGAGCTTCTCAATTTCTTTCGCCGAGGCTATGTAAGCATTAAAACACATCAAAAATACTGCTTCGACGGTACGGTGATGAAAAATTTGGATATTCTAGTCCGGCTTACCTTGCGCCTTGTCGAATCTCTTATTCAGAGCTTCGAGCTCACCTTCGGAGCTCTTGAGCTTCCGATTCAGCTCGTCCAGCTCGGCAGCTTTAACGGCCGCCGACGATGACGAAGCCTGTACAAAACAAACCCATATCAACTTACACGAGTTCACAACTCCCGAACTGTCATAAATATGATCCTATGTCCGGTCCTCTTATGGGCTGCTAGACCGTCCCGAACAAATACTGACCTATACATAGTTCGGATAATGATCTATGATTGACCCCCAGGTAAGTTTTTTCCAAACTTACCTAGGGCTCGGGGGCTGCCGTGTATATAATCATAACTCAAAGAAATTAATATTTCAAAGAACAGAGCATTACGTGGCTCACTTGAAATCCCGTCAGGAGACCATTGAAGGCCTCCTTCAGTCCGCTGTCCACGGACTGAATGCTTCGTAGTACCACACCCATAAGAGTGCGGTGCTCTTCGGAGAGGAAGGCGCTGGATAGAGCCTCCCCCATAGCCGGCCACCCATTGGTCGGTGATGCCGGCAGAGATCGGTTGACCCGATCTCCAACCGTGGATTGAACTGGTGCCTCCGGACGCATGGTGCGCTCCGGAGACAGCCTTGGAGGTGACTGGACATCTCCTCGCCCGGTCTCCTCAGTATCCGGGAGGGGCTTCTCCCCCGTGTCTTCGGCGGCCGAGGTGTTAGCCTCGACCATGACGTCATCGCCCCCACCTCCAGTGTCCGGCTCCAAAGGAGCCTGTTGGGAGGACACCTCCGCGGCATCCTTCGCGACGCCCGGAGGAGAGAGGTGCGACGCGGTCCTGCTCTCCGCTAGCTCGGTGGGCGGGGTCTCCCCATCCGAGACTTGATCGGTGGGGAGGACTCGTGGTGGGCTGCAAGTTAATGGGCGCTCACATGTTAAGCATATTCAAAACTTAGCACTAATAGCTCGGGAGGTATTCGGATCTGTACCTTCGAGGTGAGGGCTTGACCCTGAGGTTCCTTCGTGGAACCCTCTCGAAGTCCTCGGACTCGGTATCCGCGTCCGAACTGTCGTCGGACGGGACTACCTATGTCCGACGCGCTTTCTTCTGGGCGGGAGGAAGTACATCCTCTGAGGCGTCCGATGACGCCGCCCTCTTTCCTGTGAGGGGGGAATCGCCTCCCCCCTTAGCCTCGTGCTCCTCCTTTTGATTCGAGGAGGCATGGGTTTCTTCGGACACAGCCCCGGGCTGGTCCGTGTTGCGCAGGCCTGCTTGGCCTGGCTTCTTCTTTTCCTTCTTCTCTGGCGCCTTGTAAGGCGCCACGACGAGCATCTCTGACAGCAGCTGGGACCTAGGGTCTTCGTGCTGTGGAGCCAGGCACTTGATGCCCGTGGCCTTGCTCAACCATTCCTGCGGAAGTGATCGGAAAGTACTTAGATTTCCTTCAGAAGAACGAAGCCGATCTAAATAAGCTATGACATACCTCGGAAGGGGGCTTGTCGGTGCGCAGGCCCTGGTCCTCCTTCTTGGCCGGCCACTTCTCCTGCACCTTGAACATCGCCTTCCACAGCTTCTCCCATTTTGTGCGGAAGAGGTGACGAATCGTAGGATCATCGTCCGTCCGATAAGTCCACATAGGAGAGCCCCGACACTGGCAGGGGAGGACGCGCCGCCGAAGCATAATTTGGACCACGTTGGTCAGCTCGATTCCGTCCTTCATCATGGAGGCGATGCCCCTCTGCAGGTCATCCACCTCTGTGTCCGACCCCCAGTCGAGGCCCTTTCGAACCCATGAGGTCAATCTGGTCAGGGGGGCGGATCTGAATTCGGTAGGAACAGTTCCGTCCTCCTCCCTTGGCTCGGTGATGTAAAACAACTCTTTTTGCCAAGTCTTGATGGTGTCGATGAAAGTGCCGGATGGCCATACTACGCGTGGAAGCTTGCTGAGGACCGCCCCGCCGCAGTCTGTGTGTGCGCCTGCGACACACTTCGGCTTGATGTTGAAGATCTTGAGCCACAGGCCGAAGTGTGGTTCGACCCGCAAGAAGGCCTCGCAGACGATGATGAATGCCGATATATGCATGAAAGTGTTCAGCGGGAGGTCGTGGAAGTCAAGTCCATAGAAGAACATGAGGCCCCTCACGAAGGGGTAGAGTGGGAAGCTCAATCCTCGGATGAAATGAGGGATGAAAACCACCCTATCGCCTGGCTTGGGTGTGGGGATCACCTGGCCCTCCTCCGCGGCGCGGTGGAAGACATTGGCGGGGAGGTAGTCGGCGTCCTTGAGGTCCCGGATGTCCTGGTCTGTAACCGTTGACGCCTCCGACTTGCCGTTGGAGCCGGAGCTGGCCATGGCTGAGCTCGGAGGAGGAAGGGTGGAAAACCTAGATCTGGGCTCTGGAAGCTCAGGAGATTGGGAAAGTGAGGATGCGAATGGGAAGTGCGGATAAGCCTTGGGGTTTTCTTCCCCTTTTATTGGGCTTGTCGCCGGTTAGCCTCCCTCCACTGCGCCGTGAATCCCTCCGCTTCCCAAGACGTGCGTGCCATTATACACGCATGATTAAACATATCCCGTGTAAAACGGGGCACGATCTTTGCATTGATAGATCGTTCTAATAAAAACGGCCTCGAACCGCGAATCGAGCTTTTTCGACTAGTTTAGCGGTTGTGGTGGGCCGTGACCTTTCATCTGAAAGGTTGTCAGAGAGCACTATTGACTCCTTGATGTTTGGCCTTCAGGGCCGAGCTATTCATGATGTTCGGACGATCTATGATCGGAAAAACTACACGTCGTCGGAGGCCGAACTAGAGCCCGGCCGATCACTATTTGGAGAAAGGAACTCGCCTCGCAAGCCGAAGACTCTGATCATATGAAATAGCTGGAGCTAGGACCCTTGGAGTTGGAGGCTAGTTCGGGGGCTACTGAGGGAGTCCTGGATTAAGGGGTCCTCGGGAGGCCGACCTATTTCTTATGGGCCGGACTGTATGGGCCGTTTGCCGAGCACTGGATTGATCGAAGACCCTGTCTCCAGGAAGGAAGCTTCGAGGATCATGACGTATTCTCCACGTTTGTAGTATTGAATAGGCATGTTTATCCCTTCAATGTGTAACCGACCATGTGTAAACCCTAGGTAACCTCGGCGTCTATATAAGCCGGAGGATTTTAGGTTGTAGAACAACAGAACTCATCTAGGGTTTTAGTCATACGATCTCGTGGTAGATCAACTCCGTAACCCTTATACCGTCAATATAATCAAGCAGGACGTAGGGTATTACCTCCATAGGAGGGCCCGAACCTGGGTAAAACACTGTCCCCTTCGTCTCCTGTTACCCTCGATCCTAGTCTCACAGCTCGGGACCCCCTACCCGAGATCCGCCAGTTTTGACACCGACACTTGCCGATGCAGAGCGCCACTTGAGCGTTAAAGGGGGGGGGGGGTTCCTAGGTAGCACATCTCGAGAACCTTGCCGATCGTGTAGCTCCGCGCCCCTTGGTCTCGTCCTGGTGATCCGGTCGACCCAATTGTGGCCGAGGCCCCGCCCCCTGGTTTCGTCCTGGTGATCCGGACGGTCCTACGGTGGTCCAGGTCTTCTCAGGATCGGGCCCCGTCGACGCATAATGAGGAAATGGCTCCCAGACCATCCGAAAGCAAGGAAGGAGCTTTCCCCGGCGGGATCCTCGACCTCCCTGGACACTCCGCCTACGCCTCCCTACGCTCGAGCCCGCTGCAACCCAATGAGCTAAGTATACACGCCAAACAAATGCAAGGCCTTCTAATCGGTCAATGACCCCAATGCCGGGCAAGAGGCATGAGTGCTAACGTGAAAATGCAGGCACTGCGGTCCAGTACGCGACCCCTTCGGGATTCTTGTGGTTCCAGGAGCAAGGGAGAGCAGCGCAAGGGAAGGAGACCGGCTGCTCTAGGCGGTAGGGCTAAGGGTCTGTCCTCGGGGGCGGCGCGCTCCCGCTCAGGAGGGCTCGTCCCGCGAGGGCCCGACCAGACGCCGGCGTTGGTCTTAGCGCAATACCCCCGCGGGCTTTTCAAGGGGGGCACCGCGGTGCATCGACAATGACAAAAGGCCCCGCAGGAGAAGCAGGGACACGCCATGCAAAACAAGCGATCGACAACTCAAAAAAGGGAAGGAGTACGAAGGTAAAAACACAAAAGTTAATGCCCCCAGGGGGCAGCTGTTGCTTGGCATGACAGGAACAGAGAAAAGAAAACGGGGGAGGACTAGGCGGAGGAGCCGCTATCGCCGCCCGGGCCGTCGCCCGCCGCAGCGCCGGAGTCGTCACCCTCGTCGGAGAGGGGCTCCTGGACGCACCGCTCCACCAGGGACTCCACGTGGGGACGCGTCTCGTTCCTGAGGGGCCTCTGGAGCTCCTCCGGCACCGGCTCCATGATGCGGAGGAGGTTGAGCTCCGGGACGAGGCGGCGAAGATTGGAGAAGACCCGGGTCGGTGCGTGGTCGAGGAGGTCGCGCGCGCTGGACGTGCTGTCCTCGTCGACCCGAGAGACGCCAGTTTCCAGCGCCTCCACCATCTTGTCGAAAAAGTTGAGGTAGCCCCCGTCACCATGCCTACACGGCAGCGCGGGGGCCTCCTCAACGAACCAGCTCACCGCGCCGACTGCGTGGAGGGCGACGCCCCGGTACTGCTTGGCGTGCTGTGCCTCCAGCAGCTTTGCGTGGGCCGCCTCGTCCTGGGCGGCTTGCACGGCGTCCACGGCCCCTTGGACCTGGGTCTGGAGCAACTCCAGCTCCGCACGAGCCTTCGCCTCGCCCTGGAGAGCGGCCTGGAGGGCAGCCTCAGCGCCCGTGAGGTGGACCCTCAGCGCGTCCGCCTCCTCCTGGAGTTCCTCGAGCCAGCGCCTCTTGGGCGCGGGCGCCCTGGGAGGGAGGAACGATCAAGACCGGCATGGCAGTTGTGATTACGGGAGAAGGACGCGGGAGACAAGGAACTTACTCATCAACGATGGCCCAGTGCCGGCGGACCTGGGCCGGCCTTGAAGGCCCCCCACCGCTGCCTCCGGAGGCCGCCGGTGGAGCCGGGGGCTCCGAGCGCCCCCTCGCACCTGTCGTGCTCCCACCGAACGCCATGGAGGAGCAAGGGAAAGGAGGAAGATGGGGAGGATAACTTGGAAGGAAGAAAAGTGAGAGGGCGCGACGAGATGGCAAGGCCCCCCAAGCGGGGCAGGGTTTATAGACACAACCGCTGCACGCGGGGCATCATGGGAAGTGGAGTCGCCGGGCACCTCGAGCAGCGCGAGCCAGACTCGACCGGCGTGCCCTCCTGCCTCACGTCGCTTTCCCTGCCCCGTCGGGTCACATCCGCGTGGCCCGAGGCGGGGGAGAACGTAAGGGATCAGCAGCATTCAAAGGAGGGCAATGATGGCCAAGGAGGCGCGCAGACCGGGCATCAACTGGACTCAAGACGGTTCCCGACTCTTCGGGGAGCCGAGACACCTACGCCTCGTGGTGCGCCACGCGTCGTATCAGGGCCGCAGGCGATTGGGGCCCACGGCGCTCTGGCCCACCCACCATTGCTTCGCCCCGAAGCTAGCTCGAGCGCGCCTCGGGACCGGGGGCTACTGTCGGCGTTCTAGATACCAGGGTACGCAAACTTGCCTGCCTACGGCCCAAGGCATGGCCCACTTCGACGACCGAGTATGACCCAGCACGGCTACATCTGACACAAGGCCCTCACGAGACCCCCGGGCTCGCGAGGGAAGTAACGTCAAGACCCGCGGGGAGATAGGCCTCCTAAGGCCCCCTCTTGAGCGACGGAGACTCCTATGTTGTTGGATTTCGGGCTCCGCAAAACCCTTAAGATTCGAACACAGGGGCGTGTGCGAAGATCCCCTGCAGCCTCGCCCAACCTAGCTCGCTACTCGATGAACACATCAACAAACTCGCACGATGACGAGGAAGAAGATGAACACGACAGTTTACCCAGGTTCGGGCCGCTGCGAAGCGTAATACCCTACTCCTGCTTTGGTGGATTGCCTCTCGAGGAGGTGGGGTGGATGAACTAGTACAGTGTTTTAGAGCCTCGTGAGGGCTCCCCTTGTGGTGTTTGAGGCCCTCTGTGGCTCGGTGATGGATGAGTGGTGGAGTGGATTCGAGATCCCCCTCTACGGTGTAGCCTACCCTCTATATATAGTGGTGGCTCGGGTCCTCTTCCCTTATCGCCATGGCGGGAAGGGATCCCACAACATCCAATTTTGAAGGGGGATAGGAGTACGTGCCTGCCCTGTCCAAAGGCGGTCTTCGCCTGCAAAGTAGCTGTCGACGGCGCAGGGATGGGCTCAGTGATGACATCCTCCCTGCGAGGCTGGTGGTTGTGGTCTTGTTGGACCGGAATGGAAACCTTTGGGGGGTGCTTTGGGAACCCGCGTACGTCTTTGCTCCCTTTGCACCAAAGGGGAAACTGCGCCGTCTGGCGCGCTGGCGCCCGCCTGTCCTTCCTTGCGTCACCCTTGACTCCTGAGGCCGGGCCTTGCGTAGAGATCTCCGCCGCTCCGGAGGGGGCCTGAGGAGGCCCATCCCTTGCTGGTCTTGATGCTGCTCCTCCTCGCGGGCCTAGGGCCCTCGCGAGGGCCTTGCCTTGAGTGGGGCCACGCCCAGCTGTGTTTGGTTGATGGAGTGGGCCATGCCCTGGGCCGCAGGCAGGCAGGTCTGGGTACCCCCGTTCCCAGAATGCCAACAGTAGCCCCGGGCCCAAGGCACGCTCGAGTTGGCTTCTGGGCGAAGCCTCGAGGACGGCCCGAAACGCCGCGGGCCCCAAACGCCTGCGGGCTAGGCTTAGCGCGCGTTGTGCGGTTGATGTCGGGCGTCCTTCGTCCCTTCAGCCCCCGCTCGAATCGACAAGAGCCTGACTTCTAGCGCTGGGTCATTATTGCTTTCCTTTCTCGCGCACCTGCTCTTGCTTTCTAGGTCTCCAGCTCTAGCAGGCGCCTCCCCAGATCCGGTGCCGCTCCGTCCTCCTCCTTGCTGCTTTGGCACCACGAGCCTCCCTATGGCTCCCGCCGGCAAGCAGAAGCCAGAGGCCCAAGGTTCTGCCTCTGCTCCTATCTCGCCGGCACTCTCGGGGTCCACCATCGCCAAGGACGAGGACCTCGTCCCGGTGCTCCCGTCGACGGCGGATGAGACCAACGAGTATGGGCGGACCTTGATATGGGGCGGCTCCTCAGCGAAGCGGCCCTCGTCCAAGGCGGTCTACCCCTTCTTCCTCCACAGCGTCTTTGCCGGACTCGTCCCGCCTTTCTCCGCGTTCTTCACCGCCATCCTTGACCACTACGAGATCCAGGCCCTTCATCTCCAACCCAACTCCATCTTGCTCTTGTCCGTGTTTGCCTTCTACTGCGAGGCCTTCGTGGGCGTGCGGCCTTCGGTGGCCCTCTTCCGCCATTTCTTCAGCTTGCACCTGCACGACGGCGCTCAACGGTCGGCGTGTGTCTCCTTCGTCGCGGTCCAGAGCGGCAACATGCTCTTGAAGGCCGGGAAGAAGGTGGAGAACTTCAGGCACCGCTGGGTCCTCATGGATCTCAAGGACACCAACCCTCGGTTGGATCTGCCAAAAGGGCTGCCCGAGAAGACCTCTGCGTGGAGCTCCGCAAGGCTTTCCGACCCCCGGGCCGGGCCCATCCTGGAGCGCTTCTCTCGCGATATCAGTGCCAAGAAACTAACTGGGGGGATCATAGTGAAGGAGTTCCTGGCGCAGCGCCTGGCGTCCCTCCAGGCCCATTCTAGGCCCTTGTGGGACTATCAGGGCAGCGGCGACACCCTCAGGCTTCGGTCCGCATGCATGACCCCCGAGGAGCTGAGCAGGGCCGTGGCGACCCTGCTCAACGGCGACCCTGGTGACCTCCCTGAGGCCCATGACCCGCTGTACTGCCGCGACGATGGGGCCGACCTGGTTGCCGCGATGCCTGTGTTCAACGAATCGGGGCTTTTCCCAGTAGAGGGCCTCGGTTCTCCGGTGATGGTGTCCTCTGGTGACACCACGGGTGGGGAGGATTCTGAGAGGACCGCCGTCGACGGCCTGGCGAGGGCGTCTCCCCCGTCACAGGGCACCCTTCTGCGTGAGCTTGAGGACGACGACGATGTTGGTGAAGTTTCTGCTGCGGGCTACTCGCCCATCACCAAGGCCTCTAGGGGCTAGGGTCAGCCCCTTGTGCCACGCGGTCCGCATGCGTGTCGGCTCCCTGGAAGCGCGGAGCCGAGTCTCGTCTGGTGCGCCCTGCCTCTGCCGGCAAGGCGGTTGAAGCGCCGGCCTCGCCCCCGCCCGAATCGCAACTCGCAGGCAAAGTGGGCGAGGGCGGGGCCATGGCGGTCCCTTCGGCGGCCGCCCCTACGGACAGCGCTTCTGCTCCGCCGCGCGGTGGTCCCCTCTCCATGGGGAGCTTGGGTGCCCCCGTCGTTGCCGGAGTGGCGAGGAAGAGGAAGTGGGTCGACGTTGAGGAGTAAGCGACCCGACTTGGCTTGGCTCGCATACCTATGGCTTGTGCGTTGATGACCTTCCTTTGCTTGGTGACCAGGGATGCCGCCATGCTGAAGATGAGGAAGAAGTAGGCGAGCGTTAAGCCAAAGGCGACTTCTGACGCGCCGCCTGCCCCTGCCGACACGTCGTCGCCTGTTGCTGAAGGCGAGGGGGCTCGCGAGGCAGCCTCCCTGGTCGTCGCCGTGAAGCCCCCTGAGCCCCCAATGCCTAGAGGCGTGGTCGCTCCTGCCCTCGAGGGCGCGGTGACACTGATGCCTAGAGGGCCAGCCCCTGAGGGCCAGCCGCTCGCCGATTCGTCCATGTCCGTGGTCGCCGAGCGGCCTCCGGAGCCTCCTGCTCCTCGCGTCGTTGCCTCCCCGGGAACGCTCCCTGCGATCGCACAGGGGACTCCTCCGTAGGGGCCCTTGATGCCTCGGGCGCATGGCCACGACGTCCTGGACGGGGCTTTCACTGCTCTGGCTCAGGTTCGTGGCGCCCTCGGGGGTGCCGACGATCGCCTCGCGAGTGGGCGCCTAGAGCTCCTCTCAGGATGGCTCCAGGTCGATGCCTCCGCCGTGGCGATTTGGCGTCAGGCCGAGGCTGCTGCGGCGAAGAGCGAGAAGGAAGCCGCGACCGCCCGGGCAGCACGCGAAGAGGCGCTGATTGAGGCAGCATCTGTTGCCAAGCGTTGCGAAGAGGTGGAAGCCCGTCTGAAGGCCTTCCTTGAGGAGAAGGCCGATCTTGCGGGGCAGCTTCGTCGGCGGGAGGAAGACCTCGAGGCCCGCGAGGCCAAGCTTGCCGCTCGGGACTCTGAGCTGTCCCAGGTGGCGACCCACCAGGACGCGGAGCGGGTGCGCCTGGACGCGCAGGAGAAGGAAATCGCTTCGAAGAAGGCCCTCCTTGACACCAGGGAGGAAGCTCTTGCCGCGGCCGAGGAGAAAAAGGCCGCGGAGCTGAGCGCCTTTCCTTCCGTCGAGCTCAAGCTTCGCCGAGCGCTCCATGCCCTTTGTTAGGATGGGTTCGCGGAGCCCCTAGCGTCTCCAGAGAGCGGCTTCGCGGTGCTCGCTTCGAGGCTCGTCGAGGAGCTGGAGGGCGCCATCGTCAAGGTGGAGAGGGTCTTGGAGAGCGAGTGTCGCGACCTCTTTTCTGAGGCCGCGACGCGCGTCTTCAGCCATCTTCATCTTCGCAAGACGGGGTTTGACTTCGACTCGGTGATCTGCCCGGTCGCCCCTGAGGTCCGCGTCAGCGCTGCGACGGCGGTGAAGGGCGCCGTGGAGACGCTGGTGAAGAGGTTCACCTGCGTCACGGTTTCTCCGCCTCCGGATGCTGCTGGGGTTGGCGGGGAGGAAGACGACGCCAGCGATGTCGACGACGAGCCCCCTGATGGCGGGACGAGTGGTGATGGCGGTTCCTCCTGACTCCTCTCTCCTGCTCCTTTCCTGCAATGCACATCGTGCCTCACAGAGGCGTTAAACTTGTTTGTGTTCGCAAAAACTTTTAATGCTTGTAATAACTGTTGGACTGTGTGATTGCTCTCTTCGCCTTGTTTCCTTCTTGCTTGCTGTGATGCTCTGCGTCGGCAGGGCCTGGCCCGCGCATACCTCAACTACCGTTGGGCCGACCGGATCACCAAGGACGGTCCAAGGGGTGAGGGGCTACGGGTCCAGTTAGGCTCCTGAGTCGCAATGCTCAGGAGTCCCCCTTGACGTGCGAGCAGCCCTCATGAAGGGAACACGGTGGAGATTGGATTAACTAGAAATTTTCGAACACCTTTAGCGCTCTGCGTCGGCAGGGCCCAGCCCGCGCATACCTCCACCGCCGTTGGGCCGACCGGATCACCAAGGACGGTCCAAGGGGTGAGGGGCTACGGGTCCAGTTAGGCTCCTCAGTCGCGATGCTCAGGAGTCCCCCTTGACATACGAGCCCCAGCGTTCTCCTTAAGGGGTTTTGAGAGGTTTTTTGAGCGCTTCGTGCTCTGCGTCGGCAGGGCCCGGCCCGCGCATACCTCAACCGCCGTTGGGCCGACCGGATCACCAAGGACGGTCCAAGGGGTGAGGGGCTACGGGTCCAGTTAGGCTCCTGAGTCGCGATGCTCAGGAGTTCCCCTTGACGTACGAGCGGCTCCCATACCTTTCCTCGCCAGCTTTTCCGGAGATGGGCGCGTGAAGACCAGGTTCGGCAGACCTGGGGAGGTGGCATATACCAGGCTTGGCCAGGTAGCAGCCCCCATGCAGCCCCCTCACGCGTGCAATCCCGGGGAACGCAGCGAGAAGGGGGCCACTAGGGACCTTCCTGAGGTTGGATGCAACCGCTGGGGGCGCCGTCAGTTGTTTATCCCCCCGCGCGGGGCGTGGGGCTTCCACATTGCGTGGGCATAGCCATTGGAGGACCGTGTTGACCGCCAGCGTGGGGCTGTGGCTTCCACATTGCGTGGGCATAGTCATTGGTTGACCATGTTGACCGCCAGCACGGGGCCGTGGCTTCCACATTGCGTGGGCATAGTCAATGGTGGACCGTGTTGACTTGTCCGCCAGCGTTGGGCTGTGGCTGCCACATTGCGTGGGAAGGAACCCCTCCGCATCCTTGGGGGGCTCCGGGCGTGTACAACCCATAGAGTTCGTACGCGTGGCTGGCACGGCAGAACTGGGAGGTGTATCTGGGAGCTCGCGAGGGCGCTTGGGCCTCGCGAGGTCCCTACCTCAAAGGCGGTTGGCGCCTGAGTCTTCTTGTAGATGGGGCCGTCTGAAGCCCTGCTGGCTTCTTCTTCATGAGTGAGGCAGGTTGGGAGTCCTTTTGGCACTCTACGTCTGCAGGTCCCGGTCCCACACATTTCCTGACCGCCGTAGTGTATGACCGGATCACCAAGGACGCAACTACAGGGTCAGGCCCCGGCACCCTTGACGCCGACCGGATCACCAAGGACGACATCAAGGGGCGAGTGGCTTTATGACCAGTAAGGCTCCTGAGGAGCCCCCTTTGATGCTCAAGCGGCTCTACGTCGGCAGGTCCCAGCCCCGCACATTTCCCTATCGCCGTAGTATACGACCGGATCACCAAGGACGCAACTACGGGGCGAGGCCCCTACACCCTTGATGCCGACCGGATCACCAAGAACGACACCAAGGGGCGAGTGGCTATGTGACCGGTAAGGCTCCTGAGGCGCAATGCTCAGGAGCCCCCTTTGACGCTTGAGCGACCCCCATTCTGCCCTGTCTGCCGCTGCCTCAGGAGGCCGTGGGGCCTCCCGAGATTCCATGCTGAGGCGCCACGCTGCGGCCGGAGCCCCGAGCGGGGTTCGACCGCCTAAAGATGCAAGTCCCTGATGCGACAGGGCCTTGTATCCCAGTTCCGGGGTGCCCCGGGAAGGGCCGTAACGCACAGCCCCTTGCGTAACACCAACTCAGAAAGGGTGGTGTGGCGCATTCATGCTGGCAAGGAGCCATGCAGGAAGGCAGAACGTTAGGAAACAGACTAGATGCATGAGAAACTATTGAAATATGCATAAACGAGGCGACTGCAGGGGTGTGCCCCGATCACCTCAGGATAATGCGGCCCGGTGGACGCCCTCAAACGGAGTAAACCAAAAAATTACCTGGCAACAGCCAACAAAAGGTCACCTGGCGGCCATGCCGCTGAAGAGTCAAAGCTGCCGTCATAGCGTGATCTCTCACCTCCACGAGCGCGACCTTCACGGGTCCATCGTCTTCCGAGGCTCGGAACCTACGCTCGGTCCGAGCATCTCCTCCAATTCCTCATCACACCTCGCCAGGCAAGGCATGAGCATGGCTCGGTACAGGCGCTGGAACGTGATGCCTGCGTTCGCCAGTCCGAAGGGCATGCGGACGTAGGCGTTCGGGTAGACCCATCCATGACCAGCACGCGTTGGCCAGAAGGGGCCCTGGGCCGCGGCACTTTTGATCGCAAGCGCGTTGACGCAGACGCGCGGCTGGTCGACCATGCCGATGACGGCGGCTGCGATTGGTGGCGCTGGGCAGTCCCCGCCTTGCACGGTCTATGCTTCTCGAAGCTCCTCGATCGCCCTGATGACGGACTCTTGCGAGCTCGGCGCCTCACGCCGTGCTCCCGGCTCGGGCCGACGCGTGTCAGACCGCGCCTTCAGGTTGTGCTCAAGCGCCTCTCTTGCTTCACTGGCCAAGCCTGAAGCTCCTCGGGTGGGAGCCCCTGGGCCCGACCCAAGAGGGGCGCCGAGCGCGCATTCCTATGCGATAGGGGGTGGGGCCCCATCCCTGGGCGCAGAGCTTGAGGCCCCAGGATGCCCCGCGGAAGGGAGCTGCTTCTTCTTCTTGCGCGGGTCCTCACGGGGCAGGGCGTCCTCCTCGTCGTCCGAGCGTTCGGCCGCCGCGGCGCGTTAAGCACGCTCGAGGGTGCAGACAGCATCCTTCTCATCGCAAGCAATGGTGATGACGCCACCACTCCCTGGCATCTTGAGGACGTTGTAGCCGTGGTGGGTCACTGCCATGAACTTGGCGAGAGCTGGGTACCCGAGGATCGCGTTGTACGGAAGGTGGATGTGCGCGACGTCGAAGACGATGATCTCGGTGTGGTAGTTCTTGCGCCCGCCGAAGGTGACAGGCAGACGCACCTGCCCGATGGGTACGGTGGATCCGTCTGTGACCCCCGAGAAGGGCTTGGTCGGCATGAGCTCTTCGTACGGTACCTGAAGCATCTCGAAGGTCTCAATGGAAAGGACATTGAGCCCCGCTCCACTATCGATGAGGGTCTTGGTGACGAGGACGTTGCTGATGGTTGGAGTGCACAGCATGGGGAGCTTGCCGGCCATATCCGAGCACCTGAGCTGATCCCTCGAGTCGAAGGTGATGGCGGTCTGGGACCAATTGAGGGGGGCGCGTTGCTTCGGGCTTCGGGAGAGCCGCATTCACCTCCCGTGTGAATTGCTTGAAGGCACGATTTGATGCTGGGGCCTGGGCGCCGCCCTGGATACAGGCCACCGCCCTGACTTCCTGGAAGTCCCCAGCCCCATCGTCCTGCCTGTCCTCGTCCTTCCTTCTGGGTGGCGGAGGCAGTGGAGGTAGACCAGCCTCACGAGGGCGGGCCTCGCGAGGCTGACCGCGTCGTGACCCCTCCGGAGGGTCGTCACGCTAGCGGTCCTCGCGAGGCTGGTCGCGCCAGCGGTCGTCTCGAGCCTGATCGCGCCAGCGGTCCTCCTGGGGCTGATCGCGCCACCCCTAACGAGGTTCCCGGTTATCCCAGCGGCCTCCACCGCGGCCACCGCCGCGTCCGAGCCTCGGTCAGCTCGCCCGGGGCGCCTGCCGAAGTGCTCGGCGCGGATCAGCCTGAGTTCCTGGCAGTCGGCGGTGTCGTGGTTGTTG